>OY720181.1:17199057-17867585 GCA_963082885.1 Parascotia fuliginaria | reverse complement strand
TCCTTACATTGTAGTTAATACGAAATCACCTTTATGGCTACGCGTTAAGGTGTATAGGCGAAGTAAAATTTAGTTTGTAATAATACATTCTTAATGTTAATGTTGCGCTTCCGAGTTGTAAGCCTATTAACCCATTTATGAAAAAGGAACTAAAAATTTCGGTTTTCTTGGGATTAGCTGTACTATTATTAACGTTTTTTGTTTATTTAGTCACGTGTGTAACATAAATACATTACGCTTGAATGGTTTACACGCCGTATGCCAGTTTCTCACTTACCTAGTTTAATTTCTCTAATCCTATTAATTGCTAAAAAGAAAAACTGAACTCTTATGTCATGACATTGTTTCGTTGTTTATTTGTCCATCAAGACCTTTTTTGAAGAACCCGAGGTGTTAAGCTAAGGTTTACATCAGACACGAAAATCAGTCTGTAAATCTTTTCTAGTCTACTTAGTCATAAAATACAGCTATTTTTATTGAAAATTGTACTTTTACAAGCAATTTTAAAGTCTATGGTATAAACGATCCACTCGATAGTAACTGGTAACAGCCCCTAACTTACAGCTTAGATATTTTAACTGCTTTAAATCAATGTTCTTCAAAAGTAATAAACATGGTTTTATTTACTTTCCTTTTTATAGAGAATCAACGTCAAGGTTAATTAATCGATATCCAGCTTTAAATAAATTAAATATGCAGCACCTACTTAGTTAAATATATGTCAGGCTTGTATAGCCTACATTCTCGCAAATTTTAACGAATGATATATATTGATGAACTTTAAAATAAAATAAAATGCATTAAAACCTCTTTTGTTAATATTAATCGCATAATCAAAATAGTTATATCGACTAATAAATACTGGCTGTTTATGTTCTATTTTTTTCTTTTGATACACTTGACTACTTTTTAAAATAAGAAGAAGCTTTTAGTTTATCAGAACTTTTCTAGATGAAACCAAGAAATCAATGACGTGACTCCAATAATTTTGTGATTTTATTAATTTTTGTCTTTTTTTTAACATCAAAATTTTATTTTAAAATAATCTAAACCAATAATGACTATTTTGGCGGCGATCGGCTAATAATTTCGTAAGTATTTTCAATTTATTTGTAGTAGAGAATTGATATGTAGTTCGCTATCGGTATTATAAGCTCTTATTAAAGCAGCTTTTCGACCAGTTTCCTCTAGACAGGCTGTTGATTTGCCGAAGCGATGTATAAAACCAGTGCTGTTATATGGTGACAGAATTTTCGAATGTGGTAGTCTTCCAGCCTGTACAAATACCGATTTAAAGCGGTGGATAATTAGTTTTCCACGGTTTTAGATCGTTCTTTGGTAGCCTTTAGGTGTGGATTCTGAAATGTCTACCTATAATTCAAGATGGCGTCTATCTTTTACAATGTTGATCTTGGTTTTGGCATACTATGGCATACTATGAGTGAGACATTCGAGAGTTTTCCAAAACTGGAATTCCTTGCGGGCTTCAACCATGTCAATAGACAAGTAAATTGTTTTACTCAATTAAAATTTTAAGCAGTTCGTTATGCGATTGCAGTGTAATGTAGGTATGTTGTAGTTGCTGATTTGGTAAAGCACATAATTATTTACGTATCTATCAATGTGTCTGGTAGTGTACAATCAAAACAACTGAATCATAACTCACTCTGATGATAGTTAGCTTCAAACTGTCAAATTTGTAAGATTTTGTAAAATTCTAAGGTAGGACATTCTTGCTGGGTTCAGCATGAAGGCCTCTTTCCTTTTCCTTACTTCCCTCAAGCTCTTTATCTACCCCACTCCCCTTTACGGTAGACAGTGACTTCGCGGAGTCCCTGGCATTGCTAGACCTGGCGTTGCAGGAGCAATATCAGAGACTAAGTCGTCTATCAGTGACAGTGAGCACTCAGCCCACTTTCATGTGGGCTATTTGCTCGCCTGCCACTGTCGGCAATAATAGAAACTATCGTGTATATTGAACTTAAGAGGTTTTTTAACTAACTTAAGTGTACTTAGTAAAATGTCAGCGTATAATAAAATAACAAGCTCTCATCTTGCCGAAGAAATCTGTCTTCAGGCGAATTTCGACCTACTTGCATTTAGATGCATTGACGAAATGAGTTTATGGTTTATGATGGTTCATAATTCACTTAGTTAGGTAGTATTTGTACCTCATTCGTGATGGCCAATGATCATGCTCTGAACCTTCACAATACAGAAGGAATATAATGGTCTAAATCAACTTAATTAATTTTTAACAAATGACAACTCTTGAAGGTGCTCTTGGTGGAGAGGCGCGTCCGCCATGGAACAAGACGAGGATAAGAAAAAGCTGAATGACGACGTGATCGCGTTTATACGCAAGCGCAGTGAGACCGAAGCTCCGCGTTATACTGCCCGCCTCAAGACCTATGTTGATATACAACAGAAGTACGTATTGAGAATTTGTGTCAATAAGGAACTAGGTCCGTATACTGTAGTAGATCCACGCTGATTTCAGCATGAATGGGCCGGATCGTCCGGGAAAGTACTACCCTCTCATAGAAGATCGACTTAAGAGTAGTAGTATCTGTACTACTGCGTTTCGTTTGGTGAGTGAGAGCGCCGGAGGCCCGATTTCCCCCCTTTCCTCTTTCCTCACCTCCCTCATTCCCTTCCCCTAACCCAATTCCCAGCCGCCATAGTGGAGGCCACCATACCAGCAGTTTAAGACCGCCACTTCTGGATTCCACTGACTGCTTACCATCAGGCGGGGTGGAGTCATTTTGGTAGGCTATAATATAAAAAAAAAAGGTCCGTATAATTAAAAATAAAATTTAAGAGTACATTTTCTATAGAAAGTCTCATTAGCGTTGCATTCGATTGTTTCGAATTAAAATCGCGATTAAGAATCCGATCAGATTGTAAAGATAACTGGTTTTGGTTTCTTATATCATCATATCAGCCAAAAGACGTCCACTGCTGGACATAGGCCTCCCCAATTTTCGCCACCGTAGCCGGTCGTTCGCCGCCCTCATCCATCGGTTGCCCGCCACCCTTATAAGGTTGTCGGTCCGGTTCGTGGTCGCCACTCTAGAACCTTTCTGCCCCAGCGGCCGTGAGTTCTGCGAGCTATGTGTCCTGCCCATTGCCACTTCAGAGTAGCAACTCTGCGAGCCACGTCAGTCACTTTGGTTCGCCTGCGGATTTTTTCGTTTCTCAAACGATCGCGCAGGGAGACGCCTAACATAGCCCGCTCCATCGCCCTCTGAGCGACTTTGAGCCTTCGGATAAGACCCATAGTTAGCGACCACGTCTCTGCTCCGTATGTCATGACATACGGAGTTTCATATATACTAGCCAATAATACATAGTAGCCAATTCGTTCATAAAAGCTATTTTTACAGAGGTCCTTAAGCTAGACTAATAGTGTAAGCCGTTCCAACTCATTCATTAGAACGAATGAATGAGAACGGTTCTGATTGATCGTATCTTGTTCACAGTTTATTATTTGTCACGTATACAAGGTAAAACTAGGCAGTAATTTAAGCTAGAGTTTATAGATTGCATAGGAAAACTTGGTTAACAAAAAGGATCTTAGCTTAGCAGAAACGATGTAAGTTTTTATTACACGTCTCAACTTGCTACGATATTTATTTTAGGCACCGACGCGCAGCTGCGGCCCGTTTAACAGACCATGGATATCGTAAGGCCTCTAGGAAGAAAACTGACATCGATGCAAAGCAGCAATCACCTGAGAACACGTATGCATTTTGTACCTTTAGTTTAAACGTAAATACCTATAAAATCAAGCGTCAAACTGTCAACTTAACTAGCATTTGCTATATTTATATCGCTGGCGTAATCTGTACAAATTGGTTTAATCCTCTCAGGTCAGTAAGGTCCTAGTCCCTTAACGTACACTCGGTCTATTCGTATGACATTAAAAACGAATTGTGGTATTTCATACGCGTTTCGTTCAGTGTGTCGGCGTCCCAATTACCCCCTCAGTTCTACATGCTTGGAAACGGCTTGCGTTCTTATCATTGTTTTTGTAATGATTAGAAAATAGCCATGTTCTCAGGTAACAGTAACGGTAGGTCGTATTGTTTGCCACCAGAAATGTATCGAGGAAAGTTTGCAGCAACGATTTTTATTTGCAGATGTCCAATTTATACTCTGAGAGAACACATCGCTAACGATGATGATCCCGCAAGCAGAAGGTAAGTTGGGTTCTTGCTCATTTAAAGGCATCTATTTTCGAGGGTTTGTATATAGATATTTATGAGGTATTAAGAACGCAAGTTGTAAATCAAAAACTAATTTAATAGTTCACACGAAATGATATTATTTTAATTTTCTTGTAAAATTATTTATTTTATAAACACTTATAAATGTTTACCTCGGAAAAAGAAGTCTGATTATGACATAAAATTAAATAAATTGATACCAACAGTACAGTAAACATCTTAATTTTGGGTGACGATTGCTCAATATTGTATATAACGGAAATAGGTGCATTTTCAGTCACAATGAGCATAACCAACTTCCCACTTCGCGGTTAGTCCAATTCGCGTTTGGTCCAATTTTCTGAAAAATTCGCGGTTGGTCCAATCCGCGATTGATCCATTTCGCGTTTATTCCTTTGCGGTTTATCCATTTCCCGGCTGCTCCAAATTGCAGTTTGTCCAATTTGCAGTTGTCCAATTCGCGGATTGTGACCTCAATAATTTTAAAGGTTTATTTGCTGGACTACTCGGCTGTCCCATTTCAAATCCTAGTAAGGGCTTAAAAGTATTTTCTTATTTAGTTTGAGTTAAAAAAAATCCGTTCGCAAAAACAAAACGCATAAATACAATTTTTGAAAAGAGCACGCGGTGAAAAACTTTCAGTGTGTAACACAGAACTCTTCACCCACCCTCAGCGAAGAAATAACTAAATGCAAAAAATATTTTTTTCGCCTGATTGTTGAGAACAAAGCTCATTTACACATTCTTAAAGATTTTCATCAAATATGATTATAGTGTGAGTTTTTAAGAAATTAATAAAGCTTCTATGATAAATTCGGCACTATGGATTGGACCAACCGCGCATTGGACCAACCGCGCATTGGACCAACCGCACATTGGACCAAACGCGAATTGGACCAACCGTGCATTGGACCAACCGCGAATTTTTTTGAAAATTGGACCAAACGCGAATTTTATCTAACGCGCTGAAACGATCAGA
Organism: Parascotia fuliginaria; assembly: GCA_963082885.1. Classification (NCBI taxonomy): domain Eukaryota; kingdom Metazoa; phylum Arthropoda; class Insecta; order Lepidoptera; family Erebidae; genus Parascotia; species Parascotia fuliginaria. Next base: position 17,862,377 of record OY720181.1, on the reverse strand, counting down.
ATGACTAACGAACGCCAAGATGTGATTTTTCCTATGACAGGACTGGTGGTCGTGGTCTCGCCGAAAAGGACACTGGCCGTGTAAGATCGTCTTCGCGATCTGGAACCGGGGAGCCTTCTGACCGATGTTGCAGACGACGTCGTCGCTCGGTTAGTAAATATATATATATTGACGGTGACAGACAAAAACATCGTCAACCATATGGCATGTGAAGCACATAAAAATGCAGTCATCACGATAAGGGTTGTCTAGGACTTGGCCTGACAGTCATGAATATTTTAATCCCTGCAGCGCCGACGCCGTCGTCACAGCTGTCGTCGCCGTCGCCGTCGTTGCAGCCGGCGCCGCCGTCGTCGGCGCCGCAGCTGTTGTGGGCGTCATTGTGGAAAGCGAAAACGTCGCCGCCGTCGCCGCAGCCGGCGCCGTCGTCGCCGCCGCCGCTGCTAGCTAAATGGTCATAATCACTTCAACCTGACGCCCATACAAGCTCTATTCGTTAAATTTCTCATGTGTTGTTTTAAGTTTTTGTGTAAGTTATTATGCTACTTATTTTATTTGAAGTTAAATGATTGGGTTTGGAGAATACGCGCTGAAATATATCCATCTAAAGCAAGCCGAAGTTGCTCGCTGCTAGTCATCAAGATTTGCTAGGATAATAGTAAAAGTAAGTGCATTTGCGGACTCCAAACGTCACATTTGTAGGAAATTTAACGAGTAGTACTAGCAGGTCGTTGTGATATTACTAGCTAAGTGGCCAAGTTGGCAAGCAAGAGCGGCGACGCTCTCTTGACAATGTCAGCTTACAACAGCAGATTAGTGCTTACTGTGGAGATTATTGCAACTGCATCAATTAAAATTTGTTCAATTAACATACGTTTGACAGTCGGAATAGATTTACCTTTCCTCGATTGCAGATTCGTGCTTTGCACGCAGGGATCTGTTTTTTGAAGCTTAAATTTGTAAACCTAATTCGGAAATCTCGATTTCAAAAACCTAAAAAGTTAAAAATATTTTTGTAATCATCAAATATGATGATATAATACTCATAAGTAATTTTTAGTGGACATGACACGTAGTGAAAATCACATTTCTGCTTAATATAAAACATTTTTTTGTGGGTTATTTTCTTTGCGTACTCGTTTGTATTCTATACATAAAACACAGGTGTTTCAGCAATTTATTACGCTTACAGCGCCGTCGCCGTCGTCGTCGCCGCAGTAAGTGCCGCCGTCGCCGTCGTCGCCGCAGTAGGTGCCGCCGTCGCCGTCGTCGCCGCAGTAAACGTCGCTGCAGTAGACGTCGTCGCCGCCGTCGCAGCCGTTGTTGCAATCGTCGTCGCCAAAGCAAACGCCGTCGCCGCCGTCGCCGTTAATAAAATTGTAGCTGGGCAAGTACAGAAGAACCACCAACTTACTTGGTAAGCCAGTCATATAACACTACTTGTCTATTTTGACTGCACCTTTGGTCTAGTGGTTAATGTAACTGACTGCGACGCCGGGTTCGATGCCCGCAGAAGGCAATTTGTGTGATGAACATGTATTCTAAGTATGTATTTACAAGAAAAAAGCATGTATATATTATATAATTTCAGTTATCTAGTACCCATAACTCAAGCTCTGCGTAGCTTGGAACTATGTAGATGACGGTGTGTGATAGTGTCCACATATTATTATTATTTTATACGATATATTATAAAGTGGCATAAGTAGGGTAAAAAAAAAACTAGCACAACTGCGAACCCTTTGAGGATTAAGCCATTATATACCCATATTTACTTTTTAAACTTTCGCGTTGCATGATATAGTAGAACTAAATATACGGGAATTCACGCGATCATGCATTAGGTATTTACATAGGTAACTTATTTTGCTTGACGTTTCGACCAGGTCACCGGCCGTGGTCACGATATTATATTATTATAAATCGATCGCTTTGGGGTTCTGTTATTCTGTTTCTGCTTTCTGAGGAAGTTTGAGAATTATTTTTTTTCCCTTTATTGGGTAAACAAACAATATCACAATAACAAATGCTAAAAGTACTAATATCTTAAAAATTAATAATCGTGATATCCACACCGTTCACCACGGATAGGTATACAAAAATACATTAAGAGTAGGTACAACTTTTGATGCGAACAAGCCAGTCATTGATTCACAAGAGTCGTTTAGAAGTCGGAATACTTTCGCTTCCTTCGTAATTTCAATAATAGTTACTTTAGTAAAGTTTTTATTTCTTGCAGCGTCATCGTGTATGGTGCTCACCACACGTCGCCAGCTATCATCGCCTGATGTACTTGCCTGGACTCTGCCTAGCTGTCCAGCTTATTCTCGTGCTGCAGCGAACTGTGCTTTTTAAAATTGTGACGTTTTGAATAAATTTTTTATTTTTATATGACATTGGTTTTTTTTAAAACTGCTCGTGAAGCGTGCGTAGCTTGTGTAATTTCTGTTGACCACTTTGGTTCCGAGGAACACCTTAATGGGAGTAACACCACCTTGATGGGAGTATCACCTTGATGGGAGTAACACCTTGATGGGAGTAACACCTTGATGGGAATAACACTTTGATGGGAGTAACACTTTGAATGGGAGTAACACTTTGATAGGAGTCACATCTTGATGGGAGTAACACTTTGGTGGGAGTAACAATTTGGTGGATGAACACTGGTGGGAGGAACACTGGTGGGAGGAACACTTTGGGGCTACATAGCTTAGGTTTAGTTACATTTAGGTTTTGTTTCTTTAGGTTTCCATCTAAACTTAGTTTTTGACTGTATACTAGTTTTATTTTTCATTTACAATATAAAAATGCAGTCATTTTGGGAAATGTATTTTTTTGAGATGAGTACAATACGGATTATAAGTACATCCTGACATTTAGACATATTCCGCCGTATGACCCAGATTGTCGGTATGCGTTTCCATTGAAGGACCACATCTGAATTTTGAGTTTTTAAATGCGTCATCCTTTAGTAAAAGTTCTCAAACGATTGTAAATTCAGTCTTTCATTTGTAAATTTTTACAAGGTTTTGAGATATGGATGACTGTCAGCCACGATTGAGGGACCACCTTTGACCGCTTGTAACTTTTGAGTGCCTAGTTTTACAAATGAAAGACTGAATTTACAATCGTTTGAGAACTTTTACTAAAGGCTGACGCATTTAAAAGCTCAAAATTCAGATGTGGTCCCTTTATGGGAACGCACACGATTGTCTACTTCTCAAAAAAATATCACTTCCCATAATGACTAGGTACTTTTCAGATTGACTACTTTCCACTTTCTAGGTCGTGCACTATATTGACCAATTCTGTTGCGTTAATCTCAGAGAAAAAGAAACCACATAAATTCCTCCGTTCAAAATACAAGTTTTAGGACTGTATGTTGTATTAATCTTGTTATTTGCTAAGAAATTTATGGTAGGCGCATTCCGATAACACATTTACATATTATTTAAAATCAGCAAGTATTTATCTAAAATTGTAGATGTTATCTTAATATACAATAAATGTATGTCCAGATAATAATAAATATAGTCAAAGCAAAGTCAAAGCATTTATTTCATTTAGATCATAAAGTATGATGCTTATGAAAAGTCAACATTACATTTTGTCAGCCAATTGACCTACAGCCAGTTCGCTGACGAGGTAGAGCTGTGAGAAGAACTGGCAAGAAACTCACGCCACTCTTTTCAATCGCCAGATAATTACAGTTATTTGAATGAGTTACAATTTAAACACTCAACGCAACCAAAGAACCATACAAAGTAATTATTACAAATTAACTAATTAATATAATACTAAGATTAAAGAAAGAAAACGAGGATTTAAATTATTTAGTTTCAACTAGTATGGTAATTTGACTACGTATTTTAATTAAACTGGTAAATGCACCCCCTGGTCACATTGAACGACAAGGTATATATATTATGACCTGCGCATACTCAGCGTGAATCAACTGTTATTTTAAAGTGGTTCTGCTGGAGAGTATACTCTGTAGCGTAACCATTTTGAATTGTAATTTTCTGAGAAACTAACGATATACAATTTTTGATATTCCGCTACAAAAATAAGACATTATCCAAATTTAGCAATTTGTATGTGAAACCAATGCGGTACATTATGTTACTTGCCACACCTTAATTACTTTTTTTTTGTGTTTGGCTAATATTGGTTTCTATTTTTTTAGATATTTTCTAATATATTTTTTTCCAGCACGGCCCCCTATTCACATCTGTATATCATTTGATATTACGAATTCTCAATATTTGTTGCGGTACATATAACGTACTATTAAAGTACATTCCTTGAGTTTAAGAATCTTTTTAATACGTTATATATTTTTTAAGTTACACGAAAGCCGTGCTGAAAACGTTTGGCTGGCACGGCCCCTTTTTTTGCATTTTTCTTTAAAAGTACAGAGGTACATTGAAAAAAAAAACAGGTACATATACATAGAGGCGAGTACATTGAATTGGTGTACACCTAAATTGCAAATTCTGGGGGGCCGCTTTAGACTGCGGTTATACATATTTAAATACTTTTTTTGTAAATACATACATATTATACATAGAAACAACCAAACCAATACATACATATAATTATGTTCCTGCACACAAAATTACACTGAGCGGGAATCGAACCCGCTCCTGCGTGGCAACCAGGAGCTCACAGTACCACCGAACCACGGAGGAAGTTGTAAATAATATTACTACATAAATTATATAGGACGTAATTAAAGACATTTGAATAAATAATTAACCCTTTTATTTCTTTATGTGCACATTTCTTTTATTAAATCTGATTTAGATTTAAATTTTTTCGACACTTGGTAGTAAAATGCAGTGGATAATTATTAAGAGTATAATCCAACGGTACGTATTTAAAGGCACTTGAACAAATAGCATTGTGACTTATTAACATTACATTTTAAAGTTAACCTTATGTTTATTGAGCACAATCTTATACTAGACACATTCTAAAAGGATAAACCGATTTCTATATGTATAGTATTTATATTATCATAGTCGATAATGTACTTTCATAAGCAGTGATCGGTATTACGAGAGCTAAAATACTTACAGCTTACAGCGGTGTGCGCTGGGCCTATAGCAACCAAAGAAAAATAACTTATAATATTCTTAGCTGCGCCCTAAAGCTTCGCCTGCGCTTAAAATGTGATTTGTCTCCCTCGGGAACCAAACAGATTTTTTGGATAAAATGTAGCCTATGTCTGTCTCCGGCACCGAATCTATCTACAAACCAATTTTCATCGAAATCCGTTTAGCCGCTTAAACGCTGAGTGGTAACAAACACATACACACAAACTTTCGCATTTATAATATTAATATGCTGGATGTATTATGCTTTATACATTGAAATAACCAACAAGCATGCGACTATAGAATGTTAAGTGTAAGCGAGAATAAAGATAAAAAAAAACATTACACTAATTGACTTCAGCAGTCGGACAAAAACACAAAAAATCTAGCCTTTTGACAAATTCAAACAAAATTAAAAATGTAAACAAATCTTTATAATTTGTAAAAATCGGCTTTGCCTTTTAAAACATTAAAAACCTAAGCATCATATTCCATTAATTTTATCCTATACAAAATTATCACAACACAGCCTTATATTTTGAGCTTTAAAACTTAACAAATATTTCCTCTAGAGGTTTCCTCTGAATGTCGGGGACTGTAGCGTCTTCATGAGGTCGGCCCACAGGCAACAGTAGTTCCAATCTTTCGTTCATCGGCCTGGATAACAGGTCTCGGAGACGAGCGTGGCAGTTCAACGGAGTAGATGTTAAAGCTACTAATCCACAGTACTGAAATAAAATGTTTGAAATGTTTAATCGTTTTGTAAACAGTTAATAAAGAAACGTAGTCGTGATAGCCTATAAGTGGTAGGCACCCACCGCTACACACATATACGGTACATAGGTATACGAAGTTCGAAACTGAGCAAATACATATTTTGAAGTGTAAGGAGGTTTCTATCTCTGGAGCCCCAACCGCCAGTAGGTTGGTCCCTGTACTGTACCCAATACTGGTGGAACAAAGAAAATATTTAAAAAAAATTTAGCTCGGTCAGAAATCGCCAATACGCTAGGTGATCAATGTTTAAGCTTTCCCTGTATGATAAGAGGCCTTCACTTTAAAGTGGTATATAATGGCCTAGGACCACAAAAATCCGTTAGAAATAGTAATCAAATCTTGGAATAGGTCTCTACAATATTATCTGTTGGTGGTATAGTCCTCAAATATTATAGTAGAATATTTTAAAAGAGTAGTTTTGGTGCTAAAAAAACGAAGAATAAAAATAAATAAATACCTGAATCGCAGTCAAAAGTATGCCAGCAGCTATAGCCGTACTAATTTCGCTGTAATAATGCATCTTCTTCTTGCCATCTTCTCTCCAAGAGTACGCTTGCCTAAAGACTAGCACCAGGGCAGGAGCATCTGACAAGTAAGGCTTAATAGGCTTCGTAGCAAAAGGCTTCAAGTCTGTCACCCATTGACGTGACATTCTCTTATTATAGTTCAACTCTTCTTCTTCTTCCACGATCGTTCTGATCGCTTCTTTGGTCTGTGCATCTTGAACCACGACGAATGTCCAAGGTTCTGTATGAGCTCCTGAAGGGGCTGTACCTGAAACAAAGAGTTATCATCGAAAATACGGTATTCCGACATTCCAAATAGGCTATTTCAAAATTAACGACAGAAGTAGAACAATGTTTTTGTATAGGTATAGTACCTATACAAAAACAGAACGCTATAGAAAATTCGATAGAAGAATAATGTTTGTGATTCATTCAAAAATAAAAAGAAAATAGGTATCGACAATATAAATGACAATTGATCTGACATTGTCAACATGATCTCAATGAGAAAACTAAAAATTTGACCATTCAAAACACAGAACAATTCAAAACAATGGTCTTGATTCCATCTTTTGTTTTCACGGAAGATGGATGTCATTTAATTTCATCCACATTTTTTCTATTTTATCATTGTAATATACCATTAATATCATCAACAAGAATATTATTCTAAACTTGACGCTGGCAGAAATAGCTGACACAAATCGTCGGCTCTGTTGCCAAAAAAAAAGAAGACGAAGAAGAAGAGTCCATCTTTTGTTTTCACGGAAGATGGTTGTCATTTAATTTCATTCACATTTTTCTATTTTTTATCATTGTAATATACCATTAATATCATCAACAAGAATATTATTCTACATTTGACGCTGGCAGAAATAGCTGACACAAATCGTTGGCTCTGTTGCCAAAAAAAAGAAGAAGAAGAAGAAGAGTCCATCTTTTGTTTTCACGGAAGATGGTTGTCATTTAATTTCATCCACATTTTTTCTATTTTTTATCATTGTAATATACAATTAATATCATCAACAAGAATATTATTATAAACTTGACGCTGGCAGAAATAGCTGACACAATCGTCGGCTCTGTTACCAAAAAAAAAGGAGTAGAAGAACAATGGTCTTTCAAAAAACTGTTTATATTTAGGCAAAATCATGGCTATAAATACAGGTACTTGTGTCAAAATTTACGCAGTTATATTCCTATTGATATCGATTGGAGTATCATACAAAATCTTTGAAGAAGTACGTCTTATAATAATACAAAGGAATCGGCAAATTAAAGCAAAATTACTACATTTAAATATAAACAAAAACGATAATGAAGAAGTCAGGAAAGAAAACTACATTATTGGATCAGTATTGGTATCCAACAGATTGATAATGCTACCGAATATGAAGCTAATCAACCTGAGCCAGGTAATTCATAACGTAGATAAGCTAGGACCGAATATAACTTGGATCATTGTCATACAAGTGTACTCAAATGTATTCTTATTGAACAATCTGTTGGAATCGTTGAAAGCAGCAGACTCGATAGCTGATACCCTTCTCATCTTTTCACATGATGTTTTCAATACTGAGATTAACAAAGTCATCTATAATGCTAACTTCGCTAAATACATGCAGATTTTCTACCCATTATCAATCCAAATGTATCCTAACATGTATCCGGGTATGGAGTGCAAGTTCAAGCTCACACTTTTTCATATTTTTCTACTACATTTATGTATGTGTAAGGGTTCTTTTCATTCTTCAATAAGAGATATTTGCAAGATATAGTGCGTATATACATAATATAGTTTTCTGTATGTACAAAAATATGTAGTACCTATTCTGCATTCATTCTTTTCTGCATTAAAGTCACATAGTTACTATCGTGATTCACTCTTTTATTTTCTGTCTTCAATCAACCAGATATACTTACTCTACGCTACCATAAGGAATAAAATTGAACTTGAATGCATACGAAATTATTTTTTTTTATCTACATGGTGAAATAGCATGATACATTTTTTATTATATTTTACTTTATAATTAATTTATTATTTATATTTTGAGTATTAGGGGCGCTACACACTGAAGCTGATCGGCACCATTATGTTTTGCGGTATTATTAAACGACAAAGCCGATATTAATTAATGACTACAAAATATTCGGATAGTGATTGGGTTGTTCATTAATTCAATGATGCCCCGCTGATGCAAGGCAGGGCTAACTCGAATATGCAGCTATGCCAAACAGCCTTCTTCTCAAACATTCTACATACATTCGATTTTACCATTGCTTATGAATGCTTGCCGGCTTAAGTGTATAACGCCCCTTAATATATTTTTTGTTTTAAATCGAATTTTTAATATTTTTGTTTTAATTATGTAAAACAACTTATGTTTGTTTTGTTATATTTTATAGTTATTGTGATAGATTCATTTAGTTAATTGTGATTGAACATACCTAAATGTATTTCTTTTAATAAAAGGAATACAAAAAATGTGTAATTAAATAAGTTCCAATATCCAGTCTGATGCCCTTTTCAGGCAACTTTGATAAAATTTAAACATGTTTACACATTTAAGTTGGCAGGTTACTTGGTGATTTTATACATTTTAATAGAATCTGCTGTAGCGTACCTACATGAAGAAATATAGAGTATAGAGGATAAGAAATAAAAAAAGTAAAACTGTCAATCTGACTTACTCACTGATTTTACTCCTTCTATTTTTTGTGGAACTTTGTGAAAATTTTGTAAATCGCAATATACGATATTACATAATATATAAAAGCAATCTTATTTCTACATTGGTGACCCCGTGAACTCGAAAAATATGAGTGACAGTAAGTCGGTTCACAGTGCTAGTGAGCACGTGCATATGGATAAACACGATATGATATTTCGTGTATCTATAAAATTACCTCCGTTTTGGCCTGATGAACCAGATTTGTGGTTTGCGCAAATAGAAGCACAGTTTGCAAACGCTGGCGTGACTAATAATGTCACAAAATTTAATTACGTGGTCGGACATCTAGAACCGCACATCTCTAAGGAAGTGAAAGATGTTATTATGTTACCGCCTAGTCAGAATAGGTACGACAAGCTGAAGATCGAGCTTGTAAAACGCCTATCAGCGTCACAGGAGCGCAAGGTAAAGCAGCTGTTGATGCATGAGGAGTTAGGAGACAGAAAGCCATCGCAGTTTCTGCGTCATCTTCAGAGCCTAGCAGGACCTAAGGTTCCTGAAGACTTCTTGCGTACTATTTGGAGTAGCCGCCTTCCTTGCAATATCCAGCCCCTTCTAGCATCCCAGCCAACATCCACTCTTGAAGCGCTGGCAGAACTGGCAGACCGTGTGCAGGACATCGCAACACCACCCATCCACATCGCTGCAGCTTCCAGCACTGAACCAAGTGTCAACGAGCTCGCGTGTGAGATCGCTGAGTTAAAGCGCGCTATGCAAAACCTAACGACGCAGCTCAGAGACCATCAATCTACGCAGCGTGGTGGTCGACCTAGGCAGCGTCAGTATAGCGAAAATCGAGAACGAAGTCGGTCTCGCTCGAATTCAAGCTATAGGAAGTTCCCCGTGTGTTGGTATCACAATAAATTTGGTGAGAAAGCTAATTGTTGTGTCAAGCCCTGCGACTTCAAGGCGGGAAACGCAGCGGGCGGTCGGTAATGGCGACAAACGATTGCCCGACTTCTACTGGTCGCCTGTTCGTCGTGGATCAATCGTCGAAGACACCGTTTTTGGTGGATACAGGAAGTGACCTGTGCGTCTATCCCCGTCGCATCCTTCGTGAGCATCGCGTGCAGAGCAACTATGAACTCAGTGCTGCAAACGGGACGACTATCAAGACGTACGGTTACGTGGACTTGAACCTCAACCTCGGTTTGCGTAGAGACTTTAAGTGGCGTTTTGTAGTGGCGGACGTGAGTAAACCTATCATAGGTATAGATTTTTTATCTTTTTACTCATTAATCGTTGACTGTCGTAATCAACGACTAATTGACAGTAATACAAACATTTCTATTTCTGCTGCGAATCGCTCAGACTCTTTTATATCTTCTGTAAAGGTCACAACTGGTGATTCTAAGTACCATAGGATTTTAGATCAATTTCCAGAAATCACTCGACCAGCTGGCATTCAACGTACTACACCACACAACACTGTACACCACATACGCACGACTCCTGGCCCTCCAGTTTCTTGTCCCCCTCGTCGTCTAGCGCCAGACAAACTAAAAATCGCTCAGCAGGAATTTCAGCTCATGCTGAACAATGGTACTGCACGGCCATCTGAAAGCCCTTGGTCGTCACCCTTGCATTTGGCTCAAAAGAAGGATAGCAGCTGGAGGCCTTGTGGCGATTATAGAATGCTCAATGCGAGAACTGTGCCTGATCGGTATCCGATTAAACACATTCACGATTTCGCTCACAGCATTGCTGGTTGCCGTGTATTCAGCACAATTGATCTTGTAAAGGCATTTAACCAGATACCGATCAGTCCTGACGACATTCCAAAGACCGCTATAACAACACCTTTTGGGTTATATGAATTCCCCTACATGACCTTCGGTCTACGAAATGCAAGTCAAACATTTCAGCGTTTCGTAGATGAAATGACAAGAGGGCTTGATTTCTGTTATTCCTTCATTGACGATTTCCTACTGTTTTCCAAGAACGATAAGGAACACGAAGAGCATCTCTTTACCATCTTTAGTAGATTAAGAGATTTCGGCATTGTCGTAAATACATCCAAGTGTGTTTTCGGTGTTCCGGAAGTAACCTTCCTAGGTTACAGCATTTCCGAAAAGGGCACAAAACCACTGGATACAAAAGTTGAAGCCATTAGGGACTTCCCACCGCCTAAAGATGTTCGCCAATTAAGACGCTTTCTTGGCATGATTAATTTTTATCGGCGATTTCTACCCCATGCGGCTCAAATTCAGGCACCGTTGCATAAATTGCTTGTCGGCAATGTAAAAGGTTCTCATCCCATTAGTCTTAGTGGCGATACCTTACAGGCATTTAACAACTGCAAGGAAAGCCTCGCGAACGCTGCACTATTGGCACACCCTGATTGCAATTCCAAGCTCGCATTAGTCACTGATGCATCGGACACAGCAATTGGTGCCGTATTACAACAGTTTCAGGACGATGGCTGGAAGCCATTAGCTTTCTTTTCGCGAAAACTTAGTCCTTCCCAAACTAAGTACTCGCCGTATGACAGGGAACTATTGGCCATTTACGAAGCCATTAAATACTTTCGCCATATGTTAGAGGCAAGGCACTTTATCATTTATACCGACCACAAGCCACTTACCTTTGCTTTCAATGACAGGAAACGCAACTGTACACCGAGACAATTCCGTCATCTGGACTACATATCTCAGTTCACCACCGATTTAAGGCACATATCCGGCAAAGACAATGTCGTAGCCGACACCTTATCTCGTGTGGACGAACTTCAAATGCCAGTAAGTTCAGATAGGATAGCGGAATCACAACTCTCCGATCCTGAATTGCAAAAATTTATACTGGAAGGGTCCTCATTACGTTTGGAGAAGATACAGGTACCTGGGAGTCGTACATACTTGTACTGCGACGTCAGCACAGCGTCCCCCAGACCATTCGTTTCTAAAATGTTACGGAAACAAGTTTTCGACAGTTTACACTCTCTCAGTCATCCTGGCATATCTGCAACTGCTCAATTAGTAGCGGAACGGTTTGTTTGGCCGGGTATCAGGAAAGACTGTAGAGAATGGGCACGAGCTTGTCTCGCATGTCAACGTAGTAAAGTAAGTCGGCATGTTTCCGCTCCTTTGGGATCATTTAACTTGCCTCGTGCCAGATTTACTGAGATCCATATAGACCTTGTAGGTCCACTACCCTTGTCTCAAGGCTTTAAGTACTGTTTAACAGCAGTCGATCGATTTACAAGATGGCCAGAAGTCATACCTATCGTCGACATCACTGCTGAAACAGTACCGAAGGCTTTAGTGACAGGATGGATATCTCGCTTTGGATGCCCTAACAGCATTGTGACAGACAGAGGTCGTCAATTTGAGTCGTCTTTGTTTGAGCAATTATCTAAAATTACTGGTTTCCAGCACAAACGTACAACAGCGTACCATCCAGCATGTAACGGTCTTGTGGAACGCTTTCATAGGCAGCTTAAAGCTTCTATTATTTGCCATTCCAGCGAACGTTGGACCGAAACCTTGCCGTGGGTACTTCTCGGTGTGAGGAGTGCATTTAAAAATGATCTCCAGGCGTCGTCAGCTGAATTAATTTACGGTGAGCCACTTAGACTCCCTGGAGAATTTTTCGCACCCAGTACTGTTGGTACTACTGACCCAACGGAATTTATTGCCCGTATTCGTGCTTTTGCACAGAAATTACAGCCTATACCAGCCTCTCGCCACACTCATGGTAAAATATTTATATTCAAAGACCTTGCGACCACTGATCACGTATTCCTACGAGATGACGCATCACGTGGATCCCTACAACCAGCTTACACAGGCCCTCATAAAGTTATAGAAAAGGGAGATAAATATTTCAAAATTTTATTAAAAGGCAAAGCGGTCACTGTTTCCATAGACCGTCTTAAGCCTGCATACATATTAGCTGACAAAGTTGACCCTAATACACCTTCTAATAATACTGAAAATTATCACACTCGATCTGGTCGCTGCGTCAGATTTCCAGATTATTATCGCCCTTGACGGTCTCTGGAGGGGAGTGATGTAGCGTACCTACATGAAGAAATATAGAGTATAGAGGATAAGAAATAAAAAAAGTAAAACTGTCAATCTGACTTACTCACTGATTTTACTCCTTCTATTTTTTGTGGAACTTTGTGAAAATTTTGTAAATCGCAATATACGATATTACATAATATATAAAAGCAATCTTATTTCTACACTGCAATTACCACAAAAAAACCTGGTAACTGTGGTTAGGGCTGCTTAACTTATAGAGATTTCTGAATTTAGAGAGAACACAGCTCTCTCTAAGCATTACAGAAACTATTCTAAAGAAAAACTATCAATGTGCTGCAGACTGGGATTAATTGCCCTATAATTGCATACGGCTATTAAGTACTGTTTTATGTACAATATTCTATAACTAGATACTCTAACGGTTAATCCGTCTAATTTACTACGAACACAATGTTTAACATCTACTGACTGGCCTGTTGGTCTAGTGGTTAGTGACCCTGACTGCTAAGCCGGAGGTCGTGGGTTCGATTCCCACCCAGGACAAACCTTTGTGTGATGAGCATGATTGTTTGTTCTGTGTCTGGGTGTAATTTATCTATAATATGTATGTATTTACAAAAAAAAAAGTATATAAGTAGTATATCAGTTGTTTAGTACCCATAACACAAGCAAATATAATTGCTTAATTTGGGACTAGATGGCGCTGTGTGAATGTGGTAGAATATTATTATTATTATTATCTACTACATCTATGCTATTATATAAAACGGAAGAGTTTGTTTGTTTAAACGTGCTAATCTCTGAAACTACCAGTCAAATATGAATAATTCTTTTTGCGTTTGATAGCCTAGTTCCTGAGGAAGGTTATAGGCTATGTAACATCACGCGACTGGTGACCGGAGCAGAGCAGTAAACAAATATGTATCTTATCGCGGGCACTTTAGAAACCTGCTATGGACATGGCTATGGTAGCATCACAGAAACAAAACTACCTAAGAAAACAAAATTAAGCCGTTCTCAACTATTTATAGGGAGAAAGGAATACAAAAATAACATCTTACCAGCAGTCCTAATCAAGTTATCTAGCACTTCTTGAGGAATAGGCTCCGGACTGAATGACCTAACAGTTCTCCTTTTAGCCATCAGCTCGTAGTACTCTCGTGACTTTTTGAGGACCTCCTCATCCGACCTTTGGGGCGGCTTGTACGGTATGTGGGCAATGTCCTCGGGTATGGCAGATACGAGGATATCAGCATCATCATCGCCATCGTCGGGGAAGTCTCGAGCTGTAAAGATGATAAGAATAATATTAGTGTGACTATCACACGTGGAGAATAATGGATGCCTGAACGGGTACAAAATAAGCAATTGAATTTTTTTAAAGAAATTGTTATGCAGAACTTAATATATACAAGTACTTTGTAGGAATACTAAGTAAACCTAGACTTGGGCAATAATTTTTTATGTTCCGTGAATGAGAGTGCTTCTCACTCACCAGCTACTTTTTTATATCAACCAACGAACATCCTAGGAAAATAACGTAAGCGTCAGAACCCTTGGACTATTGGATTTATTCCGCCCTGTGCCAAGAGATATTTGATGCTTAAAAAATACCAATATATACTATCTTTTTGATACCTTCTTCTTCTTCTTTTTCTTTTATTGTGGCAACTGAGCAGACGTTTGTGTCAGCTATTTCTGCGTCTAGTGTAAAATAATCTTCTTGTTGATGATTTTAAAGGTATGATAAAATTTGAAAAAATGTGGATGAAATTTTATTTGATACCTAACCTACATAGATAAATGAGTTATGTTGTCTCGGCCTATAAAAAAAGAGGTCCAGACATCCTGATGTCAGAATGTCAGACCACTTTCTTGCGTTTTTTCAGTGTCAAGTAGCAAAAAGGTTTTGGTGTTTTCTAAACATTAAATTTTTGTTTAGGTCCAGGTTCTGACGCTTACAAAATAACTTTTGTGTGCTGTGTGTCAGTGGTGTACATAGGCCGTAGATAGTGTACCTATATACTCCGTCTACGATAATGGAAACTATTCCAAAACTAATCATGAGTTCTTGACAAACTGTTAGCATGGTGGCTTTGTCTTTTGTTTTCACGAAAATAACAAAAAGGAAAATAGTAAAAATGTGTATGAATATAAAATGTCAATTTAACCACATTTTAATTTTATGCACATTTTTACTATTTTTATGATTGTATTAAACCATTAAAATAATCAACGAGAAGATTATTTTACACTTGACGCTGGCAGAAATAGGTTACACAATCTTCGGCTCACTGGCCATAATAAAAGGAGTAGAAAAAGATAGTTTAAACTTTTAGTAACGATAGTTTGTTAAACATTGAGCAGTTTGTAAGAGCTAATTTTAATGATGCTCTATTTCTAACAGTACAGTTTAGATCATAGTAGGAACCATTGTTTATTATGTGCCTAAATATTTACTGAACATCTGCGTAAACTGTAACAGAGCTGGTATGAAACATAAAATTGGCATGAATACTCTGAACTCATGTTGGGTTTTGGACAATTTATCATAGGTTGGCCTGAATTAAATCTAACTAAGTTAAAATCAGAAACATTTATACATTATTATCTAATCAAACGGAAACTCTGCCCCATAATATCAACAACGACATATAACGCCATCTAGAGCCATATATATATGTATATATTACAAAAATACATACATATACATAGAAACACCCAGACCTATGCAAATAGACAAGTACATGTACACAAATATTTGCACCGAGCGGGCAAACAGATACAGGCCCTACACAGTACCACCGAACGAAAGAGGCAGTCAATAATGATAACAGCCTGATGGTAAGCAGTCAATGATGTCCTTAAGTGGCGGTCACCATCCCAGTTACATCCATATTGGTATTGTTACTTATTTATGACCTCGTGTATGCTTAAATAAAATACAAGGTTGTTATGTTATTTAAAGAGTTTCAAGGTACTGTACGGAAACGTTTACATTGAGGCTCTTAAGAATTAGCACTTCATATTATTATGTATTAGGAAGGAAGAGATTCATATAAATGTCATAGCAATTATATTAAAGTACTAAGAACCCGCGTGGTTCATGTTTCCGTGGGAGCACGAGTATAAAATATAGCCTATGTTACTTAGTGATACTGTAGCTTTCTAATGGTAAAAGAATTTTTAAAATCAGTGCAGTAGTTTTTGTGTTTATTCGTTGCATACAAAAATACAAATCTTTCCTCTTTATAATATTAGTGTAGATGTAAGACCTTGCAGTAAAATTTACTTTACTAGCGCAGTCACGAATGATAGCGGTCAAACTATAAGAACGTTGCAGATAAATTATCTAATACAGGACTGGCAGTAGCTGCAGACTGCCGTTACTGCGATTCTGCCTGCCACGTGTGGTATGCAGCAATAATAATAAATAGTCACAAATAACACCTTTTTTTTGTAGAAAGGAAATGCGTTTACATACCGCCCCATCCGGAGAAGCGAGGCGGCTATGTCGGGCTCGCTGGCCTGAGATGGAAGGCGGCCGAAATACCGACTTAGCGAAATACCCCCCTGTGCATCTACTTTTGCTATAACAGATGGGCGATTCGAACTTGATACTACATCAGCGGCTCACAAATAACACCTAGACTCAGCACATATTTGCATAACACAAAGGTTTTTTTTGTAGAACTCAAACCAAACGGTTATGGACCCGTAGTCCTACTGGTGTTACTGCGCCATGGAGGCCTTCATGAGATCTTAGCGTTATAGTCCGTGTACAGAGGACTAAACCACTGATGTAGTATTGTAGTGTTTACTCGAGTAAAATCTCAGAACAATTTTTACTATCAGTGTTTGTTATCTTCAATAGCCGGTACAAAGGGCACTGGGTGATCACAGGGTTAATAAAGAGATATCGTTCATTGACACTAATAAAAGTACAGATAAATTACATTATGATCCGGTTTTTTTTAAAGGACAAGTGTTTATAATGCGGGTACTAAGTGTAGGTAGCATTTATTGCGAACTGTCATTTTGATTTCGGGTCTTATACACGGGCTTTTCTTGATTTAATTCCTTTACGTCAAATCGCGTTACGTCGAGTAGCCACTACGTCTATTGGAACAAAAGCGCAAGGTTATCGGCGCTTTTGTCCAGGTTGTCAGCGACGAAAACGTAAAGCGTATTGTCTGTGTCACTTTGCATGCTACTTGAAATTGTAACTTACAAAAATTTTAATAACCTGGCGATTAAAAAGAGTGGCCTGAGTTTCTTGCCACTTCTTCTCATGGCTCTACTTCGTCAGCGAACTGGCTGTAGTTTAATTTGTGGACATTTCGTAAACTTTGACGTTCATAAGTGTTAATTTGATTAACATATATTTTCATTTTATTTCATTTTAAGCAACTCGACTCGACAATAAGAAACCAAACCGAAAAAGTATCTCATAAGGGTGCCTTAACAATGGCAACTATGTGTATGGTTTGTTTTGACGGCTTATGGCATAGTGTATAGCACTGCTAGCCCCACTTACTGCTTAGATGTATAAGTCATTACGCCAGTAGTCGGCTGTAACTGCTTTAAGAATGGTGACCATCGCTTCTGGACTCCCCTGACTACAAACTATCAAGAGTGGAGTCATTTTGGGATTTTAATATAAAATTACATTGTTCTTGTTTAAAGTTCCGTACCTAAATTTTATTGTAAAACGGGACCTTATTAATAAGACTTCGCTGTCCGTCTGTCAGGCTGTATCTCATGAACCGTGATAGTTAGACAGTTAAAACTTTCACAATAGTCTATTTCTGTTGCTGCTATAACAATAAATACTAAAAAACAGAATAAAATAAATATAGGGGGCTCCCATACAAAAAACGTGATTTTTTTGCCATTGTAAAAATGATACGAAATCCTTCGTGTGAGAGTCCGTGTCGCACTTGATCGGTATTTTTCTTTAATTTATCCTCGGCCAGTAAACACGTGGTTACTGGCTGAGGATATAAGTACCCCATGTCTTCCCGTGAGTTGTAAAAGTCGATTAAGGGAAAGAAATAAATGGGTAACATTACCTCTTGACTATAAATATCACTATAAAGGTTACTAACCCGAGTGACAAGCGTTTTTTATCTGCGAGTCAAACGAAACTTGTGGTAAAGTTACTGTGTAATGGCTCTGGCGTTCGTTAACTAAAAGGTCGCTAAGTCGCTACTCCTTTTTTGTGCACGATACAATTATAGGTATTATATACTTTCAAGAATGCAGGGTTTGTTATAGGTCGTCCTGTATACCTATACAGTTACGAGGAATGTGAGACGACGCCATGCAACGAAACACTATGTTGAAGTTACGTGTTTTATTACATAGTGCCAATGCAAGGTAAATAATATGTAGCTAAGACATTCATGAGCTTTACAATTATATCTAAAAAAACTTATATTGCATGGTACCTGAAATTTTGCTGTCTCAGGAATAAAATAATAATACCTATGTCTATAAATTGATGTATGTTATTTTTTGTAAATAATTAATTGTTTGTAATTAACGTTTAAGTATCATATTATTTTATAATTTTACTTTTATATAAATATCACTAGAATGTCATTATTAAATCATGCTTAGGAATGCATTAAACAAAATAGTTTAAATTTAAATACAATGTTTTGAGTTTATACTATTTATATTCTACTGGTTAGCAAACCGGCTGTAGGTAAATTATGACAAACATATTTTGTTTTGTGTTTGTTACCATTTATTTATTAAAGTATTTGATACTTACACCCAATTAAAATTATTTTCTGAGTACCTACGTACTTAAATAATGCGGCAATCATAGCAAATATGGCCGCGTGATTTTAGAACAAAAATATTTAGGTTAAATCTCAATTATTAATAATTCAACAGGAAATACGCTAAGTGTTCATAACTTTATAATACACGCAATTATAAATTATTCAGTTCGTAATTTTAATTATTTGACATTCCATCTTGAGCTATGAAGCAAAAAAATCTCGTGTTATGGAGCGAGGTATACTCGTACTTAGTGTTTCTTTAGAAGTTACTAGCGACCCGCCCCGGCTTCGCACAGGTATTATGCTGATACTAAATATACTACAGAATGTCTTTTATAATAACGTTCACAGATTTTTTGACATTAGACAATACAAACATGTTTTCTTTAGAGGCCGGTGGCTCCCAGCCGGTATATACCGCCACAACCGCTATGTCCCTGCATTACATTAAAAACCTCTAAAATTACCAGTTTTTCACTACTATATTATGCATGTATTATACATATAAACCTTTCTCTTGAATCACTTTATCGATTAAAAGAACCGCATCAAAATCCGTTGCGTAGTTTTAAAGATCTAAGCAAACATAGGGACAGACAGCGAGTAGCGACTTTGTTTTATACTATGTAGTGATGATGATGCTTAGAAATGTAGTTAACCGACTTGCTGGATCAGCAATGCTGGTATTATACTGCTAACTTCAAAAGGATCAATTATCTACCACCTCATATCTTGCCTTTTTACTATTAGGCTACAATGCCATGAGTCTGTATTTTTGCCCGATTGCGAAAGTCAAGGAGGGTAATCTGATGGTCTGACAACCTCTGTGGTTCGGTGGTACTGTGTATGGACTGCCACGCAGAGGTCGATTCCCGCTCAGTGCAAATATTGTGTGCATGAACATGTCTGTTTGCATTGGTCTGGGTGTTTCTATGTATAATATATACCTATGTATTTACAAAAAAAAGTATTTAAGTATGTATAGCCGCATTCTAGAACCCCTAACACACGCTATATAAATATGCTTACTTTGGGTCTAGGTGGCGTTGAGTGTAGTTGTTGTGATATTATTATTATTATATTATTACTATATTATAATGTTTTAGAGCGTATTTATTATTATTTATAATAATATAATAATAATAATAATAATAATAATAATAATAATAATATGTGGACACTATCACACACTGTCGTCTAGTCCCAAGCTAAGCAGAGCTTGTGTTATGGGTACTAGATAACTGAAATATAATACATATACATACTTTTTTTTTTGTAAATACATACTTATAATACATAGGAAACACCCAGACTAAAGACAAATACAAATGTTCATCACACAAATATTTGCCTTCCGCGGGAATCGAACCAACGACACCCGGCGTCGCAGACAGTTACACTAACCACTAGACCAACGGTGCAGTCATTTATTATTAAGTATGTAAGTTTATTTCTATGGCACGCTCTACAGCCTAAATAACTTGATGGATTTTAACGTATGAGGTGTCACTAGATTTGTATTGATTGTGGGAGTGACAGAGTGTATCAATGTAGCGTCAGCACGAGAATAAAAAATGGGTTTCTTTCTTTTCACTTTGTTTGTGTTTTTATTGCTTGTTAGTATTATTTCTAAAACAGATAAAAATAAAATCTTTTATTTTATATATTTATATATATTTATATTTATATATCAGCTAATTAACCTACAGCTAATTAGTACGAGGTAGAGCCGTGAGAAGAAACTCAGACCACTCTTTTTAATCGCCAAATTAGTATAATTCTTTTTCTTTAGGAAGTACAGAACAGGCCCTGTTTCGCTCAACTTTTCATGATACAATTTCAAGTAGCATGCAAAGTATATTTACCTACTTAACTGTTAAAGAATTACAAGCCAATTTCTATGCTGTGAAAGAATAAATATTTTTATTATTATTGTTGCCTTGTGATTTGTTTATTGTATAAAAAATTGTTTTGAAATGGATGTTACTGTATGAGATAACGTTCGTGTCAACATATTATCGATTATTCTAATGTCCACCATTGATAGATATTTTATCAACTACTCATACAAATATAAACAAACAACCATTTTAATGTATGACTGTATAGACGACTAAGCTGTTGCCCGCAGCTCTGCCCGCGTGAATGTCGGTTATATCACATTTTCCATACGAACTTTCAACACCTTTAAGCCATTTTTCGCAATAAAATATAACCTACATTGTCCTCCAAGGTCTATTCTATCTTTTTAAATTTCATCAAAATCGGTTCAGTGGTAGAACGGAAATGTAAAATGCATTTTCTTCGAAAGGGTAAGCAGTGGTGTATAACACCACGTTTTAGTATAAGTTTGGTCCCATTCCCAAGTAAAAGAAGGCGAGCTTGTTTTCTTTTACTGAACTTTTCTAGAGAAATTTCTCGACTAAAATCCACATTGTTTGCGTTGTTTATCGATCCATCTCTTCATTACAGTCGTACGTAATAAATAATGTATGAACATTGATTTTTTAAACTGTTGATGGAGCTACAATACTGCTAAGACAGTACGACGTAATTGTATAAAACAAGCTATAGGAATAACAATTCTAACGTAAATAATTTAAGCTTTACTTTCCCAAAACTTGTGGTACAAAGTTACTGGAATGAAAAGTAAACCTGTTTCTTTTGCTTCCGTACGGTCAATACTGTTTTTATTATGGTGCATGACGTGTAGATTTATGCGAAGGTCACTGCCAGATTTCTCGTTCTATTGAGCAGGGGCCCTACTACAACCTCTTATAGAAATATTATTATAACCTTACTTTGTATTTATCCTTGTTTTTAATAATACAAAAGAAAAAGACAAAATACAAAGTAAGATTAAAATAATACAGCTATAAGAGGGGGTGACTTTGACTTTGACTTTAGTCAAAGTCAAAGTCAAAGCATTTATTTCATTTAGATCATAAAGTATGATGCTTATGAAAAGTCAACATTACATTTTGTCAGCCAATTGACCTACAGCCAATTCGCTGACGAGGTAGAGCTGTGAGAACAACTGGCAAGAAACTCACGCCACTCTTTTCAATCGCCAGATAATTGCAGTTATTTGAATGAGTTACAATTTAAACACTCAACGCAACCAAAGAACCATACAAAGTAATTATTACAATTTTAGCCGCTGATGTAGTATCAGTTCCGGCAGCCTATCCGTAAAGGCGAAAGCAGGTGCACCGGAGTATGCACCGGTATTAGTCGGTATTTTGGCCACCTACCATCTCAGGCCAGCAAGCCTGACATAGCCGCCTCGTTTCCCTGAAAAAAAGGTCCTCAGGACCTTTGACGTATAGAAGATTGTGACAACTAGGTAGTAATAGTGTCTCTATACACATTTAAATATACTTTTTTTGAGAGAACGATGTTATTAGCAGATGAATAAGATAGCTAGAGAAGCCGCGCTATAGTGACCACAAAAGTGTTACGAAGACCGCTAAACAAAAAAAAAGGCTTATTCCACAAATCCACCCTGAGCAAATCCCCCTTAGGGGGGAAAACTGAACTCTAATGTAAAGTTAGTCCAAAAAGCCCCCTTGTCATTTTCGATTATTCCAGTTTTCCCCCTGACTGAATTCCACAAAGGGGGAAAACTGAACTCTTATATAAAATTAATCCAGAACTCCCCCTTATCATTTTTGGATCATTCCATTTTTCCCTCCTGTATGAGAATAAATGTATCTACCTATGCATTTTCTGTTTTATTTATTTATTTATTTATTTATTAAACTTCATGCACATAGGTACAGAGGCGGACTTAATGCTAAAAGCATTCTCTACCAGTCAACCTTAGGTGATGCAGAGATAAACAAAGTAGGTGCAGTTATTGAAAAAGAATGATGCAAATCTAAAATTGTTATGATGTAAATAAAAGTATAAAAATAAAGTTCAAAGTTTAACCATAAAGAAAATAAACAGTGAATATTATAATACAAATAAGTATAAATAAATAAATATATATATAAATACATACATACATAAATACATATATACATGTTTCATATATGTTTTGTGGCATAACAATAATATTTAGGAAAAGTATGTAGGTTACGTAATAAACTAAACTGAATATGGGTAGGTAGCTATAAAAAACTTAATATATCTAAGTATAACCAACTTTATTTTTAAAAGATTTCAAAGGTAATAGTGATACAGATTTCAAAATAAATCCAATTGAATAAGTACTAATGTAAAATTACTTGTATTTTTTACACAGTAAATATTTAACTAATACATTGAATGTGTTACAAAAAACATGTATCTATGTATTATTAACTAGTTATTGGAACGTTTACTAATTAATCAAGTTCAGCAGTTTGGTCAAACTAAAAATCAAGTATTGGTACAAGTAAAAATTATAAAATGTATAAAATGAAACAATACGTTTTGTATAGCAGTTGACGAGTTAAAAAGTTCAGCAATTTAAAGTAAAAGTTCAACGTTAAATTAAGTATAAAATATAACAAAAACAATCACTTTTGTACAACAAATCAAGTTCAACAATTTTCTGAAAGTTAAAATCTAGTATGTTTACATAAAGCTTATGAAATCACTATATAGTATAAAATAAAGTCACTTACCGCTGCCTGTCTGTCCGTCCCTATGTCTGCTTAGATTTTAAAACCAAGCAACGGATTTTGATACGGGTTTTTTTTAGTAGATAGGGTGATTCAAGAGAAAGGTTTATCTATATAACATGCACATTTGACTGGCCTGTTGGTCTACTGGTTAGTGACCCTGACTGCTAAGCCGGAGGTCGTGGGTTCGATTCCCAGCCAGTACAAATCTTTGTGTGATGAGCATGATTGTTTGTTCTGTCTGGGTGTAATTTATCTATAATATGTATGTATTTACAAAAAAAAATGTATATAAGTAGTATATCAGATATTTAGTACCCATAACACAAGCAAATATAATTGCTTAATTTGAGGCTAGATGGCGTTGTGTGAATGTGGTAGAATATTATTATTATTATTATTATTACAATATAGTAGAGAAATACAGATAATTTAAGAGATTTCTAAAACGATGTAGTAAATAAACACTTTTTTTGGGCTTACATTGCAAACGCAGGCTGAACCCTAGAAAATAGATCAAAATAATTTAATACAGTATTGTATACCTTAAAAGGTCTACAAAAAAGTCCGCGATGGTATATGTCTATCTCTTAGGGATAAGCCAAAATTTTACGAGAAATAATGGCTTATTTACGAATGGATTTTTAACAATACCTACAGCATTAGTCCTTATTTAATTAAGTACTTTAAATACATTGGGCACTTAATATAGATCAATATGGCCCTGTGCAGCATGTAATTTAAATAAAGATTTTCGAAGATGTTACCGATTTCTCGAACCAAACGGTTCAGCACTTCATACTTTTATCGCTCAATTAAAGCCTGGAACTCTTTGCCAGCGCATGTGTTCTCATCTAATTTTGATCCTGAGTTTTTTTAACGGGGCGTGAAAAAGCATATCACTAAGCCGCCATAGTGGAGGCCACCATACCAGTAGTTTGGCTTTTGGAATGGTGTCCGCCACTTCTGGATTCCACTGACTGCTTACCATCAGGCAGAGTGGAGTCACTTTGGTAGGCTAATATAAAAAAAAAAATATAATGCAGGGACATAGCGCTTGAGGCAGTACCGGCCGGGGGCCGACATTCTGGAGTAAATAAGTGAGTCCGGAGCAGTGGTCCAACAGCTCTGTCCAACTAGTTAGACCATGGGTCTTTACTAAGGGCAGTTGTCCAACTTTCAAAATGGACCACAGCACCTTTTGAGAGTTCAGTGCTTCAATTAACTTAAGAAACTTGCCAACTCTAAAAACCTCAACTGTTTCTTTATGTGTGTATGGTACCTACTGGTTTACGGTTATGTTGAACCTCTTTGCCGTAAAATAACAAAATTACTTTAAAATGTCTATTCTGAACAGCATTAAAGAATTTTGGCCGACAGTTAAATTTGTAGGCTGTTATTATCATTGGTCACAATGTATTTATAGAAAAGCCAAAAAAATTCGTATCTCAAAAACTAAATCAAACATAGTCAAAAGAACTATTTCATTATGCTCAGTTTTACCACTATTGCAGAGTGATAAATTTATAGAATGCTGGGATTACATAAAAAAAGAAAGTGGTGTTGAAGTTAACAAGCTGATTGAAAAGAGCGTTATTGAATTAAAGAGAATTTTGATAAATTTTCTCTGCTTATAAGCGTATTGAGCCAGAGGCATAGGACTAATATAATATTTCAGAAAGCTTACATGCAAAACTAAGTCGACGCATTAATGCGAAAAATGTTACAATGGTACGTCTATTAAATGTCTTTATCAAGCGAAATCACACACAAAAGACGTAAGGTCCATATTGAGAATGATGATTATATACGAGAAATTCAGCTACAACTGATTTTTGGTGATAATACTGTAGGGCATGCTTTAGATAAATTTCGTTGAATGTCGTAAAACATTGTAAAAAATAAAAATTTTGATTGAAAATTAGTCACCCGACTTTAATTTTGTTATTTTACTGCAAAGAGGTTTAATATACACACATAAAGAAGCAGTTGAGGTTTTTAGAGTTGGCAAGTTATTTCTTAAATAAATTGGACCACGGATCTCACAAAAGGTGCTGTGGTCCAACTATTTCGAAAGTTGGACAACTGCCCCTAGTAAAGACCCATGGTCCAACTACTTGTACAGAGCAGTTGGACCACTGCCCCGGACTCAAATAAGTATACTACAGAATGTATATAGACAACGTGCAACGTTCACAGCGTTTTCTTCGCACGGGTGCAATGCTGATACTATATTTAGTATCAGCATTGCACCCGTGCGAAGCCGGTGCGAGTCACTAGTATAATATAAAACAAAACACAATCACATAAATACAACGATTGACTAGTATTTGGCATTTTACTAATAGGTATCTTAAAAATGAAGTGTACCTTTAATATTGGTAAATTGGTTTAGCCGTGATAGTGGAACAAACTTTTTCGTCATCATCATCATCATCATCATATCAGCTGAAAATCGTCCACTGCTGGACATAGGCCTACCCTAATTTTCGCCACCTTGGCCGAACTAACTCTTTGCTTTTATAAAATTGAACATGCCACTATTCAAGCCCGTAAAACACTTCGGCTTATGTGTTTATTACCTGAAGGGGGATTTTTGAACGTTTTCTTTTTAGAATCCAGTTTTCCCCCTTGGGGGTGATTATTTAGATAGGATTTCTAGACTCTTTTTTTCCATTCCACCCCCCCCCCCTAAAGGTGGCTTTGAAGGGGATTCCCCCTTAAGGGGACTTTCTAGACTCTTGCAATTGGATTCCAATTTTCCCCCTTAGGGGGGATTTTCAGAGGGGATTAGTGGAATAAGCCAAAAAATACGCGAACTCCAATATAAATTGTTGTAAAATCTTGCTAAATCTTTTTACAATTTTGTGATAATTAATAAAAACATCTTAATGATATAATCAACTAAATACAATTATAGTATTTGAATAAGTCTCAATTAAAAGTTGATAAGTCAGGACTAAGAAACGAACATGCTTCAATAATCTGATTGATGTAGAGAAAACGGTCCAAGTAACCATGCGTTTACTTAGGAGCGCCATACACTATAGCCGACCATAAAATTGCTTTACCACCCTTAGAGTAATTATCGTTTGCGTATCACAGAACAATAATGTCTATTTTTGCTTGCAAGTGACCTCAGTACAGTGACAGTTGTCACTGTCGTAATAAGTCTTATTGAATTTTAATTTTGATGGAATTTTTTGTCGTAGATAAGTGGTAATTTAAAGCATGTGGTCGACTAAACCTATGCATGACGTCTCATGAGCACTTAAATTCAATGTTTCGTACCCGTTTATTCATTTAGACTGTATAAGTTTTTTTAATGCCGTCTGTGGCAAACAGACGAGCAAACAGCCCACGTGATGGTAAGTGTTATCTGTCGCTCATGGACGGCCCAGTGTTTCTAGCATTGCTCCTGCAATGCCAGGGACTCTGCGTAGCCGCTGCCTACCGTGAAGGGAGTGGGGTAGGTGTAAGGGTTGAGGAAGGTGAGGAAAAGGAAAGGAAAGAAATTGGACCTAGAAGAAATTTAAAAATATAATATAAGGAGACCACCGGTATCGGGTATAGGGACCAAACTACGGCGGTTAGGGCTCCAGAGATAGGAACCTCATCACAATACGTGCCGTGTCGAGCAGCACTACCTTCTGAATCTGGATATTGACCCATCATCCACTTAATGAGAGCCTAGTTATTAGTTTATTATTATTATTATTGAGAATGGTAGAGTCAAGAGAACTTGAATGAAACTACGATTTTGAGTGAAAACAAAAAAAAAGCAGTTCAAGACAATCGTATGGTGGCCACCACTTCTGGATTCCACTGACTGCTTACCATCAGGCGGGGTGAAGTCACTTTGGTAAGCTATTATAAAAAAAAATATAAAAAATAACACATTATTATATCAAAATTAAAAAATATAAACGTTATAATGAAAATAACTAGCATATAATCTCAGGCCTCTTTGTAAGCGCCAGATTGCTACAATCTTTGACTTCGACTTATATAAAATGGCTAAATGACAAATGCTATACTTATTACGATAAAAAGTAATATAAACATCATAAGAGATAGGGATGTTGTCATTCTAGCTCATAATTGTCCCACTGTAAAGTAAACGCGTCTTGTTAATGCACTTTCTAAGTTTATTTTTGACATTATATGACTTACGATGAAAGAAAATATCATGAGATAAACCCGACTAAGTGCAGGGAGCCTACTACCATCTCATACAGTATTATTTTAATGTTATTTTGTGTTTTGTCTTTTTCTTTTATACCATTAAAAACAAGGATGGAAACAAAGTAAGGTTATAATAAGATTGCTATAAGAGGTTGTGTATAATAAATATTTATTTTATTCTGTTTTTTAATATTTGTTGTTAGCGGCAACAGAAATACATCATCTGTGAAATGTTAACTGTAACTATCACGGTTCATGAGATACAGCCTGGTGATAGGTGGAGAGACAGACGAATAGACAGTGGACTCTTAGTAATAGGATCCAGTTTTAGTCGTTGGGTACGGAACCCTAAAAACTGACCATGAAATATAATATTTATGTAAAATATGTATAAGTCTGACATTCCCGATAGATCGAGTATTTCAGACATACACATATTTTCGTATAGTATTTTTTTTTTTTTTACAGCTCGGCTTTAGCAAGCGTGTGATCTATGCTCTTGCATTTTCTATCTACGAGTAGTCACCGTAGATATAAAATAATAATAATAATACTTTTAACCCACTTTTGCCGACCGAAGATAAAAAATTTCCTCTACTCGTTTTATCGTATTTTAAATCTATTATCTCTAATATGTCTAGACAATAGCATAGTTACACTGATGACTCGACTTGTTATATCAAAGCAGACAGTAGTTTTTATAGTTCTTTATTCTGACTGCCTCTGTAGATCGGTAAAGTGATATTGAGGTTTAAAATATTCTTATAAATGTGTGTCACATTCTAAGGCTAGGCAGGGCCCATACTCAAGCGGTTATCTTAAAAATTTGACTCATATCACACCTCTTTATTAACAGTCCAGCAAAAACAACATAGAACGCATAAAAATTATATTGAAGTAATAAACTGTTGCAATACGATTTTAGGTTTTTGTTTATACAAAGAAATTCAAAAGCAAACAAGTGTGCTTTTTTATTGACGACTAGCTCTCCGCGGCGCGGTTTCACCCGCGTCTTTGCTTACTGCTCTGTTCCCGTCACCAGTAGCGTGATGTTATATGGCCTATAACTTTCCTCAAGAACTGGACTATCTGCAAAAAGTATTTTTTCAAATTTGACTGGTAGTTCCAGAGATTAGCGCGTTTTAACAAACAAACCTTCAATCTTTTAATCAAATCAATCAAATTCTCCAATCTTTGTTACTGAAAATGATATAGGTAGTAGGTACGTCTGTCTGAGCGTTATAAATAGATAACTGACTACACCATCTAGTCTATCGTGAGACTAATTTTAGATCATCATGTTTTAAATAATTTTTCTCTACGATTCTAATGAAGTATGTATTATTACAATGCCAGAACGTTCGGTATTTCAGTAGAGATATTTTATAGCTTAATTTTGCGTTTGTAATATTTTGTCGGCTGACATTTAGTTCTGCGACAATGTGCTTGCCATTTTTAAATTGGTAAATATAGCGGTTCGTGGTAGATAAAACGTCGTGACAGCCCAGTGGTGAAGGCACCCGTTTCGTAAGCACGTACTAATGTCATTTTCAAATCACATGTACTTTCTAAGTTTATCTTGGACATGACTGTCGGTGAAGGAAAACATCGTGAGGAAACCTGGACTCCTGAGGAAGTCTGAAATCGCCAATCCGCCTTAAGCTAGCGCGTTGAACAATACTCATACCTTCTCTGTATGAGAAGAGACCTTTCCCTGCAGTGGAATAGTAACAGGTCGATATGAAGAAATATCGTGGCTAAATGCATTTTATTTTATACTACATTGGTGGCAGACAAGCATACAGCTCACCCTGATGGTAACTGGTAACCGTAACCTATCGCAGATATAATGCTTAGAAAATATAACCTAAAAATATAAGAAGGGCTTGAGGAAAGGAAGGAAGGTAAATAAGCTGCTGGTGTTCTCACACCCTGAGCAAAACACATTAGCATGTAAACCAATACTCTTATGTCGATATTCTATGATGGAGGGAGGGTTTTACTTCTCCTGTCGATCCAGCCCATTCATGCTGAATAGCAAGGATCTACTACCGCAAGATAGCACAACGTCAATGGCTTACTGTCTGTGTATATAATTCGCTATAAATCGCGTCGCGCTGTATGGATAACTAGCGTAATTTACGGTATCTCGTCATTTACATAGCTACATCTAGCAGCTGTATCGCGTGCGAGCGCTAGCTGTATAATATACCTATCATTATCCGTCACAACGCACTGAATAAAAAGTAGCGGACGTCTACCTTGCAGTCGTCTACGAAAACGTTGGCACGTTATAATAACATCATATTACAATAATAATAATAATAATAATGGGTCCCTGTACCAGTTGCCGGTGGATCTACAATTTTTATATTTTTAAATGTATGTTTTTTATATACTTAGGTATATTTAAAAATGTAATTTTTGAGAAATTATTTAAATAAAGGAGAATATTAATAATACCTATATTTTTGTTCTCTCACACAGGCTAACACATAGGTGATACTTAAACTATTACACATAGTTAATTAATTAGAACAATTACAGCTAAATCTATGTGAGAGACTGGTGTCTGTACTAAGTGTGTGTGTGTGTGTGTGTGTTTGTGTGTGTGTGTGTGTGTGTGTGTGTGTGTGTGTGTGTGTGTGCGTGTGTGTGTGTGTGTGTGTGTGCGTGTGTGTGTGTGTGTGTGTGCGTGCGTGCGTGCGTGCGTGCGTGCATGTGTGTGTGTGTGTGTATATCGTTGATTTACCGTAGATACCCTTCTTAGGGATCAAAATGCTACAAATCGTGAGTGCTTACCTAAAATAATGGAAACAAATATTCGTGTGTTAAATAAATTCATCATTACCGATAACATTTTATCATTAACCTCAACAATGTTTATCATTGACCTACACTATTTATATGATTTGTGGGTTATCAGTTTATCACTTTACTGTCTTTATTAAAATACATTTAAAAATAGTTTTAAGGTTTTTATAAATCAGTAGTAACCAATGTAGTAAAAGACAGTAATGTAAAGTAAACTTGGTAGTGGATATGAATTTAAAAAAAAATTATATAGGTACTAACCTGATTTGGAACCCAAGAACGCTTAAATAGAACTGACAAAAGTTTTAAATTTTTTTGATTATCTTAAACAATGCAAGAAAAGATGCATATTATTATCCATATATTATATTGATTATGAGACATGAAATTGAAGTTCATACAAAAATTCCATAGAAACAGTGGCTAAGTTTTCTTTATACTTTTGAAACCTTAATTCGGACTATTAAAAAAAATTTAAAATCAAAAATAGCCAAATCGGTTTAGCCGTTTTAGGACCAGCGCACACCACTGGAAGCGCAGCAGAGAGCAATTTAAGACAACAATTTAATATAGACCTTAACTACCCTTGAAATACGGTCAATAGTTGTATGTCAAGAATAAATTCGCACGCGGTGTTCGGAGCGACCGCAAGCTACTACAAGACATGCGCGCGACTACTCCCCCCTAGTATACTATACTCTTTGACTACTCCAGTAACTGCCGCGCTGCACTGTGCTCCGCGCTGCTTTGCGCCCCGCTGCGCTGCTCTATGCCCAGCCAGATTTCATTGACCCACATTTTTCTTTTTCTTTTCAATCTGCCTTCTTCTTCTTCTGCAAGCGCAGCAATAATAATCATGTCTCAGTCCACATCCATTACGAACGAGAGCGAGTTGTTTAAAGTATCGATTAGCACTAAATGACATGGGGAGCGCTTGGAGTAGCTGCACGCCAGCGCGCGTCTCCGCTTGTGACATTCAACGGCTCTTGGCGCCGCTCGGAAAGCCTGTTTTCGCCCGCGCGTTTCATGGAAATGCGCTCCACCGCGCTTCCAGCGGTGTGCGCTGGGTCTTAGAGTTTTGCACTTACAAACGAACAGTAATTTTTTTATCTATAGGTAGATAATCTTTCTGCATGATTCCGGTCTAAGAATTATCTTTCTCAAGGTTGTGATAAAGACTTACGATTTACGAAGATAATTAAATAAATATACGATTCGTATGAAGTTATA
The DNA here is from genome assembly GCA_963082885.1 of Parascotia fuliginaria. Classification (NCBI taxonomy): domain Eukaryota; kingdom Metazoa; phylum Arthropoda; class Insecta; order Lepidoptera; family Erebidae; genus Parascotia; species Parascotia fuliginaria. The sequence continues at coordinate 17,830,643 of OY720181.1, read as the reverse complement.
TAAAATTTCTACAAATAGTATGAATCACTAAAAAGTTTTTTATCATTACTAAATCGTATAATACGCGGTCAAAGCATTTTTTTTGTGGCACTGTATAATTAATGTAACTAGCGGTCATATGAAGTCTATAAATACTTAGTATTTTTTATATAAATTAACATACCAAAGTGAGTCCAATGCAATGCAGAAGTGTTGGCGGCCATTCCAAAAGCTTTCGTCTGAAACTGCTGGTATGGTGACCTCCACTATGGCGGCTTAATGAGATGCTATTTCACGCCGCGCTTAAAAGACCCAGGATCAAAATTAGATGTGAACACATGCGCTAGTAAAAAACTCTAGGCTTTAATTAAGCGACAAAAGTGTAAAGCAAAAACTCGGTTTTTGTCTGTTTCGCCCCTAACTAGATTTTGATACGGTTTGCAAATATTTATTACTATTATATAAAGCGGAGTTTGTTTGTTTGTTTAAACGCGCTAATCTCTGGAACTACCACTCGGATTTGAATAATTATTTTTGCGTATGATAGCCCAGTTCTTGAGGAAGGTTATGAGCTATGTAACATCACGCTAGTGTCGACAGTAGCAGAGCAGTAAGCAAAGACGCGGGTAAAACCTCGCCGCGGGAAACTAATGATATATAAAATACTTTCCGGAAAGTACTACATACTTATAAAACATGCATATTATTGTAGAGAACAGCCGAGAATAAAAAAAATATATGTCATAACATAATGTACAATTAAAGGTTATGAGAACTTTAAAAATAAATTCATCATGTATTGTTCGTTAGCATAAAACAGAGCCAAATTTAGTATTTTAATTTTAAACGTTTTTATGGTAAAATACTGGAATAGTAACTGATTAAGGTTTTCTACAATTTGAACAGAGAAATAATTACAAAATATTATCAAGGTATACTATTATATATAGCGGAATAGTCTGTTTGTTTGTTTCTTTGAACACGTTAATCTCTAGAACTACCAGTCGGATTTTAAAAAATCTCTTTGTATTAGATAGCTATGGTCTTGAGGAAAGTTATAGGCTATGTTACATCACGCTACTAGCGACGAGAGCAGAGCAGTAAGCAAGGACGCGGAAAGCTAGTTACAAAATATTTGTCATTTGGCTAAATTGCTCTTAGAGCTATGGCAGTTTATTATTATTTTTATAGTAACTAGAGATTCGTCTTCGCTTCGGTATCAATAGTTTCTTTATTTCTTACAACAAAATCTTACGGAAAAATATCATAGCAATAGTGTCGTTTGCATCATTCTAATTTACAAAGGCACTTACAATATTGAATTTCAAAATGAAAAAAAAAAATTAGTTAAACATAATAAAAGGAATTTTTCAAATCAGTAACGTAGATTTTTAGTTAAATCGTTGCAAATAAACAAACAGTCAAAATGGCCCTGTGGTGTGGAAATGGTTCGAATCCGGGCAAGTACCAATGTGGTTTTTTAAATCATATGTACTTTCTAAGTTTATCTTGGACATTTCTGACTGACGGTGAAGGAAAACATCGTGAGGAAACCTGGACTTAAAAGTCTGAAATTGCCAATCCGCCTTGAGCAAGCGTGGTGATTAATGCTCATACCTTCTCTATATGAGAAGAGGCCTTTGCCCTGCAGTGGGACAGTAAACAGGCTTGTATTATTATTATTATTATTATTATAAACAAACATTCCAAAAATCATTTTTCTCTTTATATTATTAGTTTGTTTCAATAAACTGCTTTCTTTCTTTTACTACTATCCAAAAATAAATTGTTTAAGCTGCACTAAATTTTTTCTTTTGTATGAGATTTTTGTCTACGAACTTAAAACATAAGTTAGACGGTTATGAATGTAAACAAATGTTTTTGCGAACTAATATAGCAAATCGATAAAAAACATGTGACGCGTTATATAATAGTCATGCATTGATAGCATAATAAGTACATCACTAACTGTCCACAGCGAAGTTTTATTCGCGGTAATATACGTCTCTCATTTCTGCCTCGCTCCCGTGGCTACTAGCGTGATGTTATTTATACCTTCCCCCAGAATTGGGCTATAAAATGCAAAAAGATTTTTTTAAGTCCGTCTAGTAGTTTAAGAGATTAGCGCTTTCAAACAAACAAACTCTTCCGCTCTATATTTACGAGTTATATTTTTAAATACATAATAAATGTATATCGTGTCATGGTCGTAGACAATTATGTGAAAAGCAATTTAATTGTATAAAAAAACGGATGTATATCTATGATTGTAGTATATAATGACCTTGTATATAATTGTCGTTTAAGTACCTATTGCTTAATTACTAGCAGTGGGAGAAACCAAACCTATAGCGGTCACAGAAGGAGTCCATCAAGGCTCTATTCTGAGCACCTTCTTGTTTGGTTTTAGACTCGCTTATTGAGGTTGCGCTAAACTGCAACGTGGACTTTCATCTACGCTGATGCCGGGGCCATCTGTACAGAGGGCCGTTAAGAGATGGAGCAGGTCCTTTTGTTGTGGAAGCACCAGTGCAAACTGGTGGCCTTGTGCTGAGTGTAATGAAGACCCAGTTCATGTGTTTTAACAACTCAGATACCAAATAACACAGCAACCCGATTGACATCGATAGACAAGCAGTCACCTTGTTGTTGCATTGTTCTGGGGACATAGACAACAACATTTAGAACCGAATAGCCGCAGTGTGGCTTACATATCTTGAAGTAACTGGACAAAAGGATGCCTGTCATACTCAAAGGCCTTATAAGACAAGGCTAGTATGGCTGCGAAACCTGAGCGTAACCCAGAAAAACGTCCATACCATCCAAGTCGCTGAAATGAAGATACTACGGTGGATGTGCGGTGTAACCAGGCTCGAGGAGCCGCTACAGGCACTTGCGAGGAAGTCTTGGTGTACGCGACATCGCCGACGAGATGCAGGAGAGTAGGCTGCGATAGTATAGTCACGTTAAGCGAAGACCAACAGACTACGTCGAAAACTTGGCACTGCAGCTCTCTACGTCTGGTCAAAGATCCAAAGGCAGACCTAATACAACGTGGAAGAATGTTGTGCTGAGGGACATGAAAGAGTGCGAGCTTTCCGATGACGACGTCCTAGATAGAGCGAAGTGGAGTAAAAAAAGTAGGAAGGCTGACCTTACCACCAAGTGGGGTGAATAGCCGGGAAGAGCGAGAGAGAGAATTACTAGCAGATTGTCGACGGTTTCTGCATGAATAAGGTGGATTGACTTGTGCATCTTTTATAGAGTTATTGACGTGTATGCTTATTTTCCCTTTTCCTCTACTAAATTCGATTCCTTATACTGATCACAAAAACCCTATCTATTCTTACTATAATAATAATAATAAATAAAGCGTAAAAGTTTGTTTGTTTATTTGAACGCGCTAATCTCTGGCACTACCAGTCGGATTTGAATAATAATAATTTTTTTTTATATTATAGCCTACCAAAGTGACTCCACCCCGCCTGATGGTAAGCAGTCAGTGGAATCTAGAAGTGGCGACCACTATACCAAAAGCCATCGTCTTAAACTGCTGGTATAGTGGCCTCCACTATGGCGGCTGGGAATGGGGTTAGGGGAAGGGAATGAGGGAGGTGAGGAAAGAGGATAGGGGGGAAATTGGGCCTCCGGCGCTCTCACTCACCGAACGAAACGCAGTAGTACGGATACTACTACTCTTAAGTCGATCTTCTATGAGAGGGTAGTACTTCCCCGGACGATCCGGCCCATTCATGCTGAAATCAGCGTGGATCTACTACCGTAAAAAATTTTTGCGTTTAATAGCCAAGTTCTTGAAGAAAGTGATAAGATGTGTAACATCTGCTCCCGTTGGCAGTAGAGCAGTAACCAAAGATGTAACTTAGCGGATAAAATCGCGCCGCGGGCAGTTAGTCCAAGATAAAATGCGAAAAACGAGTATAATTAGGTAATTAAATATAACTATTTAATTCACATCGCCATACTTATTGCGAAATACAGTAGTTACACGCACATCATAATTAATTAATCTATGACAAACCGTCATTATCGTAATTAAGATGTTAAATGTAATAGAATGCTTTATTGTTTACAAGATTTATTTAAAACTAGCTAGATTTTACCCGCGCGTAAAATATGTTTTATATTCCTCAGAAACCAGACCGATTTTCGAGATAAATAGTAGATATCTATCTACATACCAATTTTCATGGAAATCGGTTTGGCCGTTTAGGCGCTGAGTGTGAGTGAGTGACACACACACACACACACGCACGCACGCACGCACGCACGCACGCACGCACGCACGCACGCACGCACGCACGCACGCACGCACGCACGCACGCACGCACGCACGCATGCACGCACGCACGCACGCACGCACACACACACACACACGCACACACACACACACACACACACACACACACACACAGAGAGAGAGAGAGACACACACACACACAGACACACACACACACAGACACACACACACACACACACATAATTAGGTGACTCTACAGCAACTATAGGCAACTGCCTATCTGATGATAAGTTATAACCATCGCTTAGTCTCTTGAGCTGTTCAGTAAATAGGTAGTACCTAGATAAAAACTGACAAAACGAATAAACATCAATTTTCTTGTACCGCGCATTTTGCTATCCCGAAAGGAACAGTCACTGATAAAACATTTCTGTTAATTTAAAAAAAAAATGAAAACCAAATAGGTGATGTGTTAACAAAGAGCACAATTACAAGCACCCGTAACCGACGTGTGTATGAAAAGATTAATGAATGCTGAAGAGGCAAATGAGGTATGTTTGGATCGCAGCAAATGGCGTTCTATAGTTTCTGCTTACCCATTAATGGGAGACAGGCATGAAGTTATGTATGTATATTAAATAATATTAGGCCGGAAAATCTCGTCATTAAACATATTGTAATCGTTGTTGCAGTAAACATTATATTGTTATAATTATAAAGCACTTAAAATAATTCGAATCAATGGCGATTTATATTTTGATTTTAATGGCTGTTTTTTCTATCGGACATTGAAACTGAGTACATATTCAAACGATTTTTATCATTATATTTTTGCATTAATGAGAGTATACTATTATACATAGAGTTTGTTTGTATGTTTGAACGCGTTAATCTCTGGAACTAGGTACAATCGGATTTGAATAATTCTTTTTGCGTTTGATAGCCCAGTTCTTGAAGAAGGTTATAGGCTATGTAACATCACGCTACTGGCGACGGGAGCAGAGCAGTAAGCAAAGATGTAATGTAACACAGATGAAACCACGCTGCGGGAAGTTAGTATTTATATAATACAATATACACATAATTTATATTAAAATTTATAACTTGGTCAGGGTTTTTAATTCACTGATTTGATATTTTATGAATCTAGTCGGGAAATTATTTCTTAAGAGTTTTGAGTTGTGTTTTTTGCATACTTATTAGCAACTGGCATTCGTGGCGTGGTTTCACGCGTCTTTGTTTACTGCTCTGCTCCCGTCGCCGTTAGCGTGATGCTACATAGCTTATAACCTGCCTCGAGAACTGGGCTATCATATGTAAAAAGAATTTTTCAAATCTGACTGATAGTTTTAGAGATTAGAGCGTTCAAACAAACACAACAAGCAACTATAACAAGCGTTATAATCTATTCAATAATTGTAAAGACGCTACCATAATGTTAGTATAAAATGTAAATGGTACTTTTTAATTTCGTTCAGTGTTTCTTTCTATATTAACTCGGTAACTTAAAAACCCCATACATATATACCTTCACGCCCATTATCCCTGAAGGGGTAGGCAGAGGTATATAACCACCCACGTTTCACCATTTATTTTTTTTTTCCCATGTAGTAGAGTTTGAGCATGTTGCCATAGTATATATCGGGCACAATTCCAGACTTCAGACTAATATTGAAAATTTCTTAAAAGAAAAACCCAATATCACTTTACCCGACCTGGGAATCGAACTCAAGACCTCTGCGTGGTAATCCGTTCGCAGTATCACCAAACCACAGAGGCCGTCCTTAAAACCTCATAAATCACACAATTAGATGTTATCAGGAATCAATAAAAACTGTTTTATGAACAAACAAGTGAGTTATAAAAGACTTTTTTTGCTCAATTTAGTATCTAAGTACTAAAAATTTCAATGGCGAATAAATAACCTTTACAGTTTATTAATAAAATCAATGAAAAACCTAAAAAACTGTTCATATGTTGTTTAGCATGCAATAGGATTAGTGGTAAACAATTTGATCAAATCAATCTTAATCATCTACTATACATATAATAAAATTGCAGTGGCTGTTTGTAAAATTGAAATAACCATTTTTTACTACATGTATTATAGGTATATACACCAAAATAACATTTTCTGTCTGTCTGTCTCTCTGTTTGTGCCGGCTAATCTCTAAAATGGTTGGATCGATTTTGACAGGACTTTTATTGGCAGGTAGCTCATGTAATATGGAGTAACTTAGGCTACGTTTATTTTAGAAAAATCTTTTATTTTAGAAAAATAAAGTAATGTTGATCGACTGTTAGGCAGAACGAAGTTCGCCGAGTCATCTAGTATTTAAATATAAACAAATTTAATACCGACATTTTGAAAATTTTAAAATTCAGTTTTAACAGACGGTAAACTTTCCTCTCTGAATCAGAAAATGCTTTTCCGACTGTTGGTAGACGGTGATGTAAAGGTGGTATATACCTAGTTTAAATATACATAGGTACCTTAGAATAGTAGGTATTGTAAATTCTAAGAATATAAAAAACGTCTCTAATCACATGTGTGTTTTTGTAAACATATTGACGCAGTAAAAAGACTTACTTGTTAAATCCAATTAAATAATACGCATTGTAACCGCACAGTACTTTTTTATAATTTTCTACATGTAGGTTTTATACTTACATATTAAATTCAAGTATAAAGTATTTAATAAAAATGATCGAAATTAAAAAAAAAACTAACCAACTTTGCTGCTTGTTCCAACTCGCGCCAATTTTTCCTTTTTCGCTGCTTGACTATAATACGATTCTAATTTATTTTTATGAAATAATGTGAACCCAATAAAACAAACTATCATTGCAGAATACACTATAAAGCAATTTTTCTCTAATGTCCATATTGCTAACGAAATAAAATTCATTTTAAAAATAATGTTATATCTACTATCACACGTGTTTACTAGCCCGCCACGCGAGCGTTACTGAACTGAACTTTGTTTTGTTGTCATGTATAATCACCACAATAGAGCTGTATTTAATAAAGTCATCGACAATTTAATTTCAACCTTACTTAATTGGAATACGATTCTTTTGTTGCTTTCGTATGGTAATCAAATGTTTGGCATGTTGGCATCCTGCAGCTTCTTTTTGCCAACATTTGCGTCCTTGACTTTTTCGCAGCGGCCAATACTGGCTATTCAAATTGAAGTTACTAGGCTGGGATTGTGTTTTTATCGGATTATCCGTAAATAAATAAATTTGTCGTAGATTTGTTTTATGTTTATAATAGGTATGTAGGTAGTAATATTTGTTTTTATTTTTCTACCAAAACTTATATTTTTATTGGAAGGTCTTTTGAAGCTTTTCGCGTGTCTCTTGTTATTAATCTTCCCTAAAACTTATTTACTCATACTGCTGTAAATATATATGTTTACTTGTGCAGTTTTTGATTACGTGAGAGAGAGAGAGAGAGAGAGACAGGGACAGGGAGAGAGAGGGGGGGAGAGGGAGAGATACAGAGACAGGGAGAGAGATAGAGATTGAGAGAGAGAGAGAGAGAGAGAGACAGAGACAGAGAGAGAGGAGAGCTATAATATATTATATTTCTTTCATGCAGCTGTACTTACCTCGGTACTATTTTTTATTCTGTGGATAGAGAACATAATATAAACAATTTATTCTGGCCGTGATCCCTAAAATAGCTTGATAATATCTAAGAGGGCATAACAAATAGACATAATTATGCGAAACAACTGCATTTAACTCTTTATTATACAGGTATAATAAAGATCGTAATGCTTTGGCGGCAGTCTAAACACCAGGGGCCCTTTTTTTATAGAGGGAAAATGCATTTACGCATACCTCCTCGTCCGGGGAAACGAGGCGGCTATGTCGGACTCGCTGGCCTGAGATGGTAGGTGGCCGAAATACCGACTAAAACCTCCCTGTGCACCTGCTTTCGCCTTAACGGATAGGCCGCCGGATCTTGATACTACATCAGCGGCAAATACCAGGGGCCCTACCACAACCTTTTACAGCAATCTTTTTATAACCTTACTTTGTCTCTATCCTTGTTTTTAATGGTACAAAAGAAAAAGACAAAACACAAAGTAACAATAAAATAATACTGCTATTTATGAGGTGGTGGCCAAAGTGCCCAAGCCCAAAACCGCAAATATCTATAGGTATTTTAAACTTAGTCAGTGTAATAAAAGTCAGATGAAAGCAGAGTAGGCAGTGAGCGGACACAGTGCGTGTGTCGCGAGCGGCCAAAGACTTAAAATTTTTAAACCCGGATAAAAATAAAGTCCCGCCTGGACGCTCTTCGGATGCCCTTTAAGTTTTTTTTTTTTATATTATAGCCTACCAAAGTGACTCCACCCCGCCTGATGGTAAGCAATCAGTGGAATCCAGAAGTGGCGGCCACTATACCAAAAGCCATCGTCTTGAACTGCAGGTATGGTGGCCTCCACTATGGCAGCTGGGAATGGGATTAGGGGAAGGTAATGAGTCAGGTGAGGAAAGAGGAAAGAAGGGAAATTGGCACAAATCCGGGGAAACCTTGACAGATGGCAGTCCTATATATTGATAACGCCCTCTGATGTAATGGTTTGACAGCATCCGGTCGACTGTTCGCGCTTGTGAACGCGTCAAAGTAATAATAATAATAATAATAATAATATTTCAACAACTACACACAACGCCATCTAGACCCAAAGTAAGCATATTATATGCTTGTGTTATGGGTTCTAGAATGCGGATATACATACTTAAATACTTTTTTTTGTAAATACATACATATTATACATAGAAACACCCAGACCAATGCAAATAGACATGTTCATGCACACAAATATTTGCACTGAGCGGGAATCGAACCCGCGTACTTAATGTATTTGTGTAATTCGTTTTAAGTGCGTGATCAGCGTGATAAAACCACATAGTTATAAATAAACCGACGTATAAATACTGGTTCTTACCTATTTTTAATGGAAGACACAAATACATGATTAAAATCCTTCAAAATACGTATTTTGAAAGAGTTTGTTAATTATTTTAACGTATGTAAATTGTAATTTAAAACATTACCACACAATACTTTATCAATTCTAAGGTTATCGCCCGATCAACTGTTATTAGTAGCCAGTTGGTACAATACAATTAATATTTATTTGTGGGATTCACAAAAACAAAAATTAAAAGGTTAGTTACCGGCTCTATGGAGTTTATTCATAAGAATTGCTTTATTCTACCTGACAGTAGTATGCAGCCATGAGAGGATCCAGTAGTATTTTTTTTTATATTAGCCTACCAAACTGACTTCACCCCGCCTGATGGTAAGCAGTCAGTGGAATCCAGACGTGATGGACACCATACCAAAAGCCATCGTTTTAAACTGCTGGTATGGTGGCCTCCACTATGGCTGGGAATGGGATTAGGGGAAGGGAGTCAGGGAGGCCTCCGGCGCTTTCACTCACCGAACGAAACGCAGTAGTACGAATACTACTACTCTTATGTCGGTCTTCTATGAGAGGGTAGTACTTCCCCGGACGATCCGGCCTATTAATGCTGAAACCAGCGTGGATCTACTACCTATCAAATACGATTATGATGATCACCCATCAATTAGCTGACCGCAAGACGCGTACCTACTTAGCCTCGAAATACTATGTTAACCTTATTCCCCACAATTTTAGATCGCGCTCCATTTGACACTACCGGGGTCAATAACATTACTATCTGTAATCACGGACACCATTTCTTTTTTTTTTAAATTATCTTCTATTCTCTAAATTAGAATAAAATATTAAACAAGAATATCATCACGTTTTTTAAGCTACAAATAAAGAGGCGTAAGTATCACGCAGCAGTTGATGGGTAATTAAAAAACTGTTAAAACATTGTTATATAAAAAACTGGTGTATTATTTTGTTTGTAGTTTTCACTCGCAGTTTCACCCGCTTCTTTGCTTACTGCTCTGCTCCCGTCGCCAGTAACGTGATGTTACATAGCCTATAACCTATTTTTTCTCAAGAACTGTTATCATACGCAAAAAGAATTATTTACCGATTGGTAGTTCTAGAGATTAGCGCGTTCAAACAAACAAACTCTTTTGCTTTACATAATAGTATAGATGAATGCATAAATAATAAATTAATATAAATAACAAATTACACATAAATTTACATATGCTATATAACAGATAGGTTGAGGTTATCTACAATTTATTTTAAACCTATCTCCGTATTACACTTTCAATAACAACGCATATCACGCAATAAACCATTTTAGAAGTAATTTCGGTCGTGTTGTATTGTTTTCCGGTTCGTGGTCGCCACTCTAGAACCTTTCTGCCCCGACGCGATGCCAAGGCCGTCAGTTCTGCGAGCTATGTGTCCTGCCCATTGCCACTTCAGAGAAGCTACTCTGCGAGTCACGGCAGTTACCTTATTTCGTGCATCGCGCTTCAAAATAAAACATATTTACAGTATAATCAGTTTAATCACGCAGGCTACGAGAGTAGATACAGACCGGTTGATAAATTACACAGTTGTCGATAAATCAGAGAAATTTAAGAGGTCTTGACAGCGTCCTTAAATTCGTGCGCCTTACAGGGGGCCCACCACCACTTCTTTTATCAGTATTATTTTATTGTTACTTTGTGTTTTGTCTTTTTCTTTTGTACCATTAAAAACAAGGATAGAGACAAAGAAAGGTTATAAAAAGATTGCTGTAAAAGGTTGTGGTAGGACCCCTGTTACCTACTTTAATAGGCTTCGCTGCCGATTTTTACAATCTATATTGATTGAAAGCCCTTCTGATCGTTTCTTCTATCTTTTAAAACACTATCCTTTATTATCTATCAGCTACATTATTGGTTACTGATCTGCTCCCATCGCCAGTAGCGTGATGTTACGTAGCCTATAATCTTCTTCAAGAACTAGGCTAATAAACGCAAAAAGAATTACTCAAATGCCGACTGGTAGTTCTAGAGATTAGCACGTACAAACAAACTCTTCAGCTTTATGTAATAGTATAGAGTATAGATACTATTATTATTATTATTATTATTTATATTATTGCTTTCAGCACTATATTCTTTCTTTTTCTTTTTTTTACACAGCGCCATCTAGTCCCAAATTAAGCAATTATATTTGCTTGTGTTATGGGTACTAAACAACTGATATACTACTTATATACATTTTTTTTTTGTAAATACATACATATTATAGATAAATTACACCCAGACACAGAACAAACAATCATGCTCATCACACAAAGGTTTGTCCTGGGTGGGAATCGAACCCACGGCTTAGCAGTCAGGGTCACTAACCACTAGACCAACATTAAAACCTTGAAATAAATTTGCGCTGTTTGAACTTCTCATTTATTATGCTGAGGTCAAAATTAATTCGTATGATTTATGTAAGCCCAAAATCTTGAGACGTATCATTTTAAACGTCCATTTCTTTTTCTACTAAGCAGTGTACGTCCTGAATACACACTGCTTTTTCTTATAAGTCGTTGTACACGCAATCCATTCATCTTTTATTTGACCTCTTCTTTTCCATCTCTTTACACTTATACTGCTGGATCCGGATAAGACCATAATATGAAATAAAGCGAACATCCCCGTTTCATTGCGGAGGGCTTGTGTCTGAAATCGAGAGCATTCTAAACAGAGTCTCCGATTGGGGATGACTAAATCTAGTCCAATTTAATCCAAGACACAAATTTACGCATTCACTGCTAAAGAAGCTTCATTTGTAGATACTCCGCAATTCCAAAATACAGCCATTACAACATCTGAAAGCCTTGAGATCCTTGGAAGCGACATCTCCAGCAACAGGGAGAATCGGTACTTCACTGCGGGGCAAAGACTATTGGTTTACAAAGCTCAAGTTCGCCCCCACATGGACCACCTGGATATCAGCTTAGCCAAGAATTGTCGACAATCCTAGGCATACAGGTGGTATTGAATCTACTGCCTGTACAACAGGCTATATTCTGAAGAATTGTTTAGGATGCTGTCAAACCAATGACTACTTTTTTCATCGCACGTCCCGCCGTCGGCTGGGAATTCATCCTCACTTTAGAGCCTCTTAGGTCCCGTACAGTGAGTTTTCAAAGAAAATTTCTCCCCCGTACGATAAGGTTGTGAACTCCCCGTCGAGGTTTTCCTGAGAGTCTACAACATGAAGTTCTCAAGAAAGGAGTAAAAAAGTTTTTAGCAGGGTCAGCACGCTAGTGATGGTACTGGTGCTGCAAGCGTCCATGGGCTACAGTAACGGATTACCATCAGGCGGGCCGTATGCTTGTTTGTCACCTTAGTTTAAAGTCGTTTAAAAACAAATGCATAACATTTGTAGCTATACGTAGGCCATTCAAGGATCTTCGTTTCTGTTTATAGTCATATCACAACGTTTCACCTCATCTATTATTTATACGACGTCGTATTCTAGCGAAAGTTTGCTTGGACAAACACTTAGGAGTATATAAATTACTGTCATGATTATACAATTACGGAGGCTTAGATAAAAGGCTAGTTATTTCTAGAATTTAGGAGGCTACTATGCATTCGGTGTACCTGATAATAAGTGGTTCTGGTTCCTAGTCTATGTACGGTTCTAATAAGCGTTGTGGCAACATTTCTAAGGAAACCATGTCGTTAATGAAAATAGGGGAATGATAAAGTACCAATAGAGTAATTATGCCTCAGAGGAGCTTTCACTTGTTGAATGAAAAGCATTAATTATAAATGCTGTTCCTTCGCGATATTTCGATACGTTATGAGACGGAACGGACCTATTTTAGCATCATATGATTTCGTATTCTACACTTTTTAATTAAAGAATAATCATTCCAGGCTATATGATTTTAGGTATTGGCTTTTTTTTTGGCCGACTATGGCAGACGAGCCCACGTGATGGTCGACTCAGAGTCCCTAGCATTCCTCCTGCAATGCCAAGGACTGTGCGAAGCCGCTACCTATCGTGAAGGTAGTGGGGTAGGTGAAAGTATTAAGGGAGGTGAGGAAAAGGGAAAGGGAGGAAATTGGGCCTCCGGTACTTTTATGACTGTCTAAAATTTGAAGACTTATGGTTATAAGGACTTATGGTAAAAGTGATCTTAGGATACTAAAATAATGATTTTATTGGGGTCGCCCAGCTGATTATATTTGCGAGTGATCAAAGGACACTAAAGAGTGGCTTATGAACACCCAGGTGATCAAAGTGAAATTGACATAAATTTGGGTACTAATTGACCTCGTGCTAACTTGTTGTCATGCTGCCCTAATCTTTATTATATGTCTATTTCGGTGTGGTACTGGCAATGGGTGTCGTAGTTAAGTCTCGGCTTGAGGAGTATTGCGGTGTTACTCCGAACATTTTCTGCACTCCTGGCTTTAGCGCACACATGTCGATCGATAGGTTTTTATTTATTAGTAGATGCCTACATTTTAATGATAACGACGACATGTGTGCGCTAGAGCTGGAGTACTCTGAGGCAAGACTTTTTAAGATACAACCAATTCTGTCGCACCTAAACTACACTAAATTCCAAACTTTGTACATTCCTCAGCAAAACAAAAGTTTTTGAAATGTTTGAACAATAAAAAACTGCTACTGTTTAGATGAACTCTAACCTATATGTTTTATTTATTATGTTAAACAATATGCTTTTTCTACATATGTAATGTAAGTAGGGTTGTTGACATTTTAATTCAATTTATTTACATTATCTTGTAAAAGGGAATTAGGTATTCAGTTGATAGGGCATGTCAATTTTAAGCCTACTTATTCTGTTTCCTTAAACAACTTACTAGATTCCCACTACGCCGTTTTACTCGCGTCTTTTTTTTTATATTAGCCTACCAAAGTAACTCCACCCTGCCTGATGGTAAGCAGTCAGTGGAATCCAGAAGTCATTGCCACCATATCAAAATCCATCTTTTTTCTGCTGGTATGATGGCCTCCACTATGGTGGCTGGGAATGGGTTGAGGGCGAAGGGAATGAGGGAAGTGAGGATAGAGGAAAGGGGGGAAATTGGGCCTCCGGCGCTCTCACTCACCGAACGAAACGCAGTAGTACGGATACTACTACTCTTACGTCAATCTTCTATCGTCTTTGACTGCTGCTTTGCTCCTGTCGCCATTAGCATGATGTTACATAACCTATATCCTTTAAGAACTCGGCTATCAAACGCCAAAAAGATTATTCAAATCGGACTAGTATTTCCAGACATTAACGCGTTCCAACAAACAAACTCTTTTGCTTTATCTTATAGTACTAGCTTCTTGCGGCGCGGTATCACCCGCGTCTTTGACTACTGTTCTGCTCCCTTCGCCAGTAGCTTGATGAGGATAGCCTATAACCTTCCTCAAGAACTGGATTATCATACGCAAAAAGAAATATATAAATCCGACTGGTAATTCCAGAGAATAGATTAGCGCGTTCAAACAAAAAACAAAATAATAATAATAATAATATTCTACCACATTCACACAACGCCATCTAGCCCCAAATTAAGCAATTATATTTGCTTGTGTTATGGGTACTAAACAACTGATAAACTACTTATATACATTTTTTTTTTGTAAATACATACATATTATAGAAAAATTACACCCAGACACAGGTAACAGGTAGTAGATCCACGCTGATTTCAGCATGAATGGGCCGGATCGTCCGGGGAAGTACTACCCTCTCATAGAAGATCGACTTAAGAGTAGTAGTATCCGTACTACTGCGTTTCGTTCGGTGAGTGAGAGTGCCGGAGGCCCAATTTCCCCCTTTCATCTTTCCTCACCTCCCTCATTCCCTTCCCCTAAGCCCATTCCCAGCCGCCATAGTGGAGGCCACCATACCAGCAGTTTAAGACGATGACTTTTGGTATAGTGGCCGCCACTTCTGGATTCCACTGACTGCTTACCATCAGACGGGGTGGAGTCACTTTGGTAGGCTATAATATAAAAAAAAAAAAAAAAAAAAAACTCAGAACAAACAATCATGCTCATCACACAAAGGTTTGTCCTGGGTGGGAATCGAACCCACGACCTCCGGCTTAGCAGTCAGGGTCACTAACCACTAGACCAACAGGCCAGTCAAAAATATAAATCTACACATGATAAAATTGGAATGTCTGTTTGTAATATTGAAATAACCAATACCAAATTACATGTTTTACAATTTTTGTCTGTCTGTCTGTTTGTTCCGGCTAATCTCTAAAATGGCTGGACCGATTTTGACGGTACTTTTATTGGCAGGTACCTGATGTAGTAAGGAGTAACTTAGGCTAGGTATCATAATAAAAAAAAACTGAAAAATTAAAGAATCGACTGTTAAGCGGAACGAAGTTCGCCGATAATAACGCTTTCAATACCAAAACTAAGTTGAGGCCGATTTATAGTTTAAACTGATTTGCAGACTTGGTAATTATGTAATAATAATATTCTAACAAAAAAAACCTTCAAAATTTCGCACGCGATTCTAATGACATTATTTAGTTTAGTAAACTTACCTATTAGGTAATTAATTATATTATTAAACCTATTAATAAATATATTTTTATCTCTCCCTGACATGGTCGGCAACGTTTTCTGTTTTTTTATAAACATATTAAATGCATTTTTGTAAATACATAGGTACACATTATACATAGAAACACCCAGACCAATGCAAATATTCATTTTCATGCACGCAAATTAAAACCGCGACGTCTGCGTGGCAGCCGTCATAGTAGGTCTTCGCTTAAAAACCACAGTCATCATGTCCTTAAGTTATGTTTATCACTTACCTACAAATAAGTAGATGTGCTGTAGGTATCCTTCTTTTGTTTGTTACCAAAGTAGTATAAAAAAAATAGGAGGTACCTACTAAGTCACCTCTTACCACACCCATGAAAAAGATGTGAGATCCCAAGTGGGAGACCGGACCAATTTGAATAGGTGCGTACTTTAAATTTTTTTTACAAAGTGACGCCTACTAAAAACAGAGTAGCAATATTCTTTTAAGCAATACCAACTTACGGTTGTAATAAAAGAACAGGCGTTATCAACGACGTTTCTTTTTAAACTTTCAAAATATACATAAGTATGACGTGTAAGCAGAGAATTTGTTTGAAAAATTGACATTTAAGTGACGTGATTAAAAAAATAAGTTAAAAACTAAAACCTAACAAGGAATGTGCTTTTAATAGTAGGTACAAAACAAGAAAATACTTTTATTTAACAGATATATTCGTGGTGGTCAGAGGAAAGCCGTTGTCGCATGCCTTGCCACGCATTAGCTCGCTCTTCAGTCTCGCAAGTATATCATTGCTATGTATAGGCACATGAGTTCGGTTAATCTACTCATGTGGTATGGGTATGGTAGGTATGAGGTGGCATTTAAACTTATTATTTTATTTGAATTACTTTGGAGTGCTAATTTCGCGAGAAAATAAGAAATTGCGAACAAAGTAGTCAGTGAAAGCTAATAATGTTTAAAATCAGGGAATGTGATGAGAACCTATCGTTTATGATACCCATCACGATGTACTTCAAACATTTTTTTAATTCAGTTCTTTATATACTCCAGAGAGCGCCATGTTAAATTTAGCGAAATGTAACATAGCCTATAGCCAGCGGAAGGTCAAGACGTTTCTAATCATAGGTCATTTTGTCAAATTATGATGGCTGAAGATACGAGGGAACAGATGGACATACATACATACATAGCCCGTCAAATTCGTAAATCCTCTGTTTGTCGTCGCTGAAGACGAGTAAAAAGAGAAAGGTCCGAGCAAAAAGAAGATCGAGGAAACTTCCTCTCATGTTGTTTGCAAATTAACGATTGTCCAAATTTAATAAATAGAAATTATCATAAAAAATGGATACTATTATTTAAGGCGGACATAATTGTTAAATGTATGTAGAAAGGGATTATATTAAATTGTCCGACAATGTTAATCATTGTTATTTTAATATTTGTCAACCAAAAGGATTCGCTGATTGGAAGCAGTCAAACTGAGTCAAGGAGTAATATCATTTCAAATGCCATCGTGTCATACTGCTGACATGGTAGCTCTGACTGTGGCACCATTATGAGATGCTTTATCTAGAATGCATGGCTCATTACTTGGTTCTTGAGTTCCTATATCTACACTTAGAGCAATTTATATGTATTGTGCAGTAAAATTATTAATTATGACAGAAGACAAATAATAACAAAAATAATATTCTAAAGGGAAAAGATTTGATTTTTTTATATTTGTTTGTTTGCAACGATATAACCAAAAATCTAGGTTATCAATTCAAACAATTCTTTCACCTTTAGAAATAAACAAATTGAGCGGATTACACAGGCTATAGATATTATATTGTATAATGTTTAACTAATTTTTCAGTCATTTTCAGAATTTCAATAAAACACATAACTTTATTTGTGAAACGGGTCTCCTTCTCCTCGTGTTAGAAAATTATTATAAGGTGCCATACCTTTATGGTCGGTGTAATTAGTAGGTACGAGTTTGTTGTGAGATCGAATAAAACTTTTGATACCTACCGAAACGAGGACGGAATGCACGTATTCTGATACCCGAGGTTGTAGGTTCGAAACAGGGCAATAATAATAATATGTGGACACTATCACACATCGTCATCTAGTCCCAAGCTAAGCAGAGCGTGTGTTATGGGTACTAGATAATTGAAATACATCATAATATACGTACTGTTTTTTTGTAAATACATACTTAGAATACATAGAAAACACCCAAACTGAAGACAAATACAAATGTTCATCGCACAAATATTTGCCTTCCAAATATTTGATTCGAACCCACGGCACCCGGGGTCGCAGTCAGTTACACTAACCACTAGACCAACGGTGCGGGCAAGAAATACAGTGACTTTTCAAATTCATATTCATTGTGTCTGTATGTGTCTTTCAGACTTTACCTGACTGACTAACGGTGTAGAAAAACATTGTGATAAAATCTGAATCTTTAAAGAAGTCTAAAAGGCGGGAGGGGATAAGCAAGGAAAAGGAAAGAGGACAGAGGGGGGGCACCTAATTGGGCCTCTAATGCTTTATAATATAGCCTGTTATGCTGTGACGCACTATATGCGTCCAACATGACACAGACAATAGTCGTTTTCTGTTTCGTGGTCAAACAAGTCCACATTCCAACAAAATACGCATCAAATATGGCCGACCGGATGTGACGTATTACCTTATGTTAATTAATGGTGTTGCTAGTTTTTGCTAAAACACCATTAAGTTAATGTTATTGCAACTGTAATTTATTTTGTGTTGCCATTTAACTTCAATTAGGTACAGTATGTTTTGTATTTTTCTGTAGACTCGGTGGCTCAGTCTCGAACTGAGACCCTAGTGCGAGTTTGTTTTACAACGCGATTGACACATTTATGACGTTGGTTACCACTTAGCTGAACCAGAGACGGACATAGGATCCTGTTTTGCCCGAAAATCGGTGTAGTTCCCAAGTTACGTTTATTAAACATATACTATTTGCCGCGCGGGCGAAGCCCAGGGCGCAGCTAGTTCAAAGTCAAAGTATTTATTTCATTTTGATCATAAAGAATGATACTTATGAAAAGTCAAATTACATGAAGTCAGCTAATTAACCTACAGCCAGTTCGCTGACGAGGTAGAGCTGTGAGAAGAACTGGCAAGAAACTCACGCCACTCTTTTTAATCGCCAGATAATTACAATTTTTTGTATGAGTTAACAATTTTAACAGATCAACGCAACCAAAGAACCATACAAAGTAATTATTACAAAACAACTAATTATTTAATAACATTTTTGAAAAAAGAAAAGAAACGAAAATAGAGGATTTCAATTATTTATTTTCATCTAGTATGGTAATTTGACTACGTATTTTAATTAAAATTAAAAAAAAAAAAGTTGCCAAATAAACGAGAATACCACACATTTTTATTTAGTAATAACAGTACTTAGAGCATTAAACCAACAGGAGTGGACACGCGCTCTATTTCCCTTGCGCAAAAGTCTGCCACTTTCGGCGGGGGACGGGGTAACGCGAGCAACGCACACTAATTACAATGTTAACTACTAATGCATTTTTAAATCGCGTCGTTATACACGCACACAATAAAATTATTACACACTAGCTTAAACTAAACACACACAATCACATTCACACACAGGGACATCTATTAGTTTACGCTTCCTTAGCGTAAAACAGTTAGAGCTTGACTCTGTCGATATTTAGTATCGATGTTTAGGATTTCATATATGTACGCGAAAGATTTAATTATTTTCATGATTATTATGTTTGCTTATTAAAATGAGCATTATCTTATATTTTATAGAACAGTTTTAGGTAATAATAATCTATTATAATTTTAAGGTTTTTTTTATATTTAAGCACTTTGAAATAGATGAAAGTAAAGTAAATAGTTCATAAACATGAATTAACTAGAAGTAATTCTGTTGATTCATGTTTATGTCAATATTACAGGAAGAATAAATCAGTGTTTCTAACTACTTTTTCGTAATTATTATCAAAAAAGCCCGTCATACGGTCGGGCTAAATTTATTTGTTAAACATTGTTCGACAAACAAATCTGGTTATGCGGTCGGGCTCTTCTACTATGTTTACTAATGTTTATTCAATACTTCCGATCCCTGATAGTACGGAACCCTCGGCGCGCGAGTCCTACTGGCATTTAGCCGTTTTTTTTTTGAAGATTTTTTGGCGCGATTGGGAAAAATGATGAGAGTGAATTTTTACGATGCGCGCGCACACCGACAGAAAAAAGCAACACCCTGAAGTTAGTTGCGAACCTTTTACACACTGAAGTTAGTTGTGGATCTTTGTGTGTCGTATCAGTACAAATAATCTGTGTGAATAAATAAAAAATATATTGGCGTTTATATCAATTCAAATATTTATGTATGTATGCGTTGTATTATTATTTGGTATTTTTGGATTGTTATGCCAAAGAAGTATAACTTCTTACGTGCGTACATGGGTACCCACTCTTTTTTTTTATTTTACTACTGCGCACAAGGATGTATGTTCAATAACCACCACCTGTTGAAATCTGTTCTAGTGTGGATTAAAGATTGTAATTAATTATTACGTGTCAATTTTACGTGTATTACTCCTAAGTATGTATGTATATTCAAACCAAATAATACTTTGAATTAATTGTCTGTTGCTATTAAATTTCGTTCCAACTAAGCAGAGCTTGTAATTGGAGGATTTTGTTCTGATTACATAGTAACAAGACACTGACATGAGAATGTATGAATAGATTTTTATTAGAGAGATATTTTATCTGTTCAGATAACAAAAAAACAACAGAATATATTTCAGAAAGTCTTTATTTAAGTAGGTATAATAAAATACTGAAAAACTGTGCAATTTAAATTAACCTTATAAATCTAGTTTAACTAATCCTAGGTAATGCAATAAGAGGAGGTAGCGCACAGCGAGTTTACTTGCTAAAAACTGAGCTCTCCGCCGCTTGGGGGGTAGGGAGGAGGTAGCAGTGCTGGCAGCACAGAAGGCTTTGTCTTTTAAGCTGTAAGTCCGATACTTGTACGCTTAGGAACCCACTTATATGGTTCCTACAATATTGGACCCAAGCGACTCGAGGCGCTGCTTCTTTTGAAAATCTAAAACAAACAAAAAAAAAATAATTTAATACTGGAAAACCAATATCGATATTTGTGATTAAACTGTCTCATCTCTAATTATGTTAAAGTGTGACCAGTTTGTTAAAAATAAATACGCTTATTTTTGTAAGAAATGAGCAATTATCTTTCGGAATAAAGTGCACTAATCTTGTATATTTGGACTTATAATCTCATTTTACTTGTTCATTTAATATTATTTTGTGCATTACTTGGTAAAAAAAGATTGGTTTTAATTAAAAATAAATAAATATGGGAACGGTGACACAATAATGTACATCCAAAATGAAACTTATTAGATATGTCAACAAGGCGAGATATAAAAAAGGAAAGGTTAGTTTTTATGTTAATTCAACTTAAAATATTACCCCAGATTGGAGTATTGATGATAAGCCTGGCAACACTTGTTGATTAGCATTTTATTTGGTTAAATTGCTAATTTAATGCCTTATTTAATAATATTAGAACAAAATAATACTTACAGGTGGAATGTAATATTATCCTTTTGTAGACTTGATGTCGCTGAACGCTTTTTACACCAAAATACACTGCAATTCGGCATTTCTATTAAGACGCTATTACGCATGCACTGTTATGTGACTTATGATGCGGAACGCGCGTCAACTAGTTTTATATAACGGGTATGACCGGTGGTCTGGTACCTTTGGCAGAGGGGTACGCCTGTCAGTGGCCTCTCCGGTTGGTTTAATGCTCTAAGTAACAGTATCTCAAATTATTTGATAGTATTCTATCTAAGTGCTGTACATCATCACTACATAGTATAAAACAAAGTCGCTTCTCGCTGTTTGTCCCTATGTATGCTTAGATCTTTAAAACTACGCAACGGATTTTTATGCGGTTTTTTTTAATAGATAAAGCGATTCAAGAGGAAGGTTTATATGTATAATACGTGCAAAATATAGTAGAGAAACACTGGTAATTTTAGAGGTTTTTAATCTAATGCAGAGCGGTTGCGGCAGTATATACCGGCTGGGAGCCGCCGGCCTCTAAAGAAAACATATTTGTATTGTCTAATGACAAAAAAGCTGTGAACGTTGTTATAAAAGACATTCTGTAATATATTTAGTATCAGCATAATACCTGTGCGAAGCCGGGGCGGGTCGCTAGTACTATATAAAATACATGTTATTGTGGTGTAACTATGGATGAGTAATTGTTTTTTATAACATATTCTTACGTAAACCTTTGTTCCAAGTTTCGGTGTACCTACGTACCTTCTTTGTGCTCGTTAATTCAATGTTTGTAAAGTGACATGCGACGAGGCTTAGTCACTAATAGTGTAGTTAAATATCTTGAAAATGAACAAAAATACAAGCAAAGATGATTCATCATACATACAAAACTTCACGCCTGTCTCACATTAACGGAGTAAGCAGAGACTATAGAACGACACTTGTTACAATAAAAATAAACTCCCTTTGTCTCTTTGTCATCTTTTCGTAAACACATCGGTAAAATGTGCTTTTAATGAGGGTGTTTAGTAAAATTTTTGCTACCAGTTGGCGCCACTTTGGTAAAAGGTCTTCCATTTTGACAGCGCTACCAAAACAAATATTTTTCAGTGTTGATTTCGGTAATATTAATGTTTAATTTACAAAATGGATTATTCACGTGCATAAGGATAAAAGAAAATTGCTGAGAGGGTTTTATGCGTAGCTGTCAAGCTCTTTTTGAAAGTTATCCCCTGATTGGCTCAATGTGACAGTTGAAGTGGCGCCAACTGGTGGCGAAAGATTTTCTAACCTTTACCAAATTCAAATTTTTCATTTATTTAATTGTTCAGTATACAAGGTTACTCTTGTCAAATTAATAAGAGAATATTACATGGAATTATTGTCATTCAATTTATCTCTAGTCAGTTCGATGACAAGGATAGAAGTGTGAGGGCTGATAAAAAATGCAGGACACTGTTTAATGGCTTAGGTTTACATTTTCCTGTTCCATCCCCGACAATCAATTACTAAAACTGCCCAATTTATATTATGACATCCAATATACTGACTGGCCTGTTGGTCTAGTGGTTAGTGACCCTGACTGCTAAGGCGGAGGTCGTGGGTTTGATTCCCACCCAGGACAAATCTTTGTGTGATGAGCATGATTGTTTGTTCTGTGTCTGGGTGTAATTTATCTTTAATATGTATGTATTTACAAAAAAAAAATGTATATATGTAGTATATCAGTTGTTTAGTACCCATAACACAAGCAAATATAATTGCTTAATTTGGGGCTAGATGGCGCTGTGTGAATGAGAAAAAAAAAATACTTTTAGCAAATAACTATTAACAGTTTATGTATTATAAACCTTTACCACAGTTCACAATGTTGCCTTTACCTTTTTGTAGCAATATGCCTATTGAGGCAGCCTGTAAAGCACACATTTTCCTTTTTATATTTCTTTACAACATAGAAAGCTGTAATTACTTACTTATAGAGTTAAGTGTGTTGCCTGCGTCACTTTGCATGCTACTTGAAATTGTAACTTACATAAATTATAATAACCTGGCGATTAAAAAGAGTGGCCTAAGTTTCTTGCCAGTTCTTTTCATGGCCCTACCCTGACGTCAGCAAACTGTTGTAATTTTTAACGTTCGTAAGTGTTCATTTAAATAACTTAAATGAATAAATATATTGTGATTTGATTTCATTCAAATTTGTTTTGTGGAGCTTACTTGAGGGATGTCGTCATGAGATAATGATTAGGCAGCCTTCTTAGACGAGGTTCTGATTAAAAGGTCTAAATCAGGGAAGAAATGTGGTTTATGTTATATTATTACAATTTTTTATTTACGTTGGATGGACGTTACCATTTTTAGATAAGGACATGAGAAAACCAAAACTTATAATAAAAAAAAAAAATTATGACTTATTTTTTGTTTTTGATTTATGTGTATTTAAATTATTGCAAACTTTTTTTAAATCGGGATCCCATGCTTAGACATGACCAATGACTATATACAACTAGTACTGATTGAAAACTTGTGGGAAAAATACGCTGATTGTAGAAGAAAATCTTGGTTGTGGAACATTAAGAATGTTCACGAATACCACTGAAATGTTTAATCTTCTCCACATAAGTGCAGTGCTGACTTCCAAAAATAAAAATTGAGTATAAAAGGTTTTAGTATATTCATGTATCTAAATTGTATTTGCACGAAATATCAATTGTATGTAATATTTTGCATACTACCCGGCTGTAATATGGTGATACGCACTAAGTAGTTATTATAACAGCATTATTCTACCCATATGTCGCAAAATAAATGATTTGAATTTAAATTTGAACTTTTTATTAGGTAGGTACTGAAAGCCGGAAGCCCTGTGTACCTTTGCTTTTATTAATTTCTTTGATTTCCTTGTCAATTTCGTTCCAAACAACGGGTAAAATTGTTCTCAATGATACACGAGTGGATGAGAAGGCTTTTTCTTGACACTGTTTTTGCAAAGCTCCGAGAACACAGCCATGTCAATGGGTTAGGGCTTATTCTCATAAGGACATATTCTCAAAAAGGCAGATTTACCTACTTACCATTAGGTATGTTCGGCCCAGTGGTGTAGGCACCCGCTTCGTAAACACAAGGCAGTGGGTTCGAATCCGGGCAAGTACTAACGTGGTTTTTCAAATCATATGTACTTTCTAAGTTTATCTAGGACATTTCTGACTGACGGTAAAGGTAAACATCGTGAGGAAACCTGGACTCAAAAGTCTGAAATTGCCAATCCGCCTTGAGCAAGCGTGGTAATTACCTAATGCTTTGCCTTCTTTATATGAGAAGAGGTCTTTGCCCTGCAGTAGGACAGTAAAACGGCTGGTATTATTGGGTATGATTATTTGCCAACGAAATTGTATAAAAATTCCATTAATTGAACAAGCAGCATCATACAAGTAGCAGTAGATTAAATTTTAAACTTCGCTCCTCGTATTTTTATCGGAATAATTGCATTATTTACGCGTAGATGTTAGAGTTTTATTGTAAACATAATACAAACTTACCAACTAGAAGAATAAGACGTCATTTTGTTTTCAAAACATAAAGCTTACGTAAGTAAATGATAATTTCATTTAAGTACACAAATCTATACTATAATACAAAGCGTAAGAGTTTGTTTGTTTGTTTGAACGCTCTAATCTCTGGAATTACCAGTCG
The DNA here is from genome assembly GCA_963082885.1 of Parascotia fuliginaria. Taxonomy (NCBI): domain Eukaryota; kingdom Metazoa; phylum Arthropoda; class Insecta; order Lepidoptera; family Erebidae; genus Parascotia; species Parascotia fuliginaria. Next base: position 17,805,583 of record OY720181.1, on the reverse strand, counting down.
GATTTGAAAATTCTTTTTGCGTATGGTAGCCCAGTTCTCGAGGAAGGTTATAGTCTATGTAACGCTACTGGCGATGGGAGCAGAGCAGTAACCAAAAAGATAATACCACGCCGTTGCAAGCTAGTATTCTAATAATATTATAGAAGCGAAAGTTTGTGTATGTATTATTTGTGTTTGTTACCACTTACGCGTCTAAGTGGCTAAACCGATTTCGATGGAAATTAGTATCTATTTAAGTAGATTCGGTGCCGGAGACGGACAAATGCTACTTTTATCACGATAATCGGTCTGGAGGTCGGAGACAAAACACATCATCAGCACAGGCGAAGTCGTGTGGCGCAGCTAGTAATCAATAAAATCGTATAACTTATAAGTCATAAATAAAAATAGTCTATTGCACACAATGAAGGTATACCTATATCATTCGTAGAAACAGACCAACTTTATAGTTTACCTGTGTCGCGGGTAATTTTTCGAATATAGAATTAAGCACAGAACAAGTACTAAAGCATAGAAGGAGTGTTAATCACCCTCATATAGTTGTCCTATTTTTCCAAATAAGCCGGATACATTGGAAAGAAAGAGATAAATAATTTTGCTAAGGACGGCTGGTGTACACTGTAGAAACGTCAATTTGGTTACCTTTGGATGCCGAATTAAAAAGCGAACTAATGTCAAATGTTCCAACTTGTCAAGGCCTTTAGACAATTTTGTCGGATTATACCGCCGCTCGTAATTTTCATTGTTGTTTATCTGTTTTGTGAAATAATATATGTTATTTAATAATTACATAATGTTATTGTGAAGTAATATTAAGCCCATTGGATATGCAATGTCCTGCGTTATTGTAGGTTGTAAATTACATTCTTTTCGCAAAGAAAATCAAGTTTAAATCGTCAACTTCCATCGGTGAGTAGATAACAAACCAATAATATATACTAAAAACCTATACATAAGTGCAAAATACCTAATTGATTTATACTTTACTATACTGTAATCATATTATAATCGTCTGTTTGCCATTCGATTCAGTAATTATTAAATATTTTACATTTTTACCAATTTGTGTAGTCATGTTCAATAGTGTTGTGACTTGTGCTGCATATTTTATCGATGACAAAAATATTACTATATTTTGTAGTTAACGATTTTGTGGTAACTATCTTTGTACCTTTCATAGTATTTCATACATTGTGTTCTTTTGCAGGTTTCCGAAAGATCAGACCGGAAGATCCATGAAGCAAATTAAGAGAGAATTATGTTATATATTATATTGTTACACGTTTAACGTTCCAGCGGTGAGGACGAATCTACTCAAATTTGCTCCATTGTCACGTACCATACGACTTATTAATATTATTTCTATAGAAATTGATATTTTTTAATGTACCCTGTCAAAATTCAAAGATGTTGCACAAAAATGTATAGTATTGGATAAATAGGTATATTTATTTAGTAATTGTTTTAAATTTTAGGTTTTTATTTATGATATCGTATTGGATTTTTTATCTGTAATGATATTGTAAATACTTTTTCAATAACTAATAATAAATAAAGAAATAAATGTTCTAGATGACTACAGAAATTTATTGATAAAATTGATGGGGAAACATTTCTAAAAGTACCAATTCATAACATTACAAAAAATATTTCTGCTTATGCACAAATAATCAGGACATTCTTAAACAAAACTGCAATTTTAAGGGGCAGTAATAATGTGTTTCAATATTATTGGAAATATAATCATACATTTGTGACATGAATCTTACAGCTGGCCCCGAACCCACGCGCGTGAGTACGTGTTTCTCTGCATGTAAGCGTGTGATCAGTAACACAGCGCTTAAATGCGTTTTCAGTGTGTTGCACCACGCGTGATTTCTATACAAAGAGAGATACTTACAATTACAAACAATACAAGAACACGCACGCTCGCACTACGCTCCTTGATGCGAGGCAGTGTGTGGATCGATCATATATATTTCAATTTTCAATTTATTTAATTTAATCATATACAGTTTACATTGTGTTTGAACTTACAGCATGAAACATGAATATAAACTTCAAAATTATTTCACATTGAAAGTGCTCCTGGCGCCGCTGCCGGCCTATGCCATTCCGGTGAGGTGTAAAACGGCCGTTTGTTTCTTGTAGTTCGCTTACGAGAGCTTTTATGCAACCAGACCTCATTTGATATTAGCATGTCTGTTAATTTACCATAGCCCATAGACAAATTTCATCTATCGATATCGATAAACTGTCAGAAGGTATCGTAGCACTATTAAACTTCTATTTGTCTCTGAGTGTGTACGCTTTATTCTCTTAATAGTACTTCTATGCATAGTACTTGTTCTGTGGAATTAAGTATCACTTAGTATAGGCATATAGATAAAAAAGTAGATTTAGAAGAAACCAGAAACTAAGTGTTGAAGTTCGGTCCACACAAGGGTTTTGCTATTAATCCTAGCTTACATAGGAAGCTTGTCCACAAACTCATGCATAGTTTTTACACTCTAGTTTCATCAACCGCAGCTAGCCCGTGATCTACAAAAGTTATAACCTTCACTCAAATTTTGAAAGAATATGCTCTCTCAATCGCCTCTTTTCATCTCATGTCATTGTGTAAACATATATTTGCATAACATTGTCATTCTGTAGAGAACTACCTACACAAATTTGAATAATATCTTCATGAACGTGTAATATCTCTAGTTTATCATAAAACCCCTTTGATTTGAGTTTCCTTCAATGTTACAAACAATAAATAAGGTTTATTTAAACTGGGCATATAAATACCAAAGAAAACAATTAAAATAAAACAGTTATTGTAAGTACAGCGATTACTCTTTAACTTGGACCGTTTGTGGACCGATCGTCAGCCAGTATCTAATAAAAAATTATGGTGGATTGAACAAAAAGTACCATATTAATTTATCATTATTTTAACAATGTATCATTCGGCATAGGTAATTTAGGAGGGATAAGTACATCTACTCACCCGCAATGGTCATCTTAAGCGATTTTTAACTTTATTCTTACCGCAATAAGATGGAAACTATTGAATCTCAGTTTATTTTTACGACTTTTGTGGTACTAAGGGTGTGATATACTCAATACTTATTGTGTTTGTTTCCAAAACCTAAAATGTAGCATAAGTTATATGAAATAAACAATTTATAACGGTAGTAGATCCACGCTGATTTCAGCATGAATGGGCCGGATCGTCCGGGGAAGTACTACCCTCTCATAGAAGATCGACTTAAGAGTAGTAGTATCCATACTACTGCGTTTCGTTCGGTGAGTGAGAGCGCCGGAGGCCCAATTTCCCCCCTTTTTCTTTCCTCACCTCCCTGATTCCCTTCCCCTAACCCCATTCCCAGCCGCCATAGCGGAGGCCACCATACCAGCAGTTTAAGACGATGGCTTTTGGTATAGTGGCCGCCACTTCTGGATTCCACTGACTGCTTACCATCGGACGGGGTGGAGTCACTTTGGTAGGCTATAATATAAAAAAAAAAAATATTATTATTATTTAAGTAATTTTTAAAATTAGTACTAGCAGTGGTAACACTGAATACAGCGTCGTGAATCCTATTAACTCCTCAGTTCACTTTATTTTATCTTTCTTTCCCTCGTTCCTTTATCCTACATTGGCATTCACTTATAATGCATTGTTCCTGCAGCTGAGAACATTACAGAGGACGCAGCCTTGTCCATTTGTTACAATCATCGATAATAGGCTGCTTGTATACAACAAAAGTCTCCGTGCTGTAGTGGGAGCGCAACTGCAGTGCACGAGATTGTGGGTCTCGATCCTCACACGGGACAAAACTTAGTGTGATTCATAAATATTTGTTCCGAGTCTGGGTTTACTTTGTGTCCGTTGAATGTATGTTTGTAAAGTCTCCCGTGACACAGGGCTTGTTCACTAGTGCGGAAGTTGTCTTTAAGGAAAAAGTTGTATTAAAACATGCGTGTCATCTTTCATCCACAGTTTTCTATGTCATATTAAAATGCCGAATCGCAGTAAACAACTATTTGATAGAAATACTAAAGCAAAAGACCGCGCTTCCGTATTAAGTAAGGTCAGCAGGTATGTCGGTGTCAAAAAAGTAATTAACCTATGACAACCTTCGGATATACAAGTTACACCGCAAATACATTATGCACTAAATCAGTTGGATACTAGAGTAGCCAACACATCTCTGACGCGTTGTCAATTTGGAGACAAATGACTCAAACTTCAAAATAAAATTTTAAGAAGATTTTTGTCGCTAAAATGCATAAAGAAACAACTTAAACTTAACACTTTCCAGGATAGTAAACGGATATGGCCGTTATGATAATACAACATCTATTGTGTCTACAGTAGAGTCCATTAAAGGCTTAAATACCATTTAAAATTCAGTATTGTGTTAGCATTAAGAGGCTTATAATAATAATATCACAACCACTACACACAATACCATCTAGACCCAAAGTAAGCATATATTAAAGCTTGTGTTAAAGGTTCTAGAATGCGGATATAGATTTTTAAATACTTTTTTTGTAAATACATACATACACATAGACCAGAAAAATGAAATAGTTTTGTAACTTTGGGGCTGACTCTACACGGTCGCCACTTCAAATGCTTGTGACCTTTTTTTATCATGTTCGTAGCTGGTTACGAAAGTTCAGTTACGAATATAGATGGAGGACATAATTACTATACTACTTAAGACTTAAGTTACTCATAAATATTGTCGGATTGTGCTTCTTTTGTATATTATAGCCTTCGTATCTACTTATTACCATTATTTTTTTTTAATTGCGTAAACAACATGATACATCAGCATCACCCAAAAGTTTGTTTGTTAAAAATTAACAACTAATCAATCAATAAAGTATTTTTTACTATTTGTTTCTAAATTTCAATAAAAAGTTCGATTAATCTTGGGCTCCTACTTCGACTTTGTTCCCGGTTTCAACCTAAATTGATTGACAAGATCTGAATTTTACAGACTACATAAGTACTATTTATTATTTACCTAAAGATATTCACATCAGAACATATTCATCAAGCTTGGTAGGCGGGTTACGCTGCTCTTACATCTCGTATTTTTACGAGACCCACGAGAAAATTTATGAGTTCCGACTGACACAATAATCCTCTACTAACTATTAAATTAGATAAAAAATATTCCCCTTGAATAAACGTTAGGTTCGCTCCACACCAAAACGGCAGAGGCCAGCAGCGACCGGCAGTGACGCGACAAATCGAGTTGCGGTTGGTGGTTAATACCATAAACAAGTAGCGCGACCTTTTTGAGCTTTACAAGCGATACTTTTTAATCATGATTACCATGTAAGTAGATAAAGTTAAAAATTATTTCACACTGAAAGTGCTCGCCGCGCCGCCGCTGCCGGCCTCTGCCATCCCGGTGTGAAAGTGGAACGGCCCTTCGTAGACTTATAAAAAAAGATGGGGTGGTTCTATATTTTAATCTCAAAACTTTATCATAACTGACACTTATGAAAGAACGGACTGCAAGGACTAGAAACTACAGGGCCACAATAAATTATGAATATTATGTTATCATGGATGTGTTTCCCAGAATGATAAATAAACAAAACAATATATTTATTCTTCAGTTCAAGGTCAAATATCGTTCCGCTTCCGATTATCATAAAGCCCATTTATGGACCATGTTAAACTATACAATTATTTTCCATATGGTTCTTTAACTAATAATATGAATTTCTCGATCAAAATGCTATAAAACGTAATGATATCTGCGTTATAATAATAATATTGAGAGCAAAAATATTCTGCAAAAATATGAAGATGGCATTTATATTTTTACAGAATAAACTGTAACAGTTAGTCAAGAAAAGATTGTGTACACTGTACACCACTGTGATTCGAGTTAGTCAAAATATTGACCCATGAGGCAAAATTAGTAGAACTTCATTATTTATTTTTTTATTTATAATCAGAACGACAAAAATACAGTCAATTACACTGATTAGATTACACAGTAAAAACTTAAAATATATAAAATAACAACTTTTACTCTGACGTCTCACAATACTTCATACATTCAGACAAGATCAACTTCCATTCATCAGCAAACAGATCCAGCCCATGACTTGACGCCAGCAGAGCGTTGAGCCCCTTTAACATACGCGGTACTGGAGACATGGAACGCGCAACCGTGCGACAGCGTGGTACCGCAAACAAAGGATGCTGCCTGGCTCTGTTGTAATTATCGGGCACAAAAAATTGACACAGCTCGGCATGTAAATCAGGTGCATCAATAGTTCCATGTAGGTTTTTACATGCAGTCAAAAGTTGATCGAATTGATGAACCTGTAGCTAATTGTAGCCCAAGTAACCCAACAAAAAGTTTGTTGGATACATAAATGGGTAATAACCGTATTTACGTTTATAGAGGTACCGTAAAAATGCCTTTTAAACTTTTTCCAACATCAATGCATACAGTTTTTCATGTGGGTTCCATAAATCAGAACTACACTCAAGTTTACTCCGCACAAGCGAGCTAAATAGAAGAGTGATAACTTGGTGGTTGTTAAACTCACGACAGTTTCGAAGAACAAAACCAATTCGGCGAAATGACTATGAATGAATACAAAAATATTTGAATAATAATGTTTGATTTTATTTAAAAGTAACTTAGTTTTGTATCAGATTCCATGCAACGTGGTAGGAAATTGTTTGAAAAATTAAGTAAACACATAAATATTAAAAAAAATACTTTTTGTTTTTTAAAATTTTGGTGACAAACATAATCATGCAGTTTAAGGCTCGTATTTAAAAACGCATCTCAGGTATTGAGTTGAGTACGCGCACTTGAATCATACCCCTGTCTCTATCTAACTAGGGGCCCGAGACCGTAGTTAGAAAGAGAAGTACGCGTACTCAATACCTGAGCTTCGTTTATAAATACTACCCTATATGTCTGATGACGGTTTATTTGCCGTACTGTATAATTATATAATAATACCAACCTGTTTTACTATCCCGCTTCCCACTGCAGGGCAAAGGCCTCTTCTCATAAAGAGAAAGCATGAGCATTAATCAACACGCTTTCTCAAGGCGGATTAGCAATCCCAAACTTTTAATTTAAGTCCAGGTTTCCTCACGAAGTTTTCCTTCACCGACAGTCAGAAATGCCCAAGATAAACTTAGAAAGTACATATGATTTAAAAAATCACATTGGTACTTGCCCGGATTCGAACCCACTACCCTGTGTTTACGAAGCGGGTGCTATATCCACTAGGTTATTTCGTCTTATTTTCTAAATAACTAACATTAAAAACTCATAATTCACTGTAATTTGGCTGTTCTAAGTGCTGTAATGTGTCCTTCGGTAAATATATTCGAAAATTACCTATTTTATTATGTTAGAAGATTGACATACATACAAATCAAAATCAATTTCTAGTTTTTATTTGCAATGCGATTGACGTAAAGTCATAGAAAAACGTTAATGCGCTACACAGTTAAACAAATAAATAGCTTGTTCAGAGCGTCAACCGTTCGGAAAAGATTCGGTATGATTACTCATCAATAAAACTACGTAGATTTTTGTAGAGAGTATGATCCAATGCTCTTTCAAAGATATAGGCTTTAAACACAAAACGAGTAGGAATTGAGATAAATTACTAAGTATACATATAGCGTCGTGCCATTTTCTCAAACCTTACCTTAGGCAAGGTGTATTCACTCAGGTTATGTCGATTACGAGTACAATCTTTTAATAAAATTATTATATTTTCAAATACAATGTAATATGTTAATGAAAAAATGAAATGAAAATCAAACCAATGAAATCATGCCCCATTTTGCTGATATTTCTCTCAAAACCGTCAAATTTGTAAGATCTATCATATTGTCTAAATGTACTTATGTCGTTTTTAATACTAACATAACAACAGTGTACTCAGTAAAATGTCAGTGTTTAATAAAATGATAACAAACTCGTTGCCAAGGAAATCAGTTTTTAGACGAATTTTGACCTACTTGCATTTAGATGGATTGCTAAAATGAGTTTATGGTGAGTAATGGGTTCAATTGGTTCGAAAGTAATATTCATACAGTGAGATTTAAGAGGTAGCAAGCATATTATTCGTAGTCACCTCGTGCTATAAATATAGGTAGTTAGTTCCATGTAGGTACTTAAGCAGAGCAATTATTGCTCTGCTAACACAGTGTAAATTAACGCTACGTCCTGCGTAGGCGATTTAAAGCGAAGGCGATTATGAAGCGGTAACACGCGAATTCAATTCGATGCGGTGACACGCTGTGGCTATGTCCTACGTGCACGCAAATCGTCTCGCACAGCATTATAACCAAACAAAAACACGAAGGCACCGCATCCAGTTTGCGCGAAAATATCAAGATCACGTTCGCTTCATTTCGCGCCGCTCCGCACCGCACCCTACGTGCGTTTGGTCATCTAGGCCACTTCAATAGGTTTCGACTGTTTGTTATTTACGCGCCTAGATCATTCGCGCATGTCGTTGCGAAACAATGACTTCTTTTGAACTAGCTGTGTTTTCTTAAACTGTGGTATTATATACTTAATGTTTTTTGTTTTAAAACAATTCTGCTGAGTTATGACCTGCTGATCTTAGTTCATAAGACAATCATATAATTATTAATCTATCATAGTTGTTACAATCGGTTTAGTCAGGATGACTATTCAAAAACTATATACCTTTTCCCGAAGAAGCAGGCAGGTAAAAAGGGCAAGGAAACTTTATGTAAGAGATTTCATTGTAAAATCAGCCCAAGATATAAATTAAATATTTTTTTATTTACGAGAAAATTTTGTAAATGAAAAACAAAATTTTCGTGGTAATCTATTAATTTCTGCACGTCTTTTCATAATTATATTGTTATATAAGGGAGATACTTCTGGTTTTTCTTATTTTTTATGATTGTTACTATTAGTTGCCATCTCTAAATACTAATTTTGTCTTTAATGGCATACGTAACAACGGCCCAGTTTATCATAAGCGGTAAGTAACTTTTGTAGATACCTGTAATGCCATAGACTGACCTCTCCTTACTGAGAAATTCAGAAACGCTCTACAAACCTTGTTTGAAGGTTTACAATATTAAACCAGAGCTAAAACTGAAATATGGAGATACCTTTCAATGTTTGATGCGAAGATACAGTGAGTAGGTACACGACAACATTACCACACCCATTAAAACATAAAACATCGTGTTACATAAATGGGCCGGATCGACCAGGGCAGTACTACCCTCTTATAAAAGATCGACGTAAGAATATTAGTTTTCATGCTAATGTGTTTCGTTCGGTGAGTGAGAGCGCCGGCAGCCCAAATACTCCCTCGGTCCTCTTCCTTTTCCCTTTTCCTTCCTCACCCCACACTCCATGGTCGGGGCAACCGCGGCTTGATTGCGTTTTCTAAGTATTATTTCTGCGATGCTTAGAAAACACCTTTATATACAGTTGCCACTTACCATCAGGTTTACCGTATGCTAGCTTGCCACCAAAGTTATATAAAAAAAAGTTTACACTAGTTACAAATATTGTGGATTCTGTATTACTACGAGTAGCGCACTTTAGAGTTAAGGTAGGTTTGGTCATAATGTAATTTTAGGATAATATGACTTAGCACTAAGCAATGCAACAAATACTTAGGTTATGTTTTACTGATGAATGAAGCAATCAATAGACAAAACGAATAATCTTGTTATCATTAAAAAAACGAATAAAATATTGATTGATTGACAAAACTTCCGACAAAAAAGTGGTTTAACTTGAAATGATCCTTCTAACTTATGATTAGGATCATTTGGATAGAAGTTTTATACAATGGAGTATTGAAATTAATTGAAAACTATTAACAGTTACGATAATGATAATAGACAAAGATTCTTTCAGATAAAACGCGACAGGAAAAGCGAGCAGCGGCGTGTTCGTCCGGTGATAACTGATTTTATTATGACTGCCGTCATTATTGTGGTAAATTCGCGTGCAAATGTAATTACACCCGAAATTTGTGTTAAAATTTTATCAATGGTATTATAGCAATTCACACTTGACACTCTAAAATAACCATAACGGCTCAATTTCGATTGGAGAAAACGAAGAGATACGTAATTAGGTTCTTTCATTCATGAATTTACGAAAACTAAACAAATTCAACAGCTATTTTATTTTACTTTTATTTTTGACGGTAGTAGATCCACGCTGGTTTCAGCATGAATGGGCCGGATCGTCCGGGGAAGTACTACCCTCTCATAGAAGATCGACTTAAGAGTAGTAGTATCCGTACTACTGCGTTTCGTTCGGTGAGTGAGAGTGCCGGAGGCCCAATTTCCCCCCTTTCCTCTTTCCTCACCTCCCTCATTCCCTTCCCCTAGCCCCATTCCCAGCCGCCATAGTGGAGGCCACCATACCAGCAGTTTAAGACGATAGCTTTTGGTATGATGGCCACCGCTTCTGGATTCCACTGACTGCTTGCCGTCAGGCGGGGTGGAGTCACTTTGGTAGGCTAATATATATAAAAAAAAAAAAAAAAAAAATATATTACTGTAGGCAATATATTCTATTAACAGATATTTTATAAACTCACAAAACAACCGAAAAAGCGTTGTCCACGCAGCAGCCGTTGCACACATACAACTTACGTTGTAAACATTCTTTATTCATGTATGAATGAAGAATGTGTGTAACGCAGACTAAAGGCAATACGTCCCAATTAGGACGTTTTCGGGTCTTCACGATTACGCGTTCATAATATCTCTGATAGAATATCATTAACTGTAGGTATACTCATATTTCCTCGTATTCAAATACAGCACGCAGAGCTTACGTACATAGGATAAGGTAAACATCACGTGTTATTATATTGCTATGGTTTTAATGCTATAGATTTTTTTATGTTTTAATTAACGTGATTAATTACTTATTTACTTGTTTTTTATCTTATACTAGCTTTCCGCGGTGCGGTTTCACCCGCGTCTTTGCTTACTGTCGTCGCCAGTTGCGTAATGTTACATAGCCTGTTACCTTCTTTGAGAACTGGGCTACCATATGCAAAAATATTTTTTCAAATCCGACTGGTAGTTCTAGAGATTAGCGCGTTTAAACAAACAAACTCTTCCGCTTTATATAATATTAATGATAGTTTTTACTTTTTTTTAAAACAATATTAACTATAATATATTTGTTTATTGACTGGCCTGTTGGTCTAGTGGTTAGTAACCCTGACTGCTAAGCCGGAGGTCGTGGGTTCGATTCCCACCCAGGACAAACCTTTGTGTGATGAGCATGATTGTTTGTTCTGTGTCTGGGTGTAATTTATCTATAATATATATGTATTTACAAAAAAAAATGTATATAAGTAGTATATCAGTTGTTTAGTAACCATAACACAAGCAAATATAATTGCTTAATTTGGGGCTAGATGGCGCTGTGTGAATGTGGTAGAATATTATTATTATTATTATATAAGTTATTATAACACTTCTAATAAACGTGACATCCTATAATACTTTTAACCGTGTATACATACAGTTTTTTATTGACAGTAAAACACGTGAGTACTTAGAACACGAACATAAAAATATGGGAAAACATTTTTTTTATGAAAATGAAAATATATTTATTCATATATGTTAATTAAATTAACACTTATGAACGTAAAAGTTTACAAAATGTCAGCAAATTAACCTACAGCCAGTTCGCTGACGAAGTAGAGCCACGAGAAGAACTGGCGAGAAACTCAGGCCACTCTTTTTAATCGCCAGGTTATTACAATTTTTGTAAGTTACAATTTCAAGTAGCATGCAAAGTGACGCAGGTAATACACTTAATGACTTATGAATACACTACTAGTTAGTGGAATCCAGGGAGTAGTGGAAATCATCCCAAAAGCCAGCGAGTAAATTGCCGGCTTGCATGATGACCCCACTATTAAAGAATGAGATATTTTACAAACAAAAGACGCTTATGGGATCAAGTCCTGTGTCGCGGGAGACTTTACAAACTTAAATCTAACGGACACAAAGTACACCCAGACTCGGAACAAATATTTATGGATCGTTCAAAGTTTTGTTCCGTGTGGGGATCGAATCCACAACTTCGTGCGCAGCAGTCGCTTGCGCTCCCACTGCACCATGCAGACAGTCATAGGTTTGGTCTCGTAACAACCCAGAATCAAAATAAGAATTATCCCCAGTTTCTAAAAGGCTGATGAACGATAAATTAACTAATCACCTGTCAAATCTCATGCACCCCATGGCTTCGCCCGCGCATAAAATATGTTTTGTTGTATCTCTCAGGAACCAGACCGATACAAAGTAGCCTATGTCCGTCTTTGGCACCTAATCTATCTAAATACCTTAATATAGAAATCGTTTTAGCCGTCTAGACGTTTAGACGCTGAGTGGTAACAAACACACACACACACACACACACACACAAAATTTCGCATTAGGATGAACGAATGTCTTGTCAACAGTGATCCGCCCGAGACTATGTTTATTGTTTACCATATTGGAAACTATTATTGTAATAACTATTGCTAAGCGCAAAATAAAATACAAGTTTATATCCTTTTCTACAACTATTACACTATTATAAAGCGGCAGAATTTGTTTGTTTGTTTAAACTCGCTAATCTTTGAAACTACCAGTCGAATAGTCCAGTTCTTGAGGAAGGTTATAGGCTATGTAACATCACGCTACTGACGACGGGAGCAGAGCAGTAAGCAAAGACGTGAGTGAATCCGCGCCGCGGGAAGCTAGTAAATATTATAAATGCGAAAGCAAATCTGTCTGTTAAGCTTTCACGCATATACCACTGAATTGATATTCATAAAATATAGCATAGATCTTGAGGAACAACATAGGCTATTTTTATCTTGAAAGAATGTCTGGAAGGGGTTGAAATAAGGGATGAATTTTGTATGAAGTATGAGCTGCGAGCAAAAGCTAGTAAGAGCATAAATCAAAATATCAGTTACAAGCTTCAAACAAGTTTACTTTACACCAGTTTATTGCTGCCACTTTTATATACCAAAAGGTTTTTTACACAATTACGCAATACTATTTATGATACCAAAAACCTACACCTAACTATACACTTTGATTTAGATACAAAACAATTATGACATTATAATATATCACTAATAAGTGCTGTTTAAATGGCGCAGGATAAAAACGAACAGCGTCAATTATAGGACTCAGAACAGTCAAATTACAGTGAATTAGTATGGGGAAAAGTTTTTAATTTTAGTTATTTGCATCTTATAATAGGTTCAGACAGAAATAACTTATGTCTATTCACCGGCTAATAAATATTTGCGGTAGTAGATTCTTGCCTAATGCAGAGCAAATCTGTTTAAAAAAATTTTAACTTTTTCTTTTGCTATCCGGGCAGCTAAAATAATAATAACAATAATAATATTCTACCACATTCACACAGCGCCATCTAGTCCCAAATTAAGCAATTATATTTGCTTGTGTTATGGGTGCTAAACAACTGATATACTACTTATATACATTTTTTTTTTGTAAATACATACATATTATAGATAAATTACACCCAGACACAGAACAAACAATCATGCTCATCACACAAAGGTTTGTCCTGGGTGGGAATCGAACCCACGACCTCCGGCTTAGCATTCAGGGTCACTAACCACTAGACCAACAGGCCAGTCTTTATCAGGCAAATATTTCGAGAAGATGGTGTAATTACTCGAGACTAAGCATCATGGACCATGGTAGTCTCATAGTAAGAAGAATTATTATTCTTCGTAAGAAATTTATTACGTCGCATTGGTTTTGAAGATGGTCGTTACTTTAAGTAAGTTCGAAAATAAAGAAGTTTCTATTTAATATTACACCCACCCATATTAAAACAAATTAAAATAGCATTTTTCAGTATCCCGATAACTTCAAAAACAACGATGCTATACAACGTACAACTTTTCACCCTTCTAAAATATATAATAATAGATCCACGCTGATTTCAGCATGAATGGGCCGGATCGTCCGGGGAAGTACTACCCTCTCATAGAAGATCGACTTAAGAGTAGTAGTATCCGTACAACTGCGTTTCGCTCGGTGAGTGAGAACGCCGGAGACCCAATTTCCCCCTTTTCTATTTCCTCACCTCCCTCATTCCCTTCCCGTAACTCCATTCCCAGCCGCCATAGTGGAGGCCACCATACCAGCAGTTTAAGACGATGGCTTTTGGTATGGTAGTCGCTACTTCTGGATTCTACTGACTGCTTACCATCAGGCGGGGTGAAGTCACTTTGGTAGGCTATAGTATAAAAAAAAAAAAAATATCTCATTATCCATTATCCCAAACCAAATTTTAAAATCTATAAATTCAAAACAAAATCTTTTCATACGATCGCGTACGATCGTTTTCATCTTTTTTCTCAGCCTTTCATACATTTTGTAAAACCCTTTCTTAGTACACGTCTAGACATTTAGACAAACATACCCTTCAAATGTAAAGTTCCTAGTTTCTAAAACAAAGATTTTCCCATACAACGTTCATCCCCATTTTCACCCTTCTAAAGCCATCCCTGTGAAAAATATTGATGAGAATATTTTTTTATTTTGATAGTATTATTGCATTACAACTTTTTAAAACTATAAATGGAAAAAACGAAGAATTTTCACAAAACAGTTTTCATCGCTCTTCATACACTTAGGAGATAAATTTTCAAAAACCCTTTCTTAGTACATCTTGAAACATTAAAATAAACACACTCATCAAATTTCAAATCACTACGACCAGCAGTTTAGGGTGTGCGTTGTCTGTCAGTCAGTCAGTCAGTCAGGACAAAGCATTTTATAATATGTATGAATTACAGATATCCAAGACTTGGTTCCTTCATCTTGACGTATACAATTAACTGGACCGACTGGAAAGATGCATTTTGATAAAAAAATTCTTCTTTCTCTTTAAGCATAGTAAAATAACAAAGATATATAAAGATATAAAGAGACATTTAAAATTCAGTGACGTTTCAGTAGGTACTCTTTCGAGATGTTTTTTAATTATTTAAAACGTTAATTTTTACGTTGTGTACTCGTATGTCACACCACACATCAAAAATTTTGTTTGTAGTTACAAAATTCTGTCAATTTATGTTGATGTAATCAGAATAGTAAGAATAAAAATGATTTTGTTTATTTTTAAGTGTTGATTGTTTAGCAATTAACAGAGTTTATTTAAAGAATACATATTTGTTTTTTTTAAGAATACTATAGCATCACTAGGTTTTTTTCTGAAGGTTATGCAGAGGTGAACACCTAGTAGCGAATTAAGAAGCAGAAGGGGAACCGGTAGTGTCGGGTAGTCTATAATTAAAACCTTAACTAGGCCATTACTACACTAGTTTTCATATGAAGTCTCTGATTCATCCTGCACCTATTTAAATCCCAAACATCTTTGAGAGAGCTTTTAACTAGAATTACCGCTTCTTATGATTAAATTTAGAATTATATTTTAAGTCCAAGCTTTACAATGTTTTACTCTAAAGGTCTATTACACACATCAGAGCCGTGCCCGGGACGTGACTCGGCCGTTAAACAAAGAGAAAGCTCCGTTTCCGACACGGGTACGGACATGATGTGTGATCGAGTCTATTATCAGGGCCGTACCCGGGACGTGACCCGGCCGTGCTTGGACAGGAGTGAAAATCTATCTACACACATCAGGGCTTTGCCCGAGACGTGACCTAGCTGTGCTCCGTCAAGAGCGAAAAAAATATCCGTGCATACATTGTCAATGGACTCGTTCATACATGTCCGTGCCCGTGTCGGCAACGGAGCTCTTCCTTTGTTTGACGGCCGGGTAATTTTGCCAGCGCCGTAACTGGCAGGAAACTCAGACCATAAGTTTTATTCGTCAAATAATAAAAATTACGTATGAGTTAATCTCACAACGTGTGTTAATATTAAGAAGCAACTAAAATAATAAATAAAGAATAACATTACAGCATAATGACGATAGTTTGGGAGACTGGTCTTCCCCAAGAATCAAGTTTTTTTTTTAAAGGTAGCCGATTTATTGACAGCTTTAGATGGAGCTTTTCAGAGGATGATTTGAACACCATCATTATTATCAATAACAAAAAGCTATCTAAATCCAAAGTAAGCATATGTTATAGAGCAGTGGTATGGGTTTTACAATGTGGATAAACATTTTTGATTTTGATATTATGAGGCTCGTACGTAGAAACATCCAGACGTGAGTGATTCTTTCATGACCCGTGTAGAACCCTCGACCCAAGCAGTCGATTGCTCTACAGCTACGCAACAGAGGTCGTCATATCCTAATGACTGCTTTTGCTAGTGTGGTTTATGCCACCATGAGTATCGGCAAACAAACATTATAGCCCGTCATCGTAACCTATAGACATAACGGTGTTCCCTACACAATTAAGCGATTAGTAGGGAAAAGTGAATAAGAAATAGGACCGATTTATTGGTCATTATTCACTCACGGAATGAAACGCAATAGTTTCGAAATTAATACTTAACGCCAATATTCAATGAGAGAATATTTTACGGTAGTAGGTATTTCCTCACTTCCCTCATTCCCTTCCCCTAACCCCATTCCCAGCCGCGATAGTGGAGGCCACCATACCAGCATTCTGGATTCCACTGACTGCTTACCATCAGGCGGGGTGGAGTCACTTTGGTAGGCTAATATAAAAAAAAGAGAATAATTACTTTTTTTTGGCAACAGTGGCAGACGAGAAAATTGCCCACGTGATGGTAAGTGGTAACTATCGCTCATGGACGACTCAGAGACCCTAATATTATTCATGCATTACCAGGGACTCTACGAAGCCGCTGCCTAGCTTGAAGGGAGAGGGGTAGGTGAAAACATTGAGGCAGATGAGGAAAAAGGAAAGGCGTAAATGGCTCCTTACCGGTGATTTTGGCTCATTCATACCCAAAACCAGTAAAGCTCTACTAATAAATACGTACTTTCTCTGACAATATAAAGATATTCAGGAAATCAAATAGGTTCCGTAAGCATTGTCTTATAGAAATTGTCGAGTCAATTATAAAACTGCGTCATCAACATGGTGTCAAATGTCAAGCAAGGTGTTAAATAACCAGTCTGACGAGACTGTGATTTCTCGAAATTAAATTGACGTAGGTAAGCGTCATCAGTATCAACAATATGTAAATTGTGAATTATTTCTTGGCTATGGTGAATGAAGTATTTGGAGTGGAGTCACTTTGGTAGGCTATATATTAATAAATAAAATTTGAACTCTGTGGGTTTTAATATGAGGTCCTCTTTTACTTTGATAAAAAGTAGCTGTATAATTAGATTAGAGTGTCTGCTATGTTTACAGCCAATTAGAAGTTCTTTTTTTGTGATTTTCTAATATGCAATACACTAAAAATATAGATAATTAAATAATTTATACTATTAAATAAAGCAGAACAGTTTGTTTGTTTGTACCGCTTATCTCGAAACTACCAGTTGGATTTGAATAAATATTTTTGCCTATGATAGCCTAGGAGGGAGGAAGGCGACGGGAGAAGAACAGGAAGCAAATACGCGATTGAAACCGCGCCGCGGGGTGAGTTGTGAGCAATTGTTATTTTTGCTTCTCTATACGAGAATAATATATGTCTCTTGACTTGCAATGAGACAGCTACAGCCTGGTATTATCATATTATTTTAATAAAAATATACATTAGTTTTGTCTTTCACAGTCAAACGTTCATTAATAACTTTTATAACCTTACGTTTGAATATAATTTTTTAAATGGCGCCCAGAATACACGTCTTGTTTGTTAATCTAATATTGCAGTGAACTTTACTTAAGAAAGTATGAAACTAACTATCTATCTTCCAATGAATTTTAAATTCGTTTTATTTCCTACCATAATAAAAGTATTTTAATGATACGGTGACAGCGTAAAATATACAAAAAATTTACTTAATAAACACTAGCGGCGTTGATTCTATCATAATATTACTATGTGGAAAATACACAATAGAATAAAAACGCTAATTTTGTCAAAAACATTAAACATCACTCAGTATAAAATACCGTTTAGCGTAGTAAACAGTTTTATTTTTAGTTAGATAGAAATAATTGGCCTGAAATTACATAAATATAGTGCATGTATGTACTCAAGGTTTGAGTGTACGAGTATTACCTAATCTATTTTGTTAAACTGTTTCAAAATATTAGACACTAAATTATAGGTACACACAGTAATAATGAGGGTTTAATAAGGGGTATGTACTGTGCTGAGTATAAAGGCCTTTTGGCTGGAGGCGCTTGCTCAAAACAATACATGTCACATAGACAATTTTTTTTAAGTCCAGGTTGCATCGCTATGTTTTCCTATATCATAAGACAATAAGGTTTAAAATAGAGTAGAAATTAGATAAATACAAATTTGTAAAAATCACATTGATAATTTACGGGTTTCGAGTCCATCGTATTATTATAAATGCCAAAGTTTGAATGTTTGTGTTTGTATATACAGCGCCTAAATGGCTGAACCGATTTTGATGAAAATTGGTATGTAGATAGATTCTGTGCCGGAAACGGACATAGGCTAGTCGGCCTGGTTTCCGAGAGAGACAAAACACATTTTAGGCGAGGGTAAAGCCCTGAGGCGCACGCTACTACACAATATTTCACTGTTTTCAAAGAGAAATGAATCACAGAACTTCTCGTCCGAACTAGAAAGTTTTAGATTCGCTGGTCTAACATGGTAAGCGGCTGTATTACCACGTAATACCGACTAAACCCTCCTGAATATCTCTACCTATGTATGTAGTTAACGCTCATGTAAGTTGACATCGTAACAAGTTTTTTAAGTTATCGAACGGATAAGATCTAATATGTTTATAGTTTTTTATAACTAGTCTGGCCATAAATATTTTTACAATTTAAAGCATAAGTATTTTTTCTTTGAGTGACCTTTATGATATGTTGTTCCTGTGCTGGCGTACTTTGGTTACATGCATTGTATACTGTAGTAAACTATGCGTGGCAATCCGCATACCACAGCACTAATAAATCATAATTATATTGGACAATAATTACTTATGAAAAAAAGTTTTTATTTAATGATTCCATAATTTAGAAGTGAAACTTCTAATGCGACTTCCAACAAGATTGCGTTAAATGTTTAACGCTACCATGCAACGAGCAACGACCAATATTCCAACACAAGAGGGAGAGAGAAAGATAGATACACAAAAGTAGAAAGTAGGAGAGAGATAGAGAATTGTAAATTGTAAGCAATGTTAATAAAGTTTGTCTTTAAGAAATAATATGAGTTCACTAAAAATTTAATTCTACTCCTTCCTTTTCATTTCCACATCACGAAATTTCACTCCTTCCGCGCGGAGGGACTCCACGCTTTTTTTTTATTTGGTAACTTGGTTCAGGTAATACACAACTGAATTTACGTTTTGTTTACTAAAATTTAATTTCTAAAACAGATTAAAAACGCTTGCTGTTTTGATACGCAGGTGAAAGCTATAGGTATATCTTGTTAACTGATGAAAAAAGTTTTACGATTGAACAACTCTTCAGGGCTTTTAAAACCTATAAGAAAGCAACTTTATATTAGACTAGTTTGCCCAATGCGGTTTCACCCGCGTCTTTGGTTACTGATCCGCTACCGTTGCTAATAGCGTGATGTTATACCTATAACCTTCTTCTTTCTGGGCTATTTATTATACGCAAAAAGATTTATTCAAATCTGGCTGATGGTTTCAGAGGTTAGCGCGTTCAAACAAACAAACTATTCCGCTTTATTTAATAGTATAGAAGTATAAATTCAAGAGAGGTAATGAATGACATTATAATAGATTCCATATTGAATGCATTCTTAGAAGCAGAGGTAATAACATTTTTTTTTATTCACGCAGAGGAGGTATCGACACACTGCATGGTAACAGCTAACTGTTGCTCGTAATCTTCTGCAATAACATAGGCTTAGCACAGTCGTAGCCTATGAAAATAACGTTCTCTTTTTAACTCGTATGAAAAATAGCACGGTACGTAGTAACATATGTCAGACGCAGTGTGGACAGACCCCTCACAAGATGAAAAAAATAATTTATAACAGAAACATAATGTTAGAATATACTTATTTACCTATTCTATTACTATTATTTGTTTAGCCTTCGTGAAGATATTATGTTTTTAAATTACGCGGATTTTTTCCGGATAACAAAAAAAATTACACATTTCCGACCTCTGACGCTGTCCCAGTGGGACTGAACAAGGAGCGCGGCAGCCTCGGCAAGGATGAAAACTCATTATCTTAGGAAACGGACGAAAAGACTTTCTAAATTTTACTTTTTGAATACCGAAAAACCTTACATTTTCAACGACAATTCATTTGATATAAATTTCATTACACAAAAACTAATATACATTAAAATTAGTTTAGACTTATCTTTGAGAATAAAATCGATCGAGCCAAATTGCAGACATTGCGTATTTAATTACCGAAATTTATAGATTAAAGAATGAATAATAATATATATGATTTTCAGATTTTAATGCCATCTCGTTTAGAAATAAAACAGAAAACTAAGAACCTGTTTTTGAGCATTTGTGGGAAAAGCTCGCCTTATTGAAATTTGGTATAGAGATAGATTATACGTCGGGGAACAACATATGCTATCTTTTATTTAATGGCTCGAAGGGGTTGAAATAAGGGATGAAAGTTTGTATGGCAAATGCGATTCACGCGGGCGGAGCTGCGGGCAACAGCTAGTTAATAATAATTAATACTACACACACTACATAACTTATACTACACATAGTAATAAAAATAATATAAGATTTTATTATTTTGTCATCCATCTTAGAGTTCTTGCACACGAACGGCACGACGTCAACGGCACACACAGTTCCTACACAAAAGTCCATAAAGACCACTATCAAATTAAATTCTTAAACTTTAATACAGTGTAAACTGTAAATAATAATAATAATAATAAATAAATCTTTATTAAGCAACTAAGACTCATTATGTTAGTAACAATTTTACTTAAAATATGTTAGTAAGCCTATTCTAATAACACATTAAAAATATTATATCTAATGTAAGCATGCGAAACCCTGCTACAGGCTAATCACAGATGTGGAGAGCCTGCAGCAGCGATTCACATACATACAGTCGAGTCTCGTCGCAATGCATTCCAGAATGTTGTTGGGACTGGCCCGCACACGGCGCACCAGGGATGCGCTTCGTTTTCTAATTATGGTAAAGAAGCAGTCAACCCGTGCTTCTGCAAACATCCCTGATGCGCTGCAATACCGAGGCAGCCCCATCAACACCCGGAACGCATTGTTGTACTGTACTCGAAGGGCATTGTACGCTTTCTGGGTATAACTGGCCCAAAGGTTGCACGTGTAAAAGGTTGTACAATATGCACGAAATAGAGTTATTTTAACTTGTCTAGAACAACGTGCAAACCTTCGGGCAACCATGTTAGCCCTAACTGACAGTGCCCATCTTTCTCTTTCTATATCGTCATCGTCTTTGAGGTCAGTTGTCAATACATGGCCGAGATATTTAAACTTGTGCGCCCTATTCAACGACACTCCGTTTAATCGCACAGGTGGTATATTCTCGGGACACTGACCTCCGGCCTCAAAGACCATGACTTCACTCTTCTTGGAGTTATACACCAAGCCGTGAACCTTTGCATACCTTTCACAAATGGTAATCAATCGTCTAAGACCACATGTCGAGGCACTTAGCAGAACCATATCATCTGCGTAACTGATATTGTTTACACACACAGTCAATGTAACATCCGATTCTTTCGCTGCTGAGTGCCTCGACTAGTTCATTTACATACAGGTTAAAGAGTGTCGGCGAACTTAACCCTCCCTGCCGCACACCACACTCCAACCTGTATGGTTCCGACATCACACCAGCCCACCTCACTTGATTGACCTGACTACCATACCAATATTTCAATATATTTACTATATGTGGAGGGACTCCTGACTTTGTTAATTTGCTCCAGAGGATATTATAGGATACCAGGTCAAAGGCCCTAGAAAGGTCAAGGAAGCAAGCGTAGATTGGTGTTTTCCGATCTGTGTAATACCTGACAGTCCACTTAAGAGCCAGAATAGCACTTTCAGTCGAGAGTAAAGATATTAATGATTTTTTTTTGTATTTACGCAGCCGAGCTATTGGCACACCGCATGGTAACAGCAAACTGTTGCTCGTAATCTTCTGCAATAACACAGGCTTAGCACAGCCGTAGCCTATGAAAATAACGTTCTCTTTACACCTCGTATGACAAAAAGCACGGATCGTAGTTGGATACTGTATTTCATGTTTTATGCTGTAAGTTCAGATACAATCTAAATTGTTTATAAATTAAATAAATCAAAGATAATTGTTGAAGATATATCTTAATTAATTATATATATAATTAATTATATGTATACATTATTAGAATTTATAGTGGTCAAAATTCACCGACCAATTATTTAGTTTTTCTCAATGACATTGTAGACGTAAACAATGATTGATTTGTTTTATTAGTTTGATTAGCAATATATTTAGTTAGCAACAGCTTGGATAATTTTATTATTTGTTACCATACTAACTTGTAAGTCCTGTTGGGTGAGTGCCTGGTGATCTGTATTACAGGCTCATGCCTATTTCATACACCAGTCCTCTCATAATTATATTTTAATACTTATTTACGGTACGACTAAAACTGTTACAAATTTATAATTTGTGAGGAAAATAAATTTAATAAATAATAATAAATTTTATTTATTTCTCTCATAGGTTTACAGTTACAAAATTGGTATAGCTTATGTAATATTAATTAGAAACCTAGTGAGAGCTGGAGTCCATAGTAGGTTCTAGGACCTGTGTGACGGATCTCCAGGCTCTCTCCTTGTATATATTAGTATATATTTAATAGCTAATGCTTACATTGGGAGTTGTTTGAGAGATAAATCAAATAAATGCATGCATGGTGTGCGCGTGTGTGTGTGTGCGTGTGTGTGTGTGCGTGTGTGTGTGTGCGTGTGTGTGTGTGCGTGTGTGTATGTGTGCGTGTGTGTGTGTGTGCGTAAATAAAATAAACTATTATTATAATTAGTTATACATAATAATAATAGACTGTCTTGGTGGTTCAGTGTACTGTGTAAGGCCTCTAATTCGATTCCTAGGTAGAGTAAAGTGATAAGGGTATTTCTATTCTGAAATTCTCAGTAGAATCTGGAATTGTGACCAATAAAAAGGCAACAGATTTGTCTCCTGTTAGATGGCACCCAACAAAGCATGCCACTTTGATAAAAAAGTATTTAAGCAGTAAATATTTTTTTATTTAATTATATTTATAATCAGAACGACAAAATTACAGTCAATTACACTGATTACACAGTAAAAACTTAAAATATATAAAATAACAACTTTCACTCTGACGTCTCACAATACCTCATATATCAGACAAGATCAACTTCCATTCATCAGCAAACTCGCCTATATAAATTATGTAATTTTATTATAATCTCTACTCAATGTTTGACACTTTTCTCTAAGGTTTGACCACTGTTATGGACTGCCCAAGCTATATTTATGTTATCATTTTTGACATAATTAAAATCACCCACATTTTAAGCTTATACGGTAGTAGATCCACGCTGATTTCAGCATGAATGGGCCGGATCGTCCGGGGAAGTACTACCCTCTCATAGAAGATCGACTTAAGAGTAGTAGTATCCGTACTACTGCGTTTCGTTCGGTGAGTGAGAGCGCCGGAGGCCCAATTTCCCCCCTATCCTCTTTCCTCACCTCCCTCATTCCCTTCCCCTAACCCTATTCCCAGCCGCCATAGTGGAGGCCACTATACCAGCAGTTTAAGACGATGGCTTTTGGTATAGTGGCCGCCAATTATGGATTCCACTGACTGCTTACCATCAGGCGGGGTGGTGTCACTTTGGTAGGCTATAATATAAAAAAAAAAAAAAAAAAAAACGAATTTGATGTATTTTTGAAGCAATAAAAATTTATTCTCATGCATTTTTATTTGGCTATAGCATTAAGAATATGAAAGTCACAGAGCTTTTGCTCACCAGTAAGATATCCCAGGCTAGCAACCAACAGGAATAATCTTCAAAACATCTTTATTCTATCCGACTGGGCCCTTCTAACTATAGCAAACTGAAAAAGTATCTCTATAGAACTGGAAATTTAACAGAGATTCAAAGAGATGCTTTTATCAATTTAAATAATAATCCAATGCTGATTCGTTTCAACAAATTTCTTAGACTTATATATAATAAATCATTAGAGTAGATGTATATAAACTCAATTAAAGTTGGTCTGTGCGTCACAGATGACCGAAACGTAGCTATAAAGGTATTAACTTAACATTTGAACGCCCAGTTTTAAATACGCGCTTGAACCTATCGCTCCGAAGTGCCAAGCGGTGTCAGTGTTAAAACAAAATTGTGCATTATTTTTCAAATTTGGAATTGTTTTTGTGTTGTTGGATTTAGGTATGTTGTTTTTATTTGTTATTTTTGTTTTTAGCTATTGTAAATTTAATATTTTTTTATTTTACTTACAATTATAGAGATAGTATTTTCTATTGATTATTTAAATAATATTAATTTTACCAATTTTATGAGAAGTTAGACGAGTAGGCTAACTAGGTGTTAAAGTTAGTGTTTAGTTTAATGTTAGTATTGAAATAATTTTAATAGGTGTATAGTGGAAAATATATTTATATTTATTTATTTTTAATTATATATTTATTTATTTCATCATAAAATAATTACCTACATAAGTGCCCAAACTTTTAAAAATTAATTTTTTCAAATGTTTTTTGTTCATCATTGCTACACCATAACTTGGGGCATTATTTAAAATATAGCGTTATTTTTTGTCAGGGGTATAATTGATACCCGCATCGGTAGTAACGAGGTAGTTGTCTTAATCGCTGGGTTACTGGGTTACACATGCAATCTTAAAAAAGTAAATTATGAATTAACTTAGTTTACTGAACATTCGATCCGTAGCTACAATAACCTAAGTTTTGACTAACGTATTACATGTTTTGAACCCAGCTTGTGAAAACAAGTAAAAACTGTGCAGTTAAGTTCATTAAGCCTATACCAAAAGATAGACTGCCTCTGTGGTTCGGTTGTATTACAGACATATCACACCTTTTTTTCTGAAGGGGTAGACAGAAAGAATAGATACTGAAGGGGTAGATACATAACAGTCATGTTAAGCCAGCTATTTTCGCTACCACGTTGCAGGAAACGAATACAATATACTGGAGCTAAACTGAGTTCAAAAAAATCCAATATCACTTTATCCGACCTGGGAATCGAACCCGAGACCACGCAAAATGTACGCAATATCACTGAATCATCGGGCAGTGTTTTCTATGTATTATCTTTATTTAGTCTATCCTCAATAACATAAATAGTTACACTGATAACTGGATTTATTATGTAAGCTAGCATTCCACAGCGAGGTTTCACTCGCGTTTAGTTATATCTTTAGTTACTGCTTCGCTTCCATCACTCGTAGCGTGATGTTACATACTTTACCTTCGTCTAAAACTGAACTATAAAACTCAAAGAGAATCATTCAAATCAGACCGGTAGTTTTCGAGTTTGACAACCTCTGTGGTTCGGTGGTACTGTGTATTGACTGCCACGCAAGGGTCGCGGGTTCGATTCCCGCTCAGTGCAAATATTTGTGTGCATGAACACAATTTGCATTGATCTGGGTGTTTCTATGTATAATATGTATGTATTTACAAAAAAAAAATAATTATGCTTACTTTGGGTCTAGGTGGCGTTGCGTGTAGTTGTTGTGATATATGATTTAAGTTATATATGAGATATGCGCGTTTAAACAAACAAACGCTTTTGCTTTATTTAATAGTATATAGAATAGATAATAATATACTTATCAAAAGTTAGTTTTTATTTATATGTCAGAATTGATATAATACTTATTTATTGTTTACAAACTTTATAATAAAATCTATAAGGGAAATTATATCGTTTATTGCATGGTAAAAAAAAGCCGAAATGGTCCAGTGGATAAGGCACCCGCTTCGTAAACACGAGGTAGTGGGTTCGAATCCGGAAAAGTACCAATTTCTAAGTTTATCTAGGACATTTCTGACTGACGGTGAAGGAAAAACATCGTGAAGAAACCTGGACTTATAAGTCTGAAATGGCCAATCCGCCTTGAGCAAGCGTGGTGATTGATGCTCATACCTTCTCTATTGAGAAGAGGCCTTTGCCATGCAGTGGGACAATAAACAGGCTGGTATTATTATTGCATGGTAGACTGGTTATTTTTTTTTTTTTTTTATATTATAGCCTACCAAAGTGACTCCACCCCGCCTGATGGTAAGCAGTCAGTGGAATTCAGAAGTGGCGGCCACTATACCAAAAGCCATCGTCTTAAACTGCTGGTATGGTGGCCTCCACCATGGCGGCTGGGAATAGGGTTAGGGAAAGGGAATGAGGGAGGCGAGGAAAGAGGAAAGGGAGGAAATTGGGCCTCCGGCGCTCTCACTCACAGAACGAAACGCAGTAGTACGGATACTACTACTCTTAAGTCGATCTTCTATGAAAGGGTAGTACTTCCCCGGACGATCCGGCCCATTCATGCTGAAATCAGCGTGGATCTACTACCGCTACTATAACAAAACCACGGAATTAGCGTCTTACAACATGTACATAACTTATCACATTCGAATTTAACATACTTTTATAATTTAACTAGCTTTCTAGTTCATAAGAACACTCTTTGTGATGGAAGCGATAAAAGACGGCGAAGTCTCTACGCAGTTTTGTTTGGTCAAAGGACTCGATGGCCTCTGGACTTCCGATAATACGGACTGCTCGCGGATAGTAAACAAATTTTATTTAAATTATCTAAAAATATATAAATTAACTCGCTGCAACCTACGGCTTTGCCCGCGCGTAAAATATGTTTTGTATCCTTCAGGAACCAGACCGATTTTCGGGATGAAAAGTAGCCTAAGTTCGTCTCCGGTACGGTCGAAATCGGTTCAGCCGTTTACGCACTGAATAGTAACAAATACACACACACACACACACATATTTTTCACATTTATACTATTAGTAGAATATAGTAAATACTGGGACATTTTACATAAGCACAACTGTGATTATTTTTTATTTAAATGAAATGTAATAAAGAAGTTATGTGGCTATTATAAATGTAAATTAATGAATTAAATTTGCACCTCGTTTTTTACATAAATTTGTTAAACAAGAATTTTTGAACCGAATGTTTGTTCGCTCTTGACATTTAACCGAATGTTTCGGTTTAAACTGTATCCCTTATCAATATAATGTTGATCAGACTTCTTGAAACCTAGAAACGCTACTTAAGATAAGTGTATCTATGTCAAACAACATTCCCAATGTCACTAAGTACTAATAACTATTTTGTTTACAATCTATCTTCGGTCAACAAAACACTAATCTATATTTTACATTGTATGTAATCAATTTATTTATAAGGGCAACGGGCAACCGCTAGATGAGAGCGGCTCACGACTGGCCAAGGTGGCGAAAATTGAAGAAGGCCTATGTCCAGCAGTGGACGTCTGATGATAATGATTAAATGTAGTGTCTTTAAATGAGTTTTAAAAAAATATTAATTTGTCTGTTTCTTAGCAAACTTCTTTTAAACTGCACAACAGATTTTGATATAGTTTTCACTTACACACCCGCGTCTTTGCTCACTGATCTGCTCCCGTCGCCAGTAGAGTGATGTTACGTAGCTCAATTTTCTTGAGAACTAAGCTATCATACGCAAAAAGAATTTTCCAAAGCCGACTAGTAGTTCTAGAGATTAGCGCGTTCAAACTAACAAACAAACTCTTCCGCTTTATAAAATAGTAAAGATATGTGCGTTTGACGTAACAGTGGTGTGGACGGTAGGATCACCTTATCTAGTCGAACACACAACCTCATGTAAAGAACGCACTAACCTTTAACCCTGCAGCTTCGTCCGCTCGAAAAATGTTATGTGTTTAATTAATTTAACTCAGAAATCAGACCGATTTTTGGGATGAAAATTATATGTTCGTGTCCGGCACCAAGTCTATCTACATACCAATTTTAATCGAAATCGGTGCAGCCGTTTAGGCCTTGAGGTACTAATCCTTAGCGTACCAAAGTTCTTCACTCTGCCTGATAGTAAACGTCAGATTGTAGACTACCCCAAAAGCCATCTACTATGGCGGTTTTATAAATAAATATTATCTACTTAAAAGTCATTTAATTCGAACATTGGACATATTTGTTGACCCTACACAACAAGTTCGTATCTCGTACAGTCAACACAAAAAGACAAATATATTATAGTATCAACAAATAATATAACTGCTACTACCAAAGGCCGTAATAGCTATTATTTTATATAATACTGATACCTAATATCGAATACTTTTAAGTTAATATCAAGGGATTAAAGGTAAGTTGTAATTAATTTAGTACATAAAGTATTTATTGACCCTGAATAAACTGGTTGCAGATTGAAGAACGAAACTATACTGGTAACCCTTAGTACATTATTTTTAATATAATTCATACTAATATTAAAAATGCAAAAGTAACCTGTCTGCCTGTCTGTTACGCTTTCACGCCTAAACCGCTAAACAAATTTTATGAAATTCGGTACATCGGATTTTGATATATATTATCGCGAAAAATTGAAAGTATTTTGAAATAGGGGATGAAAATTTGTATGAAAAATGCGATAACTGACATTCATGTGGGCGGATCTGCGGGCAACAGCTAGTATAATATAATCACAATAACACACAACGCTATTAAGACCCAAAGGTATATTATAGTTTTGGAAATAATACAACAAATAAAAAAAATAAAAAAATAATAAAACTCACTTTTGAGTTAAGCTCGTCTTTGTACATGATATTTCTTACCAATTATGTAATAATTATGTTCTATGTGTGTACAATAAAGAATAAACTAACTAACTAACTAACATAAAATTATTTTTAGAAAAAAATTAAAACCGGCTTCAAACAATACCTACATGTTCAACCCTTAACTAAAAAGTAGAAAATAATATTTTAATTACTTCATAGCAAAGAACATTAAAGAGGAATCAACGCAATCCTTAAACCTATAATACTTTACTATTTATAGTTTTTAATTAGTTATTTTGGAGTCGGTGCCAGCCAAGAAGGATCATAATGACCTTCATAAAAATAACCTACCTACTAGCAAAAAAAAAAACATACGACCCGAATTGATAACCTCCTCCTTTTTGAAGTCGGTTAAAAAGATCAAAGGCATTTTGAGATACCAACATTTGCTTAAATATGGGACGGGAGACAATAATGGGATGAGCTTTTACTCTACTTTTACTCTAAATTTTTTGTAAGTACACTACACAAATGTAACTTTTGGATGATCATAAAATTATAACCTTTGACCCGATGGCTTTAACCTTAACAGACAGGCAGTTGATACAACTAATTGTGCCTGTATCCTGCTATTTTCTACAAGCTTCATAACTTGCAGTTCTGTAAATGCACATCCAGTTTATTTTTAAATTGGTTTACGTGTTGAGCCGAGATAACTCTTTCTGGCAGCGTGTTCCACGCTCTGACAATTCTGTTGCTCAAGAAGTATTTGTGAGGATTATTGTTTGATAATCTGGTGCATAGTTACTGTTTAGCTGATGTCCTCGGAGCTGGACATTGGATAGTATTTTGATTATAAAACTTGTATCGTTCAAGTTATTGTACAATAAGCTCCACCATAAGATATTAACAACTAAAACAAAAAACACAGCTTGTTGTTTAAGGATTCACACATCACACATATCATAATTGAATACGAAATGTATTATTGACGTAAACGACATTAACTGCAAACCATTCTATTAACACGTTGTAATCGAAAAATATTCCACAATCGCAAAACAACGGATAAACAACAACTTTTGACTAAGGGCTTAGTAAGAATTAGCATAAAGTAAACTGCGTGCGATTTTGAACTTTGTTTCAGTACAGTATATGGTAGATATTACCGATGAAGCGTATTTTGTCTAAAGCGTTTTTTAAGGTGTGAAAGTCATATTTATATTATTCATTTGGGTTAATTTAATTAACACTTATGAACGTTAAAAATTACAAAATGTCAGCCAATCAACCTACGGCCAATTCGCTGACGTATGGTGAAAAGAACTGGCAAGAAACTGAGACTCTTTTTAATCGCCAGATAATTATAAATTACAATTTTGACTTAGTTACAATTTTGACATTCGACGCAACCAAAACACCATACAAAAAAAATCCACAACCAACTAATAGTAACGGAAGACACTTGCCTATCCATATTTCTACTGCAACGCGACCCTTAAGAATACTGCCTTTCACTGCCTCTGCAGGTCCACATTACCCTATCACTACTTTTTCTGTCAAAAGGTATAATAAAATATTCTCTAAGTTAATATTATAAAGCGTAATACAGTGCGATTATCTTTGTGATGACAAAGTATTAATACCAAAATGAGCAGCGATTCTAGTGTTTACTCTGAATACTGAATTACCCATGTTTTAAGCCAGGGCTGTCCAAAGCAAGGCCCGCGGGTCGCATGCTGCCTACGGTTCATCTTTGTGCGGCCCACAGTGTTTTTTAATACTATAACGAAATAATAAATTCACAGCCATACAGACTAAAAAAAACCCTATGAAAACATTTTTGTTATAAAAATGTGTTTTTATTTGTGCGGCTCTTCAATCTACTAGTAATTTGATATTGCCCCAAGTCAGATCCGGCCTAGACAGATCTTTTACGCTATCAACGGTCAGACAAAAATGCACACATTGGGTTAACCCGTCAAATTACAGTACAGGGTTTTACGTATCCAACAAATATAAAACAGTTCGATCAACAGTTCGCGAAGAGTTGTTAAAGTCATTACAGAACTACCGACATTGACATAGCACAAAAAACTCCTCTGTTTTATTAATAATACTTTATGTATATTGCACAAATTTAGTTCAACAAAGCTGTAAAATTACTCCTGGGAATTACATTATTTTTAAATTTTAAATCAATATTCGCTCTATCAATGAAAGAGCAACAAAAAGTGTTTAGGCAATTTTGAACTCTACTCAATTGACTGAAGGTATAAATTACTCAGTGACTATTTCGACATGTGCCTTTTTTACCTTTCATTCATTGCATGCCTCAGTAATATTCACGTTCAACTGTGAAATACATTCATTTATTTAATACACGCTAAATGTAAATATAAATAGTTTAATTATAGAAGCTTGTTTATATTGTAAAGATGTTTAATTTAAATAACTGTTGTTGTCACACTGGGTCATCAGCTGTCTGCTTTAGAAACCCTTTCCTTAATAAACAACTATCCTTTTTGGTCTATAGAGAATGTAAGTTTCTTGTAATTTATTTTTATTTTTCCTTTTTTTCATTAATTTTATTTATTTTTTGTAATAAAATATCAACAAAAGACAGAGATAGATAGATCTTACAACAAACCTCAGTGATTAACGAAACTAGTAATAAAGTAAAGCGCGTACCACACGCACATGCTTCATCACAGTTTTACCCACGCAAGCTACTCGCACGAAAAGACTGAACACATGCGGGGCTACCACACGGTATACAAACATTCCTGTCGAAAATCGTCGGCTTAGAAACAATGATTCCCATTGAACAGCACCCGCAGCTCGGCTTGCTCAGGCCAATTTCTAGCAAGTCGAAAGATGATACATGATACAGCTTTATCAACCGCACGTACGGTGTTCCATGTACAAACCGGCATGCGGCATGAGCAGGCAAAACTATGGTGAAGCTTGTGCGTGTGGTACGCCCTTTAGAGTAAAGTAATGAAACATTTAAATATAAAAAAGATAAATAAATAATTCAATCATTTAATTCGAAACAAATTAATTAGTCAAAGAGTAGTTATGAGTCTTGTGTTCAAAGTTATTTAATACAAAAATATTCAATATTATATTCATCTTTAACTTAATTAAAAATAATTATTATTATACATCTAGCGTGCTTCAGTAATATTGGTCATCAATTTAGAATTAAACCTTTTATTTATTAGTCTGTAGTAGGTTTAAGTAGGCTTTCAACCTTAGATATTCAGTTCACATACGCTACGTGACCAATTTTCAACAAAATAAAAGTCGTGTTCGGCTGTGATTTGCTTAAATAGTTTAAAGTTATAGTCACTATAGTTTTATATAATGCATAGTATCACGCCTTAAACCTGGAAGGGATAGACAGAACTGTGTTGCAACCAACTATTAATAACTTGGATTTAGGTTTGTTTTATCTTTTTTTTAGCTTTGAGGGTATTAAGTTGTATAAAAAATATAATATATTATACATTCTGAGTCTTTAATAATTATAGCTACCTATAATATTAATCTAAAAAGCTGTCAAGCAATGTGGTGTTTAAAATATGATTTTACTATTCACATTTGCGTTGCCTTTACCTTTTTGTAGCAATATGCAAACTGAGGCAGCCTGTAAAGCACACATTGTACTTTTTATTTTTTTCTTTACTACATAGAAAGCTGTAATTAATTACCTATAGAGTTAAGTGTATTGCCTGTGTCACTGCGTGCTACTTGAAATTGTAACATACAAAAATTGTAATAACCTGGCGATTAAAAAGAGTGGTCTAAGTTTTTTGCCAGTTCTTCTCATGGCTGTACTTCGTCAGCGAACTGGCTGTAGGTTAATCGGCTGCCTTTTTTAAAATTTTGACGTTCTTAAGCGTTAATTTAATTAACCTATATGAATAAATATATTTTCATTTTCATTTTCATTCGTTGAATGACTCACAATAAGTGTGGTATAATTTATATACGCATGTAAAATTATGTGTGTGTGTGATAATGTAACTCTTTACCATGGATATTATACTCGTAATATCTACGTAATACGTACAGGTGACACAGCATAAGCAATCTTCAGAGGACCAAGACAAGTGGCATAAATGCGAATAGATAGAATAACTAGATTAAAAATGGACTTAGTCCAAAGAAAGAGCATCTGCCAAAATATATGGCTACGAGCCCATTCGACCCTAAAGATTTGACCCTTTAATATATTGATAGGTGCTGAACGTGGACTAGGCTAGGTGCTCAATGCGCAGGTGCTAAAAATTTATGGGATTGACATAAGCTAACGACCATTTTGGCGTTAGCTTATGTCAATCCCATTAATTTTTTAATCTATTCTATTAGCATTTATACTACTAGTTTAGGTCCTCTGATTTGAAAGCGCTGGGATCAACCTTTTCGGTCTTCATCCTTTTCCATTTTCATTCCTTAATCCCTTTCTCTATACATAGTCAGCAACGGCTTAGTTGTGGTTCACATAGCTATCTCCATAGGTCGTTGTTACCATCTACCGTGGGTTGTATGCTTGTTGCCAAAGTTGTATATAAAACCTACAACGCCTAACCTTTCTACTTTGATGGTTATTTGTCTATTTGGTTGTCCAAACCTTGTGTAGGTCATCGGTCCACTTATGCGTTGTTTATCTAAGTCTTTGCTCGTCTTTGCTCTGTGTGTCATCACAGGTAACAAATTATTTTACGGACGTGAAAACTCGTCTAAATAAAACCTATTTCAATTTAATTTTTTTTTCATGGACTTCTGCAATGTCAGGGCCTCCGTTAAGTCGCAGCCTACCGTGATTATTTACTTCGTTTGAAGAAGGACATGTCATAGCGCTCGGGAAACACGTTAATTTATGAAGTGTTGAATTCTCTAAGGCACCCTTTTCCTGTACGTCTACGTTCATGGCTTATTAATTATGTAAGTCTCATGTTTTTGGAGGCTATTTGGGCGAAAAATATATATATAAATATATATAAATTATGGCGATTGAACTCGGCACCATATTCATTAGTACATTATCGTATTTTCATCACGTTGCATATTTTCATACCTACGTTAAAAATTATAATCCAAAAAATATAGTAATCATCTAGCTGTGTCACCCATTTTTTTGCCAATTTTCCATTTTTTTCCATTTTTTTTTTTTGAAACATTTTGAATAAATAGGGCATAAAATTATCAAATAATATTTTTTTGAAGATTAACGTTTTAATATTTAATGTTACATTAATTGAACTGTCTATTAAAAATATAGATTTATGATTCGAAGCCTACTTATTATTTTATTATAGAACTATAAGTTAAATCTGCAATACTAGTAATTTATCATATTTTTAATACCATAAAATTAATTAAAGGTTACGGTGCTGGCCTCATAATACAAGTACAAGTTATATATAAAATTGAGGACTCTTTGTTTTAGTCAACTTACACATTCGTCCAAAACATTCTTTAGAAAAACTGGATTATAAAATATAACATGAAAGATCGTACGGTCTTCTCATCATAAATCTTCTTTAAAATGTTCTTCTCCTAGATAAAAAATAAGTGTGTTTAATGTTTAAACCATTTCTAGTACATAAAGGGACCTAATAGACAAGGCAGCAGACGTATCATATTCTGTACAGGAGCACCACACTCATATCGAAACCTCGTCAGCGAACTGGCTGTAGGTCAATTGGCTGACTTCGTGTAATGTTGACTTTTCATAAGCATCATACTTTATGATCAAAATGAAATAAATGCTTTGACTTTGAATGTTAAAGCTATTGGTAAATCTCCATCCAACGGCCAATCTAGGGGAAAGGACCACTTAGTACTATTGATTTTATTCTGTAGTGTGACGTCGATTTAGTGATGTCACACCACTATTTCTCTTCAAATCAAATATCGAACGGTTAGTGGTCAATCTAGTGTCAGGATTTGTTCAGTTTCCTCATAATTTATTATAGAAGCATCCGACTTGACTTAACGACTGTTATCAACTTGGTAACAGCCGAGACCGACTTTAAACGTGCCCTCCGAAGCAAGGACACGCTAAGATCAAATACCACATACGGTAACCCATTCATGGGTCAGCATTCTATGTTGCTTAACCATTTCTCTTGGTAGCCTGGTACATTTAGCAGACCGAACAGCAAATTGCTTCTTATACTGGGTGGCGCAAAAGTAAAGACCCTATTTGGTTCAGCTATAACATTTTTTCTAAATTAGAAAACTAGATTTAGATTTTTTTAAATGTATATTTGTGCCATTAAATTTCGTACCATTAGGATTTAAAGATGATGTCTTTTAAATGGTGACCTCCAGAGTTGATACACATTTGAGCCCTATTTATGACATTTTGCATAACTTGCCGTAACACTTCCTGCGTTTCCATTTCCATCTCTCAGGGCATGTCAATAAGCAGAATACTCGGTTCTGGGGCACTGATAATCCGCGCATTATTCAAGAAACACCTCTACACCCACTAAAAGTTACTGTATGGTGTGGCATCTGTGTTGACAGAGTGATCGGACCCTATTTTTTCGAAGACGCTGGAGGCAATGCGATTACTGTCACTGGAGAACGCTACAGAACCATGTTACGTGAGTTTTTGATACCCAGTTTGGACGAATTGGGGCTGGAGCACATCTGGTTTCAACAAGACGGCGCTACGGCACACACAGCGCGCGACACTATGGACTTAGTGAGGGACGCTTTTCCAGGCCGAGTTATCTCTCGTTTTGGCGATTTGCCTTGGCCTGCAAGATCACCCGATCTGACCAGTCCAGACTTCTTTCTTTGGGGTTTTTTGAAATCTCGGGTGTATGTGAACAAGCCACAGACTCTCGCAGCTCTAAAAGAAAACATTCGTCAAGAAATAACGAACATATCGCAGGAAGTGTTACGGCAAGTTATGCAAAATGTCATAAATAGGGCTCAAATGTGTATCAACTCTGGAGGTCACCATTTAAAAGATATCATCTTTAAATCCTAATGGTACGAAATTTAATGGCACAAATATACATTTAAAAAAATCTAAATCTAGTTTTCTAATTTAGAAAAAATGTTATAGCTGAACCAAATAGGGTCTTTACTTTTGCGCCACCCGTTATTTAGAAATAACAAGCCCTTTATATGATAAATATTAACTAGAAGTAACATTAGACAGCCCAAAAGCTTGAATTGGACCAGTTTGTAGGTTAACGAAACATCAAGGTCATTAAGACCTAAAATAACAAGATATATTGTGTAAAAAACCGGTCAAGTGCGTGTCGGAGTCACGCACCGAGGGTTCCGCACAAACTTGTAGTTAATATAAATACTTAATATGAACAGCCATTATATTTTTCCATTGCGTTGACATAGAACTTTGATTTTCACAGCTTCAAGAGGTTTGCGTATTCCATATTATTATAGCTTCGTGCAGCGCGGTTTTACCCTCGTCTTTGGTTACTGTTATGCTCCCGTCGCCAGTAGCGTGATGTTACATAACCTATAACCTATCTCAAGAACTTGGCTATCACACGACAAAGAATTATTTAAAACTGACTGGTAGTCCTAGAGATTAGCGCGTTCAAACAAACAAACAAGCAAACTTCCCCGCTTTATAGTATAGAATGTATACTTTATGTATTACATATAAAGTTCATCTTCCATATAAAGGTCTTCACAGACAGACAGACAAACAGACGAACAACACAGTGATCCTGTAAGGATATTATTTTTTCTTATGTGGTACGGAATCCTAAAAATAAGATTATTTTTAAGACTAGATGTCATTAAAACACTTCTATTTTATTTATAGTGATATATTTTTATATGTTCAACTTAGTTGACAGACTAGTTTATGGGTATGTAAGGTAAAGCTACCATAACCTGTGACCTATGTGTTTTAAAAAACAGGACGTAATTTGTGTCCGTTAATGGTACATTATAATGTGTTTGTAAATTTCCGACAATAATACTCAGGAACTGTCAGAAAGAGGCTCATTCCTAACAGCTGTCGTCATTTGGCTTAGTATATTTTATCTATAAAAGTTCGATAACTAAAAGATAACTTTATATGAAGTATTAAACTTAAATAAAGAAACTTATATAATATGAAGTTGAAAATCTGTTTTGAGCAAGCGTGATGCTAAAAATGAAAACATAGTGTATGTTTCTAGTCTCTAGTCTGTGGCGAAAAATCTCACTAGTATACGATAATACCTTACTTTTGTGAAATGAACCACGCAAATTGCAGTGTATATATTCTTTGTTGGAGGTTCTGAATAAATTAAAAAAAATACCTATACTAACATACCACATAATTAGTTCGCGGGTAAAACATTCTAGATCGATGTCAAAATTCAATTGTCAAATGTATGATAATCGATTTAATGAAATATCGATGTTTGACTATTATTTAATTCCTTTTTTGTTGTATTCTCATCAAAAGAAAAATTTGACAATATTTACCGGCAAATTCAAGCAATGCCGGATACAAACAGCTATTAGTACAATACTAAAACGGTTTTTGATCTACATACAAGTTTTACAAGTACTGTCGGGCCCCATTCACTTAGTATTCTGTTGTAGTATAGACGTATTGTCTGTTTCTAAGCAGTGCACATGTTATAATAAATTTCATAAGATAAGCCTTGTGTAATATGTAGTGATAATTATAAGTGTCTGATAAAAATCGTATATGACTTAACCAAAACGTGAAAATTTAAAAGAATTTTAATAAGTCGCCATATTGGAGGCCACCATACCAGCAGTTTCAGACGATGGCTTTTGGAATGGTGTCCACTACTTCTGGATTTCACTGACTGCTTACCATCAGGCAGAGTGGAGTCACTTTGGTAGGCTAATATAAGAAAAATATAACCTTGTGGAATTGAAAAGGTAAGCAATATTTAAGATGTTTTTTGACGTAGTCCATCCAGAGCATCCGTTCGAAGAGCTTATATGATATTTTATAAATTTGTCATGATGCTAATTTAGTATATTTACCTACACTTCTACATTCCACTTTCTGCTTACCATTTGATAGAATCAAGTAATTTTATTAGGCTTAATATGTAACAAAAAAAAACAAAATGAAATCAACACACAATAAATCATACATACATTATGTAATTAGGTATTTAACCACTAAACAATTAACTAATTATAATGTGTAATTAACAAATTTATTTATTTAAACCAGAACAACAGTATTTAATTACACTGATTACATAAAATAAAAACAAAAGAGAAACCAATTCTTTTCTTTATCTCATAAGAGAAGTAAAGGAATTGGTTTTCAATTTTAAACTTTGTGTCGACGAGTATTAGATAAACATTATTGAAAATGTGTATTTTGTGTTATGACCGTTTTCTACTAAAGTACTCGTAGAAGCACGTATTTTGTGGACAAGTGTACAAAGCCTACGTTGCTGCATCTGTCTGTATTAAGACTTCATGAAACAAGGCACGAGCGAGGCTTCTTGCCATTACCTATTAAGAATTTCTACTCCAACCGACCAAAAATCGAGCTCGCGACCTATATGTGTCCGTTCACAGTGCTACTAAACTACATAAGCAGTTATCTTAATAGTTAAGTATACTGCGACTGGACAGCAAATCTAAAACTCAACAAAAAAGAAATTAACACTCATACCCAGTTTCTGAAAGGCTGATCAATGAAAAATTAACTAATCAGTCACCTTTGAAGTTTTAATTCGGTTGCTTTTCATGCTTTTAGGTACTTAACATGAGATTTAACAGGTAATTAGTTACTTTTTAGCCTTTCAGAAATTGGGGTTAAGTAGTTGTCACAGAATAATTAATAGTACTTGTACGTGACAATGTAATTTTTTGTCGATAGAAAAATAATGCGAATTAAGCTTACTGGGGATCTCCCACAGCCTTACCCTTGAGTTTTATTTGGGTTAAGTCAACTAAATGTTTCTTTGCGGTTCAACATGTAATTATATTTTAGGAGTTAGATATTCATTTGTTCTATGAGTCATACAAATGTGAAGGAGAGCTACTAGCATGTTTGCTTGATGATTGCGTGTAGACAAAACTATATATTTCAGTACTAATATTAAATAGGTAATCGCTTTAGTTGCGAGATAATTTCATAAGGTTTTTTATTTCCGCAGCGCCGTTTCACCCGCGTATTTGCTTACTGCTATGCTCCCGTTGTCACTAGCGTGATGTTACATAGCCTATAACCTTCCTCAAGAACTAGACTATTAAACGCAAAAAGAATTTTTGAAAATCCGACTGGTAGTTACAAAGATTAGTGCGTTCAAACAACGAACAAACAAACTCTTTCGCTTTATTTAATAGTATAGATTAGTACTTTTTAAAAGTTTTTCTTAGATATTACTGACGTGAAGGAAGACAAATAAGGTGAAGGATAACATTTTGAGAAAACCTAGACTTATTAGTCTGAAATTGCCAATCGCCTTGAGCAAGCGTGGCGATCAATGCTCTTGCCTTCTCTATATGAGAAGAAGCCTTTGCCCTACAATGGGACAGTAACAGACAAATTTTATTAATAACATGCATAAATATTACGAGGTGTTTGCTCAGACGTGTGATATTCATCCATATTCTTCTGACCACTTGTTTATCAACGAATCATAAATCGTAAAGAAATATTTTTATTTACCTCCCGCGGTTCAAAACTCTTACATCTACAGTTTAACGTACTTATCCATACTAATATTCGAAAGTTACTCTGTCTATCTGTCTCTTATGATTTTGTGCTTAAAACACTGAAACGATTTTGATGCAATTTGGTATAGAGATAGCATATACCTTGGAGAACTACAGAGGCTATTTTCTATCGCGTAAAAATGGCTTCAAGGGGTTGAAGTAGGGGATGAAAGTTTGTATAAAACATGCGATAACCAACATTTACGCGGGTGGAGATGTGGGCAACAGCTATTATTAAATAAAAAAATAACTAATTAAATTTAAAGTTCTATGGTATTAGGTACGTCATTCAGAGATGTCAAGTTCGTATCCTGAGTCGGAAAAATATTAAATTTTCTGTCGAAAAATACATTGTAACTGTCTGTAATATTGTAGTAAATAGAAAAAGCTATATCCGTTACTTGGGACATACCATACCCGGTGTAAATAAATATACCTCTACTTAGCCCTTCGAGTAAAGAAGGCGTCATGTTACGTTGTATACGCGTATGTACAATATACATACTATCAGAAATTCGTCCTACTTCCACGTGTTTTCCAAGGGAAATCCTGACCTTTGAATTTGCATAATATTTGATAAGTAACTATTTACTGTGTCGAAGTTTGGTCAAGTTAACAGTTTGGTATCAAAGGTACATTTTAGTTAAATAATGATTTTACTACAAGCTGTGATGGCCCAGTAGTTAAAGTACACAATTCTTATAAACAAAATCGTAGAGTCTCTGAATAGTATGCTTTTAACATTGTAAATACGAAAGTTTGAGAGTATGTATGCGTGTTTGTTACCACTTAGCACCTCAACGGCAGAACCGATTTCGATGAAAATTAGTATTCAGATAGAGTCGATGCCGGAGACGGACATAGGCTATTTATCCCAAAAATCGGTTTGGTTTCCGAGGGAGATAAAATACATGTTAGGCGCGGGCGAAACCGTTGGGCGCAGCTAGTAAGGTATGTTCATATGTAATTACTAAGCTTATCTTGGACATTTCTGACGGTGAAGGAAAACATCGTGAGGCAACCTGGATTGAAAAAAAAGTCTGATATCGCCAATTCGTATTAAGCAAATATTGGCGATTAATCCTCATGCCTACTCTGTATGAGAAGAGGTGTTTCTAATAGTATGTTTTAAGTGCATACAGAGATAAATATTATTAATATATAAATATTTATAACGTAATATATAATTTATGACAAGGTCTTCGTAATTATTTGTATGTACTTAATATTGGATAATACGATTAAATTACACGGTAATAGAAATAGATTAAGTAGCAATAATAATATAGACATTAATGATTGTTTAATACCGCTCGTTTTTCATGTTTTTTACTTCGCTAACTTTTAAATTACCAACGGATTTTGATAGGGATTGGCACGCTATACAGACTAAATGGCTTGATGGATTTTAATATAAGAGGTGTCATTAGAGTCGTATTGATTGTGGGTGTGACAGAGTACATAATATTTAATTTTAGCGTCAGAATGAGAAAAAAATGGCTTTCTTTATTTTCAGTTTGTTTTAGACAAACGGGCTTTTTGATTTTAATAATATAATAATATTCTACCACATTCACACAGCGCCATCTAGCCCCAAATTAAGCAATTATATTTGCTTGTGTTATGGGTACTAAAATAACTGATATACTACTTATATATATATTTTTTTGTAAATACATACATATTATAGATAAATTACATACAGACACAGAACAATCAATCATGCTCATCACACAAAGATTTGTCCTGGGTGGGAATCGAACCCACGACCTGCGGCTTAGCAGTCAGGGTCACTAACCACCAGACCAAGAGGCCAGTCAAATATATTTTGCTTGTTTGAGGTTTGTAGTCATGTC
Source organism: Parascotia fuliginaria (assembly GCA_963082885.1). Taxonomy (NCBI): domain Eukaryota; kingdom Metazoa; phylum Arthropoda; class Insecta; order Lepidoptera; family Erebidae; genus Parascotia; species Parascotia fuliginaria. Next base: position 17,764,056 of record OY720181.1, on the reverse strand, counting down.
ATAAAAGACATATTGCATAATAAGCTTCTTTGTATATCTTTTACCGATCACCATCACCATATCAGCCAAAAGACGTTCACTGTTGGACATAGGCCGCCCACAATTTTCCCCACCTTGGCCGGTAGTGAGCCGCCCTTATCCATCCACCGCGACATAAGCAATGTCAATATTAACAAAATATGCAAGTAAACAGTATAACTGTGATTACCACGAATCGGAATTTTTTTAAACGTTTTCTAAGCCTTGATTTTTTACTAGTAGCTAATTTACATAGTAAACAACATGTTAAATTTGCTCTGTGGTTTTAGTAGGATTGTAATGCAGATAATGTGCTTTTTATACAACTTTGGTGACAAACAAGCGTACAAACCACTTTATAGTTAGTACTAACCATAATCTGTGGACATAGCTGTGTTTTATAATTATCATGTCATCTAAGCCAAAAGACGTCCACTGCTGGATAGGCCTTCCCTAATTTTCGCCCTCTTGGACGGTCTTTCGCCGCCCTCATCCATCGGTTGCCCGCGACCTTTATAAGGTCATCGGTCCACCTTGTGAGGGGTCTGCCCACGTTGCGTCTTTCGGTTCGTGGCCTCCACTCTAGAACCTTTCTGTCCCAACGGCAGTCAGTTCTGCGAGCTATGTGTCCAGCCCATTGCCACTTCAGAGAAACAACTCTGCGAGCTACGTCAGTTTTATAAGTCTTGCCGAAATTATGCTAAGAACACTCAATCAAGCTTTTGACCGTATACGGAAAAAGGGATGATAGAGAAAAGAATACCAAGTATATAATTGGGTCTATAGTGCTCTAGTAAAATCAAAGTCAAATTTACATTTGGGTTATTTGAGTTAACACTGACAAACGTTAAAAATAACAAATGTTAGCCAATTAACCTACAACCAGTTCGCTGACGTAGGTTAGGGCCATGAGAAGAACTGGCAAGAAATTCAGGCCACTCTTTTTAATCGCTAGATTTAAAAAAAAATACTTTTCGCTGATATTTTTATGAAAAGGTAGTAGATACCTTTTCGGTCTATCTGCCTTATCCATGATAAAACCAACAAGAATATACTACCGATAATGTAGTATCTGTTGTGGAAGAGTTTGTGGGTATGATTCTTAGAACAAAACTTTGTCTTTATAACAATTTCGTCTGTATCCGAGTGCACATTGTGTCTGTTCATTGTAAGTATGTTTGTAAGGCTAATTTTAATTAAAACATTCTACAAAAAGTACCGAGTTATACGTAACGAAATAAGCCTGAAATTTAAGATTTGAAATTTAGATTTGTAATTTTCAATGTCTAGTATGATTAAGTGCCTACGTTTTTTCGTCTGTGGTTGACTAGGTAGCCGGTCATTAACACTTTTAATGTGTGTCGTATTAGATGATTAAAGATCTGACTATTTATTTTGAAAATATATTCCAATTCTCCTAAATTCTCTTTAAATTGTCTATTTGCATTGGTCTGGGTGTTTCTATGTATAATATGTATGTATTTAAAAAAAGTATTTAAGTATGTATATCCGCATTCTAGAACCCATAACAAAAGCTATATAAATATGCTTACTTTGGGTCTAGATGGCGTTGTGTGTTGTTGTTATATTGTGATATATATATATATATATATATATATAATATATCGTAAATTAATCCAACCCTCATCTTTTTTATACAGAACGACACGTGCGCGGGACTGAAGTGTCACCCTTTCACATCTAGGTGGTCTCGAACCGAACAGTTCAGCACTTCATACTTTTGTCGCTCAATGAAAGCCTAGAACTCTTTATCAGTGCATGTGTTTCCATGTAATTATGATCCTGGGTGATTTAAGCGGGGCGTGAACAAATATCTCACTAAGCCGCCATACCAGTAGTTTGGCTTTTGGAATGGTGTCCAACACTTCTGGATTTCACTGACTGATTACCATTAGGCAGAGTGGAGTCACTTAGTAGGCTAATATAAAAAATAGACTTCCTAACTGACGATACGTACGTGAAACACACGTGATGATAAGTTATGTCTAATTATAGTTAAAAGAACACAATAAATCAATAACATAATAAACACCTCAACAAAGAATTCGCGAAAATCGACTTCCGACAAAAAATCACACCCATAGACGTTAGGAAATATTAAACGTGGACAAATACGATGAGTTTTTTAACATTAATATTTTATTGTTAATTATTAGTAAAAAATGTTTAGAGTTATTTTTAAAACAACGTAAGAAAAGATGTAATTTATTTTTTTTATAAACTTAGTCGATCCTCGCCCTTTATCTAATTATAATGAGAACTTTGAACGTTTTTTTTTATACAAGTGGCATATGGCATGCCACGTGATGGTAGATAATAGTTACCTTAACTGGACATGGGTTTTCTAAGCATTGCCACAAAAAAATAAGCAATTAATTCGTTGCCAACTATCGTAATATTATACACGTAATTAACCACTAAACAGTAGAACAATTAGCTTGAGAGCTTACTAATAGCATTCTGAAAATGATTTCAGACAGGCTAGATTGCCTGTACGTTAATCACCGCGGCGCTATCTCACATGGGTCGGTGCTGCGGTGATGTGCTTAATCATTCAAACATTGTATTTATAATATTTTACTAACATAGTTATTATTTTTTTTTTAGTAAATAATTTTTATTATTATATATTATTTAGACAAGTGGCATAAAATGCTAATAGAATGGGATATAATTACAACAAAATAAATATAATTACAAGTAAAATAAATTTAAATACAACAAAGAAAGGCTCTAGCAGCGTGAGTGCGTGGTAATTTGCTACAGGCTCGCGGCTAATTCAGACATCAGTCCTCTCACAAATACTGTTTTAATTTGTAGAAATTGTTGATGTAAGTTGTATTCCGATTTGTGATTGTAAGAAGAATATAAAGAAATATTATTATTATAATAATAGATTAATAAATGTATGGGATTGATATAAGCTAACGCCATTCCTATGCCATACATTTTTTAATCTATTTTATTCTATTACAAGCCACTTGTCTAGGACCTCTGATCAAGGGAGATAAAATGGTTAAATACCTAAAAAGATACTAATATAATGATGCTATGACTCACTAAGGTAGAGTAATGAGAAAAACTGTAAAGAAATTAAAGCTAGTATTTTTAATCAGCAATTTAATTTTAAAGTAGATTTAATAATAATAATATCTCAACAACTACTCACAACGCCATCTAGACCCAAAGTAAGCATATTATAGCTTGTGTTATGGGTTCTAGAATATACATACTTAAATACTTTTTTTTGTAAATACATACATATTATACATAGAAACACAAATATTTGCACTGAGCGGGTATCAAACCCGCGACCTCTGGGTGATAGTACATACACAGTACCACCGAACCACAGAGGCAGTATATTTATATAATTATAAACCCACTCTACTCTGAGTCGTTCATGAGCGACAGTTACCACTTACCATTACGTGGGCTGTTAGCTCATCTGCCACTGTCGGCATAAATACTCGGACAGGCTTTTACATAAATACTAGCTGTTTAGAGAGATTTCGCGTCAAATATTTGGTCACTGCTCTGCTTCCGTAATCCGCAGTGTGATAGTTTATATCTTTCGCCAAGAATTGGGCTATCAAATACCAAAAGGAATTCTTAATACTCGAATTTTAATTACAGAGATAAGTGATACAAACAAACATACTCTTTAGCTACGTAGATAAATTAATTTTAAGTATGCTTATAATAAGATATAAAAAAAATATGATTGGTGGTATTTGTTTGATAGAAAAATAGACAAGAAATAAAAAAAATAATATAATTAATTTTGATAGCGGATAAAATATATTGTGATTAATGGCTAATTTTGCAGACGTCGTCGTAATTCTAATAAAAAAGGTTATTATTCAAGTTTGAACAAGGGTTACACGTGTTATGAATAATAATTAGCAGTATGTTAGTATGAAGTAACAAGTACCCCTGATATTACCACACTAGAGAACGATTTAAATCTCTGGGCACCACTATTATGTACGCGTTTTGTGTTCGTATATTTAACGGTAGTCGATCTCTGTTACGGAGAGGGTAATACTCTAAAGTGATTGTTTCTCGGTTATTGCGTTCGTGTGTGAAAGCGCTAGCAGGCCAATTAATCCAAAGGTTCTGTGTTCTTTGACACCCTTAATGCCTTTTCCTTTGTATTCGCCAGATTATGACATATGCAGCGCCAGTGTTTACGCATGTGCCGCCATGTAGAACCCATATGCTTTAGGTAGTTCAGAATCTTTGCATGCCTAGAGCCACGGAAGCCCCGTGGTATATGCGTAATAAAAACTTGCATCTAGACCTAGGTTTGTAGCATCAAGCAATTTCTCAAACGCTGTTCTCACAGGTTCTTTAACTCTGCTGCCACACACATTAATCAGTTAGTTGTAAAAGCAGTCAATTACACTCCATCAGGGGTCTTACGCACACGCCGACCTTGCGACCTTGGCACGCTCATGATGAGCCGGACGATGACATCAGACTTCTCCAGATAGAGCGGCAACATCAATACTCTTTATCACTACACATAACTGTCCACGATACCGCTTCCGCCGCAGGTTCTTCTGCTCACCGATAGTCCGCGTAAGGTTGTTGAAGCCATCAGAGGCTAACAACCCACATCACACAAAAAAAGCCTTTTCCATTCAAGCTCGGTAAATTCTTAATTTTTATTTTTTAACCAACTTCAAAAAAGAAGGACATTTCTCTATTCGACCGTATAGGTATATATTTTTTGTATTAAAAAAATCAATGCTTGGAGAATACTGGGTAACATTTGTAATCCGGTGGCCTGAATAATTGTTATAAAAATATAAATAAAAAAAATATGCTCGCTAAAATTTCGGTGTCAGCACTAAAATCTTAATCATTGTTAAGTAACGGTAGTAAGTAATCTATGAATAGTGTTGAATTCTATTCAAAAATATTAACAGAATTTCTCTTTGTTACAGAATACTGAAAGATGGTTGTGGGAACGCTACAACATGTTCCCAGTAAGGGACGAATATCTATAATGAGAATACAAAACTTCACAGTGCGAAAACGACGTAAGTACCTAGTCCTATAACTTTTAATAAAGGTAGATATTTAGAAAATACAGTTAACTAGCTGCGCCACACGGCTTCGCCCGTGACTAAAATGTGTTTGTCTCCCTCGAGAACCAGAGCGATTTTCGGGATAAAAAGTAACCAGGCGTAGGACGCAGCTAGTAATATAAAATTATTATGCTAGAGTTATCCTCATGAAACCTATCTTCAAAATCAGTTTTTTATAATGTCTGTCTTTTTGTTTCAGATTCGGTGATCAAACTGACATACGGTCTACTACTACTAATAATAGGTACCATCACGGCTGCTATTGATCCTATACAATTAGCGACGAATTATGTGAGTGATATTTTATAAATTTCTATTTTTTTTTAATTTAAGTCGCCATATTTTGCGAATCTTGGTGTAAAAATTCACAATGTGAACATAAGTTTACATAGGGCCTACACAAGTGGCGTAGATTTCTATACTATTCATAGATTAAATGTACAGGATTGACATAAGCTAACGTCAATGTTGGCGTTGGCTTATGTCAATCCCATACATTCTTTATTCTATTCTATAAATAGAGTAGAAATCAATGCCACTTATCTAGGGCCTCTTAACTGACTAACGTATTCGTAAGAAATTCTATATTTAAAAAACTCTGACATTATCAGCTTTAAACAAGCGTGGCGATCAATGCTTGTGCTTTCTTTGTATGAGAAGTGCCGTTTGCCTTAAAGTAGGATTAATTACGGCCTGGTGTTATTATTTGCCAGATGCCTGCGTATTATAGTTTTTGTATGATTATAATTGTAAAGAAGGATACATCGAAATACCTACCACTCTAGTAATAAACGCTTGTAAAACACGTGATACAACCTTTAAGATGAGTTCATCTATCATGCGACAATAAAAAACCTGCAGTATGTTTCCAAAATCTACAAAAAGCATAGCTCATAGTTAAAACTCATTTATAATGAAACAAAAAAGTTACTGAGCTTGTCAATTTTAATAGTTTTTTTTTATATTGAGCTAAATGTCAGCCGATTCATGGCGAATCACTGTGCTATCATAATTCAAACGTATTAAGGCCCCGATCTTAAATGTGATTTTGAAATAAAAATAATGTCTAAGGAAGTTAAGTAGGTATAATAATACCAGCCTGTTTGTAAAGGCCTCTGCTCATATAGAGAAGGTATCAGCATTAATCACCACGCTTGCTTAAGGCGGATTGGCAATCCACCTTTTGAATCGTCGGTACCTATATTTTAATAGATCGAAAAATTTTGTACTTCAAAATCGTTGGATGATTTTTTGTTCAAGGTTACTAAAAGTCGTTAAAACTCACGAATCTTTTTAGAAGTCGTCGTCGCCTTAAGTTTTTTAAGCAAAAAGGTATATCATTACTTGCTGAAATTTCATACATTTCAATTATAATAACATTACTGTCCACTGATGTCTAAAAAAACATTGTAGATAAGTAATGTATATAATATATTAATATTTAATAGCCTACCAAAGTGATGTGAGTAACTCCGTCTCGCCTGATGGTAAGCAGTCAGTGGAATCTAGAAGTGGTGGCCATCATACCAAAAGCCATTGTCTTAAACTGCTGGTATAATGGCCTTGACTATGGCGGCTGAGAATAGGATCATCATCCTATTCTCAGCCGCCATAGTCAAGTCATAGTTTGGTCTTTAGTCGCGAACTTTATACACGCTGATTTTTTTACTATCATTTAAATAAGTACAACAAATAATAAAGTGCCCATTAAAACAGCTCGTTTTTATTTTTTTATCATATATCTACAATAAACCAATAATTTTGTTAATTGAATATAAAAAAGAGTAATTTCATTGGTAGATTTAGTAAGTGAGTTTTTGACTGCCAAGTGAAATCGTGAGTTTAAGTTTTTAAACTTTGTGTGATCTCGTATTATGTGTGTATGGTTGTTAAGACCCTGCAAACCCTAGAGCGGAAACAAGCTCAGCCTAGATCTACTTTGTACGGTAATTGTATATTTTTAAAGTTCTCTACACGTGACTTGTGTTTTATTTCAAAAATGTTCTTAAAAAAATTAAAATAAATTATTAATTTTTGCGTAATATACTCCAATAATCACAATAGTATTTACACTATCATAATTTATGTAACAAAACTACAAAAAACTAATTGCCGAAGTTAGTTTTACAACTAGCATATCAAATAATCGTTTTTATGACATTAATACTGTACAACCAATTAATTTTGTTACATTATATTAGAATAAACGTTTAATGAACTTTAACTGTGTGATTATAAAACGTTTAAATTGAAATGTATGTACTGGCAAATACAGGCATTTTCACCAATTAGTGATAGAAATACTTTGCTTTGACTGCCTCTGTGGTCCGGTGGTACTGGGTACGGATTACCACGCAGAGGTCTCAGATTCGATCCCCGGGTCGGATAAACTGATATTTGATTTTTCTATCGAGAAATTCTCAGTATTATCCCGGAGTCTCGAATTGTGCCCTCTACATGGCAACAGGCTCGCCCCATATTACATGGGACCCAAAATAAAGTGGCGAAACGTGGTTGGTTAAACACCTCTACCTACCTCGGGGATAAAAGACGTGATGCTATGTATATATATGTATGCTTTGATATTGCTACGGCAATGTCTACGAAATTCATATCGTATTTATTTAATTGAGTGAAGCTAAACTCAGGTAGCTTAGTCCGCTGGCGAGGTTATCAAGTCCGACATCCATACAGACTAGCGGTACGAGTAAATACTTCCTCTCTAGAAAAAAAATTAAGAAATTGTCTTTCTGAGTAAACCATATTTCGAACGTGCAGCATACGAAATATGGCCTTGCTGTCAAAAAATCGTCCTTAAGAGGAAACTATGCCAAAATATCTAGGTATTATCAATATTTTATAGTATAGATATAAAACACAATATTAGTATTACGTATGTATCTGCTGTCAATTAATACTTAGGGTTTGTATGTAGGTATATTAATAAAAGACAAAAAATTAAAATTGCTTTGTATTTAGTAAAACAGATTATTAATATTATATTGTTACATGTAGAATTTTAGCATGCGGTGATTACCTATAAGTATTTGTTACACTTATATTAAGTTGTATGTATCACTAAGTTAATGTCAGTGTAAACAAATGTTGGTAAATCTAAACAAAATAAAAATAAAATTTTGAAATGGAGTTCACTACTCTACCCCACTGACTATTTACCAACACACATACAATCCACAGATATGTGGAATCACTTTGATGGGTCATATAAAAAAAAAGAACAAAACTAGGAGACCTAAGCCCAGGAAGACGTGTTCTGCGTGATATGAGCTAATTTAATTACCTAATATAATTAAAAACCTTGACTTTGAACCTACTTCATAAAAAATATCAATCATTGATGCAGACAGTTTTTTTTAGTGAAATTCTAAGATGAAAGATAATTATGTTAAACTACGTCAGTAAAGTTACAGTTTAAAACAGAACAGCTAGCTTAGTCCGCACAAAATTGTCGTACTATATACTAAGTAACTACTTTTTCGTAAGTTAAGTTTATGTTGTTTTTTTATTGCTGACAGTGGCAGATAAGCAAACAGCCCATGTTAAGTAAGTGGTCACTGTCGCTCATGGGCGACTCAGAGTGAGGTAGGTGAAGGGATTGAGGAAGTTGAACAAAAAGGAACAGGGTGAAATTAGGCTTCTGCGTTATCATTTCTTCTTCTCTTTTAAGTTTCACTTAACTTTTGATTATTAAGTTATCGTTTTTACCTAATACACAGCAGGAAAAAGAGTTTCTGCAAGCTTATGTTTCGAAAATTTCTACTTGAAGTGCCACACCAATCAATTGCCAATCCGTTTGCCTAGCGTATTGGTGATCTAAGTAGAGCCAGTTTGCTGCTGTCCATCATGTATTGGTAAACTTTCCTGCCACCATCTTCCAAAGAACTAATCAACATCATTCGTTTGTCCTCTAAGCCACCATAGCCAATGAGCTAGCTGTTAAAACTTAAACATCGGTAAAATTATGATTAAATTTTTTGTAATAAATCAGATAAACATTTTGTTTGTAGTACCGGTTTATTCGCATGATTAGATGCTTTGACGTAAGCAAATCACAGTTGTTTTTATTAGTCAATATTACCTGTGGCGGTAAAGCCTGTTTAATGCTGCCTAACTGCTATACGACGTGGCAAGATTAAGGTATATATTTTATTACTATAGAAAGGCTTTTTTAATTTTGAATGTTTTTTTTATATTAGCCTACCAATGTGACTCTGGTCTGCCTGATGGTACATTCAGTAAAATCCAGAAGTGGTGGTCACTTTTCCAAAAGCCATCTTCTGAAACAGCTTTTCAAAATATTGTAATTTTGCTGTTTGAGCTTTTTAGTATTTCTCTGATGATTACTCAGTATAGCATTATATTGTCTGTGCTGGTAATAACAATTAGTTTTCTTTATTTAGTACAGCTATTTAAAGAAGTACCTAACCGGGTACTTTGTTTAATATTAGCATGTTTTAGTGATGTTGTGTTAAAAAAAAATTTTTGCTATTAAATAGAGTAGCCTGAGACTAACTGCTTTTTATACAATACAATAATGTCTATGCGGTATTCATTGTCTATATATATTTTTGCCGTCATTGTACATTTAATAACCCAATACTAAATTGCGTCTTCGAGAGTATGGTACTTAGTTTTAGGATCAGGTTTTTTTTAATAATATTTACCGACAATAGTTACAATAGCTATTTATAACGCAATGTACATAAACGATTTAACTTAAAGCTAATTGCACAACTAATTATATGTAAACACTTCATATTGTGTAAATAAGTTAAGAATTAAATCTTGAAACACATTTACCTATTACTTAATTAGTTATAATACTTATCGAACGCTTTTGTAGCGCAGTGGGAGTAAAGTCAACTAAGCTGTAAGACGGCTGTAAAACAGTGCTGTTAAAGTACTGTAAACAGCCAAAATTATATGTGTTTATAGAGTATATGATAGTTTGTTAAGTCGGGAAATGGCGTAACCTTTCAATTGCAAAATGCAATGAAAACTCTGCATTAAATATACTTTATTCATACTAATATTATAAATCCGAAAGTAACTCGGTCTGTTTGTCTATCTGTTACACTTTCACGCCTAAACTATGAAAAATGCGATAACTGACATTTACGCTTTATTGATAAAACTGCTGACCGATATTACAAAATTACTTATCAACTTCCTATAAATATTATGTCATAAAGTTAAAAAAAATCTGTGTCACTGAGATGTTTTGAATCAGATAATTACAAAACACAAAGCAATTGTATTTACGGAAGATAAGAAAACGTCGTCATATAAATAAGCAAAAGTGAAGACGTATCGAATTTATAGTAATAAGAGTTTTATTTATTATAGATCACGAATTAATAGTAGTTAGTAGTAAGTTTTATTTATTGTGGATCATAAGTAGGCACATAATACAGATTATAGATCGCATTATTTAAAGTTTTTTATTATTAAACAGGCATTAGGAAAAAGTCTTGGATAGACATTAATGAGGAATGCTACAACAAGACAATGCCTAAGTTTTAGATGAATAAACATCAATATAAAATTATCAATACAGTGATAAATCTTCCATCTATCCACAATTATGACGTTTCAATAAGCTAATTATAAAATAGGCGTAAAAGCTATCAAGAATTAAGAGCGCTTCTAGTGGCAGGCCTGAGAACTAATTTTTAAAATTTGAATTACACCGGTGAGTTAAAACACGTGGTAAAGTTACAAATAAGACAATTTTTTTTATTATGGCCTACCAAAGTAAATCATCTCTGCCTGATGGTAAGAAGTCAGTGGAATCCAGAAGTGGTGGACACCATTCCAATAGCCATTATCTGAATCGCTTCTGATTTGACTATAATATAATATTTATTTATATTAATTTATTGACAAACAAAATGACTGAACGGATATACTCTAACGAATTAAAATGCCATATAGCCTTTTTAATTATGTTAATAAAATCAATTATTGTAGATACTAGTTTACGCTTTGATAAAAATTCGCACGCATTTTGTGCGAACCGAGCTATCAATTAAAAAAAACACGTGATAAGACATTATAATAAAAAGAACATAAGATTTAATCGTTTAAACTAGAGTTACCGGTTTAAGTTTGAGTAATTTCCCTAAGGCTAACCAGAAAAGTAAGGACATTGAGATATATTTTTGTATGGTAGTAGATCCAAGTTGGTTTCAGCATGAATGGGCCGGATCGACCGGGGAAGTACTACCCTCTCATAGAAGATCGACGTAAGAGTAGTAGTATCCGTACTACTGCATTTCGGTGAGTGAGTGCGCCGGAGGCCTAATTTCCTCCCTTTCCTTTTTCCTCGCCTCCCTCATTCCCTTCCCCTAACCCCATTCCCAGCCACCATAGTGGAGCCCACCATACCAGCAGTTTGAGACGATCGCTTTTGGTATGGCGGCCACCACTTCTGGATGCCACTGACTGCTTACTATCAGGCGGGGTGGAGTCACTTTGGTAGGACAATATATTTAAAAAAATATTTCTGAATCTGTTAGCAGATCGATGTGTTCCTTACCTTTACGTAATCTTGTTGGGCTATTTAATTGTGGTCACTTCAGAACTTGCGATTGTTTTTTTTGTTAGATGATCCACACTCTGCTCCACACTACGCAGCTATGCGGCGTGCGTGCTCTTGCATTAATTGTAAATATCTCCCTTTGTGTAGAAATCACGCGTGGTACAACACACTGAAAACGCAGTCAAGTGCAGTGTAAATGTTATCACCACACATCCCACAGCGTAGTGTGGGGCAGTATGTGGACCGTTTTACCATTTAGGTGTTTTCTTCTCTTTCATAACAAAAACCAAATATCACTTATTTCGACCCGAGGATCGGACTTGAGGACCTAAGTACACAGTACTACTGAAATACCGATGCAGTATAACGTAATGTTCTTATTGATCTATTGATATAGGTATTTATAATACGTATGTATTTACTTCTAGCTTCTTGCAGCGCGGTTTCACCCTCGTCTTTATTTACTGCTCTGCTCCCATCGCCAGTAGCAGGATGTTACATACCCTATAATGTTCCTCAAGAACTGGGCTATCATACGCTAAAAAGAATAGATTACCGATAATAGATTTATATTTATTAGTATAGATTATCCAATAGAAAATAAATGAGTTTCGTGAAGATTGATTCAATTTTATTCAATCTTCGAATCTATAATTTTATGTTGTTCTCTTTTATGGTGTAGCAACATAACATTGAAACATGGAGGACAGTCACGACCTTTAATTGGTACTTTGGTGAATGAACCCTAGTTTTTCTGCGAAATATTGAATGATACTGTCTACTCAATATAGATAACAAAAACAGCATGAGTACTCACGTCTTTTTCGTCTGACTGTTAATTTTAAGGAGAATACAGCAAAATTTCTCTTATGTATATTTTGTTACCTAATGGTGTTATTATCTTTTTAAAACATTACTAAAATTAGAACTAGCAGATCGATCCAAGAATCAAGTCTTGTTCGACTGTGAACTGTGAAGAGAAGGAAATGAGACCTAGAGAAAATAAGACCTCGATCACAATTATTCATTAAAACCATTTAGTATTCTACTGTCAATATTTTACGAGAAATGTAGACGAGAGTAAATCCATGCTGATACCAGAGGGCGAAGGGAGTATAAAAAATGTATGGGATTGACATAAGCTAACGCCAACATTGTCGTTAGCTTATTTCAATCCCATACATTTTATAATCTACTCTATGAATAGAATAGAAATCTATGCCACTTGTCTAGGGCCTCTGAATCTACTACCACCGCTTAACCATCCGTCAAGTCATTACTTTTGACATTGCTTCATAAGAACATACCTTCTTAGGTGATGATGTATTATCAAGATTAAAAGCCTGTTTGAGAAACGATGTAGAAGCTATTACTATTTAATGAAGGAGTAAAAACCTTTTTTGATTCGGCGACTTTGGTCACTACAATTACTATTGTTTCAACATTTTATATTGTCTATAAAATGGTAACAATAAAAATATAATATTTAATAAATGTATACTTTGCTGACGTCATTCAGGATCTAAAGTCTTTTTGCCGTATAAAAAGGTCACTTTTTTAATAGCTAAGGTCAATAGACAGTACGTTATTACAACATATAAAATTTTAAAAAACATTAATCCAAACATTTATTTCTTAGATGTTTATAACCTACTACTGTTAAGGTTAAGGTATTCCTGGCCAAATACAGATAGTAGTATCAGATTAGTGGCTAAACCCCTCTTGTGCAAAAGCTTAAATGCTTGCCACTAAAGAAAAAGCCAAGCTTTACATACTGTACTAAATAAATTAAGTAACCTTACTTAATTAGGAATTTTAATTATTTTGTGAAGTGTTGTGTCATGTGTATTTGTCGAAATAAGTAATTTTCTTTCTTTATTTCTTTCAACCTTGCAAACCTGGCAATTTTTCAGCTTGTGGTAATCATATCAGATGATAAAAATTGAACAAAGACACGTGACTTGATTTTTGTTTTCACCAATTTTATTGGGTTGTTTCTTATCATCTTGTAATAATTATATCACAAGATGAAAGTTGATGAAGACAAAAATGCCTTAATATTATATAATGCTTTGCGGTATTTTTAACTTACACCCTTTTTCTCTGAGAGGGCGATATAAAATACTATACAGGACGTATCTATACCCTTATTTAATTGACAATAATACAGAACATAATTATGATCAATGACGACTGCATTACATTTACTCTACAGAAGTCAAAGGTCCACGATCAAATGTTATGGCATGTGTTAAACCACCACGTGATGGCGCATAATCTAAAACTTAGTTAACTATGTATATATGCGAAACGTGATCACTGAAGTAATTAAACTACAGGTTGTAATGGTGTTAAGGTTTAATCACAGCTTTATTGAGGATTATAGACCAAAGGTTTATTTTACTCTTCTAAGTATGTTATCATGAGATCGTGTGATGACAGCGCCTCTAGTGTTTACTCTGAGTTTTAATTTTCAGTTGACATTATTTACTAAAAGAACAGCGCCTCTGGTGTTTACTATAAGAACTATTTCTTTTTCAGTTGACGTGTGAACAAAAATTTTAAACTATATTCTGAAAGCCAAATGTTCCTGTTGAACTTATTTAATATATTACATGAACCCCATTTGATCTCAGAGACCCGGAACTTGTAACCACATAAAATAACATCAATGATACCGCTATGTACTCGTAAAATATAACTGCAGTTACAATAATTTAAGTAGTTTATTAAAATTTGATGATTTTAAATGCTAATCATCATGATGCATTATTACTTGCTCTAAAAATTGAAGCATTATTTTTTAATCTATATATAAAATCACTGTAAATTTGATTGCTTGATTGATTGATAGTGCAAATTTAGATATCGTTTTCTCTCCTAAGCAGACGTTATACAGCCTGAAAGACCACACGTCGCTAAATAAAAGTTAAGCTCGTAATATGATAAAAACATAAAACTTGTGAGATTAAGTTGCAGTTATTTCAATCAATTTGTTTTATAAAGTAAAGATTAGTGCTTTCTGCATTGTTTGTCACTTCTGCTCTATAAATATACCATTATACAGATGTGTTAGGTGTATAAGGTATTTTACCCTGTTTATTCTATATTCTATACTACGCAGTTTCACTAGCATCTTTGCTTACTGCTCTGCTCTCATCGCCAGCAGCTTAATGTTAACCTATAACCTTCCTCAAGAACTGGGCTATCATACGCAAAAAGAATTTTTCAAATCCGACTGGTAGTTACAGAGATTAGCGCGTGCAAAGAAACAAACAAATAAACTCTTACGCTTTATATAATAATATGGATAATACATAATTGGCAAGAAATTTCATCTACAAAGGCGAGCTTAGCTCAAAAGTGAGTTTCCTGCCAGTAAACCTCAGAGTGAAAAAGGAAAAATATCAAACATGAACAAATGACAATTGAAAAACAAATAAAATCTTCTTAGACACCGTGTAATACGAGTACATGAAGAAACTGAAAGAATGGGAGAAATTCTTCCTTAAGCCATCACACGAGTCTCTAAAACGATCATGATCTGAACGAAATTTTGATCTACCGACTCCATTGAAGTGGTACTGATTTCAGGTGCAACTCTTCTACTTACTAACCGTAATCTTCTATTATTACAATACTCAGCAAATTAATGACGACAATGACTTGCAATAGTAATGTTAAAAATAGTTTAAGATAATCGTATACTGTTTTTCACGGTAAGGTGTTAATGTCTGTCCACGTGCAAAATCTACTAAGAGGTTTTCCCCTAATAACTTCCATCATTAAGTTCAATTCATTTATAGATTTATTACTTTTTTGTTTGATCTGTTATTATCAACTAGCTATTTAAGTACGTTGTAGTTGTTGTACCCATTCTGTATATAGCCTAGCAAACATAAAACTATGAAATCTAGTAACGGTTAAAATTTTAAAATATTGAGTGGTTAGTGGTCAACCTTGTGTCAGAACTTGTTCAGGTAACCTATAGAGGCATCCGACTTGACCTAACGACTGTTATCATCTTGGTGACAACCGCAACCGACTTTAAACGTGCCCTCCGAATCACGGAGACGCTCAGATTAAATTTCACTGCTGTCACCCATCCATGGGCCGCACTCTATGTTGCTTAATCCGCTTATCGTTTACTAATCAGTGAGCGCAACGAGCTATGAGTGCCTCGATTTTGTTTAGCTATGTATAACATAGCTAAACAAATTTATTATTGGTGATTAAAGGACTACGCACACTTATTCAGCTCTATTCAGCTTATGCCCATAGAAAACACCGATTTTGTATGAGACGCGTACGCGTCCGTTTAGCTTTCCGCATGCGTACGCGTCTCCATACAAAATCGTTGTTTTCTATGGGCATAAGCTGAATAGAGCTGAATAAGTGTGCGTAGTCCCTAATTCATCAGTCAAGTCTTGCCATAAGACGCTGAATGATTTTTCTGTCATTTTATCATGTGATAGTTTAACATCATCTTTTGGATGAATAATTGCGCTAATAACTGATTATAGCTTCACGCGGCGCGGTTTTGCGCGTGTCTTTGCTTACTGCTCTGCTTCCGTCGCCAGTAGCGTGATATTACATAGCTTATAACCTTCCTCAAAAACTGAGCTATCAAATCAATGAATTGAAATCCGATTGGTAGTTACAGATATTAGCGCGTTCAAACAAACAAACTCTTCTGATTTATATAATAATGTCCGTTAAGTTGTACACGTGTTTAGTACACGTTGGGGTCATCACTAGCCTTCTACTTGAAAATGAATTAACTCCTCTAATGAGCAAACATCTACACTTTTTTATAATCATCACGTGAAGTCAAAATAAATAATTCTTACAATTCTAAATAAATAAATGCTATGACAAATATTTTTAATAGCTGAATATATGTAGGTGTGTGCATAGGTATAAAAACTGTCCTCCAGTCATGTGACAAAAACTAGTCATCTTAAGATTAACATATAAATAATAAAGCAATGTGCTAAAATTATATTTTTTATTCTTGAAAATTAAATTAATATTATTACGTTCTTTAAAAGCTTTAATAAAGTACAGCTTACATGAGTAGGTATGTTTAAAAGCAAATTAAGTGTAAATTATACGCCTGGTACACACAATGTAGGTTTTATTCTAAACACTATTACTGTGTTCTTTAAGCTTTGAGGAAATAATGTGAATATACAACTAATCTCTTGCCGACAAGTGACCGATAAGTGGCATATACTCGTAGGAAAGAGACAAACTCAAAGCATTTATTTCATTTTGATTCCAGAGTATGATACTTATGAAAAGTCAAAATTACATGAAGTCAGCTAATTAACCTACAGTCAGTTCGCTGACGAGGTAGAGCTGTGAGAAGAACTGACAAGTAACTCACGCCACACTTTTCAATCGCCAGACAATTACAGTTTTTTTTTAGTTACAATTTTAACGCATCAACGCAACCAAAGAACCATACAAAGTAATTATTACAAATCAACCAATTAATTTTATTACCAAGACTAAAAAAAAGGAAAGGGAGGATTTCAATTATTTAGTCTTATATAGTATGGTAATTTGACTACATATTTTAATTAAAATAGTAAATGCATCTCCCGGTCACATTGAACGACAAGGTAATACTGGATTAAGTATTAAATGCATGCCATGCCAAGATTGACCAGTCATCCCAAGTAGTACCCGTTCACGAGCATGACGCAGAGACCGGCCATCATCACCTTCGCCATAGCAGAGGGAAGGTGATGACCCGGTCAATACGATACCACAAGTCATGACATTTTAGTGAGCATGACAATGCAAGGCATGGGAGGTAAAAGAACCATAATAAAATGTAGCACAATATGTATTTACCCAAAACAAGCCTAAAAAGTAGATGAAACATCGAACTTCGAAAAAGCACAAAGGTATTCGTCCTGGTGCACAAGAGTCTCTAAGATCATATAGATTCAACAAAATAAATAAATACCGAAATGAATTTATCCACAGATGAATAGTTATTGTTAATTAAACGTATCTACAATAATAATAAAATACAAGAACTTTTTCTTTAAGATCAAATGTCTAAAATGTTTACACAAAAACTCCTCATAAATTAATTGACGGACGAATGATAAGTTTTTTGTTTATTAAATTCCATAGGTGTGGTCGTCATACCTACGTCATTAAAAACAACAATATTGTCGCTTACTCACTGCTATGAAAGGCTTCTGTGCAGGCTGTATACCTATCGATTATTTTTTATTTTTTTTATAATCACGACACTATACCCAAAGTAAGCATAAAATATAATAGCTTGCGTTATGTGTCCTAGAATGCGGATATACATACTTTTAAATATTTTTTTTTGTAAATACATACATATTAAATATAGTAACACCCTATAATAAATCAAATATCAAGCTTTCTGAGATTAAATAATAAATAATCACATAACTTCTATACAACGCTTTGAAGCAAATGCAACGCAAACGCAGCTCGAAAGCATGATTTGAATTATAAAACGAAATATTCTTTATTTAATCATTATGTTTACAATAACTTCATAAAATTAACAGTTTTCATAAACCATTTTTGGTTCATGTATTAGGTACTAACATACCTAATTTTGCTTGACATTTTAAACAAGTTACATCGACCGTGGTCCCAAACTGACTGGTGAGACGAGAATTCCCGATTAAAAATTAATTTATATCATACAATGCGAAAGCTTAAAAGCTTTGTAATTATTACATTTAAGTCGAAGTCTCATTGTTCTAATCCGCCGTTTACAATCTGCTTCGGCATATGCGCCGGTTGAGTTCCAGCGATGAGTATAGCTAATTGGGGACTAGTTTGACAACAAATAAAATTAGTTTTTACCTTAGTAGTAATACTTTCATGATCTTTGAATTAAATACGTGTGTTTTTTGTATGTTTGCTAAATCTCCTGCTAAACAAAGTTAGTCCGTCAGTGCAGTTGTATTTTAAGGAAAACAAAACAATAATATTATTGATAGTTTGACAACACTTGAATAATTAACATCTAAGTTTAAGCATACAGTAACATTATTATCCTACTGTAGGGCAAAGGCTACTTTTTATAGAGAGTTTTTTTAAATAGCCTATTTTGTACTTTTTTTATTACCGACAGTGGTAGACGTGCGAATAGCTCAGGTGATGGTAAGTAGTAATTGTTCCTAGCATTGCTCCTGCAATGTCAGGGTCTCTGCGATGCCTCTGCCTCCCATGAAAGAAGGTGAAGAAAAAAGAAAGAGAGAAGTTGGGGCTCCGGCACTCTCTCGGCACTCATCGAACAAAATGCAATAGTACGGCTACTATTACTTTTACGTCGATCTTCTATGAGAGGGTAGTACTTCCCCGGTCGATCCGGCCCATTCATGCTGAAACCAGCGTGGATCTACTACCATACATTTTGGTTGACTCCAAATGTGATCAAGACAAGCGGAATATGTCATATTTAGAATCGAAATGATTCTTAATCTAAAAATAAAAATACGTCTTCATTCGGTTCTATTGACAAAGAGATCAATGACTTTTTTCAATTGATTCATTAGTATCGTAATTTCCATACAAGGTCGTATATTTGAATATCACCACCTCATATAGCAGTATTATCTACACTTATATTATAAATGCGAAAGTAACTCTGTCTGTGTCTCTGTTACGCTTTCACGCTTAAACCACTAAACCGATTTCGATGAAATTTGGTATGAGATAGATTAGACCTCGGGAAATAACATAGGATATCTTTTATCGAAAAAAAAATGGCTTAAAGGTGTTAAAATAGGGGATGAAAGTTTGTTTGAAAAGTCAATGTATACAGAGATATAACCGACATTCAAGTGGGAGGAGCTGCGGGCAACAGTTAGTTTCTTACAATGTTACTTTGTGTTTTGTCTTTTCCTTTTGTAACATATAAACAAGGATGGAGACAAAGTAAGGTTATAGATAATAAGATTGCTAGAGGTTCTTTCTGGTAGGGCTCCAGGTCTCTTACCATATAAAGAAGGCATTAGTTTTGATTATCGCATTTGCTCAAGACTGATTGATTTTTTAAAACGTATTTAAGCCCAGATTTCTTTACGATGCCTTCCTTTCTCGTAAATCAGTAATGTCCATAGAAGATATGACATTGCAAAAAATCAAGAAGCTTAAAAAATAGGGCTTGCAAAGTCTCATTGATACTGAGATTTACATTATCAGCACCATATTTGATGCTCTTAAATACTAGAATATTAGCTTTAAGGCCAATTTGTCAAGATAATTCTTAAAAAAAGTCAAGGATCCAATTCTGAATCTCAGAAAGGGATTTGCGTCAGAAACAGTAAATCTTCACGCTCTAATAATAGATGTCTGTTTATTAGAATAAAACGCGGTAATTTGACACATCGGCATTGTTTGTATAGTGATTTATAGATAATGTTATACCCATAGACTTTGTTTTGCTAATTATTATTCATATATATTGTTTACTGACTGCATCTTTAATGTGTTTACTCATTGTCTCTATGATGTTATGTACTGACAAGGCAAAGGGTCGGATTCGATCTTTGGGGTCAGATTAATAATGTGTTTTTTGTCAAAGAATTCTCAGACCCCCGTATTCTGAATTTATGTAAGTCTCATCGTTTCTGACGTTCATTTCTCCCACGCGCTTGCAGACTCTGGTATCAACTACTACCTGCTGTGTTTCCCAAGCGTTATGACATATCCTTCTTTAAATATTTAAAGCTTTTTTAATCTTCTTTAAACTTAAAGAGGGCTTCAATATCACGGTAGCCAGCGGCTTCGGAGAGCTCTTGGCATTGCAGAAGTACATGAGCGACAGTTACCATCAAGTGAGCTGTTGGCTTTTCTGCCATTATAAGCAATAAAAAAGGCTACAGGTTGCCCTCTGTTATATAAGATTCAATATAGCTGTCGGGTTTTTACACCTGCGTCTGTCCCTTCCGCGAAAAAGTCGTGAGGTTACATAGTTATGTTAAAATAGTACTTTATTTTGTTCAATCCGAGATTAGGTACCCATCTATTAGTCATGTTTTGTTATCTATATTGTACTCAGCTGATGAATAAACATCATTATTTTAATTTCACTTATTATACGTAAGTTTATTTAAGTATTGACTAACTAATTAAATAATTGGATAGTTTCATGATGAGTCAGAATTTGTGGCGCCCGCTTTATGGTTTTTGTGAGGAAGGAGTTTTTAAATTTTTTTCAAACTTCTTCAATTCTTCTCTTCTTCCTTTTTCAGTCATATCTTCAGTACTGAAGGTCGTGTCCACTATTGTAGGTTTCCGGCAGCTTTTAAATTATCTTTCTTCTTCTCTTCTAGTTTAATCTACGCCTTCTAGTTTAAGGTACGCTAACGGTTCTCCCCATGATCATTTAATCCAAATTACATGCTTTGTTGGAGAAAGACCGACCTTGACCATCCGTAACACACATCCAACGGTTACCTGCAACCTAAATACCTAAATCATCTGAGGGCCAACATTAACGTTAGCTTATGTCAATCCTATACATTTTATAATCAGGCCCTCAGTAGTTGTAATAATATACAAAATTTACTGATGGAAATTTTTCGTGTCTTTTTCTGACTAATACTCTACGTATTATATACCTATTTTATGCTTGTATCTCTTTTTAATATACGTAATAATCTTGCTAGTTTCGCCATGAATGAGCTGTATTAAATCCTGTCACAGATTAAAAAGGTTAGTCGTAGTATTCACTTGAAGAGAGAGAGATTGCTGGAATTATATCATTCGGTCTTGTTCTTTTTTTTTCATATTTTCTTATTCTTTTTCTTTTCTCATTCGTTGACAACAGCTTGATTATTTATTTTCTTAGCATTTTATTCGTAATGGGTATATAAATAGGTACAACGTACAAACATTTTTTATATAATTGTTATTTGGACAATATATTACTTCTAATTTATTTATAGCATATAATATAAAATAACGATACAATAACTCAGACGGCCCTTTAAGATTAATAAATAATTTAACACATAAATTTGTAAAAAAAAGATGTTTACAAAAATCTGATTGTTTCAATGCTAAACACAAAATTTGACAGCTAATAAATATTTATGAATATTTAAACAAATACAACTAATAACCTTTGTCTGTGAGATTAATGTCAAATGTATTGAATTTTGAGAGATTAATATGGTTACTATCAGGGCTAAAGGTTTAGGAATGTATAATCAATCATTTTGCTCAAATAGTGTGATATTTTTTTTAACAATTTAGATTTATAACAAGGATATGATCCATCTGTTTCTTAGTAGTTACTGTAATTTATGGATGTAGTTGTCTAAGCATTTAAACTCAAAAATCTGTCAAAGATATCTAGTGGATCCGACCGGAATAAAATATTTAAAAAAATCTGTTTTGTTTCTAATACCCTGCACGGGGGATCAGAACGGAATAGAAAATAAAAATAAAATAAACCGATTTCCCAGTGGATCAAATCTGGGGGATCAAACCGGAATAACTCGAAAAAACAATGCTAAATTATACACAATGTAATTGTATTCAAGAATGTTAAGACAATTTTTTAAAAATGGAAGACAATAATGGAGAGCGTTACGGTAGTAGATCCACGCTAGTTTCAGCATGAATGGGGCCGGATCAACTGGAGAAGTACTACCCTCTCATAGAAGATCGTGTCGTAAGAGTAATAATATCCATACTCAATATCCATACATACTGAGTGAGAGTGCCGGGGGCTCAACTGCCTCCTCTTTCCTTTATCCTCACCTCCCTAAATCCTTTTATCTTCCCCACTCCCTTCACGCTAGACAGCAGCTTCGCAGAGTACCTGGTATTAACAGGAGCAATGCTACGAACTCTGAGTCGTCCATGAGCGACAGTTATCATTTACCATCACGTGTACTGTTTGCTCGTCTGCCACAGACGGCAAAAAAAGAGCAATGCTTTTTACAGTAGTAGATGTTGGATAAACCGGGCAGGTACTGACCTCTTACAGAATATCGGTTTAAAGTATTAGGTTCACGTTTGCTAGTAAAGAGTTCTATGTTTTTATTGACCAATAAAAGTAGTAAGTATAACAAAAACGAAATTGTTAAAATTGCTTGTGCTCCGTGGCCTAAAAGCTACCTACTCCATATTATCCCGGATGAATATCTTCTGAGGCCCTAGACAAGTGGCAAAGATTTCTTTTATATTTATTTATTTATTTTACAACTTCATATACAAAGTATATAGGCGGACTTAATGCCAAAGGCATTCTCTACCAGTCAACCTAACAGGGTGATGCAGAGATAAGATAAAGTAGATGCATTTGAAGTAGAAATTAACAACTCAAAATATTTATAAGTAGATACATGATACATGAAAGTATAAGATAAACATAATATACATATACATATATATATATTTAAAGGAAGTAAATGAATACATAATCATAACGCAGAGTAAATAAATATCTATCAATATATACATACATAAATAAATACTTACTAAGCTATTGTGATGATTCTGCCAAATTTTTTGCAAGGAGCTGTTTTACCTTCATCTTGAATGTCAAACGGTTTGTGGACATCCTGATCTCGGGAGGGAGCGCATTCCATAGAAGGACAGATTGAACACGGAAGGAGGAACCAACGAAATTAGAGTTATGTGTTATATTCATAGAATAGATTAAAAAATGTATTGGATTGACTTAAGCTAACGCAATCAATCTCATAATTTTTTTATCTATTCTATGAATAGATTAGAAATCTTTGAAACTTGTCTAGGGTCTCAGATAAGAGTAAGATCAGATAGTTCACGGCTAAATAGTTATAACAGTAATTCGTTTCACGCGTTGAACTAAATTTATACATTGTATTCGGTGACTCATTAATTCTGAAGTACTGACATAATTATATTAAGTCATTAGCACAACGAACCTTTAATGTAATTTAATTAAACAAAACGATGCAAGACCAAACGGTATTTCATGGACACTATTATCAAATACCTACGTATGACATTCTCCGAGAAAAAGAACGCAAGTTTAGGAATATAGTTAAACAATAAGTAACCTTAAGTTGCAAGCTGCAAGAAGAATATTACTGAAAACACGTATTTCGTCATACGTTTTCGTGCTATACGTACCCAGTCTAACATTTTGAACCTGCGAACTATTGAGTTTTGTTTAATATAACTGTAAAAGAATTGTCTTTATTGTTGTTCAACGGTACAGACAAAAAAACTAAAGAGTTACACGTATCTTACATTAGGTTGCTTGTATTCTTAAGTAGGAAGACAACAATTACTCAGTTGATAATAGTTATATAATGTAAAATAATAATTTGCAATTTTGGACTATAAATTTATGTGGTATAAGAACTAATATTTATTACCTTACTAATGGTTCCTACGTTGGGGTTTTCCCTACCGCTAGCACTACATAAATATACTAACTACGAAAATTTCAGCTTCTAGCTTTCGGCCATTTTGAACTGCTGTGTTTATTATCTCCTCTTCTTCTTAAACTTAAGAGCTCTGCTCGTGTCAGTGCAATTGATGCAATCTCCTCCAACCAGTCCTATCCAGTGCCTTTTCCTTCAGTTCCTGGTACGACATGGCAGCAACATTTCTTTTTATCTGATTTAGGTACGAGATCCTAAGCCTTCTTCTTCCTCTCTTTCCCTCTATCTTTCCTTCCAGAATAAAACAGGTAAGGCTGTCATGTCGTAACAGATGCCCCAACATTTTTCCTCTTCTAATGTTAGTTGTCTTTAAAATTCTCCGTTCCTCATCGACAAGTTTTAAAACATTCTCATTTCTCATCAACTCAGTTCAGTTAATCTTTTGCATCCTTTGTGTGTTTTTTATATTTAAACTAAATTAATTTATATTAATTGACTTAAAAGAAAAGAGAGTAGTGGAGAGTATAGTTAGATGACGACTGGCAGAAACAAATGGAATTCTCTGTTTTTGATATTTCGATTTTGTCGAAAGAGTTTAGTGCACACATAAAACTTGATACAAAAATACTATATGTTCTTGACATCAATTCTACTTTTGTGCCCGATATATTGTTATTTATTGTAATAAATGTTGCTTTAGAAGGCTTTTTTCAAAACTTACTCACCCTCACTTCGCTTCGGTATCAAAGGTTTCATTCGATCTTAATAATTACTCCAATGGAAATTACCTTAGCCATAGTGTCGTATAGCATCATGTAGATTTACGAAGGCGCTTAAAATATTGAAATTCTCAAAATGACTGAAAATAGTATGCTAAACAATAAAAAATAGCCTATGTTACCCGCTTAATTTATTGATTGATTTCTAAAGGTAAAAGAGTTTATCAAATCGGTTAAGAAGATTTTTAGTTAAATCGTTGCAAACAAGCAAACAGAGAACATACAAAAAATCTAGTCTTTTCTTTTTATAATATAGTTTATAAGACCAATTTTAATAGTTTCACTAATACCTCAATCCCTCGTTCACACATTTTTTTATATGTCACTATTTTTTTGTTTACTGACGTCATATGTGACGTTTGTAAATAAAAAAGATATAATTTTATGACATAAGTATCGAATGTTTTATGGTATGTTAATCAGTAGATCAATAGGAAGATTTATTGTTTAAACGCTTTTAGGTATTAATGAGAAATTTGAATATTGCGTATGAAGAATTCGTCACAAATACGCACTGAGATTTTAATGATGACAATTTTTTTTTTATAACTGCTGCTCTACTAGACCAGGTCGCTAATAGTTTACAACTATAAAACTAACGAACACAAAGACTTAATTATATTTATGGTTTGCACAAATTGTCTTAACTAATGCATAAGCCATGTCGCCAATAACCAAGCCAACCAATCCTGTATCTAATTCCAAAGCATTTAAAATCATGATCCAACAACGCCAATATAAAAAACGACAGCTTAACGAGTCAACATTTTTCTAATATCAGATTTTGTATTGTTCCAGTTCTTAAACATGCGAGAAGGTTCCTTTATATACAATATGTGGGAGAAGCCAACCTTCCCTCTGAAGGTTGAAAGTTGGCTGTTTAACTACACGAACGTTCCAGAGTTCCTCAGCGGTGAGGAGAAGGTAATGAAACTGAAAGAAATCGGACCTTTTACATATAAGTAAGTACATAAAGCCTGGTGAATCCTGATGAATGAGAAATTCTGACTTTTATGCAGGTTATATTGACTTCAACGTAATAGCAAAAAGACGTCCACTGCTGAATCTGCCCCAGTTTTTATTACTTTGACCGGTCGTTTTAGGTCGTTGAATGACTTAGCCGTCTTCAAATGCGGTCATAAAAACATTCAGACTAGAGGGTGCATTTCCATTAATGCGTAGCTGGGCGGAGTGGACAGAAGCTGGCCAATCACAGTTCTCCATTCTCCATCCAGTCTCCATTACGCATCAGTGGAAATGCTGTGGTTGGCGGTCCGCTCCTGTCCATTCCGCCCAGCTCCGCGTTAGTGAAAACGCACCCTAATTATATGAAACCACCCTATATCTTCTTGTGAGTGTCTTAAAAGGCAACAAATGACAGCAGCTTTACTTACTATACGGAACATAACCTTATTGCAATTATTAATCCACTTGCCAAATATGGAGATTATATTTTTTTAAATGCATTTTTGGAAGCTTTTATGCAACTGTAAGTCATACAGTTTAAATAATGAAACCTGTTACTATAATTTAAAAAAAAAACTGAATTTTCTGAAACTGCAAATCCCTAGTCTCCCGGAATAGTATTGAATTGTAGCGCACACCGCATATATTAAATAATTATTTATTCATTTAAATTTCATTTGACTGAAAAATTCTCAGTACTAGCCCGGAGTCTGGCATTATGCCCGAAAAATTGCAACAGACTCGCCCTCTAATGGGACCTGAAAAAAGTAGATGGTGAGACATCTCTGCCTACCCCTTCGAGGATAAAATGTATGAAGCTATATAACTATGTATGTATGTTATATTTCATCTTCTTTCAAATTGAGAAACCATTTCCAGCAGTGATGATGTTATTGATGATTCATTAATTTTGTTTACTAGTACCTATATCAAAATTTGTCTACAATACCTCTTTATACGGCTGTCGTTTTTGTCATAAGTGATAATAGGATTTGGACCATTTCAGATATATTAGCGAAGTGTTAAGTAGTATAGACTGGTAGGATACGTGGAAACACTGTAGTTTAACTAAGATACGTGGAAAATTACCTGGTGATGGAATACAAGTCGTGTGTACCGGTCAAATACCAATGTGACTTTAAATGTCATTATAAACTAGCCAAGCTTTTTTTGAATATTACTGGCATATGGTGCAAAAAAACCATTGAGAATGAAACCAGTAATAATAACACAAAGATTATCTAAAATGTTATTACATTTCTTAGACAGTCCTGTAGTTTGTCCCCTTTATAATACTGTCTGTTTACTGCCCCACTGCAGGGCAAAGGCCTCTTTTCATATATAGAGAAGGCATGAGCATTAATCACACGCTTACTCAAGGCGGATTGGCAATTTCAGACTTTTAAGTACAGGTTTCTTCACGATGTTCCTTTACTGTAAGTCAGAGAGAAAAATTACATTGGTACTTGCCCGAATTCGAACTCACTACCTCATGTTTACGAAGCGTGTGACTTATCCACTGGGCCATTTCAACTTTTTATTTTTTTCCCGTTGCGGGGCAGTAATGGGAATAAGGGAGCATAGAAACCAACACTGTATTGGAGGAAACTATGAAACCACACAAAAATTACAATAAGTATTTAACGTCATTATCACTGGTAGTCCCAAAACAATCAAAGTATTTTTTACAGACACGATTAACTTGAAAATTGAGTCATCAGTGCAATCATAGTATCTATGGACGTAGAGACAAGATAGAAAGACACAATTTTCATGACCCACGTCTGCCTTATTATAGTTATTTCGTAAAAGCATTTTAGTTTAGTTTAAGGCCACAATTGCCGCAACATAACAATTGTTTGTCTAACTATTTGAGTTTGGTCGTCACCCAGTCGGTACATGGTTTGTCAAATTTCATAACACCATGTTTCCTGTCTCTATTCTTTAATGAATATTAACACAGCAAACATAACTTCCTAACTTATTTAAATATACGCACTAACATAAAAACACTAAATACTAATTGCTTGAAACGTTTAGCCTAATAGAAACTACGTGTACTAAACGTTTATGTCGTTTTATTAAAATCCGGTGATTCATAGTAATACATGCATAAATTAAAAATCGTATCTGTTTGTTAGTTCTTTTTTACGTCCAAACAAAACATCGCTGGAGGGTTAGAGAGTATAGTAAGTGCGTTACTCAGTTTCATTTTCATTTTCTTTTTTGCCATCTAGACCCAAAGTAAGCATATTATAGCTTGTGTTATGGGTTCTAGAATGTGGATATACATACTTAACTTTTTTGTAAACACATACTTACATATTATACCTAGAAAACACTCAGACCAATGCAAATATACATGTTAATGCACACAAATATTTGCACTGAACGGGTATCGAACCCGCGATCTATGCGTGGCAGTCCTTACACAGAATCACCGAACCACAGAGGCAGTCAAATTATTTCAATCTTACGGGATTGCTTGGGCGGCGCAGTGCAACTGTTGTCCAAGAAGCCTGAATGCAGATCTACTCAACAAACTAGATCGTCTTCTCAATAACTGCATTCGATTCATATTTAATCTTCGCAAGTATGACCATGTGTCTACTTATCGTTCACAACTGAAATGGCTTCCAATTCGTCAGCGACGTAGTCTACGCGCACTCTCTACCCTGTATTCCATTCTTCTATCTCCCCATACTCCCTCTTATTTAACTCCCCAGTTTCAGTATCTATGTTCTACTCATGACCGCAATCTTCGCTCTACAAACAATCTCCTTCTTCTGTGTCCTTTTCACACCTCCGATTTCATTAATTCCTCTTTTCCAATTCAGTCCATCCTTCTTTGGAATGCTCTGCCTTCAGAAATCAGGATGTGTACCAGTCGTATCGTGTTTAAGGCAAAAGTTAAGTCATTACTTCTAAGCAAATTAGCAGAATCATCACAATAATAAGGTAATTATATATTATGTATATATTTATTTATCTTTCTATATAATTATATGTATTATTTGTAGATTATATTTATAATAGGAATCTATATACGTATTGCATATTTGTATATAATGTTATTTATTACATATTTTTTAATGTTCTAGTCTTAATTTATACATCTATCTTGCTTCATCTCTGCATCACCCATTAGGTTGACTGGTAGAGAATGCCTCAGGCATTAAGTCCGCCTTTATACATATGTTCTGTATATGAAGTTTAAATAAATAAATAAATAAGTTCGATTCTCACACAAGACAAAACTTTATGTAATCCTAAAAGCTAAGCTATTGAAAACATTTGTGGCTTAGCTCCATTGGCCTCCAACGTAACGATATTAAAAATAACTGCGAAAAAGGACTTCTTCTTTAGTATGACAGTGGTCTCTGAAAATAACATTATAAATATCATAATTAACCTTACTTAAGTTACTTCCTTTCTAAGTACTACGTGAGTAAAATCGCTTCTTGTAACTACTAAATTATTCTAAGTACATTTTTAGGCAATTTAGTGTCGTTTATATGAATATTAGCAAATAAAATGTTTTCCAATCTATTTGGCAACCATTTTAATTAATTGGCAGCTAAAAAGATACATATAAAATCTAATTTGTCCAAGAAATACCTAACGGGAGAATGATGCAAATACAAGACAAACGTTACAGAAAAAACGCATCTTAAGCATTTACGTAAGGAATATTTTTGATTGAACTTTTAGCACATTTATATTGTTATTTTGTTAGTAGAGCGGATATGACAATTAACATCACATGAAATGTATATTGAACCTTCAACAGATTAAAATTAAAAAAGTATCTACTTCAAAGACTCGAATCGTTTCAGAGCGCTGACGACTACTTATAATATTATGAACGGTTAAATATGTTTATTTTTCTCAAAAGATTATGTTCTTCGAAATCCTGCCTCAAGAGTCACATTTTTGTCTCTCGTGCGTCATATGGTTCATTAATTGTTTTGGCATATATTATTTTAAAGTGCCTCTGTGGTTCGGTGGTACTGTGTACTGATTACCACAAAGAAGTCTCGGGTTCGATCCCCGGGTCAGGTAAAGTGATATTGGGTTTTTCTGTCGAAAAATTCTCAGTATTAGCCAACATTAGGCAACAGGCTCACTCCATATTACATGGAACCTAAAATAAAATAAAATATATACGGCCGAATCGAGAAATCACCTCTTTTTTAAATCGGTTAAAAATGGCGAAACATGTTGAACACATCTGCCTACCCCTTCGGGGATAAAAAGGCGTGAAGCTATAAGTATACGAATAAATGTTATTTAAAAAAATATTGCAATTGCCTTGCACCGGCAATTTTCAATTCGAAGCGGCCTATCGAGATGTCGCTCTTATCACAGCGCACTGCCAATTCTGTTATTCGAGTTCTATCTCGAGAGTCGAAATAAATAACCGCTTTTCGCTTTGACAATTTCATTTTCATAATTACACCTGAAATCTTAATTTAAAATCATGTAATTGTTTACTGTTTGCTACATATAACTATCATAGTTATCATATAAAATGATCTAATTAGTTAGAATATTTTGACACTTAAATGTACATAAGCGTAGAAGAAGTTTCGCGAAACATTAGGTTAGATAGATAAGAAGTATATCAAATGCGACGAGGCCGCCTTTTATACATTATCTATTTGTATAAATAATAATAAACAAAATAATTTGTTTACAATTGAATAAAATAGAATGTTCTATAGTGTACAACACATTACAAAAAGATATATCGCTAATAGCGGTCTTTTTTTATATTTGCCTACCAAAATGACTATACCCTGCCTGATGGTAAGCAGTCAGTGGAATCCAGAAGTGGTGGCCACCATACCAAAAGCCATCGTCTTACACCGCTGTTATGGCGGCCTCCACTGTGGTGACTGGGAATGGGGTTAGGGATAGGGAATGAGGGAGATATGGAAAGAGGAAAGGGGAGAAATTGGAAATTCTCCGGCGCTCTCACTCACCAAACGAAACGCAGTAGTACGGATAATACTACTCTTACGTCGATCTTCTATGAGAGGGTAGTACTTCCCCGGACGATCCGGCCCATTCATGTTGAAGCCAGCGTGGATCTTCTACCAAATATCTTCTCTGTCTGTTCTCGGTCTGTTCCAGACAACTCTTAGATGGGATTAACATTTAAAAATGGAGTTAAATTCTATTCATATCACAGTTAGCAAACCATCACTGCCGATTTTAATTTTTATAGTTATTATGCTAAATATCTATCGGAAATTTGGGGACCTGTAATACCGGATGGTTCGATATCCGCCAGCCAGATTTTTGGCAAATTAAGACAAGAATAATTTTCTATATTTAGACTAGTTTGACTTCTTAGAATTCTAATTAAGTAACGATTACCTCATATGGTAGACTGAACTGATAAAGGCGGGCAACCAATTGATGAAAGTAGCTCAAGACCGGACTAAGTGTCAAAAGAGAGCCCTATGATGTCTTTTCGTTAAAATGATGATAAAAGGTTATCTTACTTATTAAACTTCAAAATGGGATTTTATTTTTCTCAAAAAGTGCTTTCAGAGATCACTAACATGTATATTTGATCTTCCGTGAGATGATTGTTCATACAAACTACAGTATCATGTGTCTTAATCACGATTGCGCATAATTATTAGTGAGTTAATATCTCCATTATGTTGAGTAACTTGTGCAGAATTACAATGAGTTATCTCGTGAGTGTTTTTAAACGCCTTTATTTATAGAAATATTAATATTTTTCTTGTAATTTCTTGTTAATTTACTTAATTCCTTGAGGTTCTTCTGCACAAAATTATTCTTTATCTTATGTTCAAGATTAATTTAAAAAATACTTAGCACACCCTGAATGAAAGTGCGTAAAATATTAAAGATGTTTGGCAATTTCAAGCTTTGTAGTAATGATCACTAGATACAAATTGCCGAATATCTGTATTAACTTTTAAATTGTAGGTAATTTATCCAGCAGTGGAATTTTGACAGTAAGAATGCTCATGATGATCATTTCTATAGTATATTTGTAAAACTTACCTATTTTAATCCATTGCTTTTGTTCCAGAGAAATTCGAACGAACGAGAATATGGTAGTGGATAATGAAAGAGGTGTACTAACTATGAACCCTAGAATGCACCTGGAGTTCGACGTAGAAAATTCTTTAGATGACCCTACAAACATAGATCTTAACGTGCCAAACATTGCTTTATTAGTAAGTGCTTTAATATTTTATTTTTAAATGCAAAACCTAGTTTTTCTTTTTTATATTAGCCTATCTAAGAGATTCCACTCTGCCTAGTAAGCAGGTAGTGAAATCCAGAAGTGGTGAACACCATTCCAAAGATGGCCTCCTCAATGGCGGGTTAGTGAAATGCTTTTTCATGCCCTTAAAAGACCCAGAATCATAATTAGATGAGAACACATGCGCTGATAAAGAGTTTCAGGCTTTAATTGAGCGACAAAAGTATGAAGTGCTGAAACGTTTGGTTCGAGACCCTCTAGGTTACACTGTGAAAGAGTGCAACTATAGTCCCACACGTGTCATTTTGGATAAAAATGGAAAGGGTGGGGTTAATTCAAAGAGATTTTTAGAATAAATACTCGTAAAACAATATCTACAATCAACAAGGTGCCCAGACAAACATACAACCTTTATTTAGACAATGGCAATAAGAAAATTTTGTTCTCAGGATAAATACTCGGGCGCTGGTTATTTTTAGATACAAATACGAGTATTTTTATACTGCACTTCGATGAAAATTACGAACTTTAAGTAATGGTAGACCTATTAGGTAATTTATGGAGCACTTAGCAGTTTTTCTCTTCTATCAAGTTCAATTCACGACCAACATTTTTGTAGATACACCACGGTAGCTATTAGGATAGAACGATAAATCAGTTCATAAAGGTTCAAGTTTAAGAACCAAATAGGATTTAATTTTAACATATATTTGCATTAAAAGTGATAGTCACAAACATAATTTGCGTACGCGAGCAAATTATGCGGCATAATAATTACTTGGAATACGAAAACAAAAACATCTTTATGCCTCTAACACAAGGTTGATTTTGGTATGTCGCTTATTAAACATTTAGACAAATTCATTAAATATACCGTGTATGCGAAATATTCCGAAATCCGCAATAATCTACATTTGTATTAAGTTAAGATTTTAACAAGTTATTAGTAAATAGATTTGTTTTCTAGAGATATCTATAACGCAGGTTATAACAGGAAGCACTAAAACGTAACTAGTTTTAGTTTTCCATTTATTTAGGAAATACGAGAATTTTAAATAAGGTAACCTGCAAATTCTTTGTAATACAAAAGCTTGATATTTCCGAAATGATTTTTTTTAATCGTAATGAATCATTTTCTAGAAAAATTGCATCTTAAATAAATAAAATACTGTTTCTATAATATTAATTTTATCAGAATAAAATTTAATTGATTCAAGTCGTTAGCTTATATCAATCCTATATATTTTTTAATCTATTCTTCTAATAGAAAATAAATCTATGACACCTAATATGTCTGACGGACTCATAATTTTCTTTAGATCATAATGAACGATACTTATGAACTGGCTTTTACAGATGTTCAAATGAACAGGAACAGAGAACTTTTATTTCATTTTGTGTTAATCATCAGAATAAAATTTAAATTATAAAAATAAAATTTTAAAATATGTTAAAATACTAACCGGATCATCAAAGTTATTAAACACTTACCAACAGAAAATACCGGTTAGTTTAGATAACCGGTAATATATAGATCTACAAATCGTTAACGTGCCTCAGGGGTTGGACAAGTGGCATTAATGGTAATAAAATAGAATAGAATAAATTAAAAAAATGTATGGGATTGACATAAGCTAACGCCAACATTGTCGTGAGCTTATGTCAATCCCGTGCATTTTTAATCTATTCTATTAGCATTTATGCCACTTGTCTAGGTTCTCTAAAACAGTCTCTCTCTATAATTAACCTCTGCGGTCTGTCCTAAGTCTTTTAAGATCACTACATTATTTAAGTTCATAATTATTAGGTGCCTATATAGGTATAACTAGTTCTTTATGTGCATTACGAAGATTTACAAAGTTACTGATTGTTCTCGACAACCTGTATGTGTAATTAAACTTAATTGTACGAGGAAAATGATAAGAACAACCTAAACATGAGTTATGAATTACAACGGAAAATATTGTTAAAAGCCTATGGTTTCCTACATTTTATTTTATTTATTAGTCTATACTATTAAATAAAGCGAAAGAGTTTGTTTGTTTGTTTGAACTCGCTTATCTCTGGAACTACAAGTCGTATTTGAAAAAATCTGCGTATGATTACCTAGTTCTCGAGGAATATAGGGTTATGTAACATCACGCTACTGATGACGTGAGCACAGCAGTAAGCAAAGACGCGGGTGAGAACGCACCGCAGAAGCTTGTTATTAATAAAATAAATGTGGAAATTAAAATTTAATTATTATAAAAAAGCAGAAATATATGATGCAAAAATAGATAGTATATTGTTTATTGTATAAAACGTAATACAAAACAAATAAAAAACAACACTAAACTTTGATAAAAACATCGTGTGAACTTAAGAGTTTGTATTTCATAAAACTTTAAATTTATAATGGTTTTATATAAACTTCTTTCCTCATCGGCTTACAAAGAGGCCTACTGTAAGCAGCTTAGTTACGACAAAGAACAGATAACTGATAAGGATGAAAAGTTTTCAAGTATAGACCAAGGACTGAAAATCGTAGTGTAATACATCAAACAACAATTTATAACCGACTTCAAAAAGAAGAAGGTTCTCAGTTCGGGTCATATTTTTTTTGTATGTGTAACGTTTTGTGTAATCACAGAACTCAGTAATTTACAAACCGATTTAGAAAATTATTTTTAATCAGTAATTAGTCTCATATATTATAAAAAAATGTTTAGTAAAACCAAACTAGGTTTTAGTTTTATATTTTTTAAGAACATCTACAAAGAGTAAAGAGATGTGAAACAACACGTTGATGTCTTTTATGACGAGTTATTTTTGAAGTCGGTTTTTGTTTTTTGTCTAAAAATTAATATTATCACTAACGATATCATAGTGTTGTACGAACTTAATAAAAAAATGACACTTAATTTACATCAGGTAGGTACATAGATACATGTTACTTTGTTTGTTGCTTAATGCTACAAAAACAATAATACGTATATAGAACAACAGTCACAACATAATATACTCACCAGGTTAAATAGTTCATTTGATAACAGCATCTGTGAATCACATAATTTTAAATAATTACATAAAAGTAAAGTTCATAAGTTACCGCCTTATATCATTGTTATCAAACTAGAAAAGAAACTAGAACTTATTTTAATAGACAAAGCTATGATAACAAATATGGAGCAAATGATAAAAAAGTATACGGAAGACGTAAATATAATATTGATAATAACCGATAACGCAATTAAATATAGAATTATCTGGACGGTTGACACTTTAAAAAAAAGAATCGTTATTTGTATCAATACTCTTTAGGATACTTTTAAAGAATATGACTTATATTTTAATGTTATTTCTCATTATTATGAGACTGAAGTCGGGGCGCCACCGTGCCACCGTAAAGATCAACTCCGTGTTCATTTTCATATTAAAAACATAAATTAGTGAATTTATTAAAAAAAACAAGTGAAGTGAATAAAGAAACCATTAACTTATAACATTCATTGTGGACATGGACCAATATCAAGTGAATAAACAATTATCAGTGACATTCGTTTTCTAAAAATGAGAGTGTAACGACCGATTATTCATAGTTTTGTGGTGTTTTTTCCGGAATAAACCATTATTACATAATTAATAACTATTAAAAGGTGCAAAAGTGTCTATTTAAATGAATAAAGTGGATATTTGCAATAAACTCAAGAAATTAAATTGATGATATTGCAAAATTGACTAAAGGTATAACGCCATCTGTTGTAACCATTAAGTACTCTCTCGCCCGTCGACTATCGACCGGCTATAACTTGATTATAATTCAGAAAATTGCTAATAGAGGGCAGCATCAATTATGTAAACAAACATTATTTTTCTTGCAAAATCATTATAATCAACTCCTGGTTATAATCAAGATATACGATAAAACGATAATACTGTTTTGGTTAATCTGAGAGTTAAATAAGCGAATTTATCGTGAACATAATGGATGAAGAAGACAACATTACTCAACGAAGCAGAAATAAATCTTTTAAAAATATGACATTCAGCGATGATAGTGAAAATGACATGGACTTATCGTATGAAAGCCTACCTAACTCGGGTTATACTAAATACGAGATTGCAGCGTTAAAGGATGAAATTAATAAACTCAAAGTCGAACTCGAAACTGCTCATACAGAAATAGACAATTTAGTTGCTGAAAATTCCACCCTAAGCAGTAAACTAAAAATATCTGAAAAAAAAATTGAACTATGTCAATCAATTGGCTTACAAGCTACCAACAAAGAAACATCTAAGCAGTTCTACTCACCACAATACCAAAGAAGACAACGGACTGTAACAATGAAAACAGTAGGGGTATCTAGAACGCCACCGTCGTTACCTAAAGAATTATCCCCACAGAAAAAATTACAGACACCCATGATGAAAAGCACTAATAAAAAGCCAAGTGTAAATAAAAAGTGTCAAAATGTATTAAGCTCTCCAATTACAAAAAACAAAAAAACGCAGACTGTTGAAACATTCCAAAATGAATCATATTCGTCTATAATGTCTTCTAAGTTGACAATAAAACAAAAAAATAAATTATGTGTAATAAGCAGCGGCTGCACAAAAGGTACTCTCCCATTAATTGAAGAAATATTTTCAACTGATTTTGAATACTGCCATTATATTTTATCAAATACTGCAACAGAGGACTGGATAAGCAATATTATACATAAAATAAAAAAATTTACGATAAATGATTACTGTTTGATTTTTATAGGCGAAAATGATATCAGGAACAACGAATACATAAATATATTGGACAACTTGTATAAATCGTTGATAAATGCAACTCATACAAATAACATTGTATGTACACCAACTTACATAAATGGTGCACTCATACACAATTACAAAGTCGAACTATTCAATAATTTCCTGTGCTTAGATGTGAAAAATCGAGAATATGCTTATTTTTTCGACAGCAATTACTCCCTAACACGTGAAATGTTATCATATAAGACTGGAATAATAAATACAAACGGATGGAGAAATATCTATAAGAAAATTATGTCTAACATAATGATAGATTATGAATTATTTTCCGCACAAAACTATCAAGCAACTACCACGGCCACGCCGAACCAATCGAGTAGAATCAAAAAATGCACATCACAGGAAATAAATCTAGAAACTTTTTTTCGTGACCACTAAATACCTGCATGTTTTACATCAGAATATTGCAGGATTATTAAATAAGTCTGATGCAATCTCGGTGAGCCTTGATGAACTATTAGATGAAAATATTTGTGTAGACATCTTATGTTTTACTGAACATTTTATCACGTCAGGTTATGAGTCGTTGTTAAGCATTCCGAATTATCAACTAGCAGCATGTTTTACACGGAAGGAAAGCAAGAGAGGAGGATCATGCATACTTGTCAAACATGGCCATCGCTATGAGGAATTAAAACAAATTGCTAAATTATCTGTGACTGGAGTGTTTGAATGCTGTGCAATAGAACTAACTGACTATAAAATAGTGTTGGTATGTGTATACAGGATTCCTAAACTTAGTAATTTTTATGTGTGTATAGAGAAAATACAAATATTATTACAATCAATTTGTAAAAATCGTTATGTAAATATTATAATAGCAGGTGATTTTAATGTAGATATATTGAAACAAAATCAACAGACTTTTAACTTTGAGTGTATATTTATGAATTTTAATTTAAAGTTAGCAGTTAATCAACCCACTCGCTTAAAATCTCAAACGTGCATTGACAATATTGCTCATAACTTCACTAAGAAAACTGTTACTCAAGTGCGTGAACTAGGTTTATCAGACCACACAGCACAAATTTTCAAATTTCCTGTTGAAACAATTTTTAACAATAAATACTGGCTAGTCACAAAAAGGGACTATAGTAATGAAAACATAAATAAATTCAAAGCTTGTTTAAAAAGGCTACCATTTACGAATATATACGAAACTGTTAATCCTAACATAGCTTATAATTGTTTTTTAGAAACTTTCACTTTATACTACAAATTATGTTTTCCTGAGGTAACTAAAGTTATTAATATTATCAAAAAACCGAAGTGGATATCTCGTGGTATAAAACTATGTAGCAAAAAGAAACGCCAATTACTATGGCGTTATAGACATAAACCAGATGAAATAAATAAAAAAATCTTTACTGATTATTCTAAAAGACTAAAACGTATAATTAAGCTTACTCGGAAAGCGCAAAACAACTACACAATTAAAGCTTCTGCATGTAAGTCTAAAGCAACATGGAAGATAATTAATAATTCAAAATTTAATTTACCAAGAGCTAACATTAGGAAAATTAAAGTTAACAATAATATAATCACCAAACCTAAAGACATAGCAAATGCATTTAATGCATACTTTGTTGAAAAAATTATCCCCATGAATAAAACTTACAAAAATATTACATCATTAATAGAAAATAAATTAAACTCTTTTTTTTTGGCCCCATGTATCCCTATAGAAATATACAAAATCATAAATTCATTAAAAAACACTAACAGTGTGGGTTATGATGGTCTTTCAACTAAAGTCATCAAGGCTGTTGCTGGTGAAATCTGTGCTCACTTAAGTTATATTATTAATCTAAGCATTGATGCAGGCATTTATCCAGAGGCTCTGAAAGTATCCATTGTCAAACCGTTGTTTAAAAAAGAAGATAAGGAGCAAATGCAATACTACCGACCTATCTCTCTCATAAGCATTATCTCTAAAGTATTTGAGAAACATATTTATACGCAATTATACACCTACCTTGAGAAGAATAAGATACTTGCTCAAGAACAAAAAGGCTTTCGTAGTAATAAGACTATAAATATGGCTATCTTTGACTTTTTATACAAAGTAATAATAAATGTAGATAAAAACATTCCTGTAAGTACCATATTTTGCGATATGACGCAGGCGTTCGACTACGTCTCTCATGATATTTTGATAAAAAAATTAGAAGCTTATGGCATCCGGGGTAACGTTTTGCGTCTCATAGAATCTTATATAGCGAAGAGAGTACAATATACAGAAATAACTTCAATAAACACAAAAACTAAACATGAAGAAACTTACTTATCATCTGGTCGAGTAGTCGAATACGGTGTGCCTCAAGGTAGTGTTTTAGGACCGCTATTGTTCATTATTTATATAAACGATCTACCCAAAAGCATCAGTCAACCCGTGACTCTATTTGCTGATGATAGTACAATAACTATACCATGTAAAAATAAATGTACCTATAATGATGACATTAATGATTCCTTGACTTTGATGATACAATGGCTAGAAAATAATAATTTGAAAATCAATTTAGAGAAAACTAATATTATGCACTTTACACAAAGAGGAAGCACTATGCCTAAACTACACACACACTACAACAATAAAACTATTAATGAAGTTGACAATGCGAAGTTTCTTGGTGTAACTATTGACAAAAAACTAAATTGGAAAACACACACAGAATCCTTAATAAAAAAAATAAGCAAATCATCTTACGCAATATATAAATTAGTACCAATGGTCAATATTGACGCTCTCCTTACAGCGTACCATGGTTTAATTTCGTCCCATCTTAGATATGGCATTATCTTTTGGGGTAACTCAACAAATAAAGAACGTGTCTTCAAAGCCCAGAAGCAATGCATAAGGACCATCTTTAAACTAAAGGTCCCGGATAGTTGTAAACCATTTTTCGTGAAATACAAAATATTGACACTACCATCTCTTTATATTTTAGAAAGCGCAATGTTTGTTAAGAGTAATACTAACTTATTTCCTCGTATGTCTGATGAGGTCGTTCGTAACAGACGTGATGTCAGTAGGCTTCGCCTACATCAATCAAAAACTACTCTAATGAATAACAGTATATTTTGCATGGGCCCAAAAATATACAATAAAATTCCTAAAGCTTGGAAAGATCTTAATAGACATATATTTAAAAATAAATTAAATGATTTTCTCGTAAGTAAAGCCTACTATAGCATTAAAGATTTTCTAGATGACAAAATTGACACACAGAGATACTGTTAATAAACAAGAGATGGAATTCATGAAATACACTGGGTTATTGAATGTATGAGAAGTAGTTTAATGTACATAGGTCTGTATTTATAACTAACAGGATAAATGTTTTTTTTGTTTCGTAGTGATAGTTGGAAATCAGTATAGTTTATAGAATAGGTAATTATGTTTTTTATATTTGTATGCCGTAATGGCTAAACATGACTGACCACTTTAATTTAATACCTTGCACGCATTAATATGTATGTATACTCATGTTAAAACAAATAAAATGATCTTTATCTTTATCTTTATCTTTATCTTTGAAAGACTTCAGGACACAAACCTTTTTAAAAAGAAGATGACTATTACCTATGACAAAACATCTCAAATGAACTGACAGCCGTTAGGGCAGAAAGAATTTGGAGTGGTGAATACGAACAGGAGTAAATTAATTAAACTATTTTTTTTTATATATTATGGCCTACCAAAGTGGCTCCACCACGCCTGATGGTAAGCAGTAAGTGGAATCCATAAGTGGCGGCCACTATACCAAAATCCATCGTCTTAAACTGAAGGTATGGTGGCCTCCACTATGGCGGCTGGGAATGGGGTTAGAGAAAGGGAATGAGGGAGGTGAGGAAAGAGGAAAGGGGGAAAATTGGGCCTCCGGCGCTCTCACTCATCGAACGAAACGCAGTAGTACGGATACTACTACTCTTAAGTCGATCTTCTATGAGAGGGTAGTACTTCCCCGGACGATCCGGCCCATTCATGCTGAAATCGGCGTGGATCTACTACCGTGACAATTGATGCCTTACACGTAGAGGTTGCAGGTCGTTTTACATGCATTTCATTTGATCCTTTTTCTAACCTTTCGTCCTGTACTCCATAAAACAAAAATAATATATTTTATATGGTTATTACCAAGAAACTCTATAAAATTTGTTTACAATTGCTAGGTGCGAAAATGTGTAGTTTTTTACAAATATAGAGTGTGGTTTTTTGCAATTAGTGTTGAAGTTTCATCAACAAATCCAATTAGATGATATAATGTAAGACAAAAAAAACATGAAATTAAGACAGCAGAAAAACATGAAATTAACATAGTAATTAGACAGCTTGATCCGGATCGGCTGGAGAAGTACTGTGCTCTCTAAGAATACTTTTTTATACAACAGTAAAAAATAACGCAATAAATAAATAAATAAATAAAAAAAAAAAAAATTCCATACAATAAATAATAAAATTATTTTTCATACCAAAGTAGAGAATATAACATCGATATTAATTTTGCATATCATAAATAATAAAGTAATTTTTCATATAATAGTATGGAAAATAACGCTGCGTTTCTGGTGAGAACGCCGTCAGCCAAATAACTCCTACGGTTTTCTTGCTCTTCATTCTTCTGTCTTATATCCGTGGTTGTTTGTTTCAAGCATTGCTTAGAAAATACTGCTAACTCTATATAATAGAGGTAATAAACAAAATAAAAAGTAGTTATCTTCATTAAAAGCAAATTTAACTTTAAAGTTCTCTAGTAGCTCTACTATGAGTAATAGTGCGTTTGTCTCACTGCTAACAGCATACAATAAACAGCACCTTCTGTATTTACTCTGAAAAAAATTGTTTAATTTGATATTTACATTGTAGCCAACTAGCTGAATCATCTTCACTACTACCATCTTAACTTACAATGTGTTCCTTTTTCAGGCCATTAGTACTTTAGCAGCAGATAAATTAGGCTACGTCGCCAACGCTGGTGCATACTACTCCATGTCTGCTCTTGGCTCGAAAGTCTTCAAAGAAGTAAACGGCCATCAGTTTCTCTGGGGCTACAAAGATCCCTTGGTGACTATTGCTAATGGATTATTTCCCGGATGGATTGACTTTCGGAAAATTGGGATTCTTGATAGAGTAAGTATCTGTTTAAAGTTTTCAGTTTTATTATTTTTCTTTGTAGAATTTGACAAAACTTTGACAACTTAGGCTGACTTAATTGGTTTTTCATAAATTGACCAGCCTTGTAACGGTGTAAGAAATTGAAGAAAAAATAAAACTCTTTTCATAGTACACAATAATTCTTGCCGCAGAGCATACAGTGATAATAGAGTCATATCTTTTACAACTGTAGTAACACTAATATTTGTCCACAGTTATACCCACAAAGAAAAGAAACAGAAGAGGTAGAACTTAAAAATTTAACGAGACGCTATTCATTAAACACTTGGGACAACTCAAGTGGTCTTAGGGAACAAGGATACAAAGACTGGAATACCAGGTAGGAAGCTAAACTATACATATCCTACCATTTATTGAATCTTACTTTCAAAATTACCAATTGCTTTTACGACAGTTGATCGATGCCAGAATTTCTAAAACGAAGGCATTTGAATTTTATCAAGCAATAATCTGAACAAGTTTCAAACCCGAAATGCGATTAGCTTAGAAAATATGCGTCAGGAAGAAGGAAAATAAAAATTATATAGCACAAAACGGGCATCAGTATTCTGTGATAATGACTATCGCCATTACAATCACTACTAAGTAAAGCAGTTATAATTATAACCCCCTAAATTTACTGCATGAGAAAGGATTTAGGATTGGAAGCACTTTCTCTGAAATGGAAGAAGCTTCAAATACATGAGTACTAACGGATGTCAAAACGCATTTATCTAAATTGACATTCTTAATTATGTTTCCAGTATACCATGCAACAGAATCAAAGGCACATTTGAAGGCATCATGTTACCGTCTAACTTTGAGAAAGGTCGCAACTTCACCATCTTCAGGAAGCAGGCCTGCAGATCTTTTCCTTTTCATTTTGTCGAAGAACACACTACAGAATTTGGCTTTACTTCATATAAGTAAGTTAGTCACACAGAAATTTAGAATTTAGGCGTTAGTAACGAAACATATGTATTGTCATATAGAACAAAATATTCAATCATGACTAGTCTGAAATATAAAAGTAACTTATTTCTCCTCTTAGGTGTCGTAAAAAATTTCAAGAGAATGTGATAGATAATACCGAGAACAGATAGCAGTTGATATAGTCAACTTATGTATTATACGCGCTTTTTTTATGAATGTTATCCATCACCACTAGCCTAAATTTTTTTGGGTTATGTACCAAATAACAAAAAAAAAATAAAAAAAAACCCAGAATCTTATCATAAAAGTCTTTATTTTTCAAGGTATGCCATGGATCGTAATGCGTTCAGTAAAAGCTCTCCTTATGAGTGCACATGTACTGAAAACTGCCTACCTGAAGGAATCATTCCCATTGGAAACTGCTACTACGGTGAGTCAACGGTGATCAGTTAAATCTGAATATATATTATTGGCCTATCACAATGACTCCAATCTGCCTGATGGTAAGCAGCCAGTGGAATCCAGAGAAAATTTTAGGCATCGGTATCGCTTTCGACGTTCATAAAATCTCGAAATACAAATTTATAAGGGTCGGTTATCTCTTATCATAAGATGGACTCAGCTCAGGACGGTTCAGTTTATTCATAATCGATGCAATTTAATATTTTTCCCTAAAATTAAGCGCTCATAATATATTATGTCACCAGCCAAAGTTAAAAATCCTTGCAGATATTGCAAATATCTAAAGGATATCTACATGATATTTTGCGGCAATTTTGAATGTTCAGTTTAATCTAACTGTATTGTATAAATTTCAGGGTTTCCCATCACCCTATCGAAGCCACATTTCTTAGATGTTGATCCCGCGGTACAAGCACAATTTGAAGGATTAAAACCTGATGTTGAAAAGCATGCATCATTTTATGAATTGGAGCCGGTAAGTTTTATTTGCAGCACATTGAAAAACACTATGTGCAGGTTTCATTAACATACAATGTACAAAATTAAAAGCCACTCAAATTTGATACAGCTATCAATCACACACCCTCGTGAGGATCAAGTCCACAGCATGCTATTCAGTATATCTACTATTAAAGTGCATTGTAACATTTAAAAAAAATCAATAAAATTATTCTGTCTCTTCCACAGACTATAGGAGCGCCAATCGGGTTTGCGATACAAATCCAAATCAACATGGCAGTAAGGATGTCTAAAGGCAACCCAATCACAGCCCCCGTTGAAGGCAAGACAATCCCTTTGATGTGGTTGAAACTGGTGAGCTCCAAAATTAATTTCTTTCATTTCACCTTCAGACTTTAATTCACGAAGCTAACTACTACTTTCTTTTGTTCACAGTACTGTAAAGCCCCACCATCAGAAATCATCACCTTGTTAAAACTGCGTCTAATCATCGGACCACCTATATACATCACTACCCTCGTTTTAATCTTCATTGCTGGCATCATCCTTGTAGCCCAAGGTTTCTACAGAATCTGGAAACCCAAATACAAGATCTTACCACCAACAGACGCTCCCGGTCCCATCATTAGAAGAAAGAGTCAGGAAAGGCGAAGAAGTAGTGTTCACGAGAACATTGGCTTTAAAGACGATGATGAAATGGCTAAAGAAGCCGTGTCATT
Source organism: Parascotia fuliginaria (assembly GCA_963082885.1). Lineage (NCBI taxonomy): Eukaryota > Metazoa > Arthropoda > Insecta > Lepidoptera > Erebidae > Parascotia > Parascotia fuliginaria. The sequence continues at coordinate 17,719,426 of OY720181.1, read as the reverse complement.
ATTAGCTATTAATGAAGAAGATGGTGATTTTGTTGAACTTCTAATCAGCGATGATAATGAATTAGAATGAGTTGTGTGTAATAATGTAAATGAATTGTTATGTATGCATTGTCTTGTAACGGAAAGGGGATAGTGACTTTGGAAGGTAGAGAGATATCAGTACTTATCAATTTTCTTTTTAACAAAGATTACAGTACAAGTATCAAACTAAATAGTAAGTCTTTACTATATAGTCGTAAAGAAAAACATAAAAGTGTGTGCACATAAAGTATTTATTTCAAAGAGATATATTATGTTAATAATTGGACATTTTGTGATAATCTTATCAATTTCAAGCAATCACTCCTTTATAATTCTGTTAAAGTATTGATCACCTTCTAATGTGACCACGCCAATTTGATTCTGATGGACAACTTTTAAGAAAATGAAGAAATGCTATTTCTCTCTTTGGCTGAGCAGGCTCAGCTTCTATTCTAAGGTCCTTGTTTTAGTATTTGTGTTGTGTGTCGATGTTTATATTTACAGCTCTCTCGCAGTTAAAACTGATTTCAGCATCACTGATTTCAATTTTCTATTTAAATAATACCAGTGGTATATAGCCAAGTCAAATCAACCTGAATTTTTAATTTTAACAATGTGATCGACATATTATTTTGTTAAATGACTTATAATAATATAATAAACTTAATAAATGTACAATTTAATATATGATTTACAATTTTTGTTAAAAAATAATATTGATAATGAATTTAGGGAATATACCTCCTTGCACTTTTTTACTAAAGTGTTTTGCAGGTTGCCTACGTAAGTTTTATTTATTTTTCCAATAAGGCATGTTAAAATAAAAAAAAACAGACAATGAAATAAATAAAACAAAATTGTGTTCAGGTCAAGTTCAATCAAAAATTGAGAACGTTTTATTATTTACGAAATTAAATTCTTGAAATTAAATTTGTAATTTTGACAAATACGAAGTTACATTTAGTAAATGCTATGCATCTGTTACTCGGATATCATTAGTGGCTATGTTATTGTTCATAATGAACGCTAAATTAAGTTTTTAATTTAAATGGCAAAATACAAATATGTCAATAATGTCAATTATTATTATCAGTATTTTGTCATTTATATTCGTGTAATAAAAAAAACTGCTGGCAGTTATATGGTATGTAAGATTTTAATTTAATTATTAATAATAATTTATTGTTTTAATAACTTGCTCATCATCTTCGATTAATTTAGGTATAAGGGTTGTATTATAATAGAATTACGAAGGTTATAAATGCTCAAATGCTATTTTGTATAGTAGATTTTTAATTCCTAGGTATTGCAAGTCTCTAATAAACTTGTAGTCGTGTTTTGTTCAATAAAAATATATATTGTGATTTTGCAATTGGCCAGATAAAGTTTACAATAAATATAAATGTTGTTGCTTTTAGGATTGACTTATAATAAACAATAGTTTATTTCCCATCTGGAAATGTGTATCAGGAAATACCAATAATGATGGTCAAAGTAACTATTAACTTTAATTTAATGTAACACTTTTTGCAAAAAGCGTTAATCTAAATAGCTTTATTATCAATATAAAACCTTGATTTTCTTTTATTGTGTTAATTTGTACTCATAGGTTAGTAAAAATCTCACAGATACGTAACGTGGTCAATTTTAACACAGTTACCTCCAGTTTTTGAAAGGCTGATCAACGAAAAATTAACTAGTCACTTGTTAAATCTCATGTGAAATACCAAAAAGCATGCTAAAAGCATGGCAAGCATATTTATTTTAATTTGATCTAGTTAGTTACTAATTAGATCAAATTAAACTAAATATTCATGCTTTTAGCAACCCAATTGGTACTTTACATGAGATTTAACAGATCATTAGTTAATTTTTCGTTGATTTCAGAAACTGGGGTTACTGGAAACATACATCTACGACTATCGTTACTGGTATTGAGAAGTCTACTATTCTGAATATGCAATATGTTATCTATCCATATACGACTTTGCCGATATTTTAAAATACCTTTAGAATTAAAGCCAACTAGGTATAATTGTATATACCTATATATTTGTATTTACCTAGTCGGTTAAAAAGTTATGCAAATTTAAACCTTATGCCAATCAGCTTGTGATAAAAAATATCATTGGGGTATTTACTTTTAATGCTTTTTGACTGGAAAAGTGTCAATGTCAAGTTAAAAAAAGAGGCAGATAATGTTGGTTATAGTTATACATTATAATATAATAAACTATAAGTTAAAGTTAAGGGTCCATAGCCAATTAGAATTTGTGATATTAAGTATAATTTTAGTAAATAAATGTAAATATTTATTATAATAGACTGACGGTGAATTGCTTGTACTTTTATAAAGATTTTAATAAAATATCTGCAATTTAACAAACTTTTTTATTAACAATAAATTAACTTATTTATAATTAAAAAATATACAATATATTGTTTTAAAATTAATAACTTAGAGTAATTGTAAGCATTTGTTGGACAAACATGTTTGCAGTAGCGATAATCTTAGTAAATTGTGTTTACGTGGAAAATCTGTAAACAGTTGAACTGTTCCTAAAGAGTTGTTGTTCAGAGAAACTAAAGTTCCTAGGGCAGATACGTCGAAATTAGGTAACACGATGGAATTATTTATACATTCTTAACAAGAAGATTAATATCTACATTTATTGATATTAAAATTAATAAACAGATAAAATCTCAAAAATCAATATCCTAATTAAATCACAGTTGTTTTGAGTGGTTACATGAAGAAACATTCATAAATCTAATTATTTCTTAAATAAATGAAAATTTATTACTTATTTACAAAACTAGGCAAACAAATAATTTTATATTTATTTAATTTTAATTTAGGGCTACAAAATAATTTTATATAAAAATATTTGTCATTAATAACATTTTTATTGGTAAAATAAAAACTTTTAAACAATATTATTATAATTTATCGGTAACTAAATAAAATACTGTAAATTTAAACATAATAAATTACGTAATATTAGTTTGACAACGATAATAATAATTACAATTTACATTCGTAACGGACTAGACAATATTTTTTTTTTTTTTTTTTTTTTTTTTTTTTTTTTTATATTATAGCCTACCAAAGTGACTCCACCCCGCCTGATGGTAAGCAGTCAGTGGAATCCAGAAGTGGCGGCCACTATACCAAAAGCCATCGTCTTAAACTGCTGGTATAGTGGCCTCCACTATGGCGGCTGGGAATAGGGTTAGGGGAAGGGAATGAGGGAGGTGAGGAAAGAGGATAGGGGGGAAATTGGGCCTCCGGCGCTCTCACTCACCGAACGAAACGCAGTAGTACGGATACTACTACTCTTAAGTCGATCTTCTATAAGAGGGTAGTTCTTCCCCGGACGATCCGGCCCATTCATGCTGAAATCAGCGTGGATCTACTACCGTACAAAATATATATATAAATATATAAATATACAATATTTACAATGTGGTACATAATCGTTATTACAAACTGGCTGATTCTTAAAAGCTTTATTAAACTTGTCTTATCAGTACCTTACCTTACTTACTATATATATCATTTGAGAATATTAGGCAAAGATAATAACGAAGTAGAACCTAAGTTCAGACGAAGGCGGGGTTCTGTCTAGAGAATTAATGCAAACTAACGCAGAAAAAAGAAACTTGGAGGAAGGAAGGAAGGATCTTTGTTCAGGGGTATACAACTGACCTTTAAGTAATAATAGTGACACACAATTTGAGAAGCCGGAAAGCTATTTTGATGCGCAGTGCCTATTGTTGCTTGAAAATCCTTCAAGCAACAAACGCATACGGGTTCAGAAAATGAAATGATCTTAGAAATACACTTGTGTTTATATCACTGTTTAAGTTAAGTTATTTACATGATAAGTTCTAAATATTATAATTTTCGACAATCAACGTCATGAGATATCTGTCTGTCTGTCTGTACGCTTTCACGCCCAAACCACTGAGCCGATTTTGATGAAATTTGATACAGAGACTAGACCTTGAGAAACAAAATAAGCTATATTTTGTCGCGAAAAATGGCTCGAAGGTGTTGAAATAGGGGATGAAAATTTATATAAAAAATAGTCAATTATATAAATAAATCTTAAGTGATACAACTGTCATTTACGCGGGCGGAGCTGCGAGCAACAGCTAGTATATTTATAAGAACATAAATATTCATCAATGTTTAAAGTATTCTAAATCGTAAATCGTTTGGATTTTGGCAAAGTACAAGATCGACGTAAGTGAGATTTACACAGGGAGGCCTGCACCCAGCAGTGGGTACCTATGGTTCGTTAATGATAATGAAATCCTAACAGTACGGTAGTAAATCCACGCTGGTTTTAGCATGAATGGGCCGGATCGTCCGGGGAAGTGCTACCCTCTCATAGAAGATCGACGTAAGAGTAGTAGTATCCGTACTACTGTGTTTCGTTCGGTTAGTGAGAGCGCCGGAGGCTCAGTTTTCCCCCTTTCCTCTTTCCTCGCCTCCCTCATTCCCTTCCCCTAACCCCATTCACAGCCGCCATAGTGGAGGCCCCAATATCTGCAGTTTAAGACGATGGCATTTTGTATGGTGGCCACAGCTTCTGGATTCCACTGAGTGCTTACCATCAGGCAGGGTGGATTCACTTTTTTAGGATAATATATAAAAAAAGTCTTATAGGTACTAGCTAGCATAAACATGAGCATAAATCCAGGACACGTAATGTGCCACATTAGTGTAGACGTCAGGTACGCCTCGTCTTGCACAGCCTGATCCAAAGGATGTCAGGCCTCGAAGTTCCCATCGACCACCTGAACGACATTGAAGAGGACCGCCACTATCACCCTGAAAATAAAGTAAATAAAGTTGTTTTTAGTTTTATTTTCGTAAGAGTTACTGGTTTTACAAGATACCTGCCATGTTTATCTCTGCATCACTTTAAGGTTGACTAGCAGAAAAGGCATTAAGTCCGTCTGGTGCAGGAAGTTTTGAATAAATAAAAAGATAGGAATAATTATTTTCAAACCGCTGGAAAACTTATCTGACATGATGGCAAATAATCGTTGAAGTTTACGTAAACTGTCATGGAGTTGTCTAAAATTATTGTTTTTCTTGTCAATTTACTTAAACTAGATAAGTATCATAATCCTCCATCTGCCTCTCTGGTTCGCTAGTACTACAGAGATCTCTAATTTTATTCGTGAGTCGGATAGTGAAACTATGTTTTTCTATTAAGAAATTCTTAGTATTAGACCGAAGCCTGAAGTTATTCCCGATATCTTATTAGCAACAAACTCGTCCCCTACAGGTATACTACATATAGCTATATACCTTTGCCTTTGCCTTACTTTTAGTGCAGAAAGGGTATGATAGTTTGTCATATTACCTAAATCTCTACAGACCACTTCTATTATTAGAAAACTTGAATGAACATTGAAATATTTATCTCCGTAATCCTGACCTACACGACCGAGCACGTAAAAATTAAGATTGATAAACGTCCAAAATCGTTCAAATATGTCGTACGTGTGTTATTCATGGTCTAAGTTAATAATATACTAGTACTAGACTCAACTAAGACAATTTTTTCTTCTACGAACTGCTTTGATACTTCACAGTACTAATAATAGGTACACTCGTAATGCGTTAAGTGAAAGGCGTTTTATCACTTTCCTATCTAATGACCAGTGTCAAGAAAATTAATAAGAACATTGTGAGGAATAAGGTTGTGACAACATGGAACTGAACCCTTGACGTTTGCAGTATAGCTAGAATTGGAATTAGAGTCAGACTCTGTTTTAGAATGTGAGTCAAAATTTATTAGTCAAATAAAGGTATCAACATAAATCTACGCGGTGACTGTCGCAAAAATCGTGTTTTGGAAGATGTACGGATACGGGAGTACCTTCGAGATGATAATGATGTCATATATACAATCATCTACGTGGAACTGTTACTGTTAAAATAATGGTGTACAAAGTTACTTTCAATACCTGAAGGATTACCATGAATTAATTAATAGCGACAGCGTAAAATATTTGTAAAAGTTGGTTTAGTTCTCAAAGTAAGCACTAGTGGCGCTGTTAATTTCTATTATACAATTCTAATAATTTGTCCACTCTAAAGCAATTAAAATTACATTTCAATTCCTAAGCTGTCGTGGCACTGTAAATCAATCTTTGAGATAAATATCAAATACATGATAGTAATTTGAAATAGTTTAAAATTGATCTGCGATAAGACAATTGAGAACGGACAAATGCCATTGCGAAATGTTATTGTGTAAGTATATTTATTTCACTAGCTTTAAATCAAGGTTTCAACCAATGTATTATAAAAAGTCCGAGAGTTGAACTCTACGTGGCACCCTGCAATAAAACGGGAAGATAATATTTTATAAGCTTCGACGACAGGACTCGAACCGAATTCAGAAAGCGAATAAAGTCAGTTTTAGCCACAAGACCTGTGTACTGCCTTAACAAGATCCAGAAAACTTCTTTGACACTCTTATTTAGTTACACTATTCGTTAAATAGTCATCAAACTAAACAGCTAGCAAATTATTACTAAAATTGTAGAGAACTATATTGTAACAGAACTATTCCAAATCGCTATATTGACAATTTAAATATTTATGAATTTGGCAATCAAAAGATAAATGGTACTATTAAAATTCTTGGTTAAATATCATACGATTGATTTGGAATTTAGTGTTGACGGTGTTTAAGAACATGTCTACCTATACCTAAAAGTAATAGAAGGTGTACGGTATATAAAAATAATGACAACTCTGAGCTTATTATCATCATCATCATAATACATGTCTGTTACTATCCAACTGCAAAAACAGTTATATTTTTATATAGAGAAGGCATGGCAAATAATTCATGGCTTATTGTAAAACTAAATATAAATCATAAACCTTACCACACAAGCTCCTGTACTGCCATCCGTACTCCCCGCACACAAATGTCCATCATTCAGAGGCAGTGTCAAACTATATCTATCGCGGCATACATTTAGCGGTAGTACCGGTACCTCAGCTTCTAACAACACATCAGTTAACGACCCGTTAGTCTGCTCCCTCCCCCATCCAGTCGCGTAACACTCATCTTTGAAATCTAACCTATTATTATCATCTATAAAAGGATCTATTTCTTCACCAAACAACAGTTTCTTATCACTTCTATTTATATTTACTTTATAATCATCCTTTAAAAGTCTCGTTCTAATAAGTTTTACCACGCTATCTAATGTAGCACTGTCGTATATTAAATCGTTGTTTCCTCTTTCACTGTCAGATTTTCTAAGTTCTTCTCCATCTTCTCTATCAGAGTCTTTGTCATTGGAAACTCTTACATTATACCTTAAATTCTTATGTTTCTTATTCACAAATCCGGAAAATATATTCTTTGTTAAATTATTTAGCTTTTCTAGATATTTCACGGCGGTATCTGGGTTTGGTTTTGCAGGCTTTGATTTTCGTTTTATTGGTTCATACGTAGTTTCTGGACGCATGTAAAATGAGTTGCTACTTTTGACTGTGTCGAAGTTTCTGATAGGTGGCTCGAAGGGTGGTAAGCATATTGTGCGTATTCGACTGCTTTTGCTGACGTCAGCCGGTCTGGTTAGCTTCATTAATGCTGGAAATATAAAATAAGGATAAATAATTATTATAAATAAAAAAATCCAACTTAGAGTTTTTGTGTACATTGTGTCTTTTAGGTGTACGTTTGTAATGACCTTGACAGAGACAAATAATTTATTAAATTTCATTGAATTAATAAGATATATAATAGTACAAGTTATTTAAAATATAACATTAATTAATTTACCTATTCACTAGAAAGAATTTAATTAATATTGAATTTTATTAATAATAAACGGCCAGTTTGTTGAATCATCAGATAATTACAGCTTTAGAGGAAACAAGTTATTATTTAATCAAAACGGCGAATGTAATCATTATTGAAAAAAAGCTCTGCCGAGATTTGTGTCAAATATGTTTTTGTAAAGAATTTTGTGAGTTTATTTGTATGTTTGTTAAAAGTAATATTCAGAACTCTATAGGTATTTGATAAATTATTTCATAATTTAGAAGTATGTATAGTTTAACCCTAACTTATTAAGAGTCTAATATCTTTATGTTGTCACCCTTGAAACAAACGCAAATTCCCCCATAACATCACTTGTAAAAATATTTTTTCGAACGATTATAGAAAACAATTAATGAGATTATAAAGTAAATAAAAAGGACCGAGGTAATAATTGAACATTCGGCGCTATCATTCACGAAACCAAATGTAAAAGAACGGATAGGTACTATTTACTTTGCGTCAATGTTCCATGAGGGTCCATTTATGTTCAAACCATCATAAATCAAGTATCTTAACAAAATAACTTACCAATATCATGCTGATAGTTGTGGAACCGGTGATGCAAAACGATCTTCTCTATGGGTACGTAGGCGCCCTTTTGTTCAGCGCGGTCCCATTCTCCCAACACCGCTGTCCAAAGCGCTGGCACTGGTAGATTGAAGAGTTCACTGGAATTATTTAAAATATAGTTCAGGACTATATGCAAAAATATTTTTCCTATTATCCTTTATTCATAGAACATCAATTATAAGAAGAGATTACTAATACAGGCTAAGTGATGGATATTGTAAACTTAATCTCATCATGTGTCTTCATCATGTAAGGAACATCTGAAATATCTAATAAGTAATATTTTAAAGAGTTTGTTTGTTTGCAACAATTTTACTCAAGATCTACGTAACCGATTTAAAAAATTCTTACACCTCTATAAAGATACAAATATGACGGGTAACATAGGCTATATTTAATTATGTTTAACAATTTTTTTCAGTAATTTTCAAAATTTCAATATTTTAAGCGCCTTTGTAAATTTGAATGATGCAATATGTCACGGCGTATGTTGTGATACTGAATGTAGCTTTTGATACCGCAGTGAAGCGAGAGCCGACGTTTAGTAACAAATAAAATAACAGAACATCAACAGAAGACCGCAGCCCGAGCACTACTATTACATACTACCTGGGTGATAAAGTATTCCTGCTACTGAGAAGTGCTAGGTACAATAGATCATAGTAATTTATATTCAGATTTTTAATTTATATCCCATAACTAGGTACAGTAAACATTAAGTTAATAATAACATAATTCTTAAAGCGCTTTAAAATTAGCGTGAGAAAGAGCTGCAGTGGCGCCACTGTGGTCCGCTAGCCGCAGCGCACGGCGCAGTCACAGTGCCACTATTGTATTAATGTACTGCAGACAGTAATTTAAAGGCGCTCTAAGAGTGGACTTTATAAAAAATGGATAACAATAGGTATTACTTGTGTATGCAGTGCGCGGTGGTGAGCAGCCACATAGGATGCACCAGTACTCCGCCGCACCAGTGGCCAATCAGACCATAGTTGGGATGCAGCAACTGAAGGGACACCTGGAACCAGGAGCATCATTTTGTTTGACGTAAATAAAATAATGGACGACCTCATAAAGGTGGCTGGTTGAATCTTACTTCGGGCAAGCCCGGTGACTTCATTGTTGAATAACCCTCAGATCGCATCATCGTCATCGACCGAATAAACTCAACTCGGGTCAACCCGAGTTGCAACCCGGGTTAGCATTCCTTTCAACTCGAGTGAAGTATAAAATATTTGACCCGTCCCATCGCTAGCTGGCAGATGCTAGATGCAGGCGGTAACCGATAAGGCCTTTTTATGAATAATTCTATGAAAGAAATATTCGTGGACGTGATTATGATCATGAAACTAAGCACATATACACTAGCAAGTACCAATGTGACTATTCCAACACAAAAGCTTTCTAAGTTTACCTCAGCTATACATGTTACGGTGAAGGAAACATTTCAAACGTACTCTAATCTCTAGCCTTGCCTTTTGAAACATTAAGAGGTATTTGTCACTACATAGAACGATACGACATATTTCGTTAAAGACATGGTATTATCATGTTATGTCTTACACTCTATGACACTGTTATAGTAACTAACCTGCCACGGCCAGGCTCCTCGTTTGGACTCCCGACCCTTGATGATACGGAGTTGTCCTGGCGTTCTTTCTCGTGGCTGACGGGTATGTCGTCGTAATGGTACACCGCAATCTGCAGATAAATTAAAGTATGTTTTAATATTACAGTATACTATGAGATGAAATATAATTATATCGCGAAAAGTGGGTGGTTAACATATACGCTTACCCCTTCGGGAGTAAAAGGCGTAAAGCTATGTTTGCAGATATAAAACCTTTTTAATCTTCTTAATTAAAACTAAGAAAGGGAAGAAAGAATATGGTCTTACAATCATCAATCAGTGTAAAGACAAACCATGCATTTTGAAGCATGTCCTAAATGTTGCAGTAAAGTTTACAAACATACAATACATTACACCTTAGAACGAATACTAAAGGATCACACAGTTTTTTCCGTGCGGGAATCAATTTTCCTACACTGAAGTCACACGTACACGCTACCACTGCGACACAGAACTAATAAATTTTAATTAATTAGCTTTCCGCGGCGCGGTTTCACCCACGTCTTAGCTTACTGCTTTGCTCCCGCGGCGTGATGTTACATAGCCTTTAACCTTTATTGAGAACTGGGCTATCATACGAAAAAAGAATTTTTGAAATACGTTTAGTAGTTTTAGAGATTAGCGCGTTTAAACAAGCAAACAAACAAACTTTTCCGCTTTATATAATAGTATAGATTAATTTAATGTTTAAAATGTTAATTATCATATACGTTGTCATTATTGCTGAAGCGTTTTGTTTGTAGTTTTTCTGTAATAATGATTCATATCATTAGTATGAGGAAAGAATTACACACGCTATTGTTCACGGCTCGTTTAAAGCGCAGGTCGCACTGCGAATGAATAGCGGGAGCAATTACAGAATTGTATACCGTACATCATTATATTTAGTAAACATATTAAAATGGCTAAAAGCTATTTCTTCAAGGCGAGCTTTAACTGTACCTTGTGTTTTACATGATCGTGCTCGATTTTAGGAATGAAATCCTTAGTGCGTGAGACAAATTACTTAATTTTGAACATATTGTAGTATGCAACTAGTAAGACACGCGCATCTTTGCAGAAAAGGTATCACCGATACATAAAAATATTTTACAACATCGCTAGAGTTATCTCTCATCCACTAATCGCTCTCATTACGACCAAAGATCAATTTTTCACAGTAAAATTACACGTTGGCTAGGTACATATACCTTTCTAAATAGATATATTGAGTTTGTTACCAAATTAATCTGTAACGTTTAATTTTTAAGTCTAATTTAATGTCAAAATTACATGCTAATAAAATCATTTTATACATATTACTAGCTTTCCGCGGTGCGGCCGTCTTTGCTTACTACGCTGCTCCCATCACCAGTAGCGTAATATTACAAAGCCTATTACCTTCCCCAAGAACTGGGCTACCATACGCAAAAAGAATTATTCAAATAAGACTGATAGTTTCGCTATAATAATAATATAATAATAATATTCTACCACATGCACACAGCGCCATCTAGCCCCAAATTAAGCAATTGTATTTGCTTGTGTTATGGGTACTAAACAACTGATATACTACTTATATACATTTTTTTTTTGTAAATACATACATATTATAGATAAATTACACCCAGACACAGAACAAACAATCATGCTCATCACACAAAGGTTGGTCCTGGGTGGGAATCGAACCCACGACCTCCGGCTTAGCAGTCAGGGTCACTAACCACTAGACCAACAGGCCAGTCAAAATATATAATATTCCGCTATATATAATAGTATAATTTATACAACTTCGGTGTTAAAGAAGTATACGGTATACCTACATGTTGTTTCTCTGAGTATGGTAGAAGTAATCAATCAATCAATCAATCAGTTTATTGCTAAACATAGGTAATGTGTAAAAAAACACAATCACGTTGTTGTCGACTGTGATGTGAGGAGAAAGAGAAAGAAAATAATGATACGATAATTTGGCTTTAAGCGCTTTTATTCAACTAATAAAAAGCAATTTAAAGCAACTACAATTATATCTAACTATGAGAGAAGAAAGAAACGGAAAAGTAATTTAGGCAATGAAGGGCCTTTATTTTAGCTACGTACTCAAGTTTATCACCAGAGTAAAATCAGAGCCTGGACAAGTGGCATACATTTATAAAATAGATTAATAAATTATAGGATTGACATAAGCTAACGCCAACATTGTCGTTAGCTTATGTCAATCCCATACATTTAGAAAATAGTGGTGTATAAATCCTTCTTATAAATAGGATGACATAAAAAACAATTAAGCCTATTCATCAGTAGTGTTACGCACTTCTAATAACTACATTTACGTAATAAAAAACAGAGTCATAAATACCGGAAAAGGTACATTTTGGCGGTAGTAGATCCACGCTGGTTTCAGCATGAATGGGCCGGATCGTCCGGGGAAGTACTACCCTCTCATAGAAAATCGACTTAAGAGTAGTAGTATCCTTACTACTGCGTTTCGTTCGGTGAGTGAGAGCGCCGGAGGCCCAACTTCCCCCCTTTTCTCTTTCCTCACCTCCCTCATACCCTTCCTCTAACCCCATTCCCAGCCGCCATAGTGGAGGCCACCATACCAGCAGTTTAAGACGATAGCTTTTGGTATGGTGGTCACCACTTCTGGATTCCACTGACTGCTTACCATCAGGCGGGGTGGAGTCACTTTGGTAGGCTAATATATAAAAAAGAATTCAAACGGAGACTACCTGGTAAATCAGTACGGAAGGACAGTAAGAAATACGGAACGTTGCTATTTGTCATGTCCACAACGATTACCCAACTGTGTAATAAAAAAAAGGTGTAATATGCTAATCCATGCGTGTTATTGTTACTTTGTTTACATAGTAACACGTAATGTTATGAGATTTGTACCGACTGTGCGACTTTTAGTCGGTAAGTGTTGATCACACAGAACAGTAATAGTTAAGTATTAAGTAAACTGAATTTGGCGAACGACGGCTTACAAGTCTTACGACCGCCCAGTTGACGAAAATTAGGGGAGGCCTATGTCCAACAGTGGACATCTTTCGGCTGATATAATTATGAAATGGAATTTGGCATTTTATATAATGCGATTGCGATTTTTTTATTTTAGTCTTTTAATTTATTTAGCTTCCGTTTGACTATTTATTTATTTAATGAATGCGTTAATTTGGTTAAGGGTGAGGGTTGCTGCAAACTAATACGAAACTATAGGGTTGGAAGTGACATATTTGTTAGACGCATCCTATTTTTAGGGGCAACTGCCGGGAACAAGCTTTATGTTTGTGGAGGAAATTTTAGAAACATACAATTAGTAAAAGTACACCTAGATCTGGAAAAATATTTATGGATCACACTAAGTTTTGCCTGTTTGGGAATACTGGGACACAACAAATAGATGGATACAGATTGCTACGCAGCAACGCAGCACTTTCTGACAGATTAAACAGATTGATTACTTTTTTCTTAAGGCCTAATCTAATACTAATTAATTTAAGACTGTTAGTTATATAATTCATAATATATAAAGGTAACACAGATATAGTGCGTACGATAAATGATATCTACAGAAAGTGCGTAAATATAAAGAGTAGAAAATGTAGTAAGTACGTAATATGGTACAATTATATTTTTATTAGGTACAAAAATCCTAAGAAATTTAAATTTAAAAAATGTTTTATAGTAGATATAAGCTTAAAGGGAAAGCACACAATACATATTGCACAGACTGGACATAATCGAGATAATAATCATAAAACCACATGATCAATTAAATTGCTGGTTTTAATTATATCAATTTGGATATGCCACGAGATCTACACCCTATAGTTGACTACCTGAGGCATCTCTGCATCACTGAACCCAATAGGTCGACTGATAAAGATTGTATTAGACCGTAAGTCTGTCTTATTAACCGTCCGTCTTACTAAATCGTTCCTGACTTTCAAAAGAGCAGAGATTGCTGCAGTAAAAGCCAAAAGGAAGAAACACGAAGAACTAATTTAGCCACCGACGCTCTTGAACGAAACACAATAGTACATAAACTAATTATATTACGCTAATATTTTGTACGGGTAGTACTTTCCGTTCAATCGAACTATAATCATGCTGAAATCAGGAACGATCTACTACCAACTCTTATATTTGATAGTAGTGTAAATTCCAATGATCTTATTTTACTCTGATACTTCTAATATAAATTAATGGAAAGTAAACCAAATATTTTCGCTTAAAACAAACATGGTGTCATAAAGTGAAACTGTGGCGAGCATTATATGTTTTGTTAGCACTTTGGTTAAGTTAAGTAGTCGCTTTGCATATTGTGTAGGTGGTAAGGACAGGCGTACACTGGTTCGATCCCTTTCGATACAAAACTAACAATGTTCAATTTTGTTACAATTATAATATATAATTTTAAATATCTACGTAGATATTGATTGATAGTGTAACTAAGGGTTTTAAGCATTTGCTCCAATCCAATAATCTATACATCGCTTCTTCAACAGCAACTAATCTCTAAATACATTTCTAATTTACTGAAAAACTTAACATATTAAAATCAGTTTGATAAGTAACAAGTACCAGTATATTCTAATTGTTTACTTATTACGTTTACGTTCATGGTAATTATTAATACCGATAATACCAAAGCTTTCCAGATTTCTTTTAAAAAAACGATAAAAATTTAGAAGTTTCTAAGCGTGAATACATTGTTTACTGATCGAAAACAACTTCTATGAATCTATCTATAATACCAGCCTATTTACTGTCCCACTGCAGGGCAAAGGCCTCTTCTCATATAGAGAAGGTATGAGCATTAATCACCACCCTTGCTCAAGGCGGATTGGCAAATTCAGACATGTAAGTCCAGGTTTCCTTACGATGTTTTCCTTCACCGTTAGTCAGAAATTTCCAAGATAAGAAAAGTACATATGATCTTAGAAAGTACATAATTATGATTTGAAAAATCACATTGGTACTTGCCCGGATTCGAACCCACTACCTCGTGTTTACGAAGCGGGTGCCTTATCCACTGGACCATTTCGACTTTCTGAATGAATCTATCTATCGTCCAGAAAAAAGTCCTAACTCACCATCCAGTGTGCTTATAGCTTAATATATTAGTTATTATCTAACGCTTCTACTCATTTGTACCTATTTATAACATAAGTATCCTTGTAATATACTCAATAGTTTTACTTTTACGTAATCATCTTATCGTTTCATTCGATCTTCTTAAGCAATAAATTCTTAAAATATTTTTGTTATGTATGTAGTCTTTTGTATAGAATATGGAATTACTTCATCTTTACCAATATCGGTTAAGGCAACTAAGAAAATACCGAGCTGCAGTTGTTCCAAACCGATTGCCAAGCGTGGTGATTATGGTAAATATTGTTTTTTTGGAAAAACCTATATCTTGCAATAAACCTTATCAAGCTGATTATGATAATGATGTAGATATACCATAAGTACAAGATATTACTGGTATACGAAAACATCATTATCGTAGAAAACATGGTGCGAAAACTACAAACGATATCAACGGTTGAGACGATTTCATTGTTTTTGTCATTGAACCCAATCAGGGTGATAGTAAGCAGTCCATTATTTCTAGAACTGGTGATTACCATTCCAGTTTGCTATTGAGACAAATTGGTGACATAGGGGCCCAAGCACATAGGTTTTTTAACATGCTTTTTTGATTCCGGATCAAAATCAAAAAATATTTGATAACCTTAGGATAAAGTCAATTTCTGTAACATACCACGCATGCGGTCGCACTGTCAGCGACCTCATCAACATCACATAGGCGTAATGATGCACTTTCACTGCGCAAGCGCACCAATCATGACAATATGGCACCCAATAGATTATGTAATGTTAAGTCAGACATTCTTTTGTTACCTTTAAAGGGCTGTGATGTAAGAGATAATAGGTTGATTACAATAGCTAAATTCAAATTCTTTAACAGCATTTATGAAATATTTAGTAATACCTATTTGCCATGCCAGCTATTGGTATGTATTGGTATATAAGTACAACACTTTTGGACTATACACCAGTTCTGGACTCAACTGCTCACTTACTATATTATACCAAAGTAAATAAAGATATATAAATATAGACCAACACCTAGTCTAGAGCCTACAGGCTTCAAGACTGGTATTGGTCTGGTGCCTGTTTTAATTTTGGAGATAACGAAAAATAAAGAGATTAAATCAGTGATTTTATTCAGTTTGTTGACTCTACGTAATGACCATAAGAAAACGATAATGTTCCTACACGAAGATGAAAGTAAGGTATCACTGTGACTTTTTACAATTTTATTTTGAACATTGCAGTGGACGTTATTAAGCATGTGATGATATGTACGATGCAGTAATTAGTTTTGATATGTACTGTAAAAAGGTTTTACATAAAAAGTTTATACTTAAGGATTAAAATGGCAACATGCCTTACCAAATGTCTTTTTGCTCAAGAACTTACGTATAATTCAAGTGTAAGTAAGTACTTATTCACGATTACATCTTTGCTCATACCAAGTCTTTAGCAAGAAATTGCCTTTTAAAGACATAACAAAGTTTCCATATCTCTTATTTAGCAGTTTACAGTTTCATATATTTCAACCAAGCTTCATACATTTGGCATCTGACCCGGTAATTCTCAGAAAAAAAACAATTATAATTGAGGTTATCTGTGTACATCGAGGTACGGAAGGCAACGAAGTAACTAATTGTTTTGATCGTACTGATAACTAAGATATTGATCAATGAAGAGATGACGTCTCTATTTCAGTTCGTGATTTAGTGATGCCGTTTGTAATCAATTTTGTGTAGCTATATTATATTCGGGTACCTATATATTTTTCTAAGTAATGGCTTTATAGTATGTCCGTCTCTTATGCACAAGGTTGGAGATTCAAACCAATGTGACTTTTTTGAAACTTTCAAAGATTTAATTGAAAAGAAAATTGATAACTTTTCAGTTCAATCTTAGCATTAGAGTAGGTAAGAAATCATCAGACATCAGAAGAGATGAAATTAATTTTTCTTTGTTTTTCTCGATGTGAAGAGTGCACATATGACTTTGAAGAAGACATTACACGCTCAAGGAAATATTGTCTTTCTCACACTTACTTTCAAGCTGTCGCTTGCTATTTTACTGAGACAAAATTATTGAGACTCGACAGTATAGATTCATCCTAACGTTTGAAAGTACAAAGTACAAATAGTACAAAAAAGATTTTGAAGAAGACATTACACGCTCAAGGAAATATTGTCCTTCTCACACTTACTTTCAAGCTGTCGCTTGCTATTTTACTGAGACAAAATTATTGAGACTCGACAGTATAGATTCTACCTAACGTTTGAAAGTACAAAGTACAAATAGTACAAAAAAGATTTTGAAGAAGACATTACACGCTCAAGGAAATATTGTCCTTCTCACACTTACTTTCAAGCTGTCGCTTGCTATTTTACTGAGACAAATTATTGAGACTCGACAGTATAGATTCATCCTAACGTTTGAAAGTACAAAGTACAAATAGTACAAAAAAACTAAAGAACGCTCATTGAATACATCGCATACTTTTAAACTATTAATATTTAGGAGACGGAAGTTCACGATGTCACTGACAGTCCATCAATCATAACAGGTCATCAGAATGACGATCTGCTTTCTCCATAGGTATATACCAGATAATGTTCTTAGTTTCTTTGATCTCCTGACATTAGTAGCGTCTGTGACTCAGTAGTTAAGACATTGTAGTAGTTACTTTTGTTGAGAAATACGAAGTGAGTTCATAGTCTAAAATAAAACATGGTTGTCAAAATATAGAAACGGTTGACAACGGCTTCATAGAGTCCTACAGAAAACTCTGAACAGCGATTACCCCTTTAGTCCAGTCATTCATGTAATTGCTGGCGCTCCTAGTATTTGCTTTAAGAACTAAATTTCATTTTTATTACGTCATTCCCGCCGGTGATAATTGACGTGAACTATTTGGTTCATTACTTTTATAGTTATTTTTAACTGTATGACAAAGCTCTTGTGTATCAAACAATACTGGATGTAGATGATGTACTTCTAAAAGCAGTAGAGCGAGAGGGCTACACAACACAACTCCTCTCTGTTTTTAAGTTCGTCCTGATAGACTTGAACAGAGAGATGTTCTATGACCAGATGATCTAGACAAGTTCTATTCTATTAGGATTTTTGCCACTTGTCTAGGCCCTCTGATGATCTTTTTCTCACCGGCAACAACGTAAAATATTAGTTCTTGTTTTATATGCCAAGTTTAGTTCTCAGAGATAGTGTTTCATAGATCTCAATAACTAGGTGCATACGTACCTATGCTTTCAGTTATTGCCCAAAATTACGTTTCTCTTTTTACTTAAAGAGGAATGGCAATTTCTTACAAATTCCAGTTTCGAACTTATCATGATCACTATTATCATAACAGCTGAAAGACCTCCACTGTTGGACATAGGTCTTCCCCAATTTTCGCCACCTTGGCATTTCGTAAGCCACCCTAATCCATCGGTTGTCCACCACCCTTATAAGGTTGTCAGTCCACCTTGTGAGGGGTCTGCCCACGCTGCGTCTTCCGGTTCGTAGTCGCCACTCTAGAACGTTTCTGCCCCAACGGCCGTTAGTTCTGCGAGCTGTGTCCTGCCCATTGCCACTTCAGAGACTAGAACTTATAACTTCCTGTAAACAGGTGTTCTTAACACGAAGTCATCAACATTATACTGCATCATCACCATCATACGAACCCGTTACATGCCTCTTCTTCACAGAAGGGATGAGCGTTGATTGATAACACTGCTTGCATTAAATAAATTTATAATATCCTCAGCACTATACCATTACGAATGTATTGATAGCAATCTATTGCACTCCTTCACTGATTAATTGTTCAATATGTATATATAATATATATATATATATATATATATATATATATATATATATATATATGTATTTATTACTGGTTTAAATTTCAATTAAAACTAGTATGAATAAAATAATATTGTAGCTACTTAGTTAAATCTCTACTAAACTAGTTCTCCTATTTTTGTTGCACGCTTGGAATCAATCGGTTGGCTAATTCACAAGTAAAACGACAATCACTATGAGGTAGGAAAGGCACAATAAGAAGAATACAAAGATAATAATTGAAACAAGCCTTTTTTTGGGTGGTGTGGGTTGTTAGCCTCTGATGGCTTTCATAACCTTACGTGGACTATTGCTAGATAGTCAGATAGGCTCTTAACCATACTAGTATTTTCAAACTAATATTTCATGTTTATATTCTAACAGGAGTACTTTATTAGTGCCACACATACTTCCCAATCAATGAAATCCTATTTATGCTGAAACCAATAAGAACTCACGATAAAAACTTAATAGCATTTTGTTGCTATCAGAAACAACATAACCTTGTGTTACACAATATCTTCAACAGCAACTGTAACAAAACCACACACTTAACTTTCGAACAAAACTCATCACTTTTGTTACAAAACAAAGAAGCCAAAGACAACACTCCTTCATTGTGAGAACCAATCACTTGTTTAGCCAAAATATAAAAGAATCGAATAATAATAGAGTGCTAGAGAAATCTGTAAAAAACGTAAACTGTGCGACAAGAAAAGAT
Organism: Parascotia fuliginaria; assembly: GCA_963082885.1. NCBI lineage: Eukaryota > Metazoa > Arthropoda > Insecta > Lepidoptera > Erebidae > Parascotia > Parascotia fuliginaria. Next base: position 17,699,685 of record OY720181.1, on the reverse strand, counting down.
TCAAATTCAGTTAAAAAGTGATGTCAACTTCGAAATACGACTGCAAATTTAAACTTTACCTCAATCGACACAGGGTTAATATTTCCCTGATCGTATTTAGACTTATGCCTCTTTGGCATTATAGGTTCGATGTTTTTGCTATCGTAATTACTAGGATTACTGTAGTTTCGTAACTACAGCAGTTACGTGACAAAAGCCTTCGACGTGAACCGGATGTTGTGATCGCACCATGAACTTGATAATGATTTACAGTAATTTGATGAAGATATTGTGAATGTAGTTGAAATGGTCCAGTGGATAAGGCACCCGCTCCGTAAAACACGAGGTAGTGGGCTCGAATCCAGGCAAGTACCAATGTGATTTTTCAAATCATAAGTACTTTTTAAGTTTATCTTGGGTATTTCTGACTGACGGTAAAGGAAAACATCGTGACGAAACCTGGACTTAAAAGTCTGAAATTGCCAATCCGCCTTGAGCAAGCGTGCTGATTAATGCTCACACCTCTGTATGAGAAGAGGGCTGCCCTGCAGTGGGACAGTAAACAGGCTGGCATTATTTATTATTGTGAATGTTGCCTTAGTGGTGCATAGGTTGTACGTGCGGTTGCTGAGATAAATGTTGTTTGATTGTTGAGGATTCGATTCGGAGCCAATCTCTATATACAATATTAAGTCCCGAGTCAGAGAACACCGTCGTTCTTTCAAAATAACTCCTTCTGATAAGGGTTCTATCGTGCAGGAGTTGTTAATAATAACTATCATAATCGTATGAAGTGTTAAACTGTAATTACCTTACGTAATGTGTCATGGTTATAATGGGCTTAAGTCCCATACGAAAATAAAAAATTGATAAAAAACTTTAATTATAATAATACTTTCCGCTGTAATGTCCTCAGCGGTTTCTTTTTGCCTACAATGGCAGACGGGTCAAAAACGCACCTTATGGTAAGTGGCAACTGTCACTTAAAGACTTGTGCGATACCCGAAACTCTGCGAAGCGACTGCCTACAGTAAAATTAAAGCTCTCTTTAATTCTTGTTTGAATGCATATCTTAATTCGTTTCAGAGACTGCACGTGCAAGGGAGAAATTAATGATTCATAACTCAACAAGAAGTGACCACCTAATGAGCTTAGCATAGTGTATACAAGCTAGCGATGGTATATACTTCATTAATGCTAGCAGAACAGAATGCTAGGGATCAAACTATCAGATAAGAAGGCGGCGAGCAAATTATGTAACAAAAGGAACAAACATGATTGTCATTACAAAAACCTAAAAAGAAAATAATGGAATCATTAATTATAATTAACACTTGTTAAAGACTTAAAATACCAAACCGCAAATAGTTTCAAACACTTGTCATCAGTACGAGAACTTATAACAAAAACGAAAGCTATTGATCGATGTAAGAAAAGCAATAAACAAAACAAATAATTAAATGTAACTGGACACAAGTAAATCACGTGCATAACATCACGTAACAGACGTAATTTATTATTACACAAGAGGTGTAATTACAATAAACTGTCAAAGTCGTAGTCTAACCTCAAGTGTGGCGTAACGAGAGTACGCTGTAATGACCCAAACTTTCCTTATGATGGACAATGAAGCTTTGTTTCGTAATATGTAATTGTTGATTGATTGTGTTAAATAACAACAAATTGATTTGATTAATATTCTATTTGTGTTTAGAAATTTGTATACGAAAGTTGTAGTAGGGATGGGAACAAAAACTGACTTATAAGTAAAGTAAAACGATGATAAACGCGGTCCGATAGTAGTTTAAAATTTGATATAAAATGAATTCGAAAATTAACTGTATCTCTGTAAATATCCGAATGATTTGAAGTGTTCTGATCTATAATAATATAAAGTTTTTCCCATCGCCGTGTCTTGGAATTTGAAATATGTTATTATTTTGCGCGAGTTCAGATATTACTGGTGTCTTCAAATTTCTGACGACATTATACTAAGTCCTGAATGCCTGCTACACCATTAAGCGAGGACATAAATCTACTTTCCATTATCTAAACGAGCGAAGTCGCGTGCAAAAACTATTCACAATTAATATACAAAAGGCCGGACTTGAGATCAACATCAGCAGCAAAAACTGATGAAGAAACACCAAGTTGCAAATCGAATCGTGAGCATACAGCCGCCGACGTGATCGGGAAACATCCACGTTAATGCTTTCCATCTCGATAAGGTCTGAACAGACAGCAGGTGAGACGGTGACGTAAAGTAGTTGTAATGTATTGCACTGGCTAATATAAAAGAACTTACGGTACATCCTTATTCAGCATGCATCAGGATTAACTGGGGAAGTGCTCTCCTCTCATAGCATATCGACGAAAAGTAGATATTACTTTCTATACTAATAATCTGTTTGAAAATAGTTCTTCCTCATTCCTTTCTCCAAACATGGCTTGGTTTTCACAATATTGTATATGTGATGCTTAGAGGGCACAGTTATGTCCATAGGATATACTACTTATAAACAGGTGGACTGTATGCTTTACCACCTTTTGAGTAAATGTCATTTGCATAATACCATAAAACACGTCTATTTTTGCTTGCAAGTGACCTCAGTACAGTGACAGTTGGCACTATCATAATGAGTCTTAATGAATTTTAATTTTGATAGAATTGTTTGCTAAAAGTAGTAAAGAAAATAATATGGTCGTCTGTCTGTACCAACCTTTACATCTTTCTTCCTACCTTTTACTTTCGAGAAAATATATATTGCAGCTGTATTGGATTACCTAAGGCTATCTACCTGATACTCAGTATTAATGCTAGTTCGATGGGCGAGGAAGTAATCGTAATAGTACTTTCTAAGTTTATCTTAAACATTACTGAGGTGAAGGAAAATGTCGTGTGAAATCTTGGACTAAAAAAAAGGCTCATTTTAATTCGTCTTGAGCAAGCGTTGTGATTAATGCACATGCTTTCTGTGTATGAGAATAAGTCTATAGTGGGAATATAGTGGGCTAGTACGAATACCTAATAAGATAAAATTATATCAAAAGCTTGTAACTTTTATAGTATTACATTTATGCTCTTATATCTCTGGGCTAGAATTTCAGATCCTTATGAATCTGTAGTGACCCTTCCATTTAATTCATTCCATCAACTCTGGGCATCAGCTCTACGGCTGCAAGTATGGTTCTTTTATTATTATATGTTTTTGAAGTATTTTGGTTTTATTGATAGGATTCGCAGAAGGCTCATATAAAAGCTAAATAAAAGCTATGACTGTAATTCACAAATAAACTCGTAATCTTTGAATTTTCAATTTTACGTGTTTCTGTCTACGCTTTGTGACCGATAATTGTATGTTTGTAGTTTTTACATCACAGGGCTTATTATCTGGTCACTCGCGCCTATTATCCGTAATTTCTTTGACATCCAAAATAATGATAATAATGCATCATTCATAGTCATTAGGCTATAAAAATATGACGTAACTACGCTCATGGCATATGCGCCATGACAGGTGCATACAGTTGTTACACTGTGTGATGCAATGGGTTATGGTCTAAGCTGTAAGCATAGCGAGTCGAGTGTCCCCTTAGTAGTAGACATTTTTCGTTTTCTTAAAAGTTCATAGCAGACTTTTATTTCTTCTCATTTTCTTCTGGTTAAATACGTGGATGGATTTATGACTCTATTATATTTTTTAGACACCCAAATATTATATTTGGTATCGTGCATTGTTACAAGCTTAATAAAGTTTTATTGCTGACAGTGGCAGACGAGCAAACATTCCACGTGATGGTAATTGGTAACTGTCGCTAATGGACAACTCAGAGTCCCTAGCATTGTTCCCGCAATGCCAGGGACTCTGCGATGCACTGCCTAGCGTGAAGGGAATGGGGTAGTTGAAAGGATTGAAGATAGTGAGGAAAAAGGGCAGTAAACAAATTATTTAATTTACGTCAATATATGTATCTTTTACTTAAACATCGAGTACCTATCCCCGCTAAGCTTATAAGTTCGCGATCTCTCACACCACATACCAAACAAAATTAAAACCAAGTCACGGTTCTCAGTGAAAATAAATGCCATCGCGCACTGGCGACGAGACTTACATACAAGTACGATGTAGGAACCCTTCATTAGCTACGTGTTTACGTAATGTAGGAAGTGTCAAGGGAAGTCAGAAGCCTGTTGAATATTAAAGGGTTACGACATTACAACTATTGTTGTTTTGTTTTATAATAATAATATGGTTTAGCTGTAGATATTTTCTGCTTTTTGATAGGATGGAACGAAATCATAAAAAGTAAAGAAAGAAATAACAACAGTAGGAATACGTGCGACTGTTATGCACGAGTTTGTGGATTCAATAATGCTAAACATTGTGCAATTCTACTAATATTATAAATGTGAAAGTTTTTATATTATGTTCGTATGTCTGTGTGTTTGTTATCAGTCAGCGCCTAAACAACTAAAACGATTTCGATGAAAATTGGTATGTTGATAGATTCGGTGCCAGAAACGGACACATGCTACTTTCTTCCCGAAAATCGGTTTGGTTCCCGAAGGAGACTGTATGTTATAGGATTTGTTTGTTATTTCAAGACTTGTCTTTGAAGAGTTAACATGCATTTAGTATTTAAATACAAGAATAAAAAAGTTAGTACCAAAGTAACAACTTTATAATTACAGACTTTAAAATTAACTCAACAGATAAAACTTTGATTTTGGCTGCGGTTAGACCATGGGGCTCTTACCCGAATCTACTCGTGCCTTTACAGGTCACCGGCCAGTGTTATGGGCGTCACCCAAATAACCGAGAACGTAAATATAATTGTAAATAAATGTTTAACTTCACACGACGTTAACATCTAATAAAGTCATTATTACTTCGTAATATGTAATTTATGTCGTAGGTATATGAGTGACGGCGACAGTGTCGTCGGGCAGGCGTCGAACCCGCGACCTTGAAGAGAAAGTTATGAGATCTAAAATTACTTGAGAGCAATTTTCTTGTATTGTGTTATTTTTGTACAAAGGTTTTATTATAGAGATTTAAAATATGGTAATAAATAAAGAATTAAAATAAACTGCATTTAGTTAAGTATGTAGATGAACGTAGAAAAATAAATTAAATAATCTTTAAAAGTAAATAATATTTAGTCTAAAAAAAATATATTTTCTTTCATAAATATTTAATTTATACAGCGTATTTTATTTTACAAGGAAACTTTGTTGTTTTAAGACAGACCTGTTAAGGAGTACCTACTTTATAAAATTAAATAAACAATAAATTGTAGAATGTGTTTCCCTAGTCAAAGAATTGGTGTTCACGAATTGCCGGTCAGCTTTCATTTCTTTTGCCTAATTATCTGAATATTCTGAGAAGGTAGAAACCTACCTAATAATAAAGGAACCCAGATCAATGAATTTAAATAAAACCTAGGTCCATGAATTTATTTAAAAACCATTGAAAATGGTTTAATGTCTTTGATTTATACTAAAATTAATTATTTTACAGTACAAAATTCAAAATTAATTATAAAATTTAGGCCAAATTATGACAAAATAGCCCACATGTGAGTAAACACAAAGGTGTTCTTATGTCTCGTTATATCTACTTTTATTTGCACGCACACAACTGTGATACCTTCTGATTCCGTATTTCTGCACGCTATTTAATAACAATTTAAACCATACAAAAAGAGTGACGTGAGTTTCTTGCCAGTTCTTCTCATGGCTCTACCTCGTCAGCTAACTGACTGTAGGTCAATTGGCTGACATTTTGTAACCTTTAACGTTAATTTAATTAACCTATGTAAATAAATGATTTTTGACTTTTTAGACTTTTTTACATAAGATAATTTCACGCTTTTTTATTGAAGTGCAAGCATCAATCACACTCATAATTTACCTGCTTAGAGTGTACGTAATTAGGTAGGAACCTGCAGTTTACAACTTCTAAACGGTAAATTTCAGACTCCAGGTTTAATAAATAACACTAGTAAGCATCGTGGAATAGTGTGAGTAACACTCATAAAATAATAAATGGCAATTAATAAAGTATCGTTATATCAATCTATACTATTTTTGTTTGTGTTTGAGCGCGCTAATCTCTGGAGCTAACAATTGAATTTGAATAATTCTTCTTGCGTATGATAGACCCGACCCGCTCTTGTGGCAGGTTATAGGTTACGTAACATCACACTATTGGCGATGGGAGCAGAGCAGTAACCATAGACTCGGGTGAAACTGCGCTGCGTGAAGCTGGCGGTGACTGCGTAAAATAATTGTAATAATTGGTTTCAGCATGAATGGGCCGGATCGTCCGGGGAAGTACTACCCTCTCATAGAAGATCGACTTAAGAGTAGTAGTATCCTTACTACTGCGTTTCGTTCGGTGAGTGAGAGTGCCGGAGGCCCAATTTCCCCCCTATCCTCTTTACTCACCTCCCTCATTCCCTTTCTCTAACCCCATTCCCAGCCGCCATAGTGGAGGCTACCATACCAGCAGTTTAAGACGATAGCTTTTGGTATGGTGGCCACCACTTCTGTATTCCACTGACTGCTTGCCATCAGGCGGGGTGGAGTCACTTTGGTAGACTAATAAATATAAAAAAAATATAAAAAATTGTATGAAAAACCGCGCCCCTTGTATACACTCTGAGAATTAACAATTTAACAAAAGTAAGAAATCTTAGCACTCTAAAATAGCAACAGATTAGTTACTCCGTGTATCGCCTTTTCTTTTTTCTGTTGTTTTTAGGGTTCAAGAGCCAAATCGAAACCATTATAGGATCACTTTGGTGTAAAATTGTTCGTCTGTCTTTAGGTACGAATGCAGAAAAAGTAATATTATTTTTTTAGAGCCCATACGTACCTCATTGTGTTTTCTACTATTTTAAAAGGAAACAGTACCAATAGTTGACAAAAACTTATTTCAAATTATATTAAAATATTTAAAGGAGACGGGGATTTTTGGGCCCAAATATAATGAAATGTAATATGGCTTAAAAAATGGTTATATTTTTCTAAATTATATATCCAAAAAACCAGCTCAATTTACAATCTGGCAATTAAGATATCTTAAAATCAAATTAGTCAACATATTGTGTTGACTAATTTGAGGTCAACGCGAATCGATTACAAATACTGATCACCGAGATATGCTAAATTCAGAGAAAAAATAAAAATAGTATGAATTAATTTCAAAATGTTTGTATTTAGCGAATTCAAACATTTTGACTTTAATTTTCATTTATTATAATAATATAAATCATAGCACATTTTTCCAGGTTTTAGGAAAAAAAACATTAAATTAAATTATGAACTGACCTTCGATTAGAACATTGATAAGAATTGATAAGTTGTAAGTCTGTGCTTGTATTTAAATCTGTGTTGACAGAAATTACAGTATGGGTAAACTGCCCATATACCCGACCTATCCTCATAAACGCTTTTTGCAATAATTAAACATCTGTACTATAGTACAGATCTTTAATTAGTTTGTTCATTGTTTAATCAATAGTAAATTAAGAAAATAATGTAAAATTAAAGTGAAATAGAAATAATACATTAATGCATTGCCTAAAAATATCATAATTACATAAAAAAGCCCAACCAAGAATATCAAGAAACCTAAAGTTAAATGCCGAAAAATGTTGACAGCGGCGATATTTGGTAGCTTTACCCTATGCTATGAAAATAAAAATGTTTTTAGCTCTTAATTTAGATTGCCAAATTATTCGAATTTTTCAAAGAATGTTTGTAATTACACTAGTTATTAATTGAGACAACTTTAATAAAATAAATAAATAAAATAAAATTCATTTAATTCAGTTAATTACATCCTTAGGTAAGTAGGTAAATCATTAAATTATTATATTTCAATTATAAATTATTAAATAAAAAATAACATTAAATAAATTAACACATAACATTAACTAATTACACTATAATAAATAAAATAAAATCAAAAATATTAATATAATACAATAATATTAATACTTTTACATGTTGGGCCCAAACATGTATGGAAGAGTATTTGTCTCCTGTAATGAGTTATGTTACTTTAACAATATATGGATTTCTAAGGTACTGTTCTGTTTTGTTTTCTAATGGTATATGAATTGAAATATTTATCTATAATTTTGCTATGATGACCCTTGGCGTAGCGTCTATCAACACTGAATGTCACTGATTCCTTAATATCAGCTAAAGTAAAATCATCCAGTTGTTAACCCTCATTGAAACCTACAACTACTTTATCAATCATTAATATCTTCGTAAACAAATAAACATCACAAACAAGGAAAACTAAAACAATAGTAATTCACATGCGTCTCTAGTGTTTTGCAAACGCATCTGTCATCTGTCATCAATAATGCGCAAGAAACTTCGGGGAAAACCATAGTCTTTGTTTGTAATGTATCTACTCGTAAGTATCGATTGTTACCTTTGTGGACAAGTGTGAAAGGATTACGGGACGCTATTTAAATGGTGTGAAAACGAAAGCGGAGTTATGTAATTGTGACAGAAGTTAATGGTTTCGTTAACCTATAAATAGATCAGTGACATCTTAGTGAGTTCTTTTATAAACTACTAGCCAAAAAGAATTGTTCAAATCCAACTGGTTGTTCCAGAGATTCAAACAAATAGACAAACTGTTCCGCTTTATATAATAGTATATAATCAAGATAGTTTCATTTTTCAGGTTCTAAAATCTGTTACTCGTGCTTTGTCGTGAATTTATAAGTCTAATCTTGTCTGTATCACATCCGTCGCAGGCCGAGCATGAATGTGACTAGCACAAAAGCATGGAGCTTGGCAGAAACGAAGAAAGGCCTCTACCCAGAAGTGGGTAGATTCGGGCTGTGAATGATGGTGATGATGAATAAGTCTCCAAAGACCACTAGTCAACTAGCGTTATTAAAGAAATGGGAACGATTACCTAAATATTGTCCTAGTCTATCAAAGTGTTGACTATGTGGTCTCTGGTCTAAAATATATGTAACCATCCCATTTATAAATAATGTCGTCGGAGGTGACTAAAGAAATTCCGACGTAGCATCGTTAGTCGCCCTTGCTGCGGCCCCCAACCCACTTGATAATATGGTAAACGTGATGACTATAGCACACATCTTCTTTGGGAAAGGCCTATCTTCTGCGGTATAAATTTTAAGGCTGAGGAAATACCGAAGAGTTGTATCGAAAGATATAAATAACGGCTCCAAAAGGATAACACCCTTAACTCTAATCATCTACTTCCACAAATTAGTGGTACTTTCTACAAGTAAAGTGCAAGCCATTCAATTACTGGCAACAATAATTATGTTAAAACATAATACATTAGGACAATTTGAGCGTGACGTAAGTGTGGTTAGAAGATTAGGAGAAATGATGGCGGAGCAATCGGAAATAAAAGTAGTCTTAATTGAATTTCGATTCAATAGATTTAAAGCAACGTTTGTAACTCTCTAAAAGTTTAAAAACAATTTCTTATTAAGTAACTTATTAAGCAATTTGGAATAACCATTCGCAAACGAGCCAACAGCTTACCTCACTCAGGTAAGTGGCAACTGTTGGTCAAGGACTTCTGCCAGGGGTTCTATGAAGCCGTGATTTTAATGCTCTCCTTAAATATCATTATAAAATTGGTCAGGTTTTTTTAGAACGTCGGAGGACTAATTATCATTGGTGGTCTTCCTTTTCGTCGGTCATTCCCTTGTGTGCTCCAGTATTTTCTTAGCATTGTTTCTGTGTAGCTTAAGGAACACAACTATGTCCTTAAGGTTACTACTTACCATCAGGTGGACTGTATGCTTGATGAATGACTGCCTCCGTGGTACAGTAGGAACACATGCGACTGCTATGCACGAGTTTGTGGGTTCGATCTCGATCCCCACACGGATCGCAACTTTGTGTGATCCATAAATGTTTGTTCTGAGTCTGGAAGTACTTTGACTTTGTGTCCGTTAATTGTATGTTTGTAGTCCTCTGTGACACAGAGCTTGTTCCCTAGTGCGGACGTAAAAATATCTTTCAAACTTTCAACAGTATATTCCCTTATGGTCGAGTCTATGTACGTCGAATCTTGGAATCTATTGTTCTAGAACAAAAAACTCTGATATAAATGTACCATACTGGACACAAAGACTTGACGTAAAGGGATCCGACATAAAGGGAACATTTTCTTTCAACTGATACAATGATGATTATTTCTTTTTTGAAAAACAAAACAATTTTCATAAACAAAATCAATCAAACCTAATCCTATTGCAAAATCGACGATTGCGCATGTTAACCATAACTAGTTAGCTAACTGTTTTACTGTATATAAAATTGATTTAATATACACAATCTACGCATCAATAAAAATAATTGAGACCCAAATACCGATCAATTAAATATTTTAATGTTAGCAACCGCACATTTTTGTACGGTCAGTAATTTCTAAACCACAAATCAAAAATATAATATGTATCGATCACGAAACGGTACGAATCAAGCGGGCCGAAGTGGAACGATGCGAATCGAGAAATTGATCTATTGTGACGTCATGAGGCCCAATGCGCAGGCGTCGTTTTTGCACCGCAGCTTTCCTCGCAAACATTTCGTGTTTCATAATAATTGTAATAATGACAATGAATTTGGTAATTCACTATACAGCGGTAAACACGAGACACAATAATAGGTTTGGCTGCCATTTTGTTTCTGTTATCCATTATCTGCCTATTGTAAACTGGTGTCAGTTTGACAGGTGGTGTATTTAAATCAATTGTTAAGTATAACTTATCTATGAAAATATAGATTAATTAGATTGATAGAAAAAATATATTTCTATTCGAAACCAAAAAGTGGTTATGCAAAAAAATTAGGTTATTAGTTTCATACCCTAAGAAATTATTAGGTATTTCACATTGTTTAAACTAATCTAGAAAACTAAAGGTAAACACATCGCCTAACTACTAGCACCTTAGAAAGAACGTAATTAAAGCTCTACTAGGTACGCAAAAGCAATTCATTTTAATTAATAAAAAATCACACGCTTAATATATAACACAGGCCCACGTCCACAGTCGTCTAGACCTAAAGCTTACATATAAGCGTTACGTAATAAGGTTGTTAGCAAACACTCTGATAATAAGAACTTAGTACCTTTAAATATTCACTCTTGAAAGTTGAAACCCTGGGACCAGTATAACCCAACACACTTTAACACACTTTTCTAATACAGAACACACTTTTAACACATAACGCACTTCGAACACGAGGTTTATGAGGTGAACCTATTTAACACGCATCGCTTCTTAATCGGTGTTATCATGTAAATTTTGCGGTATATCTCGTTTTATAGGTGTTTAATTGCCCTTATCAATAAAGCTTATTCTCATTTTACGAGTTTGAGCAACGTACAAGAAAATATACCACGGTAGGTACTTTAAGATATGTATCGACCACTGAATTTTTGTGTTTAGTCCATTAGCAAGATAATGCAAAACGATAAATGATTTTTTCTGCGCATGTAAGATCCTACAATATTATAGTATTCTGAACTACAAAGACGATATTGTAGCACCTAAGAACTACATTAAAAGAGTTCTGTTAGAATAATCTATATAAAAGCAAAAGCTCACTCACTCATCACGAAATCTTAGAAACTACAAGTGCTAGAAGTCTCAAATAGAAATTCATCCCATAAGACGATAAAAATGGGTGGAAAAGTTTGTATGAAACTTCTATAGCTTTTGTATTAGGATTTTTAATAAGTATTTTTAGTAATTTTTCAAATTACTACAAAATACTCATTATTCAAAGAAATTAAAAATTAAACAAGCCTTAAAAAGGGATGAAATAGGGGCTGTAATTTTGTATGAAAAATTCTTTATTATTTTCAACCTCACTTAATTATACTCTTTTTAATTAGCTAAGCACCATTTAGAAACTACCCTTAAAATGTGGAAAAATAACAGTAGCAAGTGTGTGAAATTTCGTCAGTTTTAGTGGTATCTAGTGAGTAAATAGATTTAAATGTGATTCAGAATAAAGATGGATTAAACTGATTATTACTAATACATACAATGTACGATTGCCGTAAGATCAGGCAGGCCATATTCTCATAGTTAAACATCTGAATTTTCACGCGAACGTAGTCGCGGGCAATAGCCAGTAATATTATATAAGACTTACCGCAATACATTTTACTATTTAGGCATGGTATGTTAATCAATCTTTGAGAATAGCTAATACAATATCAATGCAATATAATTCAGTTTTCTGAGACAAATCGCTGGTTTCACTTTTCATTCACGATAATTATGTAGTTGACAAGCAAACGATTAATTTTCCTTTGAAATAAACACTATTTATGTCTCTTTATTAACTGTTGATTTGGACTCAGAGCTTAAGTGAGTTAAACTCACTTAAAAAGTCTGCCAAAAGCTTTTGAGAAAGGCTTTTGCTCAACAGTGGGACACATCTACAAGATAATTTTAAAAAAGAGTATCCGTGTTTGACCGTAAGAACGTTATGCCGTCAGTGTAGTTATAAGGTATATGTATAATAACCTGGTACGAGTTGACAAAATGTTAATAAAATTGCTGACCCGATGATAGATTGTGGCGACATGTAAAGTAGGTACTTATGTGCAGTTAGCTTTCTGCGGCGCGGTTTCACCCGCGCGTAAAATATCGTTTGTTGTATCCCTCGGGAACAGATCTATTTATTAACCGGGACAAAAAGTAGCCTATGTCCGTCTCCGGCACCGAATCTATCTACATACCAATTTTCATCGAAATCGGTTCAGCTGTTTAGGCGCTGAGTAGTAACACACACACACACACACACACGCACGCACGCACGCACGCACGCACGCACGTACGCACGTACGCTCGCACGCACGCACGCTCGCACGTACGCACGCACGCACGCACACACACACACACACACACACACACATACAAACTTTCGCATTTATAATATTATTAGGATAGCAACGGGTTGGTCTATCTAAATATAGGTAGCTGCGCAAGGTTTGGTTTGGATCGACTTTGCGTTGATTGATGCAAGCGAAAATATAATATTTGTATTGATTTTGGATCACTTTTTATGTATGTATGTATTTACAAAAAAAGTATGTTAAAAGTATGTCTATCCGCATTCTAGAACCCATATGATGATGGTGTTGTGTAGTTGTTATGGTAATATCGGTACCTACTATTGTTTCTATTTTTAAATTTTGGCATAAGAAAATTTAGTTCTGAGAGTAAATACCAGAAGCGCTGTTAGTTTCAATACAAATATTTTACGATGTTACAGCGTGAGACATTCTCGTAGCAAGTTAGCTCATAGTAGAACTATAAAAATACGTTACTGTTTCTTGTTAAAATAACAGAATTTTGCTTATTTATTATTTCATAATTCTGTTGTTGGGTTAAGTTCCCACGTTTCACCAAAAAAATTTAAGTTTTTGACGAAAAAAGTATCTCATGGTTATAGATTGTTAGCAAATTTGTCGAAAATAAAGTTGCTATGTAATAGTGTAACATTTTGACGTTTTTTAGGTTTACGAGGGTGATAAGCATAAGCATCTGATGGTTAAATGGTTCCGTAAACTTTGCACATATCTGTATTCTTTAATCATTGCAGAAACAATTTTGATTCTCTAAGTTTTGCAGGCATTCTCAGACGCTCGTGAATTTTGCGCCTACCCAAACAAAGCCGGAGGTAAGCCACTAGAATAATATAATAGTAAAAATAAAGCTCTAAGTCATAACAAATTGCTTAAATTATATGTAATCGTTGCGGTTATCGACACAAATTTAGTGTACGTAAATAATAAAAGTTCCGTACACCAATTGTGAAGAAATTAATGATTTGTGGTGAATAGAGATTAGATCTTAAGCTCTTTCATCGAGAAATTGCTCATTCATCTACGTTAATTTTTAAATTATATAGAAATGAACAAACTTAAGCTGTTTTGGTAAATATTTTTAAAAAGATATTTATATTTACCTGGTTAAATTTAAGTTTTGGGCCGCTACTTATGGATTTTAGAAGTACCAAGAGTTTCTGTATCTTCGGCGTCTCTACTGCTGTAGCTCTCAAGAAAAATCTCAAAAGCCTGCTCTTGCAAGAGAAAACTGTCAACACTGTCCTTTTCTTAAAACCACGTTTGTAACGTAATTTAAACATAGTTTTACTCAGACCAAAAGGACCAAGTTATGATCTCGACAGTTATGATGTTTGATTACGCTATAAATGTAAATTTATAAGTAACATATTGTTTACAAACAGAATATAAATGTTTAGGAAAGCATCACAATGGTTAGGTCGTTTTATTACCGAAATAATATATCTCCAAAAAATTAACGAAGAAAAAAGCTCTACTTATGAGAATTTTTCTTCAGCTAGTGTCAAATAGGCATCGCAAGGGTAGGCCGCCACAAACGCAGCATACAGCCAATTATAGAAGCTTAGTCAGAGTTTTTTGGGAAACGTCTTATTGTTTGCAAAATTTTGCATTTAAGACATGAATCAATTAAAAGCTTTTCGGTCAGCTTTAATTAGTATGAGCCATAAAATAAACATAGATCTAGAATATAATATAAAAATGTATAATGTGTAACAATCATTAGGCTATTGAACGAAAGCAAAAGTTATGCCGTAAAAACTTCTTTAAAAATAAAACACTTACCTCTAGAGCTGTACCCATCACAATTGACCATAAATAAAGTCACGATGACAACACAACAAATAATACGCAACATAGTCATAATTTTATACGAGATCAATTATCATCACTATACACAATTAACGTTATTATGCGTAAATTACGATACTATAACTATCGACGTTTAACGATTCATAAACGTCACTATTAATCATCGTAACTGTCGATAAAAAACCGGTAAAAGTTTTACGAATTTGAAAATAGAATGTTTTGAGACACGTGCGGTCGTGATGGTTTCGGTTTTAGAAATGCTCGGAAAAAAGTGCGCTCTGCGCTTGCGTCGTTATTATCGACTAACGATAGTGTTTTTACTTTTTTCCGTAGTGCTCTGGCGCCTAGCCCCCACCGGGAAAATGGTGGGGGTTGACAACATTTGGGTATTTTCATAGGAAGTAAATAATGTGCTTTATTCATAAAATATATACTTACATCATGAAACTATAGGTGGTTTGATGTATTTCAATCGCATGCGCGGTTTGAATAGTGAATCGAAAGTTCATTTTGTTCAACCACTTGCAATAGGTTTAAAAACCACAACATTGATATGATGTGATTTTGGATACATTTTATTGTAATAAAAGCCAAATACTTTTCTTTGTTTTTAAACTGAGAATTTCTAGCCAGAAAATGCCGATATCGCTTTTTCCAATCCGCGGATTGAATCCGAGACCTCTGCGTACTAATAATCTTCAAGCAGTAGTCATTTTATGTAAAAACAATACGACACGCCGATACCTATCTTAGGTAGCAAGATTTACAGTTCTCAAAAAATAAACAAACAAATAAATAAAATAAAAAGATCTTGTTTCCTAGAACTATCGAAAGGAAGTTAAATAAAAAATGTTGGTGACCAATGTCTTATAGAGAGTGAAATGATCGACGCGTGCGCAGCTATCGGCTGCAATACAGACGCAGTCGATGAGCGACGCCAGCGGGAACAACACGTATTTTTTTTTTATTGATTGCATAAATTGCCGCTCACCGTTAACAGATTAAGTAGTAACGAGTTCGATTCCTGAGTTTAGCGATTTGTCTTATAGATTACAGAATAAGCATCCAGGTTGATCAATATGGTCATTCGATATGGCACCAAAAGTAATTTCTGCAAATGTTGAAAAGAGACGAAAGCGTTTAAATTCTCATCTAACCCGTGTAGAAAACACGGGTTAGATGAGAATCACACATCTGGACCCTAAAAAATATTCTTAATCTCATAGAGAAACTTTCTACTAGGTAACACTTTACCAGCCCATGTATTCGCATCTAATTTTGATCCCTGGTCTTTTAAGCGGGGCGTGAAATAGCATCTCACAAAGTAGCCATAGTGGAGGCCACAATACCACCAATTTCTTCTTCAGCTTTTGAATGGTTGATACGCTGGATTCCACTGTCTGCTTACCATCAAGCAAAATAGAGCCACTTTGGTGAATAATAAAAAAGTAAGCGTTTTAAGAAGAGCCCTAAAGATGAGAATTGTCTCTATAGGCACTTCCTTTTTTCCACCGATCGCAACGGATACGATTTCCACGCGACACGAATATTTATGAGCTTTAGAAATACGATTATTTGTATAAAGAGTGTAGATGTATTTCAAGATCTTTAGTTAGGTAAGTATTATGTTTGTGATAGACAAGAATTTGTTTTCTATTTTTGGATTTAATTGTGGCAAATCAAAGCAACAAACGATATAAAGTGGACTGGTTCCAGATGTTGACAATAAGTTAAACTAATCTTGACAATTAGTGCGTTGTTGAGAGGTCTTCGATGAGTGAGACTAACGGCCTTGTCAAGGCCAAACAATGAACGGATTATAATGGCTTAGGACTGGTCAAAATGGAGATACTCAGAACCCGAGAAGCTATTTAGCCGCTCCAGGCAAAAGGTAAATATTTTTGCAAGCCCTTTAAGTAGTTAAGTATTTAAAAGTGATATTTTTTAGGAAATGTGATAATACTGTCTCTCATTTTTGCAGCCTTGACCATTTGCCCGACTTGCCTCCTTTAAGTTGGGGCCCTAGAAATGCTAGAAAGATGCCTATAACCAGCATTGAACTACTTGCGAACATGAAAATAATTAATAATGTTAATTATACCAGTAGTTGGGCTCTTGGAACGGTAGCCACCACTTTTGGGCTCCACTGACTGCTTACCACCATCAGGCAGAGAGTAGTTACTTTGGTAGACTAATATAAAAAAATAGTTTTATTTTAAGCCGGTACAATTACTTTAAAGACAACATATTCCGGGTTTACTTCATATTCGTTAACTTTAATTGTATGTTTATAAAGTTTATAGCCACTCTGACAGACTTGTTAGTACACAACTGTGTCTTCTGATTAGTCAGATCGCAGGAGAATCAAAGTGGCTGATAGCCGTTAGGCAAGTTCTGGAGTGGCGACCACGAACTAGAAAACGTAGTATGGGATCTCATAAACTCATAAGGTGGACTGACGACCTCATAAAGGTAGCAAGCAACTGATAGAGGAATCGACTCACGACCAGCCAAAGTGGCAATACTTAAGGAAGGCCTATCCAGCAGTGGATGATGATGATGTTTATGATCTCGACTTAGGTATACGAATTTTATCGTCGCAAGCTGAGCTAAAGTCAGCTGTATCTATAAACTTAATAATGTGATCAAAGAAACCAGTAAAACATAAACTCAACGACATCTACCGGTTGACGTAGTTAACACATTGTAAGGTACAAGCTGTGCGCTATCTCTCGACGCATTGACGTACCTAATAACCAACTTGTCAATAAAATCGTTACTTACTTAATAGTTTTACGCTGTGCCGCTAGAAGCGCTGCAGTCGCGTGCAATAATTGCATTACGGTTATGTTTATCTATCTCTTTCTACCATCGAAGCATATTTCTGGTTAGAAAGAGTCAGAGAATCATGTCAATGGAACGTAACGTAAACATAAGTTGTCAGTTGTTGAGCTAAATTCCACGGTGGCGGGTTACATAGAGAATTTTATTTAAGTTTTGATTATAATATCGAGTATACTCGTAATTAACAATATTACATAAAAATAAATAAGTCGCTCTGTGTATATTTGTAAAGTGTTTTTGGTGTGTTTTTGTGTAACTTTAAGCTGTTTGTCTGTGATGTCAAGCTGTTAAAGTAACGGTATTGTGTTGTGCTGTGAACCTCTCGGTTTTGTATGAATTTGAACACACCTACTACAAGAAGCTCGTTTTTGTGGCCAAAAGTACAGGATGCGAAGTCACGTGTGATTTTTAATTGATCTTATTTACTGTAAGTAGCCCATTAAAGTTACAATTCTTACATATCGCACTTAATTATTTTATTTTATTTAACTCTTAATTATTTAATTATTACATTACACTTTATCGTAATTTTTTTTTCATTTATACATAATTAACTTTTGTTATTTGCGTTATTTGCACAATAACTTGAAATTTGAACTTGAAACAAAAACTATGTTTTTTTTTCAAATTTTAACTCATTAACACTTATTGTCTATACGAAGAAGTTTCATTTGCATTTAGCAGGATATTAGGGTCAATATTTCACATATGAATCATAGTAATAAAATAGCAGACTTGAGTTAAGCAACCGACCTTGTTGTAAAGGCCCCCATTTGCCATTCTCCACCGGTTTGTCACGCACGTTTGTCCGCAGAGAAAACACCTAATTTATTTACTAATTTATTCATATTCATGGCAAAACGATTATTTATTTATATATAATAAAGTAGGTAGGTAACAACATCTGTTTAGTTAGACTTTAAAACAGTTTATTATTAAGAGGAAAGTTCCCTGACGATACGTACCTACCTAATAAAATTCGACAAAGGTTGTTTAAGTGTTGCTGTGGCATTAGGTGCCAGATATACAAGCACCTACCTAGGTCTACCTTTCAAAATGTTTACTATGAGAGCTGAAGTAGTTGAAGCCTTAAAGTCTGCTCTTATGTTTACACAGTAACCGTAAAAATATCAGCTAGATATAGTTGACTTCGTACTAAGGCGTACTGTTCGAAACATTGGCAATCTCAATTTCAATGATAGGCTGAGTCATTGAAATCCTGGTAGATTTGCTTGATCCAAAACATGATCAAAACATTCATGTTTTATCAATTCAGTTGGCAGTGCTCTGAGTATTTATTTGGCGTGGCATTATCGTCGTCTCTATTCTCCTCGCACGAATCAACTTCGTATAGTTCGCTACTTGGAGGCCTACTACTACCTCAAACAGGATTATTTTATTGTTTGTGTTTTGTCTTTTTCTTTTGTACCATTAAAAACAAGGGTAGAGACAAAGTAAGGTTATAATAAGATTGATATAAGAGGTTGTGGTAGGGCCCTAGGAAACTAACGTTCAGCACAATACACCTTCAGTGTTCATTATTCTCTCATATGTGTGGGGTCTACTACAATTTACCCACGTGCTTATAGTTTTTTAGCCCTGCAAATTGTCGTAGTACATTCATCATTATCATCGGCCTCAACGTCTCTGTCGAAGACCAAAATCCGAATGAAGCCGAGATAAATGGCGAAAAAACAGAAAAGGTTACATTGAAATCGTAGTAAGTACAGTGCATTCTAGTCTCAGCTTACCCTAATAATGAGAGACAATCGTGAAGTTTAAGTAGGTATGCATGATTGTCGACCCGCCTTAAGCTAGTACTGCAATGAAATATACCAACAGTAGATAGACATACATTTTCATAGAAAGTCGGAACTAATGTTCAAACTTGTCTGTATGTATAGACACATAGGTACCGACTTAATAAAAGGTTTCATTGTTGCTTTAGAGTGGCCACGGAACCAGTCTTTCAGGTCGTTTGAAGAAAGTATATTGACATTCTTATTGCTATCTGGGGTAAACTGAATTCGAGCCCAATTGATATTGAACATTATTTGAATTATTGGATGCTATTTTAGTGACAGTGTATCTAAGAACGGAAAAGGATCCATGTATGTTGATTAAAAAGACAAACCTTGAGTTTCTGAAAGTCTGAAGTACCAATTGGATTGCTAAAAGCATAAATAATTACTTTAATTTGATCTAGCTAGTAACTAATTAGATCGAATTATACTAATTATTCATGCTTTTAGGTACTTCACATACGGTTTAACGGGTGATTACTTAGTTAATTTTTCGTTGATCAGCCTTAGAAACTGGGGATTAAATATTGATGATTTAAAATTAGCAGATTTCCAAATTCTGTTGGGTTAATATTATTCCACTTTGCCTAATGGTAAGCGAACTATAATGGGTAGGTATAGAAGACACAGTCCCAATAGCCATCGTAACATAGTGGCTTGGTAGGCCATAAAAATTATTTCGGAAAAGAAAAGAAAAATAAAGGAAAATGAGTTCTTGTTTATAATACAGTTGTGCAGTAGGTAGAACCTACAACCTTTTGCACAGCACTCACAAGCAGTCCTACTGAACCACCAAAGTAAACAAAATTAACGAATAGGTACACACAGACCCGAAACAAATATAGATGATACATTGTTTTGTTTAATGTGGCAATCGAACCCACGACCTCTTACACACCAGTCACACGCATTACCACTGCTCACCAAGCCAGTAAATAGTTAGAATAGTTTAAGTTACGTTTACTGTACATTTAAATTATTCATTTAAAGTGTTACTTAATTTGTTCTTAGATTTGATCTGCGGTGGCAATAGTATTGCTAAACCATTTACGTTTAGTTTCATTTCGAAGTTAAACAAAATAAGTCATAAGATTTTCATCAAATGTTTCTGCATAAATTGAATTGTAGAACTGTTGCAAGAAGAAGAACCAGGTAGTTCGGTTGGTTAGGTCTGTATGTTAATTTAACAAAAATAAAACCAAAAAAATCAAGATAAATAATGTTTATTCACTAAAGTAGTACATCTTTTCCCAAACAAGTCACCCTTTTGCCCAAAGCTTTAAGGAATTATATGTGTGTCAGGCTTCACCTACTTTTATACCATTTATGTAGTTTTTGTAATCAAAATGCTGGATCTCTCATTGCGTTTTTATAAAATTCTTTATTTTAAAGAATGATCAAATAAGTCGACGTATGCTGTGTGAGTAATCTCGTACAAAAATAGCATCAAATCAAATTTATAATAGGACACTACTTAATGTACTCCATAACCACCGATTATTACAAAATCTCGCTTCAGCTGATAGACATTAGATAATATTATGTAGGTGCATAGGCGTTAAACATTTCAACACAAAGCCTAGATAAGTGGACATTATCTGATTGCTGCAATGTAAAATTGCTGTCGATTCAATTGAAACTTACAAAACCTTTAGGACAAAATTCTGGTGTGTTTTATGACCAAATTGTTGAATAGGTTTTGATGGACTTTGTTATTGAGACAATTTTAATGGGTATTCTTTACGATAATTTGATTACATTAGCTTTGTTTATTACTTATTCTGGTAAATTAACTAACCGGCGGCGCTCATCTGATGCTGATGGTTAGTGATAACCTTCTATTTTGGGAGTCTGCCGTTTCTTTGCTCTTAATTTTTCTACATTTTTTCGTTTTCCTCCCAGCCACTACTTGATGGTGTACTTAGCTTAGCTTAGTTAGAAAACTCACTCATTACTTGAGTTAATATGACCATTAACCAGTTCTTGTATGTTATTTTGTCACAGAAATTGTATTAAAAACAGGGCAGAGATTTTGGCAGCAAATTAACCGAAGTATAATACACATCGAGCTGTATCCTGCTTCTCTTAAATAGTACTCAATACAATTCATCCAGGTGACGACGTTTTGGACCCGCATGACCCTGTTAGTTCAACAATGAGACGCTACACAGAAGAGATCATATCATACATAAGTATATAAAACCAGTTCTAAACTCACGTCTATATTTGATGTTTGCTTTTATTACTTGTTTGTTTGCTAATGGATGTACGTTTATGGTAACGAATCTTCCATATACGACAAATGAAATAATATAATTATTTTTATCATACTATCGTGCCTATGCCTGTAGATCTTAGTTGTTGTTAGTAAATCCTTGCTTTAATGCAAATTTATGGGTCGAAACCACCGAGAAACAGTGTTTTATGCATTTTGTTTGATCAATGAGAGCGCTAGCCTTCTCTTTCTTTTTTACACCTTTACAGTTGGCGATACCTCTGTGACATCATGTTTGACATCCAAACCATAAATTGAGTCACTGAAATAGCCTGGAATACCGTCACCGAGTAACCTTCCATTTTAACCACCTATTACGACATTTAAACACCACCAATCATGCAACAATAATAAAAATAGTAAATATTTCAGTATTCAAATTGATACGATCGAATAACGGTAGCTTTAAAGACAGGCAGATGTAGTAGTTGCTATGGCCGAGATTTGGTTGAAGTAGATGCCTGCATAATTAGCGAGGCTGTGCGTGAACCGGTATTTATATCTGCTCTTGAAGTGGACGAGAGTAAAATTGAATTTAAATGATTTTATTATACTTTCTGATATAGGTTTGCTTTTAACACAATTGAAAACGATCAAGATTTCGACAATGGTTTTGGAGGAAGCCAGTGGCAAATTGATTAAAGACGACGTTCGTATAGCTTCCACGTGCTTTGATACCGCTTAGCATTAAATGATGTATGTAACATTGGCTTTGACTGACTTATGATTTTTATCCGCGTAAGGTTGTCTAAAAGCCTGTAATCATAACCCGCTAAAATATTTAAGTATGGTATTTATGGAAAATAGTATTTTCTGGATATAAAAACCTAATATTTTATGCCATTATTGAGCGGAGAGAAAGATTTTTTAAGTCAAACTTAAAATTAACTGGCGTTAGTAGGTATTTGAGAACATAACATTCGTAATTACCTATTTGACACAGAATGTAAGCGCGCCTACGAGATTGACTCGACGCCTACCTAATTGAATTCCTATAGTAAACTGAAAGTTCCAATAAAAAAGAGTTTCTAAGAGTGTTTTAAGATAGATAGTTCAAGGTCGCACTTATTAATATCGTTTTATGAACAAGGTTTCCATGGTCAAATACACAAGAAATGTCTCGAGTAATTGCAGATTTATTTGTATAATAATGGAATAGTAAGTACTAAATTCCAATAGTATATGTTCGTAAAACGATTAAAACTATTAAGTGCAACCTTGAGTAAAGACATCTCTGAGGTTGGTAGGTTATCTGCATGCATAACATTCTTCGAAATATCACAAGTCCCTCTCATTATTACTTGACTTTTTATTCGTATTAGATCACGACCTTATTCTATAGTTATTAAAAGGGCTATATACATTTTTTTAACAAATCCTGAAACTATCTTTTGATTACTAAATATTAAGGTAAGTATTAAAATCAAACGATGCATAATTTCATTGCCTTTAACTTGTTAAGGGTTCCATAAAAATACGCTTTTTAGGTACCTAGGTAATTGTGTGATTATCGTTTTTATGAGTGTGTTAAACATAACTTTACAAATTATTACATTATTCATTATATAAAATAGTCATATTGTAAAATATTAACATACTAAAGTATTAAAATAATACTTTGATTTATCATAATTTATGTTTTATCACTTACTCTTCTTAATTAGGCGTGATTTTTTTTAAAGTTGTAGGTGATCACTGCTCTTAAAAGATGTACTATGTCAGTGATTTAAGTCTCATGCAAGCCACAGGAATTTAAGTTACCTACCTTCTCCTTTAAGTTTCAGAGTATGGTAGGTACAATTATACCTTATTATACTCTGCTATTAAACGGCAGAATGTTGCTACATAATGGTAAATGGTTTAAATTTTTATTCAATTATATTTTCCTTGGCATAAAAGGTCTCCCATTAAAACATAAATTAAATTTTTTGCTTGTTTGTAGTTCATTTCATAGGGCACAATTTTGAATATTCAAAATTAAGTGTTTGTCGAGACTACTATTATAGGAAACATATCGCCCATTGGCAATTTATGAACATTCGCAAGGATTCCAATCTAAAATTGTATTATCATTCCCTGGACAAGTGACTTGTATAGTATGACAAATTTTGTTTTGCACAGGGGACAAGAAGTCTCTTAACTTGTATTAGTTAGTAGATCCTCTAGTGTTCGCGTGATGTTACCTCAAACGATATCTCATCTTACATCCCCGCGTGCACTAACACGTGTACGCAAAAGAATTTGATGGCTCCCGCTGACAATGCAGTATAAGTAGCTGCCTTCTGAACGTAAACACGTTGATTACTAAACACTAGAAAAAGAATTAGTAGTTTCAAGCGTTCGTAAGATGCAAAGAATGTCTAGCGCAAAATTTAAAGCTTAGACATTCACTCGTTTTAAGAAAATAAACAAATAAGTATAAGAATCACTATCTACCTGCCTACTTGACGCGTCATGTGGGTCATGCCAATCATTTTAATTTATTTTTCCAATGAGTCATAATAATAATACATCTTGTGCTTTCATTAGACTGCTCAAAACCTTGGCAAACACCATGGTTTTTGTGCAAGCGATTCAAAAGCCGTGAAGCTTAGTGTTTAGGTACGTTACCATGTCTATAAAGGTATAAGGATTACTCATTTAAAAAATAAAACCTGTTACCGAGATATAATCGACACGTATATAGGTAAGAGCTTCTAAACAAATGACTGAGACGTGTGATCACTGTGAACGTGCCTTTTTGCCGTTTTGTATACGTCTACCCCGCTTCGTGGCATTCCACATTATGTTTTATATTTTGAATTGTGGTGTTTTTAATTTGCTTGACTGGTTGCTTTATAAATATTCATTGGGGTGCAGGCGTAAATATTAGAAGCTCTAGACATCCATTCAAAACTTAAGAAATGGGCATTTGTCGGTATAGTATTTTCTTGACATTTCTAAAATTTAAAGAAATATTAGCATAAACACACACTAATTATTAATTAATTTGCGTAATGAATATTAGTTTAAATCTATGAAGCAGCCATTAACGCCCATTATGGCGCTAACGCCTGTAACAAAAATAATTACAAAATTATTTACAAAATCAAAAATAAGAACTATCAGATTCCTTTTACTTTAGTGGGTTTGTGTTTTGCATTCTTAGTAAGTAATTTCGCTTATTTCTGTATTGTTGTCAATTTAGTGCTTAATGACGATTAATAATCACATACACAAATAATTGCTGTTGTAGATTCCCATGGTTGTTCTTCCCTAGCCCGCTTATTTGTCCCGATTTAAACGAGAACTCTGTTAATGTGTTGTGTTCTAAAATCTATGTCTATATGCCAGTTATAAATCTGTGTTTATTACTGATTAATCTTGCATACCAAGCACTTAATAGCTACTACAGTCACTCCTAGTTAACACACTTCGCAACACGACCTAGCTGCAATTCGTGTAATTATGCAAAAATGTCTCCAAACAAGTTTCTTTACGTAAAAATGTTAGCTAATAAATTTATCTCTTATGAAGATGTTGGTGACTAGTATTTGTATAGTAGGTAAATTAAATTAAGAGTACATCTGATTCTGATTATTCGGTTTGTCAACTGATAAATCGAAAGACGTCTATTATTGTAACACAAAAGTTTTCACACATTTAACGGGTTTTAATATAATCGTTACATTTGGCAGCCGCTCGGTTTTCGTTCTTATGAATATGTACATACATAGCTTCACGCCTTTTATCCCTGAAAGGGTAGGCAGAGGTGTTTAACCACCCACTTTTCGTATTCTTTTTATTTTGCGTCCCATGTAACAGGAGGCAAACTTGTTACCATATCGGGCACAATTCCAGACTCCGGGCTAATACTGAGAATCTTTTAACAGAAAAACCCAATATCACTTTACCAGACCCGGGGATCGAACCCGAGACTCTGCGGGGTAATCCGTACACATTACCACCAAACCACAAAATGTCAAAATAATCGATAGGTTTGCAGCTCTGTCCTCATGAAATTGGTAACTCATCAAGCTAATTATTCTTAATGTCTTGGTACATTAACTGCAATGAGACTATCATTCATGATTACATTTGAAATTATAGTGAAACAGGAAGACAGATATTAAGTGATTGACTCCCAGTTTCTGAAAGGCTGATCAATGAAAAATTAACTAATCATCTGTTAAATCTCATGTGAAGTACCAATTGGGTTGCTAAAAGCATGAATAATTAGTTTAATTTAATCCAGCTAGTAACTAATTAGGTCAAAATACTAATTATCCATACTTTTACCATGCTTTTAGGTACTTCACATGGGATTTAACAGATGATTAGTTAATTTTTCGTTGATCAGCCTTTCAGAAACTGGGGGTGAGTATTCTGATCTTACAGTCTGATGAAGAGCTGTGGTGTCTCCATCGCATTAATGCCGCGACTTGAAAATATATAATATTAAAGTCAAACTTATTTTTTTTCGTCCCTATTCTGTTTTATTTGCAATTTTTGATCACACTACTTCTCATATTCATAGCTAATAATATTTACCATGTTGTTATGGCGTAACGGTTACATTCCCTGCAATGGGCTTCGGTAACGATGAAGTGTTGTAACTTTCAAAATCATAGGTAGCAACTTTTCAGCATTACATTAATCTTTACTACCTACTTGAATAAAAAAATCGTGAGGAAACCTAGATTAGAAATTAAGATACTTAAAGTAAAAGTGCTGTAATTAATATATTCTAAATCACAGGCTTAAATGATAGTTATAAATAATATAGGTAAACGAGATATATTAAATTCATTTATGCCAGACATAAGCTTTCAAAATGCGCTTGTATCCGCTCATACAATACCTGGCCTTTCAAGGTCGACAAGATTCTTGGCGTCTTAGAATACTAAATACCTGTGATACATTACCACGTTTAATCTCCAAGGAAATATGCGAACTTCTATATTTAAATGTCTCGTTACGTGTACGAACTACAGACTCTACGGGCTTGTATGCAAAGGTTCGATTCGCGGCTTAGATAAAAGGATATTAGGTATTCTGCTGACAAATTGCTTAATAGCAAATAAAAGATTTAGATTTGAAAATGTGCTTAAAAAAGTTAAAGACGAAGACGCATACTCATTTTTTTAGGTACAGGTGTTAATATACCTAACTTATCAATGGAGGAGAATTTTATTTCTAACTCTTGGCATTTAACGCAGTAGATTTAGCAAGTCTCCGAGACTCCCGAGTATCAAAGCTCGGCGTTAATAAGGGTTCACTGATCCTGACTTAAAAGAGTCACTGTCCCGATTATACTCCTTTTTTATTGCTGTGCCGACAGTAGCAGTCGAGAAAACAGCCCATAGAATATGGTAAGTGGTAACTGTCGCTCATGGAAGACTGAGAGTATTTGTCATTGCTACTGCAATGTCAGGGACTCTGCAAAGCTGCTGCCTACCGTGAAGAGAGTAGGGTAGGTGAAGGGATTGAGGGATTGATTGTAGTGAGGAAAAAGGAAAGAGGGAAAATTGAGACTCGTATATATTTTATAAAAGCTTTGCACACTTAAAACCTGTTAATCCGTTGGAAATATCGCAATCATTTTGTCACCTCGGTATATTTCCATTGTTGTATTTAGCAACGAGAAAGTTTAATACCAGCATGTATAATACCAGTAATCCTGATACAGTATTACACATAATGTTATTCACACCACAACCCACCAACCATGAAGTTACAAAAATAAAGAATAACACAGATATCATATTTTCAGCATTGTGCACATTCGTTCCAAAGACTGCAGTGCAATTTTAATCAAATTATGTAATTTTAAACAATGGTTGTAATGTTATAACTGTTATTTAAACATGCTATTGCTGTCAATGGTATCGTTTCAATTGGGTAATGCACACGGCTTTTCACGTGCTTTAAAATTGACTAATCAAATGTGTGTTACAAGCTAGCCCTTAAATAAATTAATCAAAGTAGTACCCATAATGTGCTTTTGTATTAAATATAAATTAATGATGGGAATCAGATCAGTAGTTCTCTAGTTATTAACTAGCAAACAGACAGTCATACAAGCAATATCTATATATTATTAGAAAACAAAAAGCCCGTTTGCTTTACAAATAAGTGTATGGTCTGTGTCACTTTGCATGCTACTTGAAACTGTAACTTACAAAAATTGTAATAACCTGGCGATTAAAAAGAGTGGCCTGAGTTTCTTGCCAGTTCTTCTCATGGCTCTACTTCGTCAGCGAACTGGCTGTAGGTTAACTTGCTGAAATTTTGTAAACTTTGACGTTTATAAGTGTTAATTTAATTAACCTATATGAATAAACATATTTCATTTCATTTCTTTTCAAAGTGAAAGGAAACTGATTGTTTTTCTCGTGCTGACGCTACATTGTCACTCCCACAATAGGAATCTAATGACACCTCATACGTTAAAAATTAATCGAGCCATTTAGGCTGTAAGGCGTGCCAAAGAAAAAGACTGCACATTATCACACTTGCTCAAGGTGGATTGGCATTTTCGGACGTTTTTCGCCTAGTTTTTTCAGCCCTCACAGTGTTACTTTCAGCATAACTCAGTAATCGTCATCATCAGTTAATTGACTGCAAACGCCTTCCAAAATCATGCCCTCATCAACTCAAGTACCTAATGTCCAAGGTAAACTTAAAAAGCAAATACGTACTTAAGCCTTAATTAGAAAAATTCACATTGGTACTTACGGTCTCGAACCCACAGCTAGATACATACTTTCATACTAAACCACTGACTTGTTTTGCATCATATTTGGTAGAGATAGATTAAACCTTGGGGAACAACATAGGCTATAATTTATTGCGAAAAAATGGCTCAAAGGGGATAAAAGTTTGAATGAAAAATCGTGAATATAAAAACAGATATTTAACCGACATTCACGCGGGCAAAGCTGCGGGTAACAGCTAGTTCCGCATAGAAATAAGACCAATCTAATTCAAATCAAACCGGGTGTCGCAGATTACAGGCACGTAATACAACGTGCTAGGTTCAAGATCACCACAGCTGATAAATGTAATTTTACTTTATAAATAGTTTGTATAAGTAAACAACCGTTTCACTATTAGAAATTAGTAACAGTAAATGCGGCTTCCATAGTCTAGTATTGAAACTTTAAGATAAATCAGCTTAGAGTTGACTACGCAGAGGTCGCGAGTTTGATTCCCGCTTAGTGCAAATATTTGTGTGCATGAACATGTCTATTTGCATTGGTCTAGGTGTTATGTAAATTATAAGTATACTATCTGTGCCCCAAGACTTCGCTAGTGCCTGAAATGTATTTTGTCTCCCTCGGAAATCAGTTTTTTGGAATAAAAAGTAGCGTATGCACACACAAACTTTCGCATTTATAATAATAAAGTATTCAAGTAACTCATTATAATTATATGCTTACTTTGGATCTAGATGGCGTTGTGTCTAGTTGTTGTGATATTATTAAAAGTATTTACTGCTTTCTTTGCTAGAGTGGCTTCACATAAAAAGTACTTACTGGATACAAACGATAGGTACAGCGGCAGGCAGTATCATCGAAAACCCAGAGGCCGCTAAGTCCCTTGAGCCTCTATAGCTGCATAGAATAAAAGCTAAAGAAAACGCTACCGAAACGTCACTAGTAGTTTTCTATCGTTTCTACTATAGTGGCGTCTAAAGGGTCTTGAAACAAACAGTGGGTCAATCAAAATTTGAAACAATTTCTATGTTTTCTTTAAAATTTTAACTCAGATACTTTTAGCGAGGCGTTAAAAGTCAAAAATATTTGAACACCTACCAAAATGACTCCACACGGCCTGATGATAAGCCAGTAGAGTCTTGGAGTGGTAATACCATCAGATACTTTTAGCGAGGCGTTAAAAGCCAAAAATATTTGAACATCTACCAAAATGACTCCACACGGCCAGATGATAAGCCAGTAGAGTCTTGGAGTGGTAATACCATCAGATACTTTTAGCGTGGCGTTAAAAGTCAAAAATATTTGAACACCTACCAAAATGACTCCACACGGCCTGATGATAAGCCAGTAGAGTCTTGGAGTGGTAATACCATCAGATACTTTTAGCGAGGCGTTAAAAGCCAAAAATATTTGAACATCTACCAAAATGACTCCACACGGCCTGATGATTAGCCAGCAGAGTCTTGGAGTGGTAATACCATGTCAAAAGCTATCGTATTTAACATGCTTCTGTTATGTTGCCCCTCACTACAGCAAGCTTGTGAGATCTTTGCGAGAGCTCTTTCACGTGTTGCGAGACCCGAGATCAAACTTTAAAGGTTTTAACAAGATAAACTTTATAAAACAACACATATTTAACTATACAATAGCGATATTCAAACGTTTCTAACATAGCTACCGGCATCGTAAAAATACATGTTTTATGTAAAAGAATGTCATAAATAAAACAAAACGACTATCTCATGAATTATACAGCAATTATACGAAATGAGTGATGTAATTGTTTCGCGAATTGTACAATTTGTACATAACTGTTTAGAAAAACATTGTTCTTTCACATTCTTTTCTTGTTCATTTTGTTTGTTATAGTTGAATAACGTGGTCTATTAAGAGCCATAAGCGCAGTTATATATAGTTACTGCGGGTATATTCTTAGATGATATAGTAGCACAAGTGGACGCAACTCCTCAAGAGGTTTTGATCTCGATTCATTCTCGGTTTTTTGTAATGATTTGATAGTTGAGACACCAAACATAATCTATACTATTATATAAAGCGGAAGAGATTGTTTGTTTGTTTGAACGCGCTAATCTCTGGAACTACCAGTCACAGTTGAAAAATCTTTTTGCGTATGATAGACGAGTTCTCAAAAAAAAGTTATTGGCTATGTGTAACATCACGCTACTGGCGATGGTAGCACTAAATTTGAAACGTAATAGGTCTTCAGTGTGTATGAAGGTGATGCGTTGTTACAAATAAAGATAAACTGGGTCTTAAGCACTTAGGAATTAGTTCTAACACTACTTTGTATACTTTATACGTATAAGCCACTGTGTACACATATTATCTCATGTAATATTTGGTACAAATAAACAATTTATTATTATTATTTATCACTTACAACAGCCAGCAAACTTATTTGCAAAAACTATCTAAGTTGCCAGTACAAGCATTTTGTCCATCAGTTATAAACACGTACTTATTTTACACGAGTGTCATCATTCAGCGTGGCCCACTTAACAAACAGAGGCAGAGCTCGCAGAGGCATTGTCCGAACACTTTCCTTTGCTTCCTTTGCCTATTATGAAACAAACAATACGTCTCTATCGGCCGTGACAACCAAATCGTTAACTTGCACAACTAGTGAAATTTGTATCTTTTCAAATCATTTTTCAAAATTTATGTTTTAGAAAGGTGTGTTATGTATGACTTATGATGATCGAGAGGTAAGGTGGTTTAGGCGTAAAAGAGTGGAATTATGGATTTTGGTGTGTGTTTGAGAACAAAGTACCAATGTGATTTTTTCAAATTCAACCTTACGTATCTACTTTTATAAGTTTACCTTGGATATTAGGTGCTTGAGTTGATGAGGGCGGCTTACAACTTCTGAAGTTAATAATTGCTGAGTTACGTTGAAAGCAAACAGTTGTAAGTGATGGCTGAAAAAAGGTGGGTAGGTATAGAACTAAAGTCCGAAAATGCAAATCTACCTTTTATTTTATTTATTTATTATATTCAACTGCTCACTACACTAACAGTTTCCCAAAACGTGTAGTGAGCCATTACAAAATATCTGATTGCATTACATGTGTTACATTTGAAGTACACATTTACAGATTTATTAATTACAAATTTATATATACATATTTATATCACAAATAAAGTAGACGAATGTTTAAAAAACATACTCATTTTAGTAAAACTTGTGGGTTGCGTATTTTGATGTGCACGTTCGTATAGATACGAACGTGCACAATCTGCGGTGCGGCAAGCAAGGGGCTCGAACGTAACTGCAGGTATTAACTTGGTACCGACAACGAGCAACGAGTTAACGTGCTTGCATGAGCCTTGAGTCTTAATGCTGATGATTCATGTTCGTGCTTTCTTTATAGGTCTTTACCTCTTAACAGAATAATATCTAACAACCTGGTGTAGTATGTTTTAGAAAGTGCTGCATTTGATACGAAATCAACGAAAATTAGAAACGAATTCAATTAAAAAGTAAACATGAATGAACAGTAAACAATGCCTACCTACTTTTTCATAACATTCGTGAAACTGTTTGGACACGCAGTTTTACACGTCAGACACTGGCTAGATAAAAATGTGCTAAAAAAGATTACGAAGGGTCTTTCGACACGAAATTAACCGCGGTTAGGACCCTCAGCAAACGCCAGAAAGTCGGCAAGTTGTGAGCTTTGCAAGCGCGCTATTTACGCGCAGAAGGAGAGATATAACAGAACCCCGGAGTCAAAAGTCATCATACCAGACCGTTATTATGTCACGCAGAAGGGTTCAAAAGTATAGGTTGAAAATATCTCATAACGTACAGTCAACTGGACAAAATAAGGTAATCACCTTAAGCGATGATAAGCCAGATCAGCCGAGTAACACGGTTTTAATGATATCGTAGAGCTAAAGAATCTTAATATTCTACAACGGAATTTGTAGAATTTTATATGTTGTATACATAATATAAACCTGGTAAAACTCGTTCGACGATAAGGAAATATCGAGAGCACATCTTTTGACATTTGCAATATTTTAGATTTCGTCTTTACGACAAGACGACATACATAATGACTATGATATGCGCACTTTGCGTGGATACCAAAGTTTAGTCCAGCTACTATAGCTCATCGAGAAATGCTGCCATTCCTAATTTGCATAATATTCATGCACCATTAAACCCTAGAATATTGGGCTTTTTTGTCAAGAAATTGAAAGTATTAACACGGAAACTGGAACTGTGCGGTAAATGGTTTTAATAACAGGTTAGCCAGTTGTTACATGAAAGGACTATTGTCAAAACGTGAGTGTATACACCTTAGGGAGCAATAGCGTGACGTTATGTAGTACCTAAACTTTTAAATGTGATATATTGAACCTGATTGCGCTAATGCAGCTACGCAAAGTATGTATAAGCCTCGTTAGTCATCCCAACGCGTACGTTTAATAAAAATACATACTATAACAAATAAATTTGTATACCATGTTATGTTCATTGTGTAAAAGAGAATTATCCAAGCGTTTGTTTCAACTATTTTATTGTTTAATATAATAAATACTTAATGTTAAGTTGTTATATCGGATTCACACGTCTACTTAGCTTACAACTGGGTAACCCGCTTCTCACCATTATTCAAGTTTGCAGTACAATATAATATACCAATGTTTTCATAACAGTGTATATGGGGACATAACATTGATTATGTTTAGGTAGAAGGTATGATAAACATTAAATAACTTAGATACTGTATGTAGATCGATGTGTATACAACCTCGGAGTTTATAGAATTGAGTAGCGCATTCAGTTAGCTAAAATTATGGCGGTCAAATTTTCCACGAGAAGAGTTGACAGGATTAGCAGGATTTTGTCAATCGAATGCTGACGGTTAAACCATAAAATAATAAAGCCGCGGCGTTCTATGATAAATAAAACACTGTCACTAAAGTAATAGGCGATAGATCGGTGGGCTTAGCAATTTTTCCCGTAGCGAATACTCTCGCAACTGACATCTTAGGGCTAGGTAATGATATCGTCATCATCATACCGGTCCATTGTTATTCCACTGCAGGGAAAGGCCTCTTCTCATACAGAGAAGGTATGAGCATTGATCGCCACGCTTGCTCAAGGCGGATTGGCGATTTCAGACTGCCTCGGAAATCCAATTTCCTCACCATGTTTTCCTTCACAGTCAGTCAGTAATGTCGAGAAAAATTTAGAAAGTACATATGATTTGAAAAATCACATTGGTATTTCTCCGGATTCGAACCTTCGACCTCGTGTTAACGAAGCTGGTGCCTTCACCACTGGGCCATGATGATGATATACGAAGACTTAATAGAGATAGAGCTCAGCGGGATTTCTCTTCGAAAGCTCTTGCTGAAATTTTCTTTAGTAGTTTTGTCAAGGATGTCATGTGTATTTTTTTCTACAAACCCTTGCAAAGATTGGTATCCCAAGTATAAGTAAGTACAACTGATGCCTAAATATTGAAACGCCAGTTGACTAAATATCTATCAGACAGATAATTAAGGGAGGAGTCGCCACACTTAACAAAAAGTTTGGTGACCTAAGTACTTAAAGTCATATATTATTGTAACAATTAATTTCCTTATACTTATAAAATAAAATAAAAAAAAATAAAAATAAAAAAGCCTATATTTCTTACAGAATTACAAAATGTTTGTGTATTGTTAGTATTGTTAAATCTAGAGTGTTAGTAACTATTTATATTATGTATTTATCTTCTACTTGTATTTTATGTTCTATATTGAATTTATATCCATAGTAATTTATTTATTCTGCAAGAACCCCTCTGCAGGTAAAGGCCTCCTCCAAAGTGATCCAGTCTTCCCTGGATTTTGCAGAATGCATCCAATTGGGGCCCGCTATGCGTTTAATTTCGTTCTCCCATCTGTTACGAGGTCTCCCTTTCTTTATTTTGCCTACAGGTCCATTCCTTGCTGTAATAGATTTTGTCCATCGCTGATCTTGAAGCCGTGCCACACTTCCTTATACTTATTTAAGGGAAAGTTAATAATGAAATGGCAGATAACATGAGGCTGCAAGGCTGCTTAAAATTGATTGACGTTCTTAAAGGTGAGGCAATGGAATAAATTTATCTTTACTATTATACAAAGCGGAAGAGTTTGTTTATTTGGACGCACTAATCTCTGGAACTACCAGTCGCATTTGTATGTAACATCACGCTACTGGTGACGGGAGCAGTGCAGTAACCAAAGACGCAGGTAAAACCGCGCCTCAAAAAGCTGGTTTTGAATAAAACGGCAGATTTCATGACGCTACAAGGCCAATAAAATTGACTGACGTTCTTCTTGTATTTGCTGACATTTTGTAAAATTTGACGTTCATAAGTGTTAATTTAATTAACCTATATGAATAAACATATATTTCATTTCATTTCATTTCATTTCATTTCATTTCATTTCATTTCATTTGATTTCATTTCATTTGAAGTGAAGCAGTCGAAAAAATTCGTTCTGCTAATAAAACGATGTCATGTTAAGTTTGCTGACAGTAAGTTTGCGTGACGCGCTCATTACACTAGAAATGAATGAAGAAAACGGTATATCGCGTCATCACACGTCGTCTTCCGACACGTATTTTTAACAAGGTATATACTAATTAGTATATTTTGTTTATTGTCGAAACGTTAAGTAACTACAAGAAGGATTGGAGACGGCTATTTGTACTGATTGATCCCGACTATGAAAGCGAGAAAGAAACATTTATTCTAAAGGTAATACATTTAAAAAAACAAAGTAGGTATATAGATATGTGTACAGGATTTTTTTTATACTACTTTGGTGGTATTGTACTAAACCGAGTCTTGATACCTAGAATATTTATTTTAATTTTTACTACTAACTACATATTTGTTATAAATGATGTATGTGTTATAGACGAAACTATGAGTTGAGTATTAATAAAATTTGCATGCCATTATGGTAGATCAAGGAGAACAATATTCAATGTACTGCTAACACCACTGTATACCCTTGACCAGCAAATAAATGATTTGATTTGATTTGATTTGATTTGATTTGGAAAACAAGCATACCTGATAGTAAGTGGTAACGTAACCTATAGAGATGGCTGTGTTTTCCAAATATCGCAGAAGTAATAATGCTTTGAAAACACAACCAAGCTATTGCCGACCACGGAAAAGGGATTCGTCAGAGGAACGAGGGGTGTTTGGGATATCTAACAGCTCTAAGCCGCTGGTACCTAGACACCTGTTTGGTGCAAAAACGATCGTTTTTGCTCCAAACGGGTGTCCAGTTCAGCATGTGCTAAGCCTATGTATAGAGCAAATTGAGCCCAGATTTAATGACACACGGAAACCAACATAGGTGTAGGCGTCTTGATTATTTTTTCAAGTGCTAGCTTCTTCTTCTATAACACTGCTTTTTGTTCGGTGAGCGAGAGCGTTGGAGATCTTAAATAACTTGATTTTCCTTCTCGTTCCTCATTCCCTTTTTCACGTAAAACATAGAATCTAACGAATCATAAACGTCAACATGATACTCATCTATATCTACTTACTGTTATTATAAAGTGAAAGAGTTTGTTTGTTTATTTGAACGCGCTAATCTCTGGAACTACCTACAAGTCGAATTAAAAAAAATATTTTGTGTATGATAGCCCAGTTCTCGAAGAAGGTTATACGCTATGTAACATCACGCTACTGGCGACGGGAGCAGAGCAGTATGCAAAGACGCGGGTGAAACCGCGTCGCGGAAAGCTAGTACTATAATAATACTATTAATACCCTACACCACAGCAGTGTTGTTGTACACCTTACAACAGAAAAGTCGAAATGGTCCAGTGGATAAGGTACCCTCTTCGTAAATACGAGGCATACCAATGTGATTTTCAAATCATATGTACTTTCTAAGTTTATCTAGGACATTTCTGACTGACGGTGAAGGAAAACATCGTGAGGAAACCTGGACTTAAAAGTCTGAAATTGCGAATCCGCCTTGAGCAAGCGCGGTGATTAATGCTCATACCTTCTCTATATGAAAAGAGGCCTTTGCCCTGCAGTGGGACAGAAATTAAAGGCTGGTATTATATTATTATTTACCACAGCAGTTCTATCTCGATTATAAAAAGTTTTTTAACAGCTTCTCGTAAAACAGAATTGTCCAACATTGATCGCATTCTGCTAGTTCCTAGATTAACCTGTTGCTATTGCACATATTTAGTACTAAATACCTTCGAGTTATAGTTTCCTAGTACATTAAGTGTAAAGTCTTCCTGCTTAGATCTTATTATGTAAGTCGTGATTGCTTAGCTCTCAACTTGAGCTGACGTACCTAGTTATCTTTCTACCTATGTGTGTTTCAATGTGCTGTGATATCTTACTATTATATAAAGCGGAAAAGTTTGTTTGTTTGTTTAAACGCGCTAATCTGTGAAACTACCAGTCGGTTTTAAAAAATATTTTTGCGTATGATAGCCCAGTTCTCGAGGTAGGTTTCTATGCTATGTAATATTACGTTACTGGTGACGGGAGCAGAGCAGTTACCGAAAACGCGGAAAGCAAGTCAAATATATTTATAAACTTACCCCGATAGTTATTATAACTTAGGACTTAGTTGTCTCTCAAAGCAAAGAGTTTGGCATCGGTAGCTGCTGTCCGTTACCTGTTAATCACATCAAATCTGAATACCACAAGGCCGGAAATAATAGTATAATAATAATAATAATAATGGGTCAAGAGCCAGATCCAGAAGGCGGTGCTTCTTGACACAGCACGTATTGTTAGGAGGTTCCTCTCTCTAGAACCCTAACCGGCGCCGGTAGCTTGGACTCTAGTTTCGTTGCCGGTGTTAATCTATTTTTAATATTTTTAAATGTGTATTTTTTGTTTTATATAAATATGTACCTATTTAAAAATGTAATTAATAAAAAAAAATATAAATAAAGAGAATAATAAAACCACGCCAACTAAACACAACGCCATTCTAGATCCAAGAAAGCATATATTATAGCTAGTGTTATGGGTTCCAGAAATGCGGATATACATACTTAAACACTTTTTTTTGTAAATAGTTATATATTATACATAGTAACACTCAGACTAATGCACATAGTCATGTTCATGCACACAAAATATAGCACTGAGCGGGAATCGAACCACAGAGGCAGTTATAGTAAGTTGTATTTGTGGGTTTAGGGAAAGAGAAGGTTATGGAAGCCTGACTCCACCACCATGTCACATGATGAGAGAGAGGTGCTCGAAACAAGCCGAGGTACAAGATGTGATTTTTAAAGTTCATTATGTACTCTGTCCAAGTTTATCTTGGAGATTATCGACATGGCAAAGGATAACCGCATTCTAGAACTTTTAACACAAGCTATATTAAATGCTTACTTTGGGTCTAGATGGCGTTGTGTGTAGTTGTTGATATTATTATTATAACAGAGTGATTCCTTACGATGTTTACGTTTCATTTGGGGTTCGACTGCTAAGAAATTCTTTATAAGGACTAGTTCAAATTGTAGTTTAAAGTACATTTAAATTTGGCTCCTATTTTTGGTAATAAGTATTAAGGTGTACATTAAAATTAATAAATTACAACATTATCATTAAGTAGAAAATAATTAGATTATGTTTAATAATAGTTACTTTGAAATAATTTACTAAACGATATTAATTAATTAATTAATTACTATCTATCTATGAACGCGTATTACACACAATTATTTATTACTTTTCTATAACAAATGATATTGTTATTTTAATATAGGTGGTAAAAAATATGAAAGTTAATACATAGGTAGGTACTTCTGATTGACGAACGGCGATTGAAACGCATAAAAGGCAGCGTTATGGAGCAAACAGTTTAAAACGAGTGTTACTTATCGCAATTACTATTTCTGCAATTACTTTCGCATTTAAGTTTACTGGTTTGCCCATAGTACAAATAAATTAAATTGAATAGCATGGGTTCGGAGTCGTGCTTTACCTAGGTTCTCCACCTGGGTGAAGCACTTCCAAGATTCCGTGCTCCAACTGAAGACGTTATTGTACAGTGAATCAGTAAATTGTTTTCCCTATATGATTCAAAAGATCTAAAACAATTCTGTAAGAGGAGTGAACTTATATATGTAGAATAAAATAATTAATTTAATTGAAACTGTTTTATACAATATTCAATTTATATGCTTACAAGTTTAAAAAATGCGTTAAAATAAATCCTATTGATTACCTATAATATAATTGTGTATTTTTCTTAATTACTTGACTGTACTGATCATCATTTGGAGCACGGGACCTTGCAAGTCCCCGTGCTTCACCTAAGTTCTCCATCTCGGGCGGTCTGGGCCCAATAGCATATCGATAGAAATATGTGGTATGTCTTCTGTCTACCCCATATTATATCGGCGCAATTTTTATTTGCCATTCCATTTTATACGGTAGTAGGTCCACGCTGGTTTCAACATGAATGGGCCGGATCGTCCGGGGAAATACTACCCTCTTATAAGAGATCGATGTAAGAGTAGTAGTATCCGTACTACTGCGTTTCGCTTTTAACCCATTTGTATTAATATATATAATTTTGAATCATCGTGTAAGCCGAAAGACTTCGACAGCTGGACAAAAGCCCCCCTCAATTTTCGCCACCTTTTGTATCATATAAAAGCTAGTACAGCTTCCCGCTGCGCGGTTTCACCCGCGTTTTTGCTTACTGCTCTGCTCCCGTTGCCAATAGCGTGATTTTACATAGCCTACAACTTTCCTCGTGAACTGGACTATCGTACGCAAAAAGATTTTTTTTAAACCAGATTGGTAGTTCCAGAGAAAAGCGCGTTCCAACAAACAAACTATTCCACTTTAGATAAATACTAAATCAGATACACGTATTTTAAACTCCATAACCACAGAGCTTTATGGTCCACCAGTTATTCTCCGTGCACTATTGCGATTGACCTACCCATTGTCCGTTACACCACAGCCATTATCTTACAGTTATACGTCAGCTGCATTTGATTGTCGATACGGAAATCAAATCGGTGATTTTATTGCTGTGAAGTGTACCAAGAGTAAATTAGGTTCTAGGGTTGTCTACTCTCATCGTCTAGAATGGTCTATTTTTCTGGACACACGTAAGAGATATTTGTGTAAGATTGTTTTCGGCGTGAATTATTCGTACTAGAGTTTATTAATTAAGAGATGCTCATTTAAAAATAAATGTATTAAAATGTCTAATGTAATTTACATGTGGTGTACATTAAAGGATATTGTATCTATTTTTACTACCAATTTTACTATACATCCAGCTTTAAAATTTGCATTATTATCTTTGATTTGAAATTTGGTCAGTTGCGAGGTAAGTTTCATCTGTTGCTTTTACTCTGTTTGTAGGTTACGTTTCCAAAACTGTTGAACTTGATTATACTGAGATAATAATAATAATATTATTCTACCACATTCACACAGCGCCATCTAGCCCCAAATTAAGCAATTATATTTGCTTGTGTTATGGGTACTAAACAACTGATAAACTACTTAGATACATTTTTTGTAAATACATACATATTATAGATAAACTACACCCAGACACAGAACAAACAATCATGCTCATCGCACAAAGGTTTGTCCTGATTGGGAATCGAACCCACGACCTCCGGCTTAGCAGTCAGGGTCACTAACCACTAGACCAACAGGCCAGTCAAATATGAAAATGAGATGAAAATCAAATACTTTTAGCCTCAGCAAGGAATACGGCCCACGGACAGAACTAGGTATCACATCACTAGTCTAACATCCACTGCAAAATCTAGGTCTGCCCCAAAAGGCAAGGCAAGGGAAGTATGTATTTGCTATTCTCAGCAGATGGGTATTTTAAACGGTACGTACCTACTAGTTATTATACTGTTACTAGATACTGGGATTCTCAACTCTAGAGACTAAAGACTACACGCCTTATACTCGCTTCGCCTCGCTATCAAAAGTTTCATTCGGTCTCTATTAAACGACTACGGAAAATACCCTTGCAATAGTGTCTTGTATCATTCAGATTTACAAAGGCGCTCAAAATATTATAATTTTAATGACTGCAAAATATGTTTAATATAAAATGTAGCGATGTTACCAGTCTTATTTGTAACTTTCTAAAGGTATAAAAGAGTTTTTAAATCGTTGACGTATATATTGAGTTAAATTTCAAGAAAAAGACAAAAAAATCATATATTTACTCTTTACAATATTAGTTTAGATGAATCAATAGTTAAACTTATTCTTCGCCTTCATCAGTTAACTATCTGCCGTGATATTGATGTGTATTATTTTATTACATCTATAATTGGAGGTTACCGCATCTAATCGATTGTATATCATTGACGGATTCATTAGCCATGGTCAAGATTAGCGATGCTGCTTTACTGGTTGTACCAGATTCTTTTTATTTTGTAGGTAACTCGACTCGAATATTGTGAACTAGCTGCGCAGCGTGGGTTCACTTGCGTTGAGTTACATCTTTGCTTACTGCTTCGCTCTCCTCGCTCGTAGCGTGATGTTACATAGCTATAGCTGCTATAACTGCTCCAAGAACTGAGCTTTCAAACGGAAAAAGAGTTTTCAAAATAGATTCCGTAGATCCAGAGATTACCTCCTCCCACCTCAAAAAGTCACAAATTTTGTTCCTTAAAATATTAATGTAGATTTCTTGAATCTCCATAAATCCTTAGAAGCCTAGCCTACATCTAGCCAGTGTATTTGGTTATCTTTTGAGTTTATTATCTTCTTTACCTTTGTTCTTTCAGGTTAAAGAAAGCTTATAAGTTACACCAAGGTATGTTTGACAAAGCAAAATTTAAAACTCATAATATTTAATGAAATTATGTTCAAAATGCTTGAGAACATTTAAATTAGCAATATGCCGTCATTAAGACATTCTGGTTCATATCCCACAAACGAAGGCCGATTTAATTAAACAATTTATTTAAAAGAACAATATGAAACCACAAGATTACCCTTGAAATTAAAACAATGAAATATGTAACTAACAACCTGTACTTGCTGCGTTCGTGGGTACTTTTGTAATTTTTGCGACATGATAACAAATTGCAGAAATTCTCTAATTTTTCTAATATAAAAGCATGTGATATAGGTACTTATAAATCTTCCAGAAAAAAAATATACGATAGTGCAATCCGCATCACAATCAGATAAGCAGTTTAGAAGAAGTAAGTGGAAAAACAGACATAAAAAACAGCGATTTTGCTTTATATTATTTTAATTATTTAGTAACGCAAAAAACTTAATATAAGGTTGTATCACGCTCACACGGGATC
Source organism: Parascotia fuliginaria (assembly GCA_963082885.1). Taxonomy (NCBI): domain Eukaryota; kingdom Metazoa; phylum Arthropoda; class Insecta; order Lepidoptera; family Erebidae; genus Parascotia; species Parascotia fuliginaria. The sequence goes on along the minus strand of OY720181.1, from coordinate 17,658,031 downwards.
GCTTCGAACTGTATTGTATTGCGAGTAAGTGACGTAATCATGCGAAACTGTTATTGTGCAACTTATTGTTCTAAAGATCTAGTTCGGTTCTTGTCAGCTACTACTATTAAGAAATGCGTTTTTAACCAGTTAAAGAACTATTAATGGTTCAAACCAGTCAGCAATTACAAGTCTAGCAATCGTTCAAAGAAAGTGAATTGTGGAATAAGTATGTCTTAATGTAAGGCAAGATACAGTTGAAATAATTAGTTTTGATAACTGTGATTGCTTGTTACGTTGCATAATGTATTTGTCACTACACTAGAAACTTACAAAACCTGATGTATTTTACACATTTATCGTAACTGATACATACTATAGATTCACGTCTTATATCCCCGAAGGGGTAGGCAGAGGTGTTTAACCACCCACGTTTCGCTATTTTATTTTTGGGTCTCATGTAATAGGGGGCTAATCTGTTGCCACATATCGGGCACAATTCCAAGCTCCGAGCTAATACTGAGAATTTCTCGACAGAAAAACCCAATATCACTCCCAACCCGGGGATCAAAACCAAGACCTCAGCTTGGTAATCCGTACACAGTACCACCGATCCACAGAGGCAGTCGTAACGATATCGTAAAGAAATAAATCCAATACTTGTTAATAGACTCAAAGTCATTCAGAAGGTGATGGAGCAGGCTATGTTAGGCGTCTCTATCGTATACAAAACGAAGAAAGCCGTAAGCGAACCGAAGAAACAGCAGCAGAGTTTCTTTACTGGTAGCGATGGGCAGAAAACAAAATAGCTTGCAGAACTAATGGTCGTTGCGGCAGAAAAGTTCTAGAGTGGCGACCACTATCCGGAAGACTTAGCTTGGGCAGACTTCAAACAAGGTCTACCGACCTGATAAGAAAGGCATGGAGAATGTATGAATCCACAACATGTATAGTCAGTTATCAAGAGATAAAATCAGTCAAAGTTTGTACATACATACATAACAGCACGCCTGTTTCCCAATAATTGAGTAAGCAGAGACTATAGATTGTCATTTGCTGGATTCAAAAATACCTATTTTGCCTCTTCAACATTCATTAAACTTTTTATAGACATGTATCGGTTACGGGTGCTTGTTACTGTGCCCTTTTTTAACACATCACCTATTTGGTCCGTGTATGTCTGTGTAAGACAACTCCTACTATAACTTTCCTAGTCATTTTCATTCAAAGTTTGTATCGTTGATACTGAATAGAATATTTTATTTCGTATAAAAAAGTAGTACAGTATACCAACTTAAATCTAAATTGTATATATGTATATTGACTGGCCTGTTGGTCTAGTGGTTAGTGACCCTGACTGCTAAGCCGGAGGTCGTGGGTTCGATTCCCACCCAGGACAAACCTTTGTGTGATGAGCATGATTGTTTGTTCTGTGTCTGGGTGTAATTTATCTATAATATGGATGTATTTACAAAAAAAAAAAAAATATGTATAAAAGTAGTATATCAGTTGTTTAGTTCCCATAACACAAGCAAATATAATTGCTTAATTTGGGACTAGATGGCGCTGTGTGAATGTGGTAGAATATTATTATTATTATTATTATATATGTATGTACTTAATGTATCTATTAAACACATTTAGTTTCACAAAGATATTCAAAAAGTGTCAAGTGACGGTATACATAGAAAAAGTTCTTTACCTCCCGTGCTAGTCAAAGACTGTGTTACGGCAAGGTAAGATTCTCGCTCCACAAATACCAGCCGTATTTATTTGTGCATAAAACACATTTTATAATGATATATATATAGACTAGACATTGTGTTCATTTGCAAAATTTGCCTTGAATTAAGAAAGCGAGGTGATCAATCAATATTCATATCTTCTCTGTAAAAGAACTTAACTCTGAAGTAGGAACATTAATTGATTGGGACTGCTTACGCTCTTTCATCTGTTTTGAACTAGCTGTTGCCCGAAGATTCGCTCTCAAAATCGTAAGCGATAATCGACTTTCAGTCGATGATCGGCGATTATCGCATACAATTTGTCATAAAAACTTTTATTTCAACCCTTTCAAGACATATTTTCGCGATGACAGATATGAAATGAAATATGAAATGAAATGAAATATGTTTATTCATTCATATATGATAGTCTGTGTTATTCCTCAAGGTCTATCTATTTTATATCTATACTAAATTTCATCAAAATCTTCAGCTTCAGTGGTTTAGGCGTGAAAGCGACAGACAGTAAGAGTTATTTTCGCATTTATATTATTAGTATGGATTTGCTATCTCTTGGCAGTATCAGCATAAAAACTATACTAATCAAACGATTATGAACGATAGAATCGAGTAAAAACTAGGCATTACGTCACACCTAACCTTTACCATTCAAAACTAAATAATAGACGTTTTCGTAACAATAACATTGACATTAGAAATCTAAAAACCTCTTGTTCGTTTGGTTTTTACGAAGGCATTCATGTTTATGACTTCTATTACTATAAACGATGATATAACTGATGTAATGGCAAATGTAATGTAAGTTTGGTTTTAAAATGGTTTCCTACATCCGTTATAAAGAAAGATACGCGGTACTCCAGCAGATACATTAGTAATAGTGTATGATATAAAATGTTTATTTTAACAGTATCAAGCCTTATCTTCAACTTGTCCACTACGTTGGGTCCTACCTAATGGAGGCGAGGTAGCGAGCCCATTGCCCTCTGCCAAACAATCTGCGTGGTAACACAGCAGTCAATTGTTTCAGTTCTTTTCTTTTCGGCTATTTCAGATGGTGACGCTTTAATATATACCATTGTTACTTTATGTAAGATTTAGAAGAAAAGGTTTATAAGACTAGCTTGCCGCGGCGCGGTTTGACCCGCGTCTTTGCTTACTGTTCTGCTCCCGTTGACAGTAGCGTGGTATTACATAGCCTTCCTTAAGAACTGGGGCTATCATACGCAAAAATTATTCAAATCCGACTGGTCGTTCAAGAGGTTAGCACGTACAAACCAACTCTTTTGTTTATATAATAGTATAGGCGTATACAGCAGCTGCATTAGATTAGGTGATTATGTATTGTAACACCTGTTGAAATTACTTATTATCACAACAATAACAAAGAACGTATTGTTCCTGCAATGCTTACGACTAATGCGGACATTCAATCTTCGCATCGATTAAAGAGTTAAAAGTTTTTTACTTAAGCTAACTATAAGTATGGCTATACAAGAACATGACTAAATCATTATGACCAAGAATAGAACTTAACTAAAGTCGAACATGGCATCTATTAAGCAACCCCGTTGCGTGCAAACAAGCAAAACTTATGTTTTGCTTGTTTATATTAATAAAAAAAAGCCCTCCAGCCTAAAACAAACTGAAAAGAAAGAAACCTTTGTTTTTCTTACTGACGCTACATTGCAAAATTATGTACCAGACACTCCTATAATTAATAAAAATCTAATAATACCTCATTTATTTGTTAAACCTATTAGGCTATTTTGGCTATAGAGTGTTACCCTCTTTGACTTCGGTAGTCAGGCAAAAGACATGTGCGTCTTAGATTTTAAAAAAGCTAACTTATTTGGTCAAAAGTAAGTATTCGTATAAATACATTTTGAAATTGCATCTAACATTTTCACAAGGCCTTCGAAAATAGATTAGACACATGAAGTTTTTAGGTAAATCGACCAACACAGGATAGGCAGAAATTCTTTTTTCTTTTTTCTTTCTTTCTTCTTTATTTCTTTCATTCTTTCTTTATTTTCATTTCTTTCTTTATTTCTTTCTTTCTTTTTATTTCTTTCTTTCTTGTGTCAGACTTTGACATTCCTTGTAATAATTTATCTGATGGCCACCTTCTATAGCTTAATTGTTAGTGATTTCTCTAAAGACCACAACCAATTAATATAATAACAGTGACAAAATGTAATCAATTAATATCTAATAAACATTGACCTACAAAATGTGTTAATTGCAATGAAATTAACTAAATAAACTGTGATTATGAAATGCGGTCCCACGACATACTTGCTTAAGAGGTGTGAACACTGAGACACTGAGAACTTAACGCACTTCAGGTAATATCTATTTGAGTATCGTGATGGCCTAGCAGTTAAGGGACCGGCCTCTACGTAGGCAGAAAATCGAGCAAGTAGCAATGTAACGTTATTGTATTTGTAACCTGCCGTTGTTGTAGGTGTACATGTACCTAAATATTTCATAAGAAATGCTCTTAATAAGAGTGTAAAAAATGTATCAAAATCTGTTGCTTGGTTTAGAAGTTATTTTCGAAAAAGACAAAAAAACGGGACTTTGTTTTATATTCAAAGATCAAAAGGCTATTATGAATACTATCTATACATATAATAAAAATGTAACCGATCGCTGTCTGTACATGGAAGATATATGAGAAAAAAAATTATTGGGGCCTTTATCAACGCAAATAGAACCCAAAACAATGATTGTTACAATTTTTGTCTGTTTGTCTGTTTGTCTGTTAGTCTGTTTGTCTGTTTGTCTGTTTGTCTGTGCGTTTGTTCACGCTAATCTCAGAAACGGCTAATCCGATTTAGATATGGTTTTCACTAATACATTGTGGTAAGCTTCACTTAACATTTAGTGTTTGTTTCATGTCAATCGGTTCATAAATAAAAAAGTAATGCCAATTTAAAGAATCACGTCGAACATTTGTTAATTTACTACGAAATCTGATAGAAACAGAGACTTTAACAGGTTACAGAATAGCTGATAGCGTTTTTATTTTTCGGATTCCGCTCATTCTAAACAATCTTCCGTTTAGTTTTAAATGAGTCCAGTTTCCAGTGAGCCTATGTTTCACGATGACAATTAATAAAGCCCAAGGTCAGACACAACTAAAAGTTGTGGGCGTGGATCTAAGTATTAGCTGTTTTTCGCACGGTCAGCTTTATGTGGCTCATCACGTGTTAGCATTCCTAGCAGCCTGTATGCTTTGATCCCCGATGGCTATACGTCTAATCCATACATCCATACACCCATACATATTATATAAGGCTTTGTCCTGACTGACTAACAGACAACGCACAGCCTAAACTGCTGGTCGTAGCGACTTGAAATTTGGAGGGTGTGTTTGTCTAAATGTCTAGAGGTTGTACTCAAAAAGGGTTTTTTAAAATTTAATTCCTAAGTGTGTGAAAAGGGATGTAATCGATTATATGAATCTTCTTCATTTTTTAACTTACAGTTTTGAAATTTTATTTTGGAATACTTCTATTTAAATAAAAAATATCCTTATGATTTTATTTTAACAGGGGTGGATTTAGAGGGGTGAAATTAGGGATGAAATATTCTATACAAAGATCTTTAGCTTCTAAAGCTAGCGATTCGAAATTTACAGGGAGGAGGAGGGAGGGAAAGGAGAGAGGAAAAGTAGGAACTAAGGAGAAGGAGGAAGGGAGGGGAAAGTGAGAGGGAAGTGATGGGGAAGTGAGAGGAAAGTGATGGGGAAGTGAGGGGGAAGTTAAGAGGAAGTGTGGGGGAAATGCGGGAGAAGTGAAGGGAAAGTCAGGGAGAAGTCAGAGGGAAGTAAGGGGAAAGCCAGGGAGAAGTGAGGGAGAAGTGAGGGGAAGTGAGAGGAAAGTGACGGAGAAGTAACGGGGAAGTGAGGGGAAGTGAGGGGGAAGTGAGGGGGAGTGAGGGGGAGATAAAAAATAGTATGAAAAACAGTATTTAAACAATATAAAAATGTCTATTGGAAAAAACGACATTCACGCGAGCGAAGCCCAAAAGGTCACTCACTCACTTATCTCAGAAAAATCTCAGAAACAACAAGTGCTAGGAATTTTGCGAAATCCATCCCCTAAGGGGGTATAAAGGGGTGGCAAAGTTTGTATGAAACTTCTATAGTTTTTATAGTAGGATTACCAAATTACTAGAAAATACTCTTTTTTTAATATTCAGAAACCACCCTTATTATAAGGGCAAATAAGAGTCGCAAGTTTGTGTGAAAGTGGTTTGTCAGTTTTAGCGGTAGCGAGTTTAAACTGGATTCGCCATAGAGACGGATGATACTGATACAATGTACGATTGCCATAAAATCAGGCACGCAATATTCTCATAGAGGCACCCATCTGAATTTTCACGCGAACAAAGTCGCGGGCAACAGCTAGTTATTATATAAAACCATGTGTCGTACTGGGTGTTATAGGTAAATTCGCTAACTCAGCAATGCTCAGCATTATAATAATGCTGAGCATTGCTGAGTTAGCGAATTTGATATAAGCATACCGACAGCATACTCTATACTATTATAATAATATAAAGCGGAGGGAGTTTGTTTATTTGTTTGTTTGTATCTCTGAAACTACCGCTCGGATTTGAAAAAATCTTAATAGCACAGTTCTTAAGGAAGGTTATAGGCTACGCTACTGGCGACCAGAGCGGAGCAGTAAACAAAGACGCGGGTAAAACCGCGTTGCAGGCAGCTAGTTATTTATAAAATTAGTAGGTGTTAAGTAATTTTTATCTAACATTATTTTTTCTGTATTGTCTGTGTCATATATCAAATAAATGTCTTTTCTTTCTTTCTTTACTCTTTTCGACTAGGAAATTCTGTCACGAAAGCTTAATATTCCAGTCATAACATAGTCAGTGATACTAAAGTCCATTTCTAGTCTAAGTCAAAAATTAGTTTAAACCTAGTTCGCATTTGGTTATTCGATACCCAAGGCTCTAATTGTACCTATCAATTAGTTAATAGGGACGATTTAACGGTGGTACTGAGGTGGAACGGTCATGGCGAGTGACCTTTAATTAACCTAGCGGTCTTAAGTCAACAGCTGACTTATGACTATTGTACAGGTAAACTTTTTTATAAAACTGTTTTTTTTTGTTGTTATTAGGAGCAAACTAGCACGTGGTCTGCCAGAACACTCTGACTCCATAGAATCTTTTGTATTTTACCTGTTCGTTCATCTCATAAGCTCTTTAGTATTACGTCACCTTCCGTAAAACACAGATAAACTAAATAAATACAACCGTGATTAACCCACACCTTTTAAATCAATTGAAACAATAACATTTTTTATTAATTACGAATCTGATACCGTCATCATTGTATAATTAATAAAGATATTTTAATAATTGTTTTAACCATAATATTATATCTATAACAATAGGCCATTATTATATTGATTGTTAAATTTAGGTTTCTTAAACTATGACGGCATGGTGAGAGGTCTAGCAAAAACAATTCGCTCATTTCCGTATAGATTTGCGTGGTGTTCGCATTGAAGTTTGGAAGGTACAGTCCCGTGCTATTTGGTTTGTGATTGGGGATCTAAGGTCACTTCTATGCAGCCAATTGAAGCAAGGACTCGATATAGACCAAAGAAAAGGTGAGTTAGTTCATTCAGTTGATAGCTATACCGTTTCCTGTTGATTGGATCGTAGTTTTGTGAAGTAACAGTGATGGAATGAAATGGATCAGTAGAGTAATTTTGCTCTCAGGTTTTTTGCAAAAATAAATACATATAGTGTTGTAATATCTCTTCTTCTACATTTTCGCGCAGGAAAAAGGAACACTACTAGATAGCCAGAAGTTAAATCTTAGAAATTATGTTGAGGAAACAAAATGAAGTACTTGCCAACCATGAGGGCGAAGATCATAAGAGGCAAAAATAAAGTGCAAGAAATATTCGTGAAAGATTTGTAAAAACGTCTCATAACGCTCTGTGGATGCTGATTGTCTTTCGAAACACATCAAGACTTTTTCGTGCCTTTTATAACTGTTAAATTATATAAGTCAAACACATGAGTCATTCTAAATTACATCTGGGTACAAAAGCCACAAATAAAATCATACGTTTCTTTTGGTAATTTTTCCTCATTTTCAGTAATTTTTAACCTAATGTTGACATTAGATTTCATAATCACTTGGTTAATGTATTTTTATGTCTCTCACATTTTGTAACTGCGATATTTTTTACGTTTACCTAAAGAAAATGTTCTGTTAATTGCAGAATATTTCAACTCATTTTAGTGGACCGCATTCTTGCTTTCCACCAAATATATTAATATCACAAGGATTTATTAGAAAGTTGTTCTTACCTACTCTGCCCAGCAAAGTTTGAGCTTCATCATCATCAGCATCCTATAAGCCGAAAGACGTGCACTGCTGGACGTAGGCTTCCCCAACTTTCACCACCTTGGCCGGTCGTGAGCCACCCTCATACATCGGTTGCATGCCACCCTTCTAAGGTCGTCGGTACACCTTGTGAGAGGTCTGCCCACGCTGCGTCTGTTTGAGTTTGAGCTTAATCTAACATAATCAGATCTTAAATAACAAGTTTTCTTTTTACCCGGGTACGTCTATCGTATTCCCTGAATATATAAATTTTTTCCGGTATTACTTACATAAGTTCACGCTGGATCACGATCGCTTTTGATCATCATTCTTCCTTAATCGATTTCGGCGACTTCTTTTTCTCCGTTTTATTGATGTGCAACATGCAACTGCAAGCCAAAACTAACTTTTTCTTTTAACGTAAGAATTGTGGGATATCTGCATATTTACAATGTGTTTACCTTGAGTACAAGTAGATTCATCCACCACAATGTATAGAGTTACATATTGATGCTAGTAGGCAATATTATGAACATCGACAATCGGTGACGCATTAATTTATTTGTGACCGAGCCGACATTTAAAGCTAAGTTTTCAAATCTAAGGTTAAGGTAATGTGATAAATGAAATGTATTTTATTGGGTGTAATGTGTATAGATACCTAATATTAATTTAAATTTATCTCACCGATTTCATTTGTGGATTCAGAATAGTCCTATTTGCATTTGAAAAATTATGCAGTTTTCTATAATAACATAAGTGATGTTAATTAAAAACAAAACCAAAAGAAATTTTCAAAAATAATAAATTTTGTACCTACAGTTTAAAAAGCGTAAAACATTGTGCCGAAGACAAATTATTATGTTGTAAAAAATATTAAAATATTATATCTATACATATAATAAAATTGGAGTGTCTGTTTGTTATATTGAAATAACCATTTTTTACTACATTTATATGAATATATATACGGTAGATGCACCGAAATATTTTTTTTTTTCAATTTTTGTCTTTCTGTCTGTTTGTTCCGGCTAATCTCTGAAACGGCTGGACCGATTTTGACGGGTCTTTTATTGGCAGGTAGCTGATGTAATAAGGAGTAACTAAGGCTACGTTTATTTTAGAAAAAATCTTTTATTTAGAAAAATAAAGTAATGTTGATCGACTGTTAGTCGGAACGAGGTTCGCTGGGTCAGCTAGTTTTTAAATATAATGTCTAATGCTGTTATTGTCAGGGAGCAATAAAAAATCAGTTGCATGATTTTTTTCTTTTAACGCAATAAAATCATATACTTATATAAACTTTATATCTGATTGTTACAGGTAAACAATAAATATGGAGATACGATGGGGCTATGTCTTTCTATGGACGACACTCTGTTTCACTTCAGGTAATTCATTGTTTCTTTTTTATATTAGTCTACCATAATATCACCATTTCGCCTGATCAAATCAAATATCGAGTGGTTAGTAGACAACCTAGTGTCAGGATTGTTCAGGTCGCCCTTATAGGCATTCGACTTGACCTAAGGACTGTTATCAACTTGGTAACAACCGGGATCAACTTTTAACATGCCCTCCGAAGCACGGATATACTCAGATCAAATATCCCTGCGGTCACCCATCCATAGGCCAGCCGCACATTATGTTGCTTAGCTTGATTATCGTATACTACGAGCTATGCGCCTTTGTCTGATGATAAGTAGTAAGGTTCAAAATTGGTTTACACTATCCCAATAGGTTGCAAGACATAGTGGCTCTCACTATGGCAATTTTGTGAGATGCTTTGTATACCAAGCTTCGAGACGTAAAAGAATCCAAATTAAACCGTAACATGCGCTTACAAACAATACCAGGTTTTAACTTTTGGACAGTTGTATGAAGTAAGTACTTAATCCATTATTGGATTCCCTTTAGATAGGATGACACTGGAATTCAACAAGTGTAGTTCTAGATTGGAAATGTGGGGGTGGGATCGATTCGAGAAGTTCCCTCTGAACACGCTCTGTGTTAAAAGCACTAGAAGACTACCTAAGAAATATCTTGTGTAAAATGAGTTTTTGCCTTTCCATAATGTTGGTTTTACCACCATCATTCGGCTAACTAATTTCATTAGTGACGTTTATAATACCCACGACCTCTACGTAAGGTCGCCACTTCCCGACGCCAATTGACGACGGAAATCAAATTAATGGCTTATTTCAATTATTATTTTTTATAGAAATGACTGTCATTTACAATGATAACTCAATATAATACATATTTTTAGGGAAGTAGTGTTGTGGGCACAAATCATTAGAGCAGCTAATGACCAGAACATTGTTCTGTAGTATTAACACTTAAGACGTGTGATTTCTTTGTATAGGTACGGGTGTTGTGTAATAGGTTTCTTGATAGAAAGTTCTTTGGCTTCTCCTATTTTTTACTTAAACGTGAACGTTAATAAAACATGCTCTACACAGTGTAAGAGATACAAATAGTCACGAAGTCATTCTGGTGAAATTTGTTGCGGAAAGTCTGCTAAACGTACTGTGTTAAGCAGACTTCGGGACCCCCTTGTCAAAGCTCGTTGTTCATAAGGGTCTATACTGTTAATCCTAGCATACAGAAGTCACAGTGATGATTATGTGGGTAGAGTTGTCCCAAATAACGGAAATAACTTATTTATTTATTTATTTAAAAAAATACACCATCGACATTACTCAATACATTCATAATTTAAAAACTTAACAATTCATCAGCCAGTATGAAATGCCTTTTATGGCGTATACAGCATTCACAATGAAACACAAGTAAGAAAAACAGATTTTAAAAAGATTGGAATTTAGTAAACAGAATTTAAAATTTATACCAAACTAAATAAATAATAATAAAACCAAAAAAATAATAATTTAAAAAAATACAAATTATGAAACAAACTACTCAATTACAAATCATACTTACTTAATTCGAGATCACATTATGGGAAAACAATGCTTCGAATAATAGTATCCCTAAATTGTTTGATGTCGCCGGCGTGGAAGATGTCAACACTGCCATTCAGAGATAGAATATCGTTATTCGAATACATCAGCCTATTTATGTTAGAGTATTTTCCCAAATTAGTCCTACTTGCAGACGGTGTAAAAAATCTGACATTCGCATGTGTGGGTGTACCACGAGGAACATTTATCCTAAATTGTTAAAGAGCTTCGGGGGAGTTAAAACCTCCACGGAGTATTTTACATACTTAATGTCATGTTATCGCTAATTTTGCGTCTACTTTCAAGAGAAGTCATTTTAAAATATTTAAGCCTAGAACTATAGTCAGCCCGATAAGGACGATGATGATCTTTATATTTTATGCTACTTGATCTTGGCTTAAATATACTTGCTATATCGAATAAGATCAGATAATTTGATTAAGTTAATTTAGTTTTAATTTTTAAGCTATAAGAATTTCATGCTATACGGTAAAATGTAGAAGACTTCACAAAACTTGTAACACCTCAAATGTTCCTACATTCAAAGCAAATAAATAAATCATTTCCATTCTATCAGTAACTTTACTTGAAGTTGGTAATGTTGACATTGCAAGCGTAATTAACATCTTAATTGTCGTGTAAGCACACAATGGAATATTTATTGTGATAGGTCGTTAGCAAACGATGTGGCACTCAAAGTATCTATGCTATTATATAAAACAGAAGAGTTTGTTTCTTTGAACATGCTAATCTTGAGAAAAGCCAGTTGGGTTGAAAAAATCTTCTTGCATATAGTCCAATTTCTGGGAGCTATGTAACATCACGTTTCTGGCGACAGCGCCAGAGTAGTAGCCAAGAACGTAACTTAATGCGGGTGAAACCGCGCTGCGGAAAGCTAGTTAAACAATTTAAGGAATACTTATACCAAATCCTGTAAAATTATAAACAGCAGCAAATACTAAAGCTGATGTATACGGCTATTATATATATTTGATCAACACAGACTCGCGTGACCCCAAAGTTTCGTCATCTCCATTTCAGCTTAAGCTGGATAAAAAATTGATATTGTCATAAAACTCTCTATCCTACCGTACCTACATTTTATAACACTATCCTATTTATTTCTCACTACTGCTCAAAGAAATATTCTCATACTAAGGGTGTGCATGGGCGATAACCAAGTTTTAAAGTTATATTGGTATCATTATATAATTACTTGGAGAAATAGCTTATTGGACAAGGCACCCGCTTCGTAAACACGAGGTAGTAGGTTCGAATCTAGGCAAGTACCAATGTGATTATTCAAATCATAGTAGGTACTTTCTAAGTTTATTTCGGACATTTTTGACTGAAAGTGAAGGGAAACCTTGAGAGAAAACCTGGACTTAAAGTCTGAAATTGCCAATCCGGGTAAGCGTGGTGATTAATGCTCATACCTTCTTTATATGAGAAAAGGCCGACATTGTCAATCCGCCTTGAGCAAGCGTGGTGATTAATGCTCATTCCTTCTGTATATGTGAAGAGGCTTTTGCCCTGCAGAAGGACAGTAAACAGACTGGTATTATTATTATATTTTAAGGGTATACATGAGCGATGAGCAAGCACCACGTTTTAAAGTTATATTGGTATGAGTATACCATTATTTCTATGCTATGAAGACCATTGTCTTGCTTCTATTTATCAGAAAGAAAAATGTATGCATGTCTATTTGTGCAATCTTTATAATGTGACAGTTTTTTATTTACCTAACTGTAAATTCTCATGTTCCAGGTTCCACAACAAACTTACTGCCGATATTTACACACGACATGAACAACCTAGCGTTATCAGAGAGCACACCAGTTGGTACAGTCGTTTATAGGTTACAAGGAGTTGATCCTGAGGGTCTACCGGTTAGTTGAAAACATTTACTAGTATTTATCAGTAATTTTTGAATAGATTACATACAAATGACTACAAATTCGAATGTATTAACTTTACTGTCCCACATATGGGTACATGCACACCTGAGTCTTTCGTGGCTGTTTTGAAAATGATACGGGTGGAATTCTGGGTTCACAACGAACATCTTGAGAATGTTTTACGTCGCAAGATATTATCAAATTTGTGCCATTATATAGCTATTATATATATTAGATGAACCAATATGGTGATCTTTTTTGGTACGCAAAGAAAAGATTAATTTGAAGAAGTAAGTAATCTTTTCTTTGCGTACCAAAAAAAACACATAATGGTTCAGTTTTCGTCAACCGGAATATGCAATTATAGTCCTTAACTTCAGAAAGTTACGAAAACCACTTCATTGTTATTTATGAATAAGCTGTAAATAAAACAACTAACTATTTTAAATTATTTCAGATAAAATACAGTATAGCTGGCACGGACAAGTTTTCAGTTAACGAAGAGACTGGTGACGTCACATTAGTCAAACCTCTCGATAGAGAAGTAAGTATAAGTTTGAAATAATTAATACGTTTTGTTCTGAAAACCTGCATTGATTTTTGAACACTTAGGCACAATATCAAGTAAGCAAGCGAGTAAGTCGAAAACAAATTCACTAGACTGCGTTTATATATTTTATTTTCATCTTTATATCTGCCATTGGAAGTCCCTTGAAAGTATTAGATGAAGTTCGAACTTGGTTTTAGAAATACCATTATAATATAGCCAATAATTCGTTTTATTCAAAATTGTAGAGGTATTTTGTTGGAAATACAAATCTTAGCAAAGCACAGCTGTGATTCAATGGTATCAAACGCGTTGAGACCATATTTGACACTATCGTGATGAGCGCAAATGTCGGCGTTTATAGCACTAACGTTAAGCACACGAGAACAAACCGTATGTGCGTAAAGTAGTATGTTAGTCTGTGAATCCGTACCACTAGTTCAAATTAAGCATGTTTAGATAATAAAATAAATTCTTCAATTCCAGGCACAAGACACAATAAAGTTCCTCGTGTCAATAGAAGACCAAGATCCAGACAAAATACAGAACTTGATACAACCGCAAGCAGTCACGGTTATAGTGCTCGACGAAAATGATAACTCACCTATTTTCAAGAATGTAAGTCAATTTTTAGATGAATTTAGACTAGAAAATTTTAATTTAAGAAGAAAACATTTCACTCAAATGTACTACACTCTTTATGTGAAACTGTTTTGATGATTTAATGAAAATGCTAGCATCCATACAAGTTATGATGATGCTGATTTAGGCTATGGCGAACATTTTCTGCTTACCTTCTCATGTCTAATATTATCCAATTTTAGCGAAAAAGGTCCTAGAACAGTTACTACTTGCGACGATACTAATTAAAGTGGTTAATTTTTACATCAGGCTATATTTTACTCCCGTAATCACTGCCAGTTACAAACACAATTTGGGCATTCATTGACTGACTTATTGGGGCCCACAGTTTCTAGGTGTGGGACAAAGCAAGCATCCGCATGCCAAAAATAAAAAAAAAGTACGACAGCTTAAAGCCTCTGTGGTCAGCAATCCTGCGCTTGATAACTACCTGCAACTCCCAAGTGTTGATTATGATGAAGATTATCCAGACTCCGGCGAGAAAACGACAGCTAAAGCCGAGTATATTGAAATGGAAAATGTTTGTATAAGACTTACAGTGTATGATCACGTTATGTATAAAAGTAGTAACGTGGTTCTGGATATCGTTGGAGTGCTTGTTGTTTTGTAGAAGACGTATTAATGTTTATTTACGGTACTTCATTAGTTAGTAGTAGCGTTATAAACTATATTTAGAACTTTATAGCCAAAATATTTTTGTCGTCGAGATATCATAAAGACAATTGGTCTTTATGATATCTCGTTTGTCATCATTGCTTTAGTATTTAAATAAGGGCCTTAAGTTCCACGGGCTACGACTTGAGAAGAACGTTAAAATTTTTAGTGTAGTCTCTTTTAAGAACGCACTGTATTGTGTCTTTAGCTGCTGGTACAGTGTTTTCTTTTTCTTACATAGCGATAACAACTGTAATTAAAAAAAACTTGTCTTTTTGGAGTTTCTGAGCAGATTCCCAGGTGTTCCACCCATAATATAAAATTTCAGACCGATTCTAAGGTAAGGTAAGGTCCCTACTCTAAGTCGCCGATGTCCGTGCACATCTGCAATTAGCTATTGTATTGTAAGTGGTATCGTATTGTAATAAGAGTTAAACATTACTAAATGGCTTTGTTTCTTTCAGATTTGTATTTAAAATATTATCTCTTGTTGTCGACATTAGTAGCTTTTGTCACGTTTTTCATTTTCTTTGTTGTTTTGTCTGCTATTGTTTTTATATGATGTATCGAAAGTACTGAATTGTCATGCGCACATTAGACGTGTACGAGTATGTTGGGATTAGAACATTTACTTCTAGAATATTACTTAATTTTATTTGATTTTTATTATTATTTTTTATATTCACCTTTTATGTAACGTTTGGCTAGATTTTGAAAATTACATTACTATACTATTTAGAATTTGAGAATGTTACATTACAAGCAAATGCGCGCGATAAGGGAGCACCTTTTGGACCCTGATAAAACTTTGTTTCTTTAGAGATGGTCCTCAGAGAATCGATATTTTGATCATTAAAATGCTTTCATTAAGAACCATATCTATATTTGTTTACCAAAAAGACGCCACTGCCTGATAGTAAAGCAATGGAGTCCAGGTATCACAACCTCATAGCAATCTTATTATAACCTTACTTTATTTCTATCCTTGTTGTTAATAGTACAAAAGAAAAAGACAAAACACAAAGTAACATTAAAATAATACTGCTATACGAGGTCGTGGTAGGCCCACAGGTGCCAGACACATTCTTATTGCAATCATAGCAAAATGATAGCATAGATTGTGGTGACGTTCATCTCCTCGTTCACCAGAATTATTTGTTTATCATTATCATCACATCAGCTAAAAGACGTCTACTACTGGATATAAGCCTTACCAAAGTTTCGCCGTCTTACCTGAGGGCCTAGACAAGTCGCATAATTGCTAATAGCATAGAATAGAATAGAACGCTAACTAACATTGTCGTTAGCTTATGTCAATCCTATACATTTTTTAATCTATTCTATTCTAATATCATATATGCCACTTGTCTAGGCCCTAGGTCGTAAGCGTCGATCAGTTGCCCGCCACACATATCGGTTCGTTGATACACCTTGTCACGGGTCATTTATTATGTAGTCAATATCGATTCAGCTTAGTCTGTTTATTGAAACAACACTGATGTTACATTCTATATTCAATCTAGTTTACACAAGAGCATAAGTAGTAAGACTTATTTAAGATTTCTATATTATACAGTTTGACTTAAATTCACCTGTCTGAATTTCAGAGTCCATATCAAGTCAGTGTACCAGAAGACGCTAAAATAGGAACAACAGTTCTGACAAATATCGTGGTTGAAGACACGGATTCTGTTGGTGACAATCTGGAGGTGACCTGTCTCCCTAACGCACAGGTAAGAACACACATTAATCTTAGAGATGGAATGTAGCCAAACATTTAAACTTCATAGACCAAAATATAGTTTAACTTATATTTATTTGTACATTTAGATCATACGTGATACTTTTACGTTTGAAGAGATGTTCGAGCTGTAATGTAGAGTTCATACATAATAATTATAATCATTCCATGAAGTGTATATTATTATTAGGTAATTCAGACTTAGATACAGAATAACAGTTGTTTCGGTTTTTCAATGTACGATAATATGGATGCGTCCCTCTGTTTAAAATTCTGGGCACACCACTTCGCTCGCTGTCTGACCAGAGAGCCTAGACCTGGCATATATGCGAATAGATTTCTATTCTATTCAAAGAATAAGTTAAAAAATTTACATAAGCTAACGCTGACATTATCGTTAGCTTATGTCAATCCCATACATTATTTTTTTTATCTATTCTATGAATAGAATAAAAATCTATGCCATTTGTCTAGGCTCTCAGAGCTTTAAAGCTAAACGCAACTTGTGATTATATTGAATCCTAAATTATTACTAAATGATTTTGGTCAAAGAGTCACATTCTGTTATGACCAGCCGAAGGTATGAAGTACGTTAATATAAAACAAACTTAACTAAAAGCGATAATTGTTTCAGACTATAGACTCGTGCGAAACATTTGATATTGTATCTGTCACTTCATCATCTCACTACTACAAAGGAGCGCTGGTGCTGCTAAAACCTCTAAACTACAATGAAAGACAGTTCTACAAATACGACTTGTATGCTTCTGTAAGTATTTCGTTAAAATCTTAATAGTAAGGAGCTACGACTTTGTGTAAAACGTAAAAGTTAAGACTAATAATTCCAGGTTTTATTATAGTATTTCTCAAAAGTAATTAAAGAAACTCACTATGGTTCTTGCTCATCCTAGGTGTAAAGGAGTGTCTTGAAGTATCAATTTTATTGTCAGTGCTGCTTATAACCAAATAACGATGATAATCTACCACTTTGGTTTTGGTAGTATAAGCATACACTGATTATTTACTTAGAAATTTGTATTGCAAGAAAGTGTACCAGTTGCCAGCACAAAGTATGTGCCTAAACATATTTCGTGTTACACTTACATCATATTTGTATAGTATTACTTGCTTTACGTCTTTGCTTACTGCTCTGCTCCCGTCGCCAGTAGCGTGATGTTATATAGCCTATAACATTCCTCGAGAACTGGGCTTTTTTTTTCAATTACGAGTGGTAGTACCAGAGATTAGCACGTTCAAACAAACAAAAAAACTCTTCCTCTTTATATAATAGTATTGAATAATATCTATCGATTCAACAGGACGGCATACTAAACGCTACAGGCCACATCGAGATCAAAGTGATCGATGTGCAGAACACTCCGCCCGTATTCAGTGGATCTCTCAGCGCCTCTTTACCTGAAGATGCAGCGGTCGGCACTCTCGCACTTACTGTGAAAGCTAGAGACGGCGATAGGGCGCAGCCCAGGGAGATATTTCTAGAGCTTGTTAACAGTTAGTATGAACATATTTTTTTATTGCCGAAAGTGACAGACGAGTAAACATGGTAAATGAACGATGGTAAATGGTAACTGTCGTTGATGGACTACTCAGGGTCTCTGGCATTGCTCCTGCTAATACCAGGGACTCTACGAAGCCGCTGCCTACCGTGAAGGGAGGGGTGGTAGGTGAAGGGATAGAGGGAGGTGATGAAAAAGGAAAGGAGGGAAATCGGGCCTACATTGTACTTTTCAATATTCTTAATAGACAGTTTTGAAGATTACGAACTAGAAAACATCCGATGGTAAGTGATAACTGTCGCTCTTGCAATACCAGGGACTTTGCACTGCCGACAGTCATATTAATGCTCTTTATAACCCTAAGGCTATAGCACAACCTCGTATAGCAATATTATTATAACCTTACTTTGTCTCTATCCTACATTTTAATGGTACAAAAGAAAAAGTCAAAAGACAAAGTAACATTAAAAAAATACTGCTATAAGAGATGGTGATAGGTCCCCTGGTTAGAGAAAGGTGATAGGTCACCGATGTATAGTGAATTTTTTCAATTACTAATATGGTATCTTTCAGGCAAAGATGCATGTGCCAGAAAAGTAATACTATGATACCCTAGGAGCTAAATTTATCTGTAGCCCCTATACTTTTTATATCATCATCTTAGTCATCAAAATAACATTATCTCCAGATCCTCTGGATTTCTTCCTGCTGGACAGCAGAACAGGTGAACTGAGGACTGCTAAACCATTGGATAGAGAAGCATTACCAGATCCATCTTCACCCCTGAACCTTACCGTTCGAGTGAGTATTATCATGTTTAGCATGTTTATTTCATAGAATTTTGGAGGCAAACAAGCATACAGTATCTAAATATGGCTGTATTTTGTAAACATTATTAGAATGAATGCATTTTCTTAACAAGTATATTGCGTAAGTGATATTTCTGGTATTGTCGGCGTCTAGACTATGATAACTGCTTACCATTGTCACGATATATTGGATTTGTTTAACTTTACTGTCAATCGCACACGGTCCGCTTATACCAAAACATTTTTTATTGTGATTGTTGAGCTTATATACTTACTATTGTTATGTAACACACCTGTATTAAGCTAAACAATGAATAGAAGAACAGACATAGTAGAAAAGAATATGAGACAATTCATTTATAAACATTTATCAATGAGCGAAATAAAATTTTATATCACCATTATGTATTATGTATTTTCAGGCAACAGAAATAGTGAACGGTCTTCCAATGATATCCGTAATGACTTCCACGTTAGCCACGATTACCATCACGATAAAAGACGTGAACGACGAACCTCCTCGGTTTAACTGGCGCGAGTTCCACCTTGAGATACCAGAGAGTCTTCCCGTTGGAACACCACTCCCGCATTTAGATATGGTGGTGTCAGATCCAGATTTGGTAAGTTTTAACTTAAAAACTCAACCTAAACCTAACAGTGAACCTGATGATTTGGATTTTATTAAGAATACTGTATCTGTTCCTTTAAATAGTAAATCAAAGGTAACGGCTACTGAAAATAACATGGTATTTATTACGCCGGCTCCACGAACTAATATAACAAGTAATTTTTGGGTCCCTGAAAGTAATATAATATATAAACTTATTACTCAAGGTCCCAGAAATCATTTAATACATCAATCAACATTTTGGTTATCCGATGAAATGGTAAATAAATATACTACTTTAGGACTTAGAGATATGCTTAACAAAAATACTATGTTGGCTACTCAAAAAAACATACTTACATCTACTTTGGGTCCTCAAAATAACATAATAAATAAACTTACTTTGGGAGCCAAAATGAACATTCTATATAAATATATAACGTCGACTCCAATAAATAAGTCTACTATTTGGACTGACTATAATGATATGCATCCTACTTTGGCACCCACAAAAAACAGGATTTATAAATATATTACAGATCCCAAAGATACCCAACTATTTACACACACTACATCAACCCCTCTAAAATATAAATCTACATTTTGGGCTGCTGAAAATGACATGCTATTTAAATATCCTACTTTGACACCCACAGATAACATACTATATAAATATACTACTTCGATATCTAAAAATAATATGCTATACAAACATACTAGTCTGGGTCCCAGATATAACATGCTGAACAAATATACTACGTCGACTCCTCTAAATAAATCTACTTTTTGGGCTGTGGAAAATGATTTCTTATATAAATATACTACTTTGGATCCCAAAAATGATATGCTAAATATATATACTACCCCGACTACTTTAAATAAATCAATTTATTTTACTGATGAAAATGACATGCTAAATAAATATATCACGTTGCCTCCTCTAGAAAACGTAATAAATAAAACTACTATTTGGGTGTATAAATATACCACTTTGGGTCCCAGGAAAAAGATGCTAAATAAATATAATACATCGACTCCACATCCAGACAACTATAGTACTTCAGCTCCTACAAATAACATGCTAAATAAATTTATTACGAGTACGTCGCCTCCTTTAAAAAATATAGTAAATAAATCTACTTTTTGGCCTGCTGAAAATAACATCTTACACAAATATAATACTATGACTTCTAAAAACGACATGACGACTAAATTTACTTTTTGGGCCGCCGAAAATATGTATAAATATACAATTTCTGTTTCTAAAAATAACATGATTAGTAAGTTTACTACCTCTGTACCCGAGTATAATACGTTACATGAGTTTAGTACGTTGGCGTCAAAAAATAACATGTTAGATAAATATACTACATTCGCTTCCGAAAAAAACTTATTATACAAAGATCCTAAGTTGTCATCTGAAGATAGCATTTTATATAAACATACCACGTTGCCATTTGAAAATAGAATATCTTATAAAGCTCCCGAAAATAACATATTATACAATTATCCTACGTTAACACCTGGATATAACATGATAAATAAATATACCACATCCACTTCTATAACAAATGGGCCCATTAATTGGGCGCTGGCCTACAAGGCACTGTTTATACATACTACGCCAGAGCCTAAATTCTCATACGTTAATATTCCTACGCAATCACCTAATAAATATTACCATCCATCCAAAACATCGCCTAAACATATTCTTGCAATTAAAAATATATCACGACCTTTTAAATCCAATAAAATAAGTTCTAATTTATCGATACCTGAAACCTTACATTTTGGCCCACCTATAGTACCGTTAAAATAATAATAGACTTAGGTCCTGTTAGGCCATTTGCTGATAAAGTGAGTGATAGCCTATTCGAAACTTAACTGACAAGAGTACTCAAAATCAGTTCTACAAGTGCCGGATAACCTTAACTGGCAAATAAACTCCTTAAAAATATAAAACTGATTTAACTAGAAGTTGTTTTATCTGTTAAATATATTCAAACAGTATTAAACATTTTGGCAGCTGGTGGTGAAAAGGGCTTTAGACTGATGAATATATGTCCTGTCGTGATGCGTCAAGCTCTTATATTATCTCCTATAGATATACCACATTAGTATTTATTTGTTCGAGCTCACAAAATTATGGAACAGGAGTGAGATGCGAGGAACGTAAAAGTTGCGCTGTGATTGGCTATTTTAAGGTGAAGCATTCAAATGCACCAATAGTAGCGTCCGTAGTAAGTTCTTATGCTAACCAATGCCGCTGTGAGTTGTGCATGTATGTTGTCGTGTTTAATGCGGAATCTTGGTGCATTTGAATGAAATCGGGCGAATGGCCTGCGGGCGCTAACGACCAATATAATTGTGTCATTAGGCGGGTGATTTTCTGGAATTATGTTGCATCAGAATCCAATCACAGTCATTAAACTGCTGACGCGAGAATTTTGATAGTCATCATCACAGGACACAAGCTTAATGTACAGAATTCTTAGAAACTAATTTAACTTGAGTGAAGTTTGCTGCAAATGATTTTGCGCAGGTAATTTAATAATGCTGCATTGCATGCTATAATTAAGTTACTGCACAATATCTTGCGTAAAACTTCACAGCATAATATACTCTGTGATAAAGTTAACAATATAAACCTTAAGCTTAGTCATAAATGTTAGTTCACGGTAGTGTGCAATTTTAACAATCTCACGTACCTACATTTACGTGATATGTGAGATGCGTGACGTCTGACAAAAAGTTGTAGACTGTTCAGCGAAGTCTTTGTATGATCTTCCAAGTCCGCCAATGAGCTATGCAATTAGTATTATGGAGATCCAATTCATACACAAACCACCGAATATCATTTAAAAGGGTCCAGACTTTAATGAAATTGGACTGTACATTACAAGCTTTAAGTAACTTCAGGATATAATAGACTATTGAGCAGAAGGAGTTAGAGGCCGGCCATGAAGGGACAATCTAAACCCAAAATAGGGATATGTAGAGATCTTTCCTTTACAATAGGACATTATAAGTTGCAAGTAATAATGTTAGAAATATAAAGCATAATTTAGAAGATAACAGTTTGCTTTATCTGACGCTTTTCTAAATGCATTTGCAAAAGTTCCGAGAATTGATTTAGTCTAGTGTTATTTTTTGTCAAATTATGCTTTGAATATTGTGTATGACCAAAGATAAAAATATGATGTCGCATTATAGCTTCTGGGGTCATGCTGTCAAATGCTTTTACGTCGTCGATTATATTGAAAAAAAATTTGGTAGGTATAGGTATTCATTTTATGTATCAAAACTTACTTAAACATATTTATGGATAAAAATTTTGTAATCTGGCTTTTTAAAGGTTAGTTTTCATTCGATTAGTGCTTACATATTACGCCTTATAGTTCTGGTAGATTTTGGTCTAATGTTCTTTTACTTTTTTTTATATGAAGATTTTAAAACATAGGTACTTGTTACTGTTTAAGTTCGAACTACCTAATTCAAATATTTATAATAAGCTTTTGGGTCAGTATAAAAAGCAATTTGTTTCAAGTTCCGTTCAGTATCGTCATTAGAATTTTGTGAGATGCTTTGTTCAGTTATTGGCTAGTGCTTTCTAATTTCAGTTAGTAATGTTTCACCAGAGGCTAGTTGTATTTTAGTTTTTTGTTTGCTTCGATTATTCTGTAGTTGATTTATATAGCTAGTTGTTACCGGTCATAGTTTTCAAGTTATTAAATTTGGCTTTTAAAGCTTTCCTGATTTGTTTTAAGTAGTATTTTGTTGTTTTTATAGTTGTTATGTTATTAAGGGATTAGAATTATAATCAAGAAGAAATTGAACATACCTACTTAATATTGTATAATAATATTTTAATTTTCAGGATTTAATTAAAAATTTAAATATTTCTTAATTTAGTTTATAGTGCGCGGCGTATAAATCGTTTTACTTATTAAAACACTAATAAACAGCTTGTTGCTTTAAACAATTACCCGCCCGATCTATTTTACGTCGATATATATTCACGACGTGATCTTGCCTTTTAGGTATCTACTTCGATACCTACTACAATAATATTGCGCGGAGAGATAGTGACTTCAGTGTAGTTGCAAACGAATTTACACCTCAGTGTTGCGGATTGTGGTTTATAATCGCGAGTTTGTATTTCAACCTATTATTTACCTGGAGTAGTGAACACTAAGATATTTTATAGAGAAGTTTACAATTTTCTAGCAACTTTGTGTGTGAAGCATAGAAGCGGTCGAAGCCTTCGATTATAAATACACTGATCAAGAGTGAACATTGGAGTCATCCTGGAAGATTTAAGTGCTACCTACTGAAGTAAAAATGCATTATACGTGTATGTGGAGTTATTTAAACAATGTAATTGTTTTTATTGTAGAATCATATTAAACTTATCAAGGTGTAGTTTTTTTAATTGAAGACCATTCTAACAAACATAACAGTATTATAATCTAAGATAGCTTAAACAAAAATAATTTATTTATTAACATAATCCTACTAATTTTATAAATGCTGTTTGTTGCCATTCAGCGCCTAAACAGCTGAACCGATTTCGATGAAAATTGGTATGTAGATATATTCGGTGCCGGAGATGGACATAGGCTACTTTATTTTCCCGAAAATCAGTCTGGTTCCCGAAGAAGATAAAACACATTTTAGGTACAGGCGAAGCCGTTGGGCACAGCTAGTAATTAATAAAAGATGTAGTGGAGGCCTCGCGTATTAATTGCTGATTGGACAATGAAATAGGAAATTTGTAGTACGCGTTCTATTTTATGCTTTATGTTCCGTATTTGCAATATTGGTTTTACTGCGTTTATCGTGGCAGTCTAGCTTAAATATCACGTGCTCTGTAAAAAACTTCGGGTAGAAAAATATCGGCTTCAGATTAGAGTACAAACTTAGTATATAGTTTGTACTCTAATCTGAATGATAATGGTAGTTAGAGTACATACTTTATATTTCTCGCTTTTTGCTGCAGTGTGAGTTATCTATCATAATTTGCTGCTTACCTTCAGTACAATTATTAATATGTAATTTAATTCAATATCTTGAATGTAAATACATAGGCGAATAATCAGGTTAAGTTTGTAGACATATTCTGTACTTGAAAACCGTTAAAATAGTTAACATAGACTCGACTATGCAACTAGAATGAAAAGGATACTGGTTTTCAGAAGTATTAGGAATGAGGGATACCTACGTAGGTGACATGTGCTACAACTCTGGTTCAAATTATTGAATAAAATTAAAAAACCACAGTAGCTTTTTTGCTAAGATTAGAGATCTTTATATGAAAAATCTGTGGATCAATATGCACGTCAATTGAAAGAAAGTAAAAATAGTGTATTCTTAATTCTCAGCTGTATTTTACCTTTCATATAAGTATGTTACGAATAACATTTCTTAATCTGGTCTATTATCTATCTATCTATATATATAAAAATGAATCCCTATTTCCCTTGGTCATGGCATCACGTGTGAACGGCTGGATCAATTTCGTTAATTATTTTTTTTGTTGTGTTTGTTATTGTCAGGAGAAGGTTTTTATGAAAGAAAAACTAAGAAAATTGCGCGGTGATTTAGAAAGTTTAAGAATTCTTAACCACCATATTAAATTTAAACCGCTAAACCGATATCGATGAAAATTGGTATGTAGCAGTGGCGAAGCGTCCATATAACACGATTCCTGCCGGCTTCCCTTTTAAAATATGCCCTGACCTCCTTATACCTATCACTGCTTGCGTGTCTACTCAAAGACTATCTAGCCTTCCGAAACTCAAAAGATTTTAGTCCCACCGGCTTCCCTCTTCTGAAAAGTGACTCTTCGCTAGTGGTATGTAGATAGATTTGGTTTCGGGCAATAGGCTACTTTTTATTCCGAAAATCGCTCTGATTCTCGAGTTACATTACATTAAACAATTAATTATTTTCGCGCGGGCAAAGCCGCAGGGCGCAGCTAGTCTTTGAAATAAAAATTGCAGGTAACACTTTCACACAGCGCCATCTAGCCCCAAATTAAGCAATTATATTTGCTTGTGTACTAAACAACTGATACACTACTTATATACTTTTTTTTTTGTAAATACATACCTATATATTCTAGATAAATTACACCCAGACTCAGAACAAACAATCATGCTCATCACAAAAAGATTTCTCCTGGGTGGGAATTGAACCCACGACGAATTCGCTAATCAGTATAATGTATAAAATTAAAATCCATTTTTTTTAATCTTATCTATGTCACCCAAAAGTAGTTTAGTAGAAAATATTTTGTACCCACCCCTCAATCCCCTCATTGACAACATCACATGGTAAAGGATATTTCGACGTCTCTGTATACTAGCGCAGACTGGTATAAAGGTAACATTTGTTATGACTCGAGCTCACAAAAGGGGCACGAACGGAACGTAGAAGCTTTGCTGTGATTGGCTATTTTAAGAGCAAGTATACGAATGCACAGAAATGTATCAACCGCAAAATCCGTAGTGAGTTCTTAAGCATACGAATACTGATATAGTGGTGCGAATCTATTGCTTGAATCAATTAGGTGGTTATCTGTTGTGGCGCTTACTCAATACTAGTAAATCTATATACAGCCCCTTTGTGCTTTTATTATCATCTTTGTAGTTGGATCAGTAGACGTAGAACACTTTTTAAATTATTTATCACTGTCTTTACAGATTCCACTGCTAAGCCATTGAAATGTGGGCTTTATGTTTAATGAATAAAGAACATATTTTGTTTATCGTCACATTACAAGATATCTCTTACATGATTAGCCTACGGGATTACATATAATTTAAAGTAGGTACAAACAAGGATATACGTGATTATATATTAGGTTTCACATACCTTATTTTGCTACACCGGCCGTGGTCACGGTAACCTGGTTGAGACGTCAAGCAAAATAAGGTATGTATAACCTAATGCATGATCGCGTGAATTTGGATTAGGTATATCGTGCAACGCAAAAGCTTAAAAGATTATGGGAATGTTGTAGATTGTATCTTGAGGGTAAAAACTGCCAGATACAGGCAAGATTAGTTAAGATACAGGAATGATGTAAGAAAAGTAATTTGTCTGTAATGATCAATGGTTGTAATAGTTGTTGGTAAGGAAACGCTACCAAAAATGAAAACTGAAGTAGAGATTGTGACGGTATAATGCGCAGGTCTCTGACGGTGGTACTTTGCACTTTGATGTACGAGTATTCTGAGTTAACCGGCTAGTGGGCTAAGTCACCCATAAAAACACAAAGTGGTCAAATGAGCCCGCGGGCTAAACGGCCTGTGGGCTCAGTTGACCACAAAATCTTTATTATTATTAAACCCATTATTTCCAAAAAAAATTGGTAAATCGTCAATTTTTCATCGAATATATTGCATTATATCAGAGTTAATCAACACTATCATTACTTTTCATTTTAGGGACTGTTATATTGCCACCTTGATAATTTAGAAGGTTTGGTTGATTGTGTTAATTTTTAGTAGTTTACATCTTTGTCTATAAAAATGCATATGTACAGATTATTAGATGGGCAATATACTTTTAAATGGTAAGTAAATGATGCTTTGAAATTTATTTTTAGCGCTTTTAATATTGTTCTGTTTTTTAAGAATAGGTAAATGTAGTAGCTTTGTCATCGCCAAAGCATTTGACAGCGCTTGCTATTAAGCTTTTTTTGTTGAAGCTATAGTCCTGTCGATTCTCTGGTGGCTATTTATCTCAATTACCCTCTGTATATAATTATTTCTAGAAGACCTAGGCATTATAGTCGTTTTATCACCGATAGAAAACCAATCAATGCTGGCGTACCACAAGGTTCACATTTTGGTCCACTCCGGTAACCCAATATATTATTATCAATAACATATTACATATGATAATAAAGAGTTCATTGCTTTGAAAATGGCTCGCCATGTCATGATATGCAATAATTAAGCTATCAGCTAAAAGTTGGCCTTATGTGGAAAGTTGTTGTTCATTTTAATGGCATAACGCCCAGTTTCTATAAGGCTGATTAGCAAAAAATTTACACTTTTTGGGACAGTAAACGTATATGGCCGTGATTACAATAAAACATCTATTGTGTCCACAGTAATGTCCATGAAAGGGTTATCTAATCACCTGTTAAATCTCATGTGAAGTACCCAAAAGCATTCTAAAAGCATGAACAATTAGTAACTAATTAATTAGTAATTAGATCAAATTTCACTAAATATTCATGCTTTTAGCAACTCAATACTATCAATAATACCATCTGTAAATGCCCTCATTATGGTCTTCTTTTTATTTCTACGTTCATTTTTATCATATAGACATTAAGTTTCTTTGAACGAAGTTTTTTTTTTTTTTAATTTATTTTAAGTTTGAAGAGATTACTATATTTAATGTAAACCGCAACTCTTAAAATGACCTAGAATTAAGAATATGTTTAGAAATGTTTATATTTTAGTACCTTTATATTATTTGATTAATAAATATCAGCAGTAGCATTATGTAATCAATATTCTGTGATGTTAGACAATTAATTACTAAGATTAAATTTGTTATTTAAATCTCGAAAATGTATTAAAAGTTTTCAAAATATTTAGCGTATTATTTTATGAAAACCATACTACCCTACGATAGAATCAATGCACGAATAACCCAGAGATATTGATTATGTGGCGTGTGCTAGTAGGCTATGTAGGTATATGACAAAAACATAATTGATTTTAATATTTTTATACTGTTAAAATTTTGAAATTTTCTGTCATTGAGTGATACGACTTTTTTATTGCCCGGTTGGGATATGTTTAGGCTTGTTCTATAATACGAGTATTAAGGTCCATTTTGCTGGGTGTTTGCCACGAAAGAGGTCTAAACAAAAACAAGGAGTTACGTCATGTACTGCGCAGATATTACTTTCAGAATAACCCTCTTTGAAATGTACGATACATTCCAAAATGTTCTGCAGTAAAGAGTAGAGAGAACCTTACAACTTTTGTCTGTGAAGCGTATTAGCTCTAAATAAGCGTTATCTGAATCGTCGGTGACAATCTCAAGCACAAACTGCAACTGAACATGTCTATTTCTTCGTCTATTTGATTAGGAATGATATGAACTATGTTGTTTATATGAACTAAGTGCTGATCACCTACTGCGGTATGGCCTTAATGGATGAATGTCCTTCTTCAAATGAAGTTAAACCCAGCACTAACTTTGCTTAGCCTCTGGTATTGCAAAAGTCCTAAGCTGAGCTCTTGACCCGTCTGCCCCTGTATATTACAAAATATGTACATTGTATCCTTGGTGACAAAGAAGCCTAAAACGAAATACTGCTAGGCCATTTTCAACTTTAAATGACATAACGTTAATTGTATTTTGAAATATTTATTTACAGCAACATATTATATGAGCTCTAAGAGAAATACAGTATATACGCAAAATTTTTATTCCTACAATAAAACACTAATAATTATTCTTACTGCATTAAAGAAAATTCTGTCTATTCACACCTTTTCATGCGATTCGACCATCGTTCGTCTTCGGAATGAGAGTCACACATACTACAAAGCTACCGAAACAATCAATAATAAATTAATAACAATGATGTTATAATAATACAATTATATCATCATTGTTCTTAAGGCATTTTTCAGAACAATAGTTGTTAGATATATAGATTTCTATTATATTCAGAGAATAGATTAAAAATGTATGGGATTGACTTAAGCTAACGCCAAAATTCTCGTTGGCTTATGTTAATCCTATACATTTTTTATCTATTCTATGAATTGAATAGAAATCTTTGCCACTTATCTAGGGCCTCTGTTGTAGTATGATAGATGTTGGGTCATAAAATCCATTGAATATATTAATACATTTCTATATCTTGGAGCTGGATAATTGTGTGTCAATAGAAGTAATACGCACGCTGCATCACAGGCGAATCAAACACATCTGTGAATGTACCATATCTAATAGTCAATGATAATAGGTATTTTGGTGAAGAAAAACATCGCTAGGAACCGTAATATGTCTTGAGTAAGAGCGATTATCAATGCTCAGGCTTTCTCTGTATTAAAACACACAAGCAAAATACATATCCAATAATTTACTAAGTACTATATTGTATTACTAGAAATGTGTTATCTGCTACTTAGGAATTAGTAATTTTTTTCGATTACCTATTTGTTCAATATATCTTATTCAAGCTGAAAGCTGTCACTGATGGACACAAGCCTGTCCTGTTAAGGGGGTACTGGCAAGTACCACTCTCGGCAGGCAAACCGGCGATCGCAGTACCTAGTGGTAGTTTTATGACAGGGTATTGTTAACATTACTCGTTTGAGTGAATATAATAATAATACCAGCCTGTTACTGTCCCACTGCTGGGCAAATACCTCTGCTCATACAAAGTAGACATGAGCATTAGTCGCCCCGCTTGCTCAAGGTGTATTGGCAATTCCATTTTTTTTCTTAAGTCATTAAATGGCTAAGTAGTAAGTAAGTTCTACGGAAAATCTGTGGGTAATGGATCATCATGTTCAGCTTTATAAAAAACTAGCTTTTCGCGACGTGGTTCGTCTTTGCTTATTGCTCTGTTCCCGTCGCCAGTAGCGTAATGTCACTTAGCCTATAACCTTCGTCGAGAACTAGGCTATTATAATACGCAAAAGAGTTTTTTAAATCCGACTGGTAGTTACAGAGATTAGCGCGTTCAAACAAACAAACTGTGCCGCTTTATATAATCGGATAGACATAGATGTAAAACTGTAAAAATACCACATCTCTCAGATAACTATGTACCTATATGTTATATTAACTAAGGGTCTTTCCTTTACCTGTACCAGGGTATAAACTCAGTGTTCGGTCTCCGTCTATCCGATGACCTGGGTGGCGCCTTCATAGTGGAACCCGCGACAGCTACAGGCAGTGCATCTGTTACATTGAGACTGAACGCCAGTCTGGACTATGAGGATCCTAATCAGAGGAAATTTATTTTAGAGGTAAGTGCACGCAGTAGCTTAGTGAATATATTATGTCTTTTGTGGAACACGGATAATTGATTACAAAAAGTATATTTATTTCGATGTTGATCAAATGAAATGAAGCATCAACACAGTAGCCAAATTGAGCAGTTTCGAAACAGCTATCGATGTATAAAAAATCGCGAACATGCGATGCGCAGCAACCAAATGCAAAAATTGTTAAAAAATCTCAGTATTAGCCCGGAGTCTGGAATTGTGTCCGATAAATGACAACAGGCTCGCCCCTGTTACATATGAGCTAAAATAAAAAAATGGGTGGGTGGTCAGACACCTCTGACTACCCCTTCAGGGATAAATAGCGTGAAGCTATGTATGTGTAATGCTGTATATCGATACAGTATCTGTACTGACTGCATACTGACTGTAGTCAATACTAAAACTATCCTTTGTGTTTCTGTTCTTTCCATTCTGTTCGTTCCATTATATAAATTGATCTCCATCATTCTTATATTCACCAGGTAATAGCCGAAGAACTGCACACAAAAACTCCTTTATCTTCTAAAGCTAGTGTAACGATATCAGTGACCGACGTCAACGACAACGCTCCATACTTCGCCGAAGAGCCCTATTCTGCTAACGTTGCCGAAGACGCACCTGCTGGCACCAGCATCACAACTGTTACTGCTACTGATAGGGATACTGGCAGGTAATTTGAGAACTTATTTCAACATTTTATCTTATGGGTATCGCACGCAGTACAAAGAGCCTAAGAGTATTTTTTGGGAAAATACATAAATCGCTTAAAATTATGGCTATAGGTTAGCTTATTCATAATTTTAAACACAATTTAAAAATATTTATGTATTAGTCCAACATAATATATTATAATCGATCTGTACGACGAAAGTTGCCCACTTCTAGACATCTTTTGGCTTTACTAAGAAATATATTTTGAGAAATTTTGCTATAATTGCCATGCTTAGCAGGCCGGTTGGTGACCGCAATGGTGGCAGCCATAGGTTGTTAATGTTTTTTCTATGTTGTTTACTCTTACTGCAGTCGTTTGATAATTCTCTAGTAAGTGAAGCTGTCTCGGCTGAAGAGTTCCTTTATTACATAACCTAATTTTGCTGTCGAAACCTGGGTGTAACACGTCACTGCCTAATCTCTTTTATTGCATAGTATAATAATAAGTACTTACTAAAATTATGTATAATATGTATATATTTACCAAAAAGAAGTATGTTTATGGCCGCATTCTAAAACTCATATCACAAGCTATTAATATAAACTTAAATATTATAAACTCACACGATTTTTACACATAACTATATTTATAAAACGGGTCTACTCGTGTTAGAAAATTATTATAAGGTGTCATACCTTTGTGTCATACCGAAACGTCGGGTAAAGAGGTATGACACCTTATAATAATTTTCTAACACGAGTAGACCCGTTTTATAAATATAAACTTATTTTGGATCTAGATGGCGTTGTGTAGTTGTAGTGATATTATTATTAAGTACTTTTCACTAGCTTGTTAGACTGGTAGATAATGTCTCAGGTATTAAATCTTCCTTTACATGTAGGTTTATAAAGTTTTAAATAAATAAATAAATAGTACCTAATCAGCATTGTTTTACCATTATTTTCCACTTCTTTTCCAGATTCGGTACCGATGGTATAGTGTACCATTTATCCGGTAATGGTGCAGAACTGTTCGAAGTAGACAACAGAACTGGAGTCATCAGTGTGGCACCCTGCGCCACTCCTGGTGTACATCCCTGTTTGGACTATGAGACTAGGAAGGATTACTTCCTTCAGTATAAGGTAAGAAACTACATATTTATTAGATTAATAATAGCAGACCGTGTGGTTTCTGGCCTTTTACGGTCAGAATAAATGTACCAGATCATACTACCCTCTTCTGTAATATCACACATGAGCTTCGCTTGACAAGTAAAGCGTCAGACTCTATTACATTCTCAGTTCTCTTTCTTTTCCTACATCATCCTGTTCTTTCTATACCATCGACAACGGCTTATTTGTATTTTAACATCGCTTCTGCAATTCTTAGAACACAAATATGTTTATATCGCGTTTACCAGTTACTATGCGGTGATATGTGTATTTGTATGTCAACGATAATGTTTAAAATACACTCTTTCACAGTGCAAAATGATCTTAAAACAAACGGTTCTAAGGTAGTTCCAGATATATCACGTTACTTTTTACAGGCGACAGACAACGACGGCACGGGTCAGATGACGGTGGTCTCTCTCCAGATATCATTAACTGATTCAAATGACAATCCTCCAGTCTTCTCAACGCCTGTGTATAAAGCGTCTATAGATGAAGACGCTGTGAAATTTGAACCAGAGTTACAGGTACATAATTATTGTAATAAGTTAATCATGCTTTTTCCCTATAAATAGTAACCTATTTTTAGATGGAAGATGTCCATCATTCACATTACGCCAGTTATTGTGCCTTCTTTTATGGATACTACTTAAGAGGAATCGAGTCTTGCTACATCGCGGACTTCATGATTTAAAGCTAATATTGAAAGTTTCTAAAATGAAAATGTATTTATTCATAGAGGTTAATTAATTAACACATAAGAACGTTAAAAATTAAAATCGTCAGCCAATTAACCTACAGCCAGTTTGCTGACGAGGTAGAGCCATAAGAACTGGCAAGAAACTCAAGTCACTCTTGTAAGTTAGCATTTCAAGTAGCTTGTAAAGTGACACAGTCAATACACTCACCTCTATAGGTAATTAATTACAGTTTTCTATGTTGTAAAGAAAAATAAAAAGAAATCTGTGTCAATTTACTCCACGAGAATAAAACCCGAGGCCTCAGCGTAACAGTTTGTACAAAGCAGTCAAAAACACCATAAAACTGTTCCCGGTATAATAGCTATAGGCGCCATTACACGAAACCATATTATTTATTTATTTATTTATTTATTTATTATAGCCACACCAACAGTATACATATACAACACTACTGAGCATATTTCGCTCTAACAATTTTCTTATATGTAAACCTTTAACAGGTATGTACAGAATACACCAAAAAAAATTTTTTGACTAGTTATACAGTTCTAAGTTAACAAAATATAAGTTAAAATATAAACATATAATGCAAACAAAACTATTATTATTATTGGTTATACTATAAAGATCTAATAGTCGGCAGTCTACGCAAATGACTTCAATATTTTATCTTTGAAAACGGCTCGTAACAAGCAAAATGTGGGTATGAACATCATCCTTAGGCGAAGTAACGGCAATAAACATTGTACAAATTAACATCAAAATCAAGTACCGGCTTTTTCTTCTTCTAATACCTAACTTCTTGCAGGTCCAAGCTCGTGACGTGGACGTATCATCAGAAATTCGATACGTAATTATCGAGCCTAATAATCACCCTTTCTGGGTGGATCCGACCAACGGCAAAATAGCAGTGCGGTCTGATTCACAGGGAGTGGAACCGCCGGCAAACTCCAACAAGATTGTTTTGACTGTTCTTGTAAGTAAAGTATTATGAATAATATAATCATTAAATAGGCTCTAAACTCAAGTCGGCCAGGGAGAACATTCACAAATGGAGCTACATATCGGGAACTGCCTGTTTGTGTGGTGTCTCTCCATAGACCATGGCCGTGTCCTGCCACATGCACTCGCAATGACCTGTACAATGCTTTAGATAATTTAGCTAAACTATAAAATTAACACTAGTAAGCAACTTGCAATAATCTTATCATATCAGCTGAAAGACCTCCACTGCTGAACATACTCATACTCGCCCAATTTTCGCCACCTTGGTCGGTCGTGAGCCGCCCTCATCCATCGGTTGCCCGCCACCCTTATAAGGGCGTCGGTCAACCTTGTGAGGGGCCTGCTCACGCTGCGTCTTTTCTACCTATTGAGGCCATCAGCCCAGGCCCACTGCCACTTCAGAGAAGCAACTCTTCGAGTCACATCAATAATCTTAATGTTTAACGTATATTTTCAATAGGCCACGGATGGAGTCCACAACTCAACATGTAAGGTCGAGATCATCGTCCGCGATGTCAACAACCATGCTCCTGTGTTCGACGCTGATAAATACGATGCTGATATATCTGAGGATGCTCCGATTGGTAAATAAAGTAGTAGCTCATTATTCTTACACAGTAGTATAAAGGTCTATAGAGAAGTCATGATCACTTTAAATAAAAATTATCCTCGTGGTTTAGCCACTAAAATAATTCCACTCTGCCGCCTAGTGGTAAACAATCAGCGGGATTCAGAAGTGGTGAATATCGTCCTAAACCTAGCATCGTTATCGTATCAAACCTGGGATCAATATCGGAAGAAGATGCACTGGTAAAGAGTATAATAATAACAAATAATAGTACCAGCCTGTTTACTGCAGGGCAAAGGCCTCTTCTCTTAAAGAGAAGGTATGAGCATAATCACCACGCTTTTTCAAAGTGGGTTGGCAATTTCAGACTTTTTAAGTCCAGGTTTCCTCACGATGTTTTCCTTCGCCGTCAGTCAGAAATGTCCAAGATAAACTTAGAACGTACTTGCCCTTATTCGATCCCACTACCTCGTGTTTACAAGGCGGGTGCCTTATCCACTGGGCCATTTCGATTTAGGTCTTTCGCCAGGGATTAATTAAGCGATATAAGTATTAAGATCCTTTTGTTTTTTCTTCCTTCATCTCCTATTGATTTAAGGTTGACAACGGCTTTAGTGTGTTATCTTATATTGTTTTTACCATGTTTGAAATATCACTGACATGTTCATTGTCCATTAAAGTATCCACTTACCATTAAGTAATATGCATGCCATATGTTTGTTTGTCCCGCAAATGATCAAAATATCAACTTTTTTCATTTCTCTAGGAACTGAAGTGGCAGCAGTTCGCGCTACAGACTTAGACAGCGGTGTGAACTCAGAACTTAAGTATTCCATACAGAAAGGAGCTTTAGACGCGTTTACTATCAATAATATCACCGGAGTCGTCACGGTGTCGTCACAGCTAGACTATGATAAACGGAATACGTTTAGAATACAGATTGTTGCTACTGATTTTGGTGAGTTGTTATAGGACAATAATGTTTAATTTTACATAGGAGGTAGCGAGAGTAGAGTTCAAAATAAATTTGGAAGAAAATTGAGAATTGAGAAGATGTTAGTTAGGTACAACTAATTGTAATTATTCCAATTTTAATTAAAATTATAATTATTATCTTTATTTTGGACAAAATTTTATTTCTTTCTCCTATAACTATTAATTATCTAAAATTAGATAACTGGCCAAATATTTGTTAATTACTCCAATATTTGGTAAATACACAACATTTTTAATCCGCAGAAATATTTTATTTGCACAACAATTTGATATCGAATCGAAATTTAGCATAGCAGTAGTAGCTTGCTGAACACTATCACATAGTTATAATCTAAATTAGATTATTCTAATTTCCATATTATATAATAATTATATTTTACATAAGTATAATATAATATCACACGCAGGTATTCCGCGCCAAACGGGCACGTGCGAGCTAACTGTCCACGTACTAAACGTGAATGACAAGGCGCCGTACTTTACGCCGCGCACGCAGCGCGCTGACGTGTCCGCCGACGCGCCCGCCGCCACGCGCGTGCACGCGCTCCTAGCTCGCGACCCCGATGTTAGCGACCCTGCGCATCTAGTGTTTGATATGTCTGAGCAGCAGATTAAAGCGGTTGATATTAATGGAAAGGAGGTAAAAATTTTTTTTAATATTTTCTTACTATATTTATAAGCACCATGTCGCATTCTGTGTAAATTGGTAGCAGGAAAATTATCCAACACATGTTATTCAATATTTCGAACCGAAAAACCCTGCTAAACACAGACCTTCTGCATATTCCCCTTGACCGGCCTAGAGCCACTTTGATCAATCTGATGTCTGTCACCTTTGTCAGGACGTCGATCCACCTTGTGGGAGATCTGCCCACGCGGCGTCTTCTGGTTTTGTGTATAGACTGTTGAAATTAAGAATTTGTATATTAAGAGTAAATTTTTGAACAAAAATTCTGAAATGTAATGCCTTTGTCTAGCAGTAAACATCTTTCAGCTAAAACGATGACAATAACACACATCATTAAAACTAAAACTAAAACTTCACAGGTATCAGACGAAGGTATCTTCGGCTCCTGGTTCACGGTACAACCTGACGGCAATGTGATAGTATCACAACAATTGGACAGAAAACGCGCCGCAGTACTGACGTTACCCGTCAGAGTCACAGATACTGAGGCTCCTGTACTGCAGCAGGCTTATGGTATTTCTTTATCTATACTGTATGTTTACGTAATCATAAAGCGGATGAGTTTGTTTGTTTAAACATACTAATCTCTAAAACTACCAGTCGGATTTGAATAATTCCTTTTGCGTATGATAGCCCAGTTCTTTATAAGGTTACAGGCTATGCAATATCACGGTACTGGCGAAGGGAGCAGATCAGAAACCAAAGACGCGGGCGATACCGCACTGCGGAAAGCAAGTGTACTATACTAATACCAGCCTTTGATATCTCAAATATATTTAAGCCTGAAACTCTCAGCGTATGTGTTCCGAGTTCCATGTTTGATCTTAGGTTTTTAAGCGTAAAAGATATCTTATATAGCCGCCATAGTAAAAGTCACCATACCAGTAGTTTGAGCCAATGGCTGCTAGAATGGTGACTACCATTCTGTGATCCCCTTGCTTACCGTCAGGCAGAGTGAAGTCACTTTGGTAGGATAGGTAAAAAAAGGTCATTCTGTCCTAATTCAGGGTAAAGTCCTCTTTTCATATCACAACAAATTTTCCGATCATATGACCGAACAGGGTATGAAAAAGTGCGAGGACTGAAAGAAATTTGTTCTGCGACGCTACACACCCAACGACACGCAATAGTATTATAGAGACTACTACTTTTCGTCGCTTAGAGAGTAAATATTTCTTGATGGATGCGGCAAACACCAGTTATTTTTATGCTAAATATTAAACAAAAATATTTTTTTAGGTGAACTAATAATAACAATAGTAGACGTAAACCGTCATGCACCAGTCTTCTCTCAACCGTCATATCTTGAGAGCATAGTGGAAGAACAGCCTATAGGAACAGTCCTTGGCACGTACACCGCTACTGATAAAGAAACGCCCGTATCAGCTATTGTTATACATCCACCGAGCCCGTACTTCCACATTGATAATGTTACTGGTAAGTTAGAGCAGCTATTATAAAGTATTATTTATTTTAATCTGAATTTTTCTATTAATTTCCTTTTTTTTTCTGTATCCTCTTCTCTTCTTTTTTCTGTATCTTCTTTGTATACATTTATTCGGATACTCATTATCTCTTTACCTTCCTTCTCCTTCGTCCTTTTCCTCTCTTTCTCTACTCCTTGTTCTCTCTCCCCCTCTCCTACCCCTGCACAACTCCTTCTCTTTCACCATGTTTCCCTCGCTATCTCTTTCTCTTGTTTTCCCTCCTCTTCTCTCTCTCTTTCTCTTGTATTCTCTATTCTTCTCTTTCTTTCTCTTTCTTTTGTTTTCGCCTTCTTCTCTCTCTCTCTCTGTCTTGCTACATTCCTCACTACTTCTCTTCTACATTAATTTATTCTTTCACTCTAATATTTTTTTTTATGTATAATAAGTATGTACCTATTTAAAAAAAAAGTATTTATGTATATCCGCATTCTATAACCCATAACACAACTATAAATATATGCTTACTCTGGGTCTAGATGGCGTTGTGTTGCTGTGATATATTGTATACTAGCTGTTGCCCGCGACTTCGTTCGCGTGAAAATTCAGATGGGTGCCTCTATGAGAATATTGCGTGCCTGATTTTATGGCAATCGTACATTGTATCAGTATTATCCGTCTCTATGGCGAATCCAGTTTAAACCCGCTACCGCTAAAACTGACAAACCACTTTCACACAAACTTGCGACTCTTATTTGCCCATTTAATAAGGGGGGTTGCTGAATAATAAAAAATAATCCTACTATAAAAACTATAGAAATTTTATACAAACTTTGCCACCCCTTTATACCCCCTTAGGGGATGGATTTCGCAAAATTCCGTCTAAGTGAGCACCTATATCCTAATAGGAACGACAATGCAATGTTTGAGATTCCTAGCACTTGTTGTTTCTGAGATTTCGTGATAAGTGAGTGAGTGCCCTTTTGCTTTTATGTATATAGATAGCATTTTTATATTGTCTAAATACTGTTTTTCATACTATTTTTAATCTCCCATTCATACAAATCCTCTTTCACCTATCTAAAGATATCCCTCGTAAAAACAATATACAATACACAAAGGCAAATTTTCACTACAATAACTTTCCCCTTGCCCTTCTTCCCTATTGCACTTTTTCTCCATTCTCCACAGTTTCCTCCTTCCTCTCCTCCCGCCCCCTTCTCCTCTTCACCTCCTTCAGCATCCCTTGCCCCTCCTCCAGCATCTCTTGTCCTTTCCTCCACTTCCCTCTACCTTGCCTCCTCGTTTTCCCCTCTCTTCTCCCTTCCTTCTCCTTTCTTTTCCTCCTTTCCTATCCCTTCCCCTCCCTTTTTCCACTATTTGAGAACTCCTTTTTTCTGCGTTCCTTCCCCCTCCCTTCGCCCTCCCTTCCTCTACTGTCTCCCTCACTTCCCCCTCTCTTTCTTCTCATTTTCCCCTCATTCACCCCTCACTTAACCCTCACTCCCCCTCACTTCCCCTCACATCCCCTCACTTCCCTCTCACTTCCCCCTCACTGCCCTCTCACCCACCTCACTTCCCCCTCACTTCCCCGTTTCTTCTCCGTCACTTTCCCCTCACTTCTCCCTCACTTCTCCCTGGCTTTCCCCTGACTGCCCTCTTGACTTATTCCTGACTTTCCCCTCACTTCTCCCGCATTTCCCCCACACTTCCTCTTCACTTCCCCCTCACTTCCCCCTCACTTCCCCATCACTTTCCTCTCACTCCCCATCACTTCCCTCTCACTTTCCCCTTCCTTCCCCCTTTCCTCCATTCCTCCTTTTCCTCCCTCCTTTTCTTCCCTCCTTTCTCTCCCTCCCCCTCCCTGTAAATTTCAAGTCGCTAGCTTCAAAAGCTAAAGATCTTTGTATAGAATATTTCATTTATAATTTCACTCCTCTAAATCCACCCCTGTTAAAATAAAATTATAAGGATATTTTTTATTTAAATAGAAGTATTCCAAAACAAAATTACAAAACTGTAAGTTAAAAAATGAAGAAGATTCATACAATCGATTTCATCCCTTTTCACACACTTAGGAATTAAATTTTAAAAACCCTTTTTTAGTACAACCTCTAGACATTTAGACAAACACACCCTCCAAATTTTAAGTCACTACGACCAGCAGTTTAGGCTGTGCGTTGTCTGTTAGTCAGTCAGTCAGTCAGGACAAAGCCTTATATAATATGTATGGGTGTATGGATGTATGGATTAGACGTATAGCCATCGGGGATCAAAGCATACAGGCTGCTAGGAATGCTAACACGTGATAGAGCCACATAAAGCTGACCGTGCGAAACACAGCTAATACTTAGATCCACGCCCACAACTTTTAGTTGTGTCTGACCTTGGGCTTTATTAATTGTCATCGCGAAACAGAGGCTCACTGAAAACTGGACTCATTTAAAACTAAACGGAAGATTGTTTAGAATGAGAGGAATCCGAAAAATAAAAACGCTATCAGCTATTCCGTAACCTGTTAAAGTCTCTGTTTCTATCAGAAAATGTTTGACGTGATTCTTTAAATTGGCATAACTTTTTTATTTATGAACCGATTGACATGAAACAAACACTAAATTTTAAGTCAAGTTTACCAAAATGTATTAGTGAAAACCATATCTAAATCGGATAAGCCGTTTCTGAGATTAGCGTGAACAAACGCACAGACAAACAGACAAACAGACAAACAGACAAACAGACAAACAGACAAACAGACAAACAGACATACAGACAAACAGACAAACAGACAAAAATTGTAACAATCATTGTTTCGGGTTCTATTTGCGATGATAAAGGCCCCAGTAATTTGTTTTCTCATATATCTTCCATGTACAGACAGCGATCGGTTACATTTTTATTATATGTATAGATTGTCGGATCTTTTAATTTTTCGTCTTTCAAGCTGTGAAATCCCACAACGCATGTTGCACTGTACATTATACACACAAACACACACACAAACTAACACATACACACACACGCACGCACGCACGCACGCACGCACGCACGCACGCACGCACGCACGCACGCACGCACGCACGCACGCACGCACGCACGCACGCACTCACGCACGCACGCACGCACGCACGCACGCACGCACGCACGCACGCACGCACGCACGCACGCACACACACACACACACACACACACACACACACACACACACACACACACACGATAAGTATCATCAAAACTTACATCTGTGTCTGTACTGCTACATCGTCTTGGCACTGGCAGCACTGTCGCCCAAAATACAGGCCTATAGCCTAGTTTGGAGATCAGGATTAGTATGTATTGTGCTAAAACTAAGTCATAGAAAAAGTTTCATACATTGTAATAAATTTTCTTTTGTGCCAATAAAACATTATTAATATTTCAGGCGTAGTGAAAACCTCACAGCGCATAGACTACGAAGACATCCATACAATCAATTTTACTTTAGTTGCCTTCGACTCTGGAGTTCCTCAATTAAGCACAGCAGCCGGGGTTACGGTAACCGTGGTTAACGCGAACGATGAAGAACCGGTATTCTCCAAATCAGAATATGAGGCGAGCGTTATAGAGCATGTAGCGCCTGGCACTAGCGTACTCACGGTCAACGCTGTTGATATGGACGAGGGTATGTACTTAAAATTATGTAATATTTACTATTGTTCAGAAATTTTGAATAAGTATTATTATTTAAAATTATAAAAACAAATTAAAACTTATGTACTTAATTACTTTTAATTTAATAATAAATTTTAATGAAAATCAATAGGTACCTACTATAAATTTTATTTTTATTTTTAACATATTACTATATTTATTTATTTATTTATAACTTTATGCACAAAATTGTACAATGGTGGGCCTAATGCCAAAGGCATTTTCTACCAGCCAACCTTTGGGTGATGCAGAGATAAACGAAGTAGGTGCAAGTTAACTTCAAAGGAACAGATAAATATGACTATTACCTATACTTATACAAAAATACATATTATACTTAATACACATATACATACAATACATACACACATACAAATATAAATATATATATACTATAATACTCACGGCAGTAGATCCACGCAGGTTTTTAGCATGAATGAGCCGGATCGACCGGGGAAGTACTACTCTCTCATACAAGATTGACGTAAAAGTAATAGTATCCGTACTACTGCGTTTCGTTCAGTGAGTGAGAGTGCCGGTGGCCCAATTTCCCCCTTTCCTTTTTTCTCACCTCCCTCAATCCCTTTACCTACCCCACTTCCTTCACGGTAGACAGCGGCTTGCCAGAGTCTCACCGCGTTACCATCACGTGGGCTGTTTGCTCGGCTGTCAATATCAGCAATAAAAAAAAATCTCTTACTAATACTTATAAAATTTTACAATAACACTTTTCAACTTGTCCTATAAAAATTAAAAACTTTTTAATTTTATTTTAATTTAATATTTTTATTTCACTTTTAAAACAGCAACATTTTTTTTTATTTACCACACAAAACGCTCACTATATTTTTAACAATCAATCAATAGTCACAAAATAGAAAAATATTTTATGAGATCAAATGAAAACGAAAAAAGATCCTGTTGCTTGTATAAATTCTTTATTAGACCCACAGATAGATACATTTATTTATTTTAGAACGAAAACCATAGTCTAGTACTACACATACCTACGAATACATGTATAATATATTCATGTATGCTAATTATTTAACAGCCACTTCAATGTACGCTGCTTACACCGCGCGAACGTTGAAGTGAATGCAGCGTCTGCTGTTCAATTCAGTTCTTACTTTAGACCGAAAACCATAATCTTTTACTACACATAGATGTGTATAGTATATTTATGTATGCTAAGGTATTATATAACAACCACTTCAACCTACGCTGCTTACACCGCGCGAACGTTGAAGTGACTGCAGCGTCTGCTGGACTCAAACGGATACATCTAAACTTCACGCATGCGCAGTAATACCACCCTTTTCACCCATTCCACTTATACACCGTTCTATCTCACCCCAAGTAACCTCACTATTCAATTTGCTGACAAATCAATAGCGGATTAAAAGCGTTACGGGAAAACAGCATTCAGTGCTCGTAGATGTTAAAATAGCGACTCTGGCTTATTATTTTTTATTGCACTTTAAAACTATTTTGCAACATTTTTTTATTTATCACACTAAAAGCTAACTACATTTTTAAACAATCAATCAAAAGGCACACAATAAAAAATGGTAAAATGAAAACAAAAAAAGATCCTATTGCCTGTATAAATTCTTCATCAAAACCAGTGATACAGTTCTTAATTTAGACCGAAAACCATAATCTTTTACTACACATACATGTGTATAGTATTTATGTATGCTAAGTTATTGTTAACAACCACTTCAACCTACGCTGCTTACTCCGCGCGAACGTTGAAGTGACTGCAGCGTCTGCCGGACTTACAAGGATACACCTAAACTTCACGCATGCGCAGTAATACCACCCCTTTCACCTATTTTACTTATACACCTTTCTATCTTACCCCAAGTAACCTCACTATTCAATTTGCTGACATGTCAATATCGGATTAAAAGTGTTACGGAAAACAGCATTCAGTGTTCGTAGATGTTAAACTAGCGACTCTGGTTTATTATTTTTTATTTAGAAAGAAATGAATTTATTTGTTTGCAAATGAGTAAGTAATTTCAATTTTTTAAATAATATAATTAAAACATGCATTAACAAACAAAAAAGGCCCCTTTCTCAGCTAAGTTCTTAGGTCAGTAAACTGTCTTAAGCGCTGATCTTCCGAAAGAGTCCTTGCGTGATTTCACGGACTGAATAATAGAATTATATAATTAATAAAATTATGTTGTAAATAAAACAAATCAAGATAAGTTGATTTGCAAAAATAAAACATTAAAACAATAAGCATACAAGTTTGAAAAATTTGATAAAAGTAAAAATTAAACATTGAAATTATAGTTATGTATTTTAGAATGAAATAAAATAAAATATCTCAATATATATATATTTCACTTTAAAACTATTTTGCAACATTTTTTTATTTATCACACAAAAAGCTAACTACATTTTTAAACAATTAATCAAAGGCACAAAATAATAAATAATAATATTGTAAGTGATCAAATGAAAACGAAGAAAAGATCCTGTTGCCTGTTTATATGACTTTGACTTATATTCTTCGTCAAAACCAACAGTTAGATACAGTTCTTACTTTAGACCAAAAACTATACTTTTTTACTATACATACATGTGTATAGTATATTTATGTATGCTAAGTTATTAGTTAACAGCCACTTCAACCTACGCTGCTTACACCGCGCGAACGTTGAAGTGACTGCAGCGTCTGCCCGAAATCACACGGATACACCTAGACTTTACGCGTGCGCTGTAATACCACCCCTTTCACCCATTCCACTTATTCATCTTTCTACCTCATCCCAAGTAACCTCACAATTAATTTTGCTGACAAACCAATAGCGGATTAAAAGTGTTACGGGAAAACAGCATTCAGTGCTC
This sequence comes from Parascotia fuliginaria, assembly GCA_963082885.1. Lineage (NCBI taxonomy): Eukaryota > Metazoa > Arthropoda > Insecta > Lepidoptera > Erebidae > Parascotia > Parascotia fuliginaria. Next base: position 17,613,762 of record OY720181.1, on the reverse strand, counting down.
GTAGATGGTAAAATAGCGACTCTGGCTTATTATTTTTTATTGCACTTTAAAACTATTTTGCAACATTTTTTTATTTATCACACTAAAAGCTAACTACATTTTTAAACAACCAATCAAAAGGCACACAATAAAAAATGGTCAAATGAAAACAAAAAAAGATCCTATTGCCTGTATAAATTCTTCATCAAAACCAGTGACACAGTTCTTAATTTAGACCGAAAACCATAATCTTTTACTACACATACATGTGTATAGTATTTATGTATGCTAAGTTATTGTTAACAACCACTTCAACCTACGCTGCTTACTCCGCGCGAACGTTGAAGTGACTGCAGTGTCTGCCGGACTTACAAGGATACACCTAGACTTTACGCATGCGCAGTAATACCACCCCTTTCACCCATTCTACTTATCCACCGTTCTACCTCACCCCAAGTAATCTCACTATGCGATTCGCTGACATAAATCAATAGCAGAATAAAAGTATTACAGAAAAACTGCATTCAGTGCTCGTAGATGTTAAACTAGTGAGCGACTGTGGCTTATTATTTGTTATTTCATTGTATTTCTTATATTCTATTTCGCAACAACATTTTTTATTTATCACACAAAAAGCTAACTAGGTACATTTTTAAACGAATAATCAAAAGGCGCAAAACAAAAAACAAAAAGGTATGGCACCTTATAATAATTTTCTAACACGAGTAGACCCGTTTCACAAATATAGTTATGTGTACAAATCGTATGAGTTTAAAATATTTTAAAATAATAATATTGTAAATGATCAAATGAAAACGAAGAAAATATCCAGTTGCCTGTTTATATTCTGCGTCCTACCCCACAGTAACATAAAGTTCTTACTTTAGACCGAAAACCATAATCTTTTGCTACACACACATGTGTATAGTATATTTATGTATGCTAAGTTATTGTTTAACAGCCACTTCAACGTACGCTGCTTACTCCGCGCGGACGTTGAAGTGACTGCAGCGTCTGGCGGACTTACAAAGATACACCTAGACTTCACGCATGCGCAGTAATGCCACCCTTTTCACCCATTCCACTTATCCACCTCTCTACCTCATTCCAAATAACCTCAGTATTCAATTTGCTGACATAAATCAATAGCGAATTAAAAGTGTTACAGGAAATGCATTCAGTGCTCGTAGATGTTAAAGTAGAGACTCTGGTTTATTATTTTTTATTTCACTTTAAAACTATTATGCAACAACATTTTTTAATTATTACAAAAAATGCTAATTACATTTTTAAACAATCACTCAAAAGCCACACAATAAAAAATTTTGAAATTCTTCATTAAAACCCACAGACAGATATAGTTCTTACTTTAGACCAAAAACCACTATCTTGTATTACACTAGTATGCTAAGTTATCACATAACAGTCACTGCAACGTATGCTGCTTACACCGCGCGAACGTTGAGGCGAATGCAGCGTCTGCCGGACTTGCAAGGAAACGCCCAGTCTTCACGCATGCGCTGTAATACCACTCCTCTTACCCCACTATTCAATTTGTTAAACTAAATCAATAGCGGATTAAAAATATTACAGGACTGCATTCAGTGCTTATAGATTTTAAAAACGACTCTGGCTTATAATGTTTAAGTTTTTTCACAACAACTTATTAACTAATCTTTGAAATTCTTGGTTTTTCTCTACTGTAATAATAATATATTATACTTGTAAATTAATAGGTGAAACTTCACTGAAAACCGTATCAAATTCCTTCGCGTGGTTTGGAAGGAATTAGCGGAAAGAAAACATAATAACGTTTAACGTTCCAGCGGTGAGGACGAATCTACTCAAATTTGCTCCATTGTCGCGCGCTATACGACTTATTAATATTATTTCTATAGAAATTGATATTTTTCAATATACCCTGTCAAAATTCAAGAATGTTGCACAAAAATGTATAGTATTGATAAATAGGTATATTTATTTAGTAATCAGTTATATTGTTTTAAATTTTGGGTTTTTATGACATCGTATTGGATTTTTTATCTGTAATGATATTGTAAATACTTTTTCAATAAATAAATAAATAATAGTACACACAAAAAAGACTATGTAGCTTTTTTATTTATAAATAAAATTAAGCTATTTCTATTATGGATTTAATCATAATCAATAAATATATTCGCAAAAGCAGTCGTTACCCGTGGTTCCGGTGGGTCGACCCATTCCCCTCCAAACGGGGTTCTCGCCTTATCGCGGCGAGGGGGCTTAGTAATCGTGGTTCTTGGAACCACGGTGAACCAATAAGAACCCCAAGGAGGCGCCGCTCCTCTGGGCTTTGGTGGTAAGCCCACGATGGAGCGGCTCAGGAGGGTTGCGGGGCTGTATGTGCGGCACCGCAACTGTGACGGGCTGCGGTGTTGCTTCGGCAACACTGCGGCTGAGGAGTGGCGGGGCCGCGGCGGGAGTGCGCGTGTTCCGCACGCGCCTCTCGAGGGAGGGGGGTTAGGAGCCCCAAATCGGAGGGGGCCCGCTCGCGTGTGATAAGCGGGCCATGGCCCGTCGGGGTCGCGAATGAATGCGCGAGCGTCTCCCGTGACCCCGACACTCTGACCGTCTGGAGGAACACCATGGGTTTTAGTCGGTATGCTGGCCGCGCTTTCAGTGCGGTTGGAGAGTCCGACATAACCCTCGCCTTGCCCGGACGGGTGCGTATGCGTAATGCATTTCCCACAAAAAAAAAGGGTCTACCCATTACCGGGTCCATGGATCAATTTATTGTATTTCCAGACAACATACGAACCCTCTTCATTGTTAATATTTAAGCGAATGAATTTAAACGTGATGAATTTGCAATTACGTAATAGTTGCTTGGATTATTTTCGTATCGTTCAGGATTTTCGTAACGCGAAAACCATAGCTAGACGTGCGCAATTTGTCATTCAGCGCTCTAAGTGACAGAGATCGTTTTAAGTCCTAAAAGTAGTGCTCATACGCGATGACTGCCGCTAGATTATAACCATTGTAACTCAAATGAAAAGCTACAAAAAAATTTTGTTTTTGTAAAGTTTTCGCAAGACGGCTCTTGTACCTTTCAGTAAGACAAGTCCCGAATTAATACTTTTCTTAAGTGTAGGCCTCTCAGATTATGTATAAAATTCGTTGCAGTTTAGACTATTATCCCCTTTTGCCGCCTCTAGGCCTTTGCATCATCTCTAAAATAATCTATTTTACAGGTGAATACGGGCAGGTATTCTACAGTTTATCAGGCAACTCATCACTGTTCATCATAGACCCTATCACTGGAGTGATCACTGTAGCTGCTGGCGCGGTAATAGACCGAGAGAACATTACTGATGTGTATATGAGAGCTGTTGCCAATGATAACGCGCCAGCACATCTTAGAATGACTACTAGTGTACCGGTAAGTATCGAGTTTTGATTCAACTTACTCTGCTCTAGAATTCTTGAATATGAAATTACCGCATCCCTTTAAAGATGTGTCATAAGTGATAACTGAGGACCGGGTAACCAGTGGGAACCAGTTTTGAGTGCAAAATAATAAAAATTAACTACTAAGTTGTATATACTTCATTAGCAGTAAAATCATTACGTCCCGACTCCCGACACATTCCTTTACGTTGTACTTACATCATAGCTCCAAACCATTGTTCCATTTTTAGGTCCACATCAAAATCTTGGACATAAACGACAACGCGCCTACATTCACACAGAAGGTATACAAAGCTACGATTGCTGAGAATCTTCAGCTCAATCCACCAGCTGCCATTCTTCAGGTTTTAGCAGAAGATAAAGATGAAGGGATTAATGGGAAGGTGCAGTATTCTATCGTTGAGCAGAGCGAACCAGGTAAATATTATAGTGGTTTTCATAAGAATTTTGATATTTTCTTTTATTTCATGGTTATTTTACTAAGTTCATAAGTCAATATTCGGTTGATTGCCTATAATTAAATTATTTTGTATGCTATTTTCGTTGCGTTGCTATAAATTACAACATACACATTAAAACGTAAATAAACTCTATAGCTATCTCTGTTACTTTGATCGGGATCTTTGAGTAGTTGATCAAAAGATCACACAGGTTTGTTTTTATCTGTAAATTCGCACATTACCAGCTTAACCATATCCCAGATATATTCTTTCCAGGAGTATTCACTGTAGACCCGAACAACGGTATCATATACCCTTCCAAGTCAGTAGTAGGCAACACTACGTACCACTTAACGGTGATAGCGAGAGACGAGGCGGGTTCTGGACCTAATTCTGACGTAGCTAGAGTCGATATTACCGTGCTCAGTGTGAATAGACATAAGCCTGTGTTTGTGCATCCAAGTGCTGAGGAGAAGCAGCTAGAGATACCTGAGGTAAGGGAACGATAGAAAGGTGATTTATGTATGTCTCTTTAAGCAACCTAACCTAGATTCGTTTTTTGTTATCAATTTATGATAATATTAATAATAATAATATTCTACCACATTCCCACAGCGCCATCTAGCCCCAAATTAAGCAATTATATTTGCTTGTGTTATGGGTACTAAACAACTGATATACTACTTATATACATATTTTTTTTGTAAATACATACATATTATAGATAAATTACACCCAGACAGACAACAAACAATCATGCTCATCACACAAAGGTTTGTCCTGGGTGGGAATCGAACCCACGACCTCCGGCTTAGCAGTCAGGGTCACTAACTACTAGACCAACAGGCCAGTCAATTTGTTTTAAGCGTGGTCACTGTGCGAAACTATTCTTAGAAGAGACTGGATAACTGATCGTAATCATCGATTAGCCGTTTGACTGTGGCGCCAAAGTCATCATGACGCTTAATCCTCAGCCAACTAGCTGTCCTAGATATCCTTTCTGGAGATCCCTATCATCATATCACTCTTGAATCAGTGACCGACCCAGCTTATTGTTCCTTTTATGTGATCTACCATGAATTGTCCAGGCTATGTGATTTATTCCAGTCTGCGTATCCGAAATATTTAAGAACTCATTGCAGACAGTAGATAGGCGAGTCTCCTAACTTGCCAAAAATCGTCATTTTTGTGTGACACAATAGCTCGAACATGTTTTCTTTATTTATTATAACCGTGGTTCACAGAACGCAGCGCAAGCAGACTACTTAATCACCACGATTAAAGCCATAGACGAAGACTCAGGAGAGAATGGACGTGTGTCTTACTACCTCAAGGAAAACAACCAGAATGTGGGTGAGACCGCTGAGTTTAGCCTAGACAAGAACACAGGAGAACTTAGGACTAAGACCTTCCTTGATAGGGAACATAAGTCGGAATATCAGGTTAGTTTTTTGTTATAATATATTATTATAGACCACACTTTTTAGTTTAGCCCGTTAGTACGCTTAATGGTAAATACTACCTATAGACGACGGTAGTAGCAAAATAAAAAATCTCTTACAGCTGTCGGAACACGTCACCGCGCTTAGTAAGGTTGCGACTGCAGCAAAGTGATAATTAATACGTAACGCCTCCTTTTCGGCATTTACATAAAGAAGATAGAGTAGTACCTACATTCTAACCAAAGAACTCCTCCTCCACAGTTTATGCATTTCTTTGGTTTAAAAGAAAGAAAGAAAGAAAATTTATTTAATTCGTCACAGCGGCACAGGAGATGATTTATAAAATTACCTACAGTTTATACAAAACAAAACATACACAGTAAGAATAAAAAATAAAAAACAAAAAACAATGCGATTAATGCTGTCCTGTACGCCTATGCCGAAAGGGTCTCTGACTCAGCATAAAACCGGGTGTCATAATACACTCAGCGCTGATTTTCAGTTGGCGACCTAATTAAGTTTACATACAACATAAAGTTTAGAAATGTTTCTTCGTACAATTGTCAATATTCTTTTATTGCTTTCGCCCCTGGCTACACCATCAGTCGACAAAAAGCGAAAAAGGATTCACGGCCTTTGGTTTCCACCTGGCCAACACCTTCTTACCTCGGATACTATCAAGTTACCATACATAATTGTGTTTCCAGCTTGTGATAGCAGCAGTTGACAACGGAACGCCCGCTCAATTCGAGACTCTCCAACTTTTGACAGTAGTACTTGCTGACGATAACGACAACACGCCGCATTTCTCAGCGCCACAGCACCAGTTTAGTATCAGAGAGAATTTGTTACCAGGAGTTATTATTGGTAAGCTTTTATTGTATTGAATACTAGGTTTACGTGGTGCGGTTTCACCCGCACTAAGTTATATCTTTGGTTATTGCTCCGTTCCCATCGCTCGTAGCGTGATGTTAGAATTTTTAAAATCGGTTTAGTAGATCCAGAGGTTACCCCTACAGCCTCACAAACTCACAAACTTTACCTCTTTAATTAGTAAAAACACTTTAATAATGACTAAACCATTTCTGCAATTACCTATTAGAATCCAAACCACAAATGACTCCATACAGGGCAACAGATACAACTCATACCGGCATTCGCTAGCCGAAGAACTTACTACAGACATCATGATTGGTGCATTTCTGTGCTTTTGTATTTTCACCTTGAAACAACTAATGACAGCGCAGCGTACGTTGGCCACGTCCCGCTCCTACCCTTTTTTATATGAGCTTAATTTTGAACAAAAAAATGTTATTGCGGTATCTATGAGGAAGTAATCTATATGTTCTGTACAATTATCGTCAATGTCTTTTTGTAGTGTCTCATTCTGAAACAAAATTATTATTAATTATAGGGACAGTTAAAGCAACAGACAAAGACTCTGGTGATAATGGCAAAGTGTACTATCATGTGCTGGAGGGAAACCATGAAGGAGCCTTTATTTTGGATAGAACGCAAGGCACTATTAGAGCTAACATTAGCTTTGACAGGTAAGGACTTCAAACTAAAGACCAGACATTCAGGAATTATGTAAATTAGTTGATTTAAAAACCTAAATATATATATAACCTCGCTGCTTGTAGCATGAATTGACCAAATATGGTAACTTTTGTAAACCAACTTTGCCGACCGAGAAGTACTTACCCTCCCAAAAATATCGACATGAAGTCGGTTAAAAAGGAATTCGTACTTTTGCTATTTGCTTGGTAAGTAACAGTGCTGGACCCTCAATAATTTGACATTAATAAAAAATAATTTCCTGTCGAGAATTGTTTTGCTGAAACTAGAATATTAGTAGTGTCCGAAATGGCAATGAAATTCTGCTGCATCACACTTAATATGGCTAATAAAAGATAAGTACTAATCGACTGCTTACTCCATTATATAAAACACTTGATTCTACATTTAAAATATTTTCAGAGAGAAACAGTCAGAATATACGTTCACGGTATACGCGAGTAACAACCCAATACTGGAACACGCAGCCGCAATACTAAACTCTGTAGATAACAGCACTGAGGGTCAAGAGACAAGCGTTACTATCGTTAAAGTTAGAGTGTTAGATGAGAACGATAATGAACCGAAATTTCAGCAGGATGTTTATTATGCAGGTGAGACAAATGATTCTGATTTGTTTAATTACTAATTAGGTAGTATAAGTACAATAATATAAGTTGTTGCTTTAAAAAAGTAGCGATTCGAAATTTTTGACAACTATTGGTGTCTTGGTCTTGAAAATTTCGAATCACAGCTTTCTTCATATTCTCGAGACTTGAGAGATTACAACCATCTAGTAAGTAATTATCTAGTTATTAGACAAAAAACTATTATACACATTATTGCTCTTTGATTTTTAAGTGACTAAAAATATGTTTATTCTTAAATAAAATTATTAATTTTACTTGATTTGAGTTTTTAGTAATTAATAAAGTACTTTATTTAAATGTTTTGTACTGCTCATGAGTATATAATCTATTTTTGAAGTAGTCTAAAAAAAAATTGCTAGACTTTTCGAGACTTGTCTGAGTTGAGATTAAAAGCCCTAGATGTCAGTTACATTCCGTAATTAGCATTTAATTTATTGTTTTAGTAAAGCCATTTTTCTTTCTCAGGTGTAAAATCCACAGCGCGTATAAATGAGCCAGTTCTCTCAGTGGTTGCTGAAGACCCTGATTTAGACGAGAATGGAACCTTGATCTACATGGTGGCAGCTTCCAATTTGTATAAATTTGGTGCTGAAGTCTCCAGTGGAAGTGTTGTGCCGTCGCCTTTTAATATTAGTCAGGATGGTAAGTACTCGTAGGATGTTATTATAGGTACTCACGAACTTTCATTTTACTTTTTATGGACTGTCTTAGTCTTAGGTTCTATCTCCGATTTTAGTTTTCTGTCGAGAAATTCTTACCTCGTAATTCTGTCTGGTAGATTGTAGCATTGCATGCGACATGCATTAAGAAATCTCTGCTTACCTTATTTAGGAGACAAATGGAAATTCTGTATATGTATGTGAAAAATTATAGCAACGTGCTCGCCCTCTGTTGCATGGGACCCAATAAACCAAGGGTTCTATATACTTCTGACAACTCTTCTAGCAATAAAATGACTGATGACGACGATATCACCTGTAAATTAAAAAAGAATAAATAAAAAAAACTTAACCACTTTAACTTTGACACTGAAAGTTTGTTATCATATGTTGTGTTGTTTTTTAGGTTTACTAATGACGGCTCACTACATGTCAGAGTACAATCAAGACCGGTTTGTGCTGGATATCATCGCTCAAGAGGTGGCACCACCACACCGACGGGCTAAAACACAAGTCTATGTAAGTTAAAACTTCGAGTAATTTCTGTAGGTTATTTATTGATTGTATAAGAATTTTCTTCAGATTATTCGTTCCGCAAGGTTCCTTAACTTTAGTCCTATTTTTAATTCGATGAAGTAAACTGGCGTTTCCAGTTTTTAAAATACTTATGAAAATATCATACTAGCCGAAAAAAGTCAGAAGCTGGACATAGCCTCACTCACCTTTCGCCACCTTGTCCGATCGTGAGCTCCCCTTATTCGTTGTTTGCCCGCCACCCTTATCAGATTGTTGCCATCTATTTGACACATACGTAGAATGACTAGGCGTTGATAAAATTTTAGAAAATTAATCCGTTGTTATTAGTAAATCATTTCTTTTGTTTTATTTAAGTTTGTTCTGTTACTGACGCTTATTCAGTATCATTATGTTCCATTATTAAAACAATTTTGTCCTGACCTTATAAAAGCATTTGACTGTGCTGAGCACAATGTACTCTTGCAAAACTTGGTTTTTATGCTATTAAGAAAATTGCACTAATCTTGTTCTTATTTACTTAAATGATAGAGTACAATACGTTAATAAAAAAAAGAATCAGGTACTGCGGACTACCTATGCATTCACAGGGGTCCCACAAGGTTCAATACTTGGTCCGCTTTTATTCGAAGCACATAAAATGAAAAACTATCTGTCGCTTTGTGTGAAAGTTTTGCCATTTTTTGCGATATAACGTGAATGCCAGCAGAAATATTAGGTACCTTATCTTTAAAGCAGTGATTTATTGTCAGGTGTGGATAATAGAGCGCACGTCGCTGATCCGCATGGTGGTGTCACGGCGGTGCGGCGCGGCGGCGCGCGGCGCGGCGCGGCGGCTGGGGGCGCCGGCGCGCGCGCTGCTCGTGCCGGCCGCCGCGCTGCCGCTTGTGCATGCCGACCGGCGATACGATGACTGGTAACTACTATTTGCTTACTTAGGTCCTCTTTCACCACTAGCTATATTAAATATCTTCTGGTTAAATGTGTCTTATATTTTAAAGAGTTTATTTGTCAGTTAAGGTTATCAGACATTCGTGGACCTGATTTTTGAGTACTGTCTGTTAGTTAAGTTTCGGATAGGCTATCACGCACTTCATCAAGAGGTGGTGAAACAGGGCCTTAATGTTTTATTTTTTCTAAAGCTCCCTTTCACATGTCCAATACTGGAACACTTATGAGCTAAAATTAACGCTGACACATGACACTCAGGAGTCACAAAAACCACTAACTTAATTGACGACGAATTTAACCAAGTGAAATGGAAGTTAAAAGAAAGAAATATACACTTACCTTTATAAGTAACAAATCGAAGGACGACTCGACTCGTCGATCAACAATAGAGCCATACTTTAAAATTGTGCACACTACTTAAAATAACTACTCTTAAAACCAGAAACAAGTGTGATCAACACAGAATAGAAATATATTGCTTTCGCTATATAAGTAGACCTGAATAAGCTTTTGACACATAATTAGACCATATTTAAAACAAACTGAACTACATTATACATTGTATAAATAGAATATGTTGCATATTGCAATATTGTTTAAATAATCGAATTCTATTTATTAAAATAGACCTTTGATATTTAAACTCAAATTATTTATTACATTGCAACAGGACTTAATTTGTTAGTAATAATTTTCTTATTTCTAATGTTAGTAAAACAATAACAATAACGATTATTAAGACTAAAAAAATTGTTTACGGCATTCCTCAGGGATCAATATTAGTATAATTGTTAGGTTAACAATATTAAGAAAAAGGCTATCATGCCTGCCAGTACTAAAGTAGGAGTGATGATCATACTGCTTGCAATTACTAAGTATTTAATAATTATGTACTGAATTTTTATATAAGTAATCCTTGTTTTTATGTTTGTGTAATCTATATTACAGGTGTGAAATCCACCTGCACGCAGTAGACCCGAACACATACCAAGTATTACCGGTGGAGAAGGTGCTCGAAACTATCGACTCGAAGTACGACGAACTCAAAGACGTGTACCAAGAATACGGTGTGGAGACACTAATTGCGGCCAGTGCTAGTTCTAAAGGTAAAAACTGATTTTGTTTTTAACACGGTTTGCGGCAGTGGGTATTGTTGATTAGGAGTCCTTTATTTCCTCCCTTATCCCATTCCTCTACACATAAAGGCTTGATTGTATTTTGTTAGCTATAATTCTACATTAGTTAGAGAATACTGTCACTAATCATACTTTACTGTTACCATTTATTAGAAGTCCTTCTAATAAATGCTCTCGCGGAACGCATGCTTCTTTCTTCTTTTTTCTTTCTTTTGAAAAGACTCCTCCCGCAGTGGAGAACAAGCCCTGTGTCACGGGGGACTTGATGAACATACATTCAACGGACACAAAGTACACCCAGACTCTGAACAAATATTTATGGATCACACAAAGTTTTGTCCCGTGTGGGTATTGAACCCCCAACCTCGTGCACAGCAGTTGCTTGCGCTCGCACTACACCAGGAAGGCTGTTTGTAACTAATGTTTTAGAAACCATAAAAAAAATTTTAAAACATTCCAGCTCCGGACAGTTTCGACCCAGCGCTAGCAGCACTAATCGCTCTTCTCATCGTGTTGTTCACTGGCATCGTCACATTTATAGTTGTGTGCGCTTGTTTGAAGCATTGGTGAGTTTCACAGATTTTATTTGTAGTGGCAAGGACTATTTTTTTATATTAGACTACCAAAGTGACTCCACTCCATCCAGCAGTCTGGAATTCAAAATTGGGTGATGATATTATACCAAAAGCCATAGTGGATGGCAGTAGAATGGGAGTACGCCCATCTGCTGTTTAAGAAGTTTTAGATTTAGAATAAGAGTAAGAATAATTTTATTGACATAAACTTCTACAAAATATGTGTGGAATCTTCTAGTCCCCGAACTAGTATCAACTGTATTTCAGGGGCCAGTGTCTTCGCCTTTAAATGTAGGTACCAAAATTCGTAGTATGTCATAAACTACTAGAAATTGTACAATAGGGAACTGCCTGAACAAGTTTAATTTATTTCTTCAATAAAACAAAACTTTGAGTTTCTTTCCATTAATTATATGTTTGCAGTACTCCACGAAACAAATTTTGTTTTTCAATTGCGCTGTGGTAATTATAAATATATATTTTATCAGTCATTTCAAAACAATTAATTTAATTCTTACAGGGTTATCGCACCTCCATCGCTCCAGTCAAGTAAAGGCGACAGCCTAGCTCGACGACGTATTCTGGAAGAGTTATCCACTACAGAGAATCCTTTATGGTTGGAAACAAAGCTAAGACCGTATGAGGAACAGGAGCTCACTATGAACGTGTTCGGGGATCAGGAACAACAACAGATAGTTGAGCCTGCGCCGGTATGTGACAACCTTTTGAAAATTCAACCTACTCTGCCCAATATTAAACACACATTTATTTTTGTACACACAGAGAAAAATATAATCATTGCCCAAAAAAAATACGATGTACAGATGAAGTTGTGTGTCAGCAAACTTTATTTTACAACCTTCAGATATTTTATTTATCTTCGCATTCTTACAACTTAAATTGTAGCATTTATTCTTAATAATAATAATACCAGCCTGTAAACTGTCCCACTTCAGGGCAAAGGCCTCTTCTCATATATACAGAAGGTATTAATCAACACGCTTGCTGAAGGCGGATTGGCAATTTCAGACTTTTGAGTCTAGGTTTATTAGACACTGACATTTATTCTTGGTTCAGCAAAATATTGGGCGTGCGGTCTTCGGTGGAAACACCACAATATCTTTCTTCGTGGGTGTCGTATGAAGCGACTATGATACCAAGAAATTGCGTCTATGTGCGAACTTAATTAAATATCTCAATCAATGAAACAATAACCCCCAGTTTGTGAAAGGCTGATTAATGAAAAATTAACAAATCACCTCTTAAATCTCACGTGAAGTATTAAATTGGGTTGCGCTGGTCTAATTAGTAACTAATTATATCAAATTAAACTAATTATCCAAGCTTTTAGGTACTTCACGCGAGATTTAACAGAAGATTAATTAATTTTTCGTTGATCAGTCTTTCAGAAACTGGAGGCAAAAGTATTTTCCAAAATGTTTGTTAAATATTAGTATCTATGTCTACCTTTAAACCAAAACTAAAACTGCACTATACCACGTTATTTACAGACGGACAACACGTACGCAACGATCCAGGGCAGCAGAACAGCTGAGAGGTTCGGCGATTACGCCACCCTTGCAGGGGACTCGCCTACGCCTGCAGAAGCTGCTCTGGGCTTTCAGGTATTATTCAACTTTGAACCTTATGCCTTATGTATTTAGGATTCATACGTAACCAAAGTGACACTTAAAATTTGTTATACAGATAGCGAAGTTTTTGTGCACAATATAATAAAATTATATCACTAAATATTATGGGGCGCTGAACAATGACGACTCCATTGCCCACTAGTGAAGAAGATCGTGCAATTCCTCGGAAAGAAGTGCAATAACGAGTGTGAAAAGATTAATCCTGAAAGAAACTGTATTGTGCGGCAATTTAATTCCCATAAGCCACACAAAGCACCACTCATGCTATCCGTAGGTAGCAGTTCTTTCTTTTAAAGTTTTAGTTTTAAAACCTTGTGTAAATTTCAGGGTAGTACATTTAAACCGCCATCACCTGACACACCAGAGCCTCCACCCAGACCCTCAGGATTAGGAGTAATTCTCTGATGGTAAGCACACACAGTTATTATATAACCACTTAATAATAATAAATGTCTGAGTTCGCTAATCTGCCTTGACAGCGCGTGGCGATCAACTCTCATGCCTTCTTTGTATTAGAAGAGATCTTCACTTTTTTTTTTTTTTTATATATTATAGCCTACCAAAGTGACTTCACCCCGCCTGATGGTAAGCAGTCAGTGGAATCCAGAAGTGGCGGCCACTATACCAAAAGCCATCGTCATAAACTGCTGGTATGGTGGCCTCTACTATGGCGGCTGGGAATGGGGTTAGGGGAAGGGAATGAGGGAAGTGAGGAAAGAGGAAAGGGGGGAAATTGGGCCTCCGGCGCTCTCACTCACCGAACGAAACGCAGTAGTACAGATACTACTACTCTTAAGTCGATCTTCTATGAGAGGGTAGTACTTCCCCGGACGATCCGGCCCATTCATGCTGAAATCAGCGTGGATCTACTACCAACTCTTCGCTCTGCTATGGGACAGTAAAAATTGTAAAAGATAAACTTGTGGATAACGAGATCAACTCATACTCACTGCTGTATGTCGTTGAAATCATGCGCAGTAAAGATTTCTAAGATATAATTGAGCAACAAAAGTAGGAAGTACCGAACCGTTTTATTCGAGAACCTTTAGATTCCATTGTAAACTAAATTAAAAGTTTTTATTACAGGTGGTGTCACAATGCTGGAAAATAATTTTAAATATAAATAAGTTGTAAATAATAATTATAATTAGTGCATGTTGACAATGTATTAATTACTATTGTGTATACATAAGACTGTCAGAATACTGTTACGTTACCATTTTATTCTAATACAATACATTGACAACGTCCACTTAGTTTAAGAATATTCCTATACGTATTAGCAAATATTGACTAGAAAAACGGGTGTAAAGTCAGCCGGACTAATAGCTGATATTTTAGTAGAGACTTACGAAATGCAATGAAACACGCAATGAAAGAATTCCCATAGTGTAGACGCCTTGCGCGCGCAAACCGCGCACACTGCGCTCACGAACAGAGCATTAAAACTCGTGCTTGCCGCGATCCACAATTTATCGGTTTTATCGCCGAACACTGTAGGGCGCGCAGTATGCAGTGTAGACGGTTGTGTGTCTGTACTGCGGCATACTATATATACTATAGCCATGGAAGAAAACACAGCTACGGTAAAGACTACTCTTGATACTCGTTTCGATGCGAGTCCGTACAACGTACATGCTCGTTATTTTCACTTATGAAATGCCCGTTTCATGTAACGTAATACATTTCGTAAGTTTGTACGCGCTAAGATTTGGACGAATCGAGTCTGTAATAGTTTATTAGCGTTAACACGATCCGTAAGCTATCAAAATTAGCCAAAAAGAAGGGGACCATTTCTTTTCATTCTCATCCATGTCTCCCAATCGGCAATTTTTAACTGTCAATTTTTCCAAAATATTTACAATCGTCTTATATTATATTTTCGCTCCCTATATTTATGTCCTGCCAAAACAAAACACAATACAGAGAAGGGACTCTAAAATCGACTATACAGTCTTACTTCAGCATTATCGTAGGAAAACAGCTCTAGAAGACCAGTACATAAGGCACCTGCCAAGCAAATAGTGTCATACAATAATGCCTCGAATCCTGTAAATACAAGGTGTAGGCCTATTTGGCACAGCCGTGAGATACACAATGTGGTAAAAAAAAAATTGCTTGTGTTATTATTATTTATATTTGTGCTTTTTTGCATCAAAGAATTAGTGTCTTTGTGTCTGTGTCAAATAAATGTATTTTCTTCTTTTCTTTCTTTAGCCCATTTTAAAAGTTAGATTAAAGAACAAAATACCATCTTCATCCTAGCTTATCTAAGAATCTATGATACACAAATATTAGTTTTGTAAGTACGGGTGTACTTTGTGTCCGTTTATTTTATGTTCGTAAAGTCTTCCACTATATATGGCTTGTGCCTTAGCGATAGTAAAATATTGTAATTCTAAAGTTGTGTTGTTATACAAAGTTTTATAATTTAACTGCTTCTGTGGTTCCGTGCTATTGTGAACGGACTACCACACAGAGCTCTTGGGTTCGATCTCCGGATCGGGTAAAATGATATTGGGTGTAACTGTCTAGAAACTCAATATTAGCCTGGAGCCTGGAATAGCGCCTGATTAATAGCAACAGGCTCGCCCCCTGTGACATGGGATTCAAAATAACTGGAGAATCGTAGTTGTATACCTCTACTTACCCCTTTATAGAAAAAGGCGTGAAGTTATGTATGTTTGTATGTATGTTTTATCTTGAATCTCATAAAGCTTAGCCAATATTAAGTATAAATTAGTTAGTAAACTAAATTATTTTTCTTTTCTTCAAGAATAGCTACTGCCATAATGTAAATTACAAAAATATTGTACAAATTACAATATTATTTAAGATTATTTTTAGTATTTTAATGTATTAGATGGTTGTAATAATAACACGTCAGTGAACCGAAGGTTTTTGCTTATTGCAAGCTATTTCATATTTAACAGCAAGGATTTTATAGGGGTTCACAAAAAGAAAATAAAAGCGAGCGTTTTTTGAAATAGTCCTTTTTAAGCACCTACATGAAGCTTGGTATCTATTCCATGAAGCGCACCTAAAATATTACACTTAGTACACCTGAATGGACTATTTTTATTTCAATCTGTCAGGGTGTTCATCGTTACGGTACGTTTCATGGAATAAGCATGTCGGTTAATCGACATTTATGAATATATCCATAATCGGATTTTCCAAAATGACCATGACTTTAATAGTTCCACTGACGTGTTATCAAGTTTGTAATTATACAGAACTAAAGAGGAATATTATACCTGTAGGTATATAATTAATAAAGCTATAAAATTAGTGTTAGTATGTATAAAACTGATTAGTATACACACGCAAATGTAAATGGGGTCTGAAAATTATGTTAGTACATTGCTAAACACGATAATCTACGAATAACGTATGCGTACCTTTAAAAGAAGAGTTTGCCATACCATACTTGGTGACTAGTGACAGTATTATCTACCTGTTTCTTGATAGACTGCCTCTTTGGTTCGGTGGTACGGCCTGCCACGCAGAGGTCTCAGATTCGATTCCCGCTCAGTGCAAATATATGTGTTCAGAAACATGTCTATTTGCATTGGTCTGGGTATTTCTATGTATAATATGTATTTACAAAAATAAAATATTTAAGTATGTATAGATTCATTCTAGAACTCATAACACAAGCTATAATATAGGCTTACTTTGGGTCTAGATGGCGTTGCGTTTAGTTGTCGAGATATTATTATTATTAAGACACCCATGTTTATGGAACGAAAATGACTGAAAAGGTTGGTAGGGTCGCCCAAGACGGACATACAAAAGTGACAATTACAAGCACCCGACTGAAGTGTGTGTATGAGAACATTAATGAATGTTGAAGAGGCAATAGAAGTATCTTTGGATCGCAGCAAATGGAGTTCTATAGTCTTTGCTTATGTATGTATGTACCCATGTAAAGCTATGGGATGGTCTTTATATTCAACATCGAAGAGTTAATATAAATTTTATCAGTAATAGAAATTTTATACAAATGTATCGCATGTACGCTGGTATGGCATCCCGAGAGGAGCGAGTAGTTTTATACCAATCACAACCAATCATGTTTGTTGGTGTTAAACGCTACTTACCTACATTAAATAATAATTTATTTTGTTGAAAAGAAATCTCCTCTACGTTAGATCGTCGTTAAATGGTTAGAAGTGTAAGAATTATGTTTGTCATAACGAACGATATCCAATAGTCTATTTTGTTATATAAAATTTAAAGAAATATAATTCTTAACGGAAACTTGAACTTTAAACTATGAAGAAAAAAATGCAAATACGCAATTTATTTTATATACTTAACAGCCTATTTTTCTAAATTAATGTGGATATAAATTAATAATAGATAAGTACTAAAAGTTCATATAAGCAAACAAAATAGTCATAAGTATAAGCATCGAGTTGTAAATATATATATTTTTATACTTACAAGTATTATTTAACAACGATAAAAAATAAAGGGATTGTCTATGATATTTTGTTTGTTCTTACACCTTTTTCCAACTAGGTAATTTTCTGACTGCGTCGACTAGAGAGGAACTCTATAAAATCAAATAATTCCCCTCTGGAGTCTATCTATTGCAGGGTGGAGTCATTTTTGTATTTGACACTAGAGACGAAATTCAGCCAAAACTGGACGTCCTTTTTCTATGGGATTTTCCCAATCGATCCGTACTTCAACACTATCTTGCGATTCATGTATTAAAATACGTAATTCTTTTGTATTGTTTATGGTTATAAAGTAAGTAATATTTGCATCATAGGCTGACGAGCAAACAGCGATGGTAATTCAACACAAACAAAAACAAAAACATAAACAAAAATTTAAAAAAAACGAATGTGGTAATTGATAACTGTCGCTCATGAACGACTCAAAGAGTCCCTAGTATTGCTCCTGCAATGCCAGGGACACTGCAAAGCCGACTACCGTGAAGTGGTTGGGATTAAGGATTGAGGGAGGTGAGGATAAAGTAAAGAGGGATAATTGTGGGGCTCTGGCACTCTCACTCACCAAACCGATCAAAAAAAACTTGGTTCTGGTCAGCTAGTAAAATCAACAAAACGCAAATTCATGTTGTAATACTATAACATTTACTCAACGTATTCATAATACTCCTGACTCTATCCAGATATAACGACAGCTGTGTGTCCAAACAATCGTCAAGTTCAAGAACAGAAGTGCCATAGTAGGTGTAAAGCTCGTTCATAGCCGATTGTTTTAATACCATCAACCTTTCCACCACTTGGTCATATCTGTCGTTTTGCATCTGCGAAAGAAACACAATGAGTGAGATTTTCATCATTATACATGATGAAAATCTCAGTCTCCTAAACGTGAAAGCGTTTGCTGTGCACGGACAGCTCTTCCAAAAGTTAATACTTAATAGCGCATACTCAGGGTTATTCTTGCTTTTCTAACTATGGCGTTATAAACGCTCTTGCTGAGGTCAATATATCTTTTTCAAGCGACTTTTACTCCACGGTTAAAGTAAATAGGTAAGTATGAATCGCTTTACTACGGTGAGACAGATTGGCGACTGTTGTCGTTCGTTACCCGGTATTACCTTAGCCATCTCTTAAAAAATTAGGTTTTCATATTGTAGACCGAAACCCGAATGAACGATTGTTTTTGTAGTTATTGTATTATGAAGAACAGCCCATAGTGATACATGTATAAGTCTTATATTAGATTAGGTATCTAATGTGGATTAATAAGTTTTTTATGAGTTTAACTGGTGTTGAACTGTATCCACTATTTTGTGGCCCCTTAGAAGGTGGACCAACGACCCAATAAAAAAGGCGAGCAATTGATAGATTAGGGCGACTTAAAACCAACAAAAGTGTAGATGTTTTTCGGCTGAAGGTACTTACATATTTCACTAAACATAGTTGAGCATTGTTTTCATTGCCTGGGTTTTCAACGTCACAAAGGCTGATCAAATATCTGTAACCTTTGCGCCACTTCACTATCTGAAATACATATACGTAAGAATTTATTTATTCCCTATTTTAAAATTAACTTAACATACTAGAGGAAATGCTAAGTTGAAAAGTGAAGTGTTGGTTACGATGGTCGCCGAGCGAGGGGACGCGGATTCGTTTTCACTTCCTGAATCAAACACATATTAGCATGGAAACTAATATTTTACGTCGATATTCTTTAAGAGGGTAGTATTTCTCTGATTGATCCGGTCCATTCATGCTGAAACCAGCAAGGATATTTAAAATAACTGTAAGCACGTATTTTGGTAGTTCAGCCATTTTATTGAGATTACGAGAAAATGTTATAATTTTCGTAACAAATTTAGAATTTACCTCTTTCTCCAACTGTTCTACCTTTTCTTTCTTCTTAGCGTCTCTGAATGTGCTTGTTCTAAGACACTCCAACTCATTCTCGTGATATAAACTTTTTGATTTTCTGATGTCTTGTCTATGAATGTGCAGGCACTCCATCCACTGAACAGAAAATATATTAATTTATGATGTTGGATTGAGCCAGTGATTAGGACACCAAAATCGGGTTAGCACCATGCTTTTTTGCATGAAAACACCGTGAGGAAATCAGAAACTTTTATATTTGCCTGCCATATTTACTACAATAAAGAATGTAATTTGTTTTAATGAATTGTTGGGATTTAAGAGTGTTGAATTTCATCCAATTTACTGTTTTAATATTAATGATAAATGATATGGGAGCCTGCACTATGGTAGCCCAAATGAAGATGTTGACATAGTCACCACGATTAGCAGGCATAATGCATTTTACGACACCCATGGGAAGATTTGGTTCTATAGACCGGAGACCATACAGCCTGCAGTCATTTTATTCTTTACTGACTAAATTTCACATCTTACCTTCACATTCCCACCAGACCTGAAGCTATGCTCCTCGTGCTTAATCATCTGCATCCTGTATTTGACGCAAACATCGAGTCTCAACACCTGGTACTGCTCTGTCCAGTTACCCATAATCCTTCTATCGTCTTTCTGCAGGACCTTTGACGTATTTGCGCGCAGCTCATACTTCTGGACTATTAGGTTTGTGTCTAGGTGCTATGGAAAATTTAGAAAAGAGGAACTATAATCTTATAATCTTCGAATTGTGACAGGAATTATTTTGAGTAGGTACTTAGTTGCCTACTGCTAACATAAATTCATAATTTCATAATTAATTAGTCTTATAAGGTAAAAAAAGTTTTGTTTATTGTATTTAAATAATAAAACGGTGCAGTGAGATTCTTGCGACTGCTAAGTACAAGATTCTATTATCGCAAACTTTGTGTGATCTAAAAATACTGAGTATGGGTGAAATTTGTTGGGGCTTGTTAATAATTAATTTTAACTTACCTCAGATGTATTTTCCAAAAACGTTAATAGAAATACGATAACAAACTTCAGCACTGCCATGCTTATTACTTCAAATATAAATTAAATCAATTATATAATAATTATTATCAATCCTGCACTGCAAAGAGATACAGCAATGCAAATGTATTATCAATGCAATGCATCGTGAAGTAATGATAGAAAAGTTATTTACGTAATATATTATGTATATTTCAGAATAAGTATTTAAAAATACATCTTCTGCAATAGCAAGCCCTGTCTTGAAAACTTTAGATAGGTACAACTAACAATAAACGTACAATCAATATCTAGGTACACTTAAAACAAAATGAAGTGACGACGGTCTGTTTGAAAGTATGCGTGATTGATGTGCAAGAGCTGTTGTGTTTGTATTCAACACGGGCAAACTTTGTGTGATCCATTAAATAAGTACCTATTTTTTTTGAGGCTAGGTTTTCTTTACTACTTAGAAAGTTTTGAAAATTTTGTTGCAGCAAACTTTCTTGCGTCTTATAAAGTTGGTACAAAAGAATACTCTAGTATAAACATTAGATAAATAGATAAATCAAAAGTCATTATTAAAGTGAAGAAGAATGAAGCTGAACACTAAAGAATATCTAAAATGGAAGCACGGATTGTATAATAGAGGACAGAAAGAAAAGACGTTGCGTTGGATAAAAGAGTAAAAAAAATCCATTCTCATTCCGGGTTATGCAGAAGATCACATTTCGTAGCCAAAGAAAGCTTCTGATAAAGTGTCCATCACTTTTGAACTACTTGATTACCAAATCACTTTTGTCAGACGAGGCTGTCTCAGAAAATAGGGGACAACCTACAAGTAATATACATGTTTTTATGATATTTTTTCCGTTTTAATTGCTGACGCTACAGCTCTGCTTTACCAATAACCTGTAGGTTATCTCCATGTTAATTAATATTTGTGTAAACACAGCACAAGGTCGAACGTTGTAAGCATAACGTGTGGAATGCACTGCATGCATTTCTTCCTTATTGCTTAGTATGTGCGATGTAATGTTGATAGCGTGAAGAATTCAGATGCTTATTATTTGTACATGGTATATGGCATCTTAATTAGGTTCTTGAACCAAACGGTTACGTCTTAAGTCGATCAATTAAGACCTAGAACTTGTGTGCGGATTACGATTAAGTGGGATCTGGAAATACATCGTACAAGATGCCTATGTGCATTATGCCTACTAAGATAGTGTCCACCACTTCTGCCACTCACTGATCGCTTATTTTATACATCTTTTTCTATATTACGTGTTGCATAAATTTGATGACTCAGTTTTTTAACCAGGACATTATAATGGTGGTAGATTATCATCATTATATCAGCCAAAAGAGGTCCACTGCTGGACATAGGCTTTACTTAATTTTCGCCATCTTGGTCAGTCATGAGCCGCCCTGTTTCATCAGTTGTCCGCCAGTTTTATCAGGTCATCAGTCCACCTTATGAGAAGTTACATTACACCTTTTGGTACGTGATCGCGACTCTAGAACTGGCTGTATTCAGTAAAGAAAAAAGGAAACCTAGACTTAAATAGTTTAATTGTGTGACTGTATTGTTCCAATTGTGTTCGTTAATTTTCATACACCTTGCTAAATATTTTGTAAGTTATAATTTATTATGTTCTCATGTAAGAGAATAGAAGAAAGTTTCTGAACCCTGAAACCTGCCAAGCGAGCGTGGTGATTGTAATGTCGGTAAATAATAAAAGATAAAAATCTCTGTAGATAATTCAGGTGGTAGGTAGCAATAAGCTAAGGAGTAAGGACGTCGTTTGTATAGAAGTATGTATTGTGAATTATGTCGCCAGTCCACAATAAATTCTTAGGGCAAGATTCACAGACCGCACTTTGACTTTACTTTGATGCAAAGATCTACTTTGTACCAAAAATATGTTTGAATATGAAGTTGAAAGTAATCTTCGGCAATACAAAGCTTAATTTGCGAAGGTGCCTTTGCTGTAAAGTAAAGTCACGATTGTGAATCTGGGCCTGAGAAACATATTTTTGGTACAAAGTAGATCTTTGCATCAAAGTAAAGTCAAAGTGCGGTCTGTGAATCTTGCCCTTACAGTGAACGGTTGTTTGTTTGAACTCCGAACGAACTTTCCAAAACACATTGCTCATAGCTTCTTTTTATGAGAAGAGCCCCTTGCCCTACAGTAGGATATTAAAGTATTGGTATAAATAAGGCTCAACAAAAGCTCCAATTAAACACAAAAACAATAATGTTATAATATTTAATACAAAAATAAATTGTCAAGTACACATTTACAATAACATTAACAACAAAATGGTTATTAGTTACTTGTACAGTTTTTAATATTAAACAAAACAATTGTACTTTGCTTACGTATTATACTTATTTTAGTTTGATCATCATGCATTCTAATTATGGTTGGAGCGGTACACGTTTTTCTTAACGTTAAAATGGTAGACTGGTAGATAATGCCTCAGGCATTAAGTCCGCATTTACATGTATGTGTATGAAGTTTTAAATAAATAAAATGCGCAATCTAATGTGTGTCTTGTAACGAGACAAAAAATTATTAATCATTGGCCAAGTTTAATCTAGTCTAAAAATCATAGTTATAAGTACATAGAAATAATTTTGATATCCCTTTCGGTTTGTTTACTTGTCTCTACCGCACCGCTGTATCTACCAGTAGGTATAAACAAGATAGATAGACTGAATCTGTGGTTCGGTAATACTATGTATCTACGGATTACCACGGTCTCGGGTCTTGGGTTCGATTCCCAGGTCGGGTAAAGTAATATTGGGTTTTTCTGTCAAAAAAATCTCAGTATTTGCCCGGAGTCTGGCATTGTGCTCGATATATGGCAACAGGCTCGTCCCCTGTTACATGGGACCTAAAATATATAATGGCGAAAAGTGGGTGGTTTAACACCTTTGCCTACCCCTTTGGGGATAAAAGGCGTGAAGCTATGTATGTATGTATATATATTTAAGATAGATACTTTTCAGATGCAAATTTTTAATGGAAGTCAGTATTATCATCTATAATTAAATCTATTATGAAAGTTTTACCTAACTTTAATTCAAAATACATTTTTTCTTCAGACTAAGAAACTCAAAAAGTAAAATGCTGATGATCATAATATCTACCTACATTTAGTTATACATACAACAAAAATAATAAACTTAAACTCAAATTAAATTACATTTATTTTAAAAACTATCACAGTGCGTCTCTATACCGATATTAAACTATTAAATAATAACATTTTGTTTTACTTTTGTATATTGTATTGCCTGAGTCACTTTGCATGCTACTTGAAATTCGTCATGATCGCAAAATAATGACAGTTTAAAAAAAAAATAAGAAATTCACTTTTTACTATTTATATTTGGATACAACAATATCTAAATATTATAACATAACTAAATATTAAATATTTTGACTGGCCTGTTGGTCTAGTGGATAGTGACCCTGACTGCTAAGCCGGAGGTCGTGGGTTCGATTCCCACCCAGGACAAACCTTTGTGTGATTAGCATGATTGTTTGTTCTGTGTCTGGGTGTAGTTTATCTATAATATGTATGTATTTAAGTAGTATAATATGTAAGTATATAAGTAGTATATCAGTTGTTTAGTACCCATAACACAAGCAAATATAATTGCTTAATTTGGGGCTAAATGGCGCTGTGTGCATGTGGTAGAATATTATTATATTATATTAAATAAATAATTATACATTTAATTGGG
The DNA here is from genome assembly GCA_963082885.1 of Parascotia fuliginaria. Taxonomy (NCBI): domain Eukaryota; kingdom Metazoa; phylum Arthropoda; class Insecta; order Lepidoptera; family Erebidae; genus Parascotia; species Parascotia fuliginaria. Next base: position 17,589,613 of record OY720181.1, on the reverse strand, counting down.
ATTTCAAATTAATCAGCCGGTAAACTGGCGGTTTTGTTAGGCGCTAGTAACTTATTATTTTCAAATGGCTGCCCTGTAAAGTTTAATAAATGTCAGATCCGTCACTATTCTACGACTATGACGAATTGTAACTTTAAATAAGGTTGCGTTCCTAGTGCTTACGTGTATCACTGTCAGAAATTACAGCTTTTCTAAGATAAGAAGCCATGCAATAGGCAATATAATGGGTTAGAACGATGCGTTAACTCAGCTAAGTCTTAGCTCACATTTGTTTACCAGAGACATAGATAATTGTACATCTTGTGTTTACCGTCCTGCTACGTGTGAACAAAGTAAAATAAAACATTATTGCAACAAAACATTTGTTAACCGAAATAAATTAAATATTTTTATCCTAAGATTTTGAGTCATGATTTTGAATAGATATAAAATCAGAGAGTGTTACGTGTGAAACAGAAAAAGCCATCTAATAAAATATAAATTATGCTAAATCGATACCACCAATTAACGCTTTAATAACTTATGTTTTGGTACTGTAATATTTTGAATTTAAAATAACTTATCACGATTTAACAAAGTCATCACTTTATTAAGTCGTTTTATATTATTATTAACATTTTATTAATTCGTTTTATACGAGTATTAACATTACAGTTCCAAAACTTAAATAAGCGTAGTTTTAGGTTTTGGGTATCCAAATATGTACTTAAGTATGAATCTACATAATTTCAATGAATTCGTGTACTATTTTTGAATCTATTTATATTTCATACAAAAAAAGAAATTATTTGATTTAGCGCACCGATTTCAATGGAATCAATCGTATTCCATTAAAATTTAAATAGCATCAAAGTATTCCATCTGGCACACCGATGTAAAAAGTATCAATAGTATACCATAGCGAACAAATTTAAACAATATCAATCGTATTCTAAAGAGCGTCTCTATTAAATAGCTAGTATTCAGATTAGAATCGATAGTTATTTAGAGCACAATAAATAGCCTCGACAGTATGTAAGTGGCTCTAGCCGTATTATCAAAAAAACATACTTAATTAAAGATCGACTATTATAATCAATAGTCAATAGTCATAAACTATTTAGTCGCCAACTAATAAATCAATCTCATTAATTTCACTCGTGTTTACGTTTAATTTATTTTCTATTTTATTTCAATAATATGACACAATGATATTTATTTTATACATGTTTTGAAGGTTGACAGTTGCTAAAACTAAATTTCTGAGCATTTACACCCGAATGGCAATGTCACAATTTAGTGTCAATTTTAATCAGAACTATATTTTAAAAAATATGTATGAATTAGATGAAAGCTGTATAAAAAGTAGGTAACTATAATGCTCACAGTTATTTTACTATGAAAATAAGGCAACGCTAGTTGTCAATGTATTATTTGCATATAAATAGAACTGTAAACGCAATGATTTCTTACTTTTTAAACAGTTTTCACATAATTATAAAATGTCAGCAGAACATATTATTAAAATAAAGTTTCGAATAAATGATACAAATTGAAAACCACGAATATGACATGAAATTGTGACATTGCCACTCTTATGATGAAAGTCGTTTCGTGAAATAATAATAGCTTTTATTTGCTTCAATGTCTTTGAACCTGTAAAACAATCACTTTTAGCTCTATTAAGAACTAACGTTAGTTTAGACTTTGTCTCATCAATGATAAAAACTGAATAAAGTATAATAAATCACCACGCTTCTTGAAAAGTGTTGAAGTGGCAACCATAAACAGGAATACGCAGCATGGGCATCACACGGTAGACCGATAACCGAATAAATATGATCTTCTTATCGAGTGGTTAGTGGTCAACCTGGTGTCAGGGTTTGTCCAGGTAGCCAACAATTTATTTTACAGGCATCCAACTTGACCTAACGACTGTTATCAACATAGTAACAACAAGGGGCCTAAGTCTGCTGCTGAATGGTCGATCATTGATCCCTTATTGGTTGAAACTTGTCAAAAACAACTAATATGAGATCAATGATCGACTAATCTGACACTATTGTGATAGCAGACTCAGGTCCCAGGATCGACTGTTAACCTGCCCTCCACAAGCATGGAATATAAACATGATGATTGGTACCTAATGTATAAAGACATTCAGCAGTGGACGTTTTTAACGATAATGTTGAGCCGGTTGATAATGTTGCCTATAAAGTTGTGTTTCTAAAACAACATTTTCTCATACAAACATTTTTAGGCTGTCACCGGTTTATTTATTAAACACAAACGCACGTTAATTTATAACATCATAGTTTCTGCAACCATCAACTTCAAACTTCAAAATCCTATTGCTCCGATATTTTACAACTATAGTATTGTTCGATAGTTTCCCTCTCCCTATTCAGGGCGTGTTTCTTCAGGTGGTTGAGTTTTCTCCTGGCATGGGAGACCAGGTCGCGATACGCCTTCTTGGTGTGCTGGATGTCATCTCGGACTCGATGTATCTCCTCCATCGCAAGGCGACGCCAGCGTTTCACTCGGGGATTCGACTGGAATAGAGAAGTTGTTGGTTATTTTTTATTTATAAAAGTCGGCTCTATGGCCTACTAGTGAAGTATATACAATCAAGCAGTCGTATAAGTTTCACTAGTGCAGTCCACCGTGTGATAGTAAAACCAATATGTGCGAAGATGGAAGCAATGCACGGTGCTAGGAAGACGAAATACAGTGTTCAGCAGACTACCACTACTGCGATCGTCTAGATCTGTTTGGCAAGCATGACGGTTATTTTATTTCTTTTCGTTACTGTGTGTTAACAATATTAAGCTCGGTACTGACAAAAAACTACGCTTGTTTAAACGCACGGAACTGCCAGTTGGATTTGAAGAAATTTTTTTTTGCGTATGATAGCCCAGATTTTGGAGGAAGGTTATAGACTATGTTACATCACGCTACTCGCGATTAAAGCAAAGCAATATTCACTGATGTATGTACCTTAACGCGGGTGAAACCGCGCCGTGAAAGGCTAGTATACTTATATACATACGTACCTCACAAGGTAGACCACATCCTCGTACCACCTCGTCGCATTTCTTTAAATAATCATCGCTCTGCAATCACATAATGACACAAAATGAGAAAACGCATGCAAAGCTTAAACTGTAGAGGGCTACCGGGCAACCAATTCCAACCTGCAAAAGATCGTTGTGCAAAACTGGTCTGATCTGGCTGATCTTGTAATTTGGATGTCAGGTTCGTGGAAGATCACGAAAAACCTTTGACGCTTTCCGACAGAACAGGCAGCCTTTTTTTTTTTATTTACGTGGGAAATGCATTACGCGCACGCACCCGCCCGGGCAAGGCGGGGGGTTATGTCGGACTCTCCGACCGCACTTAAAGCGCGGCCGGCATACCGACTAAAACCCACGGTGTTCCTCCAGACGGCCAGAGTGTCGGGGTCACGGGAGACGCTTGCGCATTCATCCGCGACCCCGTCGGGCCATGGCCCGCTTACCACACCACCACACGCGGGCCACGAGCGGGCCCCGTCCGATTTGGGGAGGCCTAGCCCTCCCTCCTTCGAGAGGCGCGTGCGGAACACGCGCACTGCCGTCTCAGGCCCGTGCTGTTCGGGCAGCGACTGCCCGATCGACGCCCGCATACCATCTCGCAATACGGCCACAGATTATAGGGAGAGCGGCGCACCGTTATACCGGCACTCCTCTCCCGCCGCGGCCCCGCCACTCCTCAGCCGCAGTGTCGCCGAAACAACACCGCAGCCCGACCCAGTTGCGATGCCGCCCAAACAGCACCGCAACCCACCAGAGCCGCTCCATCGTGGGCTTATAACCAAAGCCCAGAGGAGCGGCGCCTCCTTGGGGTTCCTCTTGATTCGCCGTGGTTCTGCGTAACCACGGTTACTAAGCCCCCCCGCCGCGACAAGGCGAGAACCCCGATTGGGGGGGAGAACAGGCAGCCTGTTTTTACCTCCCTCTACCCCTTCCAAAGTTGAAATGGCTCAGTGGATAAGGCACCCGCTTCGTAAACACGAGGTAGTGGGTTCATATCCGGGCAAGTACCAATGTAATTTATCAAATCATATGTACTTTCTAAGTTTATCTTGAACAATTCTGACTGACGGTGAAGGAAAACATAGTGAGGAATCCTGGACTTAAAAGTCTGAAATTGCCAAGCCGCCTTGAGCAAGCGTGGTGATTAATGCTCATACATTCTCTATATAAGAAGAGGCCTTTGCCCTGCAGTGGGAAAGTAAAGAAAGAAAAAAGAAAGAAAGAAAGAAAATATATTTAATAATTTAAGTAAACAGGTGGTTGTCAATGTTTTATTCTACCATCTTGTTAAACCGCAGGTCTCGATCTTATTCTGCCTATCAATTAAACTCAATCAGATATCAAACGTCATACGAGTACCTACGCAATGCGCTTCAATGAGGAAGGAAATTGCCATAACTGACTACATATTAGTATGGTTAGGCTTCTCTTGGAAGTACGACTGTGACTGACCTAAATAAACATTACGTCACATCTTTTTACCCAAAGGGGTAGGCACGGGTACAGGTACTCACATTTCTGACAATGACATAGCTTGAGAAACATGGGTATTATTATGTATTACTCACTTTTTACCAACTATGAATCCAACAGGTGGTAATTTTGTTGTCATTTACCAGGTCCGATTTCCCCCCTTTCCTCATTCCCTTCCTCTAACCCCATTCCCAGCCGCCATAGTGGCGGCCACCATACCAGCAGTTTAAGTCGATGGCTTTTGGTATAGTGGCCGCCACTTCTGGATTCCACTGACTGCTTACCATCAGGCGGGGTGGAGTCACTTTGGTAGGCTATAATATAAAAAAAAAAAAGGTATAAATCTAAACTCCGAGTTAATACTAACAAGTTTCGTTAGAAAACCTAATATTCAGGCCCAAATTCACTTTATGCCGACCTTTTCTTTTTTTCTCAACTCCCTCAATTCTTTCACCTACCCTACTCCCTCCACGGTAGACAGCGGCTTCACAAATTCCCTGGCATTGCAGGAGCAATGCTAGGGGCTCTGAGTCGTCCTCGAGCGACAGTTACCATTACTATCACGTGGGCGCTGTTTGCTCGTCTGTCACCGTTGGCAATAAAAAAAAATATTACTTCAGCTCACCCGGGGATCAAACCCGAGACCTTAGCGTAGCGTCACTCGGATTGTTACTGTCAATAAAGCCCGGAGCCTGAACATGTCCGGTAGATGGCAACAGACTTGTTTGTTACACTCGCTAAAGCTATACCTCTGCCTATCCTTTAACGAAATATAGCATGCTAATAAAACAAATAAGTCACCTTATTTAAATGCATACGAAACACAATCATGTGTCCAAGTATGAACTTGTGGTGGCTGTCCCCGCTGTAGATGGCGGCGCGACGCGCGTCGTGTTCTATCTTCTTCATGTGGTACTCGAACTTTGTCCAGCAGTTGGATGTCTGGAAAGAGAAGTAGATCATTTAAAAAGCAGTAGTAGAAAGGAGACGGAATCATTATCATCGTCATCGTTATTTTAATTGCAAGACGTCCGACTTGGTACATAGTATTTCTCTTCTTTTTGTCCGCCTGCCGCAGTCAAGGAGGGTAATGTTTTGCGAGTGTATGTATGTATGTGAGTATGAATGACTATTTCTTTGGCACGTTTTACATCCTAAATATTCTAAAATGAGGTGTCATTTTATTCGTATCAATTGTGGGGTACATAATATTTCAATATAACGTCAGCATGAGAAAAATGGGTTATTTTATTAATTTGTTTTAGGCAGGCGTGGCATTGTTTTTAATAATATAATTATATTGTTTGTTAGGTTTACGAGAAATAGAGACGACATGAAGCAACTTGCATCTACGACTGTCGACTTCGCCAGGTCTTTTGTCGTGATGACGGACATCCTTATTTACTTTTAAATGACCTATTTTCTCTGGTGAGTACTGGTAAAAGATGAAGTACTTCAGAGTTTCAAGAGTCGCTAGCCTACCAAATAGCCACCTTGTTTAGAATCTTATATTGTAAACAATTGACTAGCCTGTTGGTCTAGTGGTTAGTGACCCTGACTGCTAAGCTGAAGGTCGTGAGTTCGGTTCCCACCCAGGACAAACCTTTGTGTGATAAGCATGATTGTTTGTTCTGTGTCTGGGTGTAATTTATCTATAATATTCAAAAACAAAATGTATTTAAGTAGTATATCAGTTGTTTAGTACCCATAACACAAGCAAATATAATTGATTAATTTGGGGCTAGATGGCGCTGTGTGAATGTGGTAAAATGTTATATTATTGTTATTATTATTATAATTGGCGACTAGACAAAGCCTTTTGTCAGTTCTTTTCATGTCTCGGTTTTATTCAGCGAGTTGCCTTTAGCTAAATTTTCTTACTCCTTAGTTTGTTGACATTCATATGTATCTTACTAAGAGTGAATACCGAATAAGTATGACTTTGGCTAATATTTCACGCTGTCAACAGACAGACAGATGCACGTTATACTTGATAGAGCTTTAGAACCGTTGCCAAAATTGGCACAAATAATTTCAGCTATAATTTCGTTCAATGCTGCATAAACTAATTTAAACCATTAGCAGGTTTATGTCATCTTATAAAAGATATTACCACAGTTTAAAGTAAACACTTATACAAAGGCCATTCTCTAATCTTAATGCTGGGGCTACCTCACTGGACTTCAAGCCGTTGGGATTTTTAGCGCTATTATTTGTACATATGGTAGTTAGACCTTTCCTGGGTTCCAGCATAAGTGGGTGCGGTCGACCGCGAAAGTACCTACTACTCCCTGACAGAGTACCTATCAGTGTAACATTTAAATCTCATACTATTAACTCTTATTTGAAGAGTAAGAGCCAAAGACCTTCTTACCTGGTAGTACGCTATAATATTATTAACTAATTGTATCTATACCTAATGTCTTTGTAAGCATTTTATATTGTAGCTGTTTGTTGTCCCTTAATAAATAAAATAAAAATTACCTCTTCGGTCTCTTACCTTTTTGTTTCCTCCTACTTCTAGTCTCTAACAAGCCGGTTGTGTTCTTTAAGCATAGATTGTACAGGTGCTGTACATGCTTGGAGAACAAAATTAATCCTAGTTTTGCACTTTGTGACAGGGGTTGTTCGCTTTGTTCTAGATGTTCTTCTCTATGCTGTGACATTACCTTCGTATAAAAATATAATTTTCGCCACTGGTGGAAATGACGTGAATATAAATAGGTGCAAGGTTTAGTTTGAAAGCAGGTTGATGTGAACCACGCTGGATATCTAGTAATATCTATGTTCTACGTGAGATGTGATCTCATTACTGAGGCCATTAAACCAGCATATACACATCTTTTGGTCAATGAGAGCAATTTTAATTTCACTACTTTATATTGGCTGTAATGTCGTAAACACGGTCGGAAGTTCGAATCTGGGTAAGTACCAATCTAATTTTTGAAATCTTGAGTACTTTCTAAGTTTATCTAGACATTTCTGACTGACGGTGAATGAAAACATCGTAAGAAAACCTGGCCTTCTGAGGCAGTCTGAAATCGCCAATCCGCCTTGAGCAAGCGTGGCAATCAATGCTCATACCTTCTCTGTATGAGAAGAGGCCTTTCCCTGCAGTGGGATAATAATAGGCCGATATGATATTGGCTTTGAAAATATATTTCTAAGCATTTTAACTTCCATTTTGTTATATTTTTACTATAAGCCAGCGGTCCATCAAGCGTCTCTGGTCTAGTCAAGAATATGAAACCACACTATTTATTTCCTTGAGTATCGTACGAGGCAACTAAGGGAACCCCAAGTAACGAGCAGCTGCGTTACCTCACCACTACATTAGGCAGACAGATAGGTACCAGTGATTTCACTACTGTCGCAAGCGTACTGACTACGTTAAAATTTACTCTTTATAATATAATTTTACATAAGAATTACAAATCGCGCCAAACGCGTCGCTCCCGTCACTGTCAAGGAGCCTCACGTGCGTTGATTGACGTAAGAATACCGACATAATGTAATTATTAATTGAAAATAATCTGTCTAAATTCTAATAGAATACAATATAATAAGGTATAGACATCTCACTAGTAGATTATTAAATCCATACTATACTAATATTATAAATGGAAAAGAAATTCTGTGTTATTTGCGCTTTAACGCCTAAATCACTAAAACCCATATTGATGAAATTTGGTACAGAGATAGGAGAAAAATGGCTTTGAGAGCCGATATAGGGAGGAAAGTTTGAATGAAAAATACGATTACCAATATTCACGCGGGTGGAGCACTGGTCAACAGCTACTTAGTAAAAGATAAACTCTAAAGAGTTTCTTTGAACATAGAAGCGATCCCGTACGATAATGTGTATAGTTAATTGTTGATGATTAGATGTGATAGTTTTTAGTTCCAAAGAGACATAAAATAAATGACCCTGTTTAAACTGACCAACTGAGAACTTCCACGGCTGCCTGGACTTTTTCTTAGAATCATTACAAAAGACACAGCACAAGGGTTGATCTAAAAGATTGCGGTCAACCAATAGAATCACTCGTTCACGTGGGCGGTTCATGAACAAAGTGACGTTGATCAATTGTCCTGCCATAACTTCAGTTACGAATGACGACAACTACATCGACAATGATTGTAACAGTTTAGCCGTACCTACCGAGGCTACGACGCGTGTAGTAGGTACGTCGACCCCCAAACGTGCCTACTCTGCAATTGTCGCTGCAAACAATACTACTGTGTCACAACCATCACGACAAGTAGTTATTGTAAAAGGGGGTAAGCAGAGTCGCTCTGTACCTAGCACGACTATAGGTGCAAAAAACACGAAGTGTGACGAGGAAGGTTTCATCAAGGTGGAAAAGAAGAAAAGGAAGCCTACTCGTCACAACCTGTGTGGTACAGGTCTGACAGGACCCAGCATCCTGCTACGTGCTGCAACACCAACGACGCAGCTGTATGTGTCCCGCCTACACCACTCTACGAAGGCCGAGGAGATCGTGGAGTACATCAAGGTGAAGACAAACCTGACCTTGAGGGTGGAGAAGTTGGAGGCGCGCCACAAAACCAATTTTACATCGTTCGTGGTGCAGGCTCCAACTCCACAGTTAGAGACCTTCCTCAAGGAGGAGTTCTGGCCGAAGGGTGTCTTATATCGCCGTTTCCGCGGCCGGCTACTTGACACCCCGCAGCGAAACACGACGCCGACCTCTCATACACGGTAGTTTTTAGTTTTAAATTATATAAAATATGTATTAGTTTATAGTTTTTATTTTGTTATTTATGTATTGAAATTTTATGGGCTCTAAATGCCTGAAATAAATGGTTATTATTATTATTATTATTATTATTTAGATAACAAAACACATTAATTTTGTAATGTCAATAATGTTACAGTTTAAATAAACAACAGCTGTGTCACTTAGCACAAACAATGAAGTAAAAAAAAGTGACGAACCCAATTAAGAAAATGTTCCTATTTGTGTTGAAATTTATTCATTTCATCGCCATCAACATCAACAAAAACTATTGAACATAGTCCTCTCTCTAAATGAAGCGCATGTCTTCCATGTTTGACAGGCGAACTTGTGATCGCAAGTCAAGTGTGGTGACTAAGGCATTAGATAAGAAGCTTACGCTCCATTCTGTTACTTTGTAGTTTTGTACTCATGGATTTTAATAGATATACTATCAAAATAATATCACAACAACTCCACACCAAATTAAGCATACATTGCAAAAGGTGGATAAACCTACATAAATAGATACTTTGTTTTGTAAATACATACATGACATATTATACAAAGAATCACGGAGACCATTTCACATTCCCTCCACCTACCCCATTCCCAGCCGCCATAGTGGAGGCCATCATACCAGCAGCAGTTTGAGAAGACGGCTTTTGGTATGGTTGCCACCACTTTTTGATTCCACTGACTGCTGACCATTTGGCAGAGTGAAATGATTTTGGTAGGCTCCCTTTTTGACACACCCTAACAAACTGCGAGAGGATAGTTTGCGGGACGGGTCGGTCGTTCTCCAGCAGATACCGCATCAGGTACCCGATGCCCCTGATGCCGTTACACGCGATCCTTTCGCCTACTCCACTCCCTTCACAATAAGCAGCGGCTTCGCAGAGTCCTTAGAGACTCTGAGTCGTGTATGAGCTAACACCACTTACCATCACGTGGGCTGTTTGCTCATCTGCCACTGTCAGCAATAAAAAAAAATATAACGAAACAGCCGTTCTATTTCAAACTGTTGGAATAATAATGTATAACGTGATTCATAAACAATTATTGTACAATCTCGAGACGTGCATTTTTATGAAGTAAACATTTAAGTTTTATTAAAGAATGCAGTCGCGGAATGTGCGCTATTGCATTTGATGTTTGACGAGGCAGTAAATGTGTAAAATACGAATATATTTATGTAAACACTTCCTTGTTGTTTTATTGTTCGAATATTTGTGTAAGATCACGTATATTTTGAGATGCAATAACTTATTAAGATTATTATTAAAACAAATGATTTATAAATCTCTTTAAATATTTTAATTAGTAAAGTTGTTCTGTTGTACTTAAAGGCCCGATATTTTTGCAACGTTCAGCCGAAAGACGTATGTTAGACATAGGCTTTCATTAAGTATCGCTACTTCTACCTGTCGTGAAGGAGCTTCATCTTATTGGTTCCTCTTACTATTATTAGGCCTTCAGTCTACCTTGTGAGAGTTCTGCTGAGCAGATTCTGCTCACTGCGTCTCCGGTTCCTCAGAACTTTTTACCCCAAAGGTTGTTTTGCGAGCTATGTGCCACTTCAGTACAGTGCAAGTAGTAACAAAGCTAAGCGACATAATCGCATTTAGGTCTATTCATACCTATAATCCCTATCTACTTATGTTTTAACCGCATCTCACTATCTTCTTCTGGTTGGCTTAGCAACGATATTGTAGCATTAGTTCGTTTATGGAAAGATTACATTACGATTGCCAATGTTTATGGTAATTATACCACGGAGCTGATGAGGGCAGCTCGCCAACATGTCTGTCAAGTGTACATAGTGACTATAGCACGCCTGCCATTGCCGCTTATAGCTCGTTGCGCTTACCGATCGAGAAACGATTAGCGGGTTAAGAAACATAGAGTGCAGCTGGTCTATGGATGGGTGACTGCATAGTAGTATTTGATCTAAGCGTCTTCGTGCTTCGGAGGACACGTTAAAAGTCGGTCCTGGTTGTTACCAAGTTGATAACAGTCGTTAGGTCAAGTCGGATGCCTCTATGCGCGATCTGAACAAATCCTGACACTAGGATGACCACTAACCACTCGATTTGATTTGATTGAGCGTAGCCCTCGTTCTGCAGCTACAGTCAACATGTTTCGGCTGGTGATATAATGTAGCATGTTACAGTATGAACAGACTGGTAGCAGATCTTAATAATCATCATTCGCATCATCGTTTTAACCATAATATTTAAATATTACGACCTCTTTTCGTTTCGTGGTACTGTCTATGGACTGCTACGCAAAGGTCCGCGGGTTCGATTCCCGCTCAGTGCAAATATTTGTGTGCATGAACATGACTATTTGCATTAGTCTGGGTGTTTCTATGTATAATATGTATTTATTTACAAAAATAAAATATTCAAGTATGTTTATCCGCATTCTAGAACCCATAACACAAGCTGTTTAAATATGCTTACCCAAAGTAAGCATATTTAAACAGATAATACAGCATATTTGTCCAGATGACGTTTTGTGTAGTTGTTGTGATATTATTATTATATTTTTAAAAACACAATTCTCACTGTGTGAAACAAGCCCGGTGTCGCGGAGGACTTTACAATCATATAATTAACAGAAGTAGGTAACACTAACAGTCATACTCAGAACGAATATTTATGGATCCTACAAAGTTTTATCCTGTATTAGGATCGAATCCACAATCTCGTACAAAGCAGTCACTTGTACTACCGCTGCGTCACAGAGGCAGTTGCTTACATTCACAATAATTGATCGCTTTGTTTTGAAATAAAGCATCAATTTTGAAGATGTTTTAATAGATGACGCCTTTATGTTGCAGTTGAAAATCCTCATTTATAATTATAACACCAACAATATGTAAAACACATTTTAAACACAACGACCAAAGTAATGTCATGTTTTACTGTCGAACCTGTTGGCAGAGTAAATAATATTATACGATAATGCACCAATTAGTCATCACCCTTGAATAGTGCACAGAGTCAAGGTTGTGGTTATATTGCATAATGTCATCCTAGCAGGGTGACCATGGTTCCGAAAACTATTTTACTGTTACTTGTTTAATGTTCAACTTTAATACCTATTCACGGAGATGGTGAAACGAACTGAATACAGATATTCGAAATAAGGACAAGGAGGCCTTTGTTTTGCAGTGAGATTGAATTAGGTTATCCCTCATGGAATACCAACGTAAGAATATTAAGTTTCCATGTTAATGTGTATCGCGTGGTGAGTGAGAGTACCCGTAGCCCAACCCCTCGGTTCTTTTCCTTTTTCCTTTTCCTTCCTCATCCTCTTCTCGATAAATGGTCGTCAACGGCTTACTTGTATTTTCTAAGCATTATTTTAGCAATGCTTAGAAAACAACCATTTCCATAGGCTACGGTTATCACGTATCATCTGGTGAGCCGTATGCTTGTTTGCGACCAAAGTTGTATAAAATAAGGTTTAAAAAAGAATATATAAGAGATTTTGCTATGATCTAATATATAAGATTTGTACATAAGGTTAGAAGAAACTAGGAAAATATCTAAAACACAGCCAATATAGCTTTTTCAGTTACGTATATTCTACTAGCTGTTGCCAGTTAATGTCAGTTATATATTTGTTTATACATTGACGATTTTTCCTACAAACTTTCATACATCCCCCTATTTTAATCCCTACAAGTAATTTTTAGATAGCCTATGTTGTCCCCCAAGGTCGAACCTATCTCTGTAACAACTTTCATCAAAATTGGTTCTGTGCTTTAGGTGTGAAAGCGTAACCGACAGACAGACAAACAGAGTTACTTTCGCATTTATAGTATTAGTATGGATTATCTAGAAATATTCTTGAATATCGTCGTTCGTTAGTTTTACGTAAGATGGATTAACATTTTGGAATTAAGAGTTAAGTATGAAAAATGATTATGAAAAAAGGAAGAATCTCTAAAATATATTTAGTAAACAGAATACACTGTCCATATCGGCAGTTATGTAGAACTACTGATATGGTTTCCAACAAAGCATGATGTAAGCTCATATTATAGTATTTTCCTAAAACTGATACCAAATATGAAATTTATTGGCAACCCATCACGTTTGCTCACAGTATTACTCATTCTCTTGAGTGCATAATGCACATATTACATCAGAGACATAAACTACTAATAGATCTACCATATTTGTTTTATTTTTTGAGACAAATCCAGTAGAACTTTTTGATCTTCATTATAATTTTTTATCCATATCGTATTATTGCCTTTATTTTCTTATTCAATCATTTTTTTAAAGTTGACATCTATTTTTTTTCTCTGCGTGTACAAATTTTGAAAATTGTTTTCAGGAAGTTTTAATAAATAAAACATTTTGATGTTTATTAATTCTTAAATTAAGTGTTTATTATTTTTTAAGTAATTCAAAGTGGTCTTTTACTCTCTATGTAGGAAATTTTGTCAGAACAGCGCTAATTTAAAGGAGAAAGGTCAACAGAGAGCAATCATGCTGTCTCTTTCACTCTCGATCACTTAAGACGTAGTCCCTAACTTTAAACAAATCACGTTATAACGTTTATGATTAATTACAAACAAAACCATGTGCTTAAAAACGTGTTGATATCAGTTATCAATATATAGATGAAGCAGCAGATAGTAATCTTTCCTCTGTTCTTGTGATAAGAGTCTACTTCAATTGCTTATCAATCAAGTAGTAATCGATTTGTTTATTTTAAACTCAATCTTGTCAAGTATACATAATTTCCCTTATTTGCCAGATAAGCGAATATGTAGGTAATTTGCTGTTTTTTGTGTCACGAAGATTGATCATGGAATAGTTTAGTAATTCTTAAACGCGAGGTTGTTGTAACGAAAGTAAAGCAATATGATTTTTCAAATTGTCCACTTTAAGTTCCCTTTTCTTATAACTTACTCAAGTTAGGTAAAATATTCACTTAATATCCTACTAATATTATAAATGCGAAAGTTTTTGTGTGTGTGTGTGCGTGTGACTGTTTGTTACCACCGATTTAGATGAAAATTTGAATAAAAATAGATGCCGGAAATGAACATAGGCTATTATTTAACTCGAAAATCAGTCAGGGTTCCGCGGGAGTCAAAACACATTTGCGAGCGAAGCCGTGGGGCGCAGCTAGCAACTATATTTAAGCGTAAAATTACTGATATAAGTTCGTGAAGTTGAAAATATCATGAGTTCTTCTTGATTTTTGGAGGAACTATACACTTTATCAGAATTGTTTCCAGGAATGAATCGGAATTGACATAAGCTAACGACTATTTTGAATTGACTAACGAAAAATGATATGTACATAGAGTCGTTGCCGGAAACGGACATGATACTTTTTATACCGAAAATCAGTCTGGTGCCCGGAGTTACATTAATTAAACACATACAAATTGCCGCGCATGCGTAGACGCAAGGCGCAGTTACTTAATCATAATATCTTGTTACAAACCTCAAATCTAATGACAGAGTCAATACTGAATATCTATACCACGTAGCCCTACTTAAGTAGCGGAACAAAATCTAAATCATGAAACAAAATGTCCCGTGAAATCAATTCTCATGGTTACCACAGTATGACGTTTAGATCTGGCAGTAGATCAAAACCTGATGCCAATAACGACAGATAGATTGACGAGCCCACCGCTAATATTTATGTACCTATTTAATTAGTTGGGCATATATATTGCAGTGATAATTATCATTGTTCGTCGTTTAAATAGTATAGTGACTTTGCTGATGTTTCCATATGTATGGTACTCAGCTTACTTCTAAATCACTCGACGAATTATTGTGATGCGATTTTTACTGTCATCTAGATTTTTTTCTATAAGGTTTATATATCAGCTTATAGCAGTAGTGAAATAAAACTAACTTACTGAAGTGTCAAAAAATTGCATAAATAGGTTTTATGTTGTCTTGTCGTTTTACAATTAAATTAATTAATAATAGGTTTAGAAAATGTCTGCCGAAGGACGTTCACTGCAGGCAATAGGCCTCTCTCGGTTATAGGTCTAAATCGGTTGCTAGCCGCCCTTATAAGGTTGAAATTTCGGTCAAATACTAAGAATTACTCGAGAAAAAAACCTTATATTACTATGTCTTCAGGATATCGAACCCGAGGCCTATGCATGGCAACTTAAACAGCAAGTATTTAATAACAGTGGCAATCAATCAGGTCGATTTTAATCCATTATTTTTGTTGTGATATCCATTCCATAGTCTTATGGCACTATGCCGTGTTTTCCAGTGGATGTCGTAAGACCCTGTCTTACACCATACCGCAGTCAAAGTGCCAAGCGCAGTACAGTGTTTAGACAAATCTACGTCCAGCACTAGACATTTTCAGGGTAATAGAGAGATGATATTGGTATGCGTGTTCCTCTCAACGAACAGAGAAAGATGTCTATCTCTCTCCTTTTCTCACCCTGAACTATGATCCGGCTGCTTTATGGGACTTGTTTAACAGTCGAAACACTACAAACACTACTCTACCTACGTCTTCAGAGAAACGCTCATTATAAACTATTAAGGCCCTATATTGCATTGAATACCGTTGCCAAACACAGAGTCATTCAGTCTGATCGCGAATAAGTAGGCTATGGTGCTACACGATCTATGCATGCTCGTATACTTGTAAGTATGTTTTATACATTCCAACGTGCAAACATTCGGCTTGCATTATTTGCTTCGATAGCGAATACATCTGCAACCCAATAGGGCTGGCGATGATCAGATGATTTTTATTGTTATATCCTTGCTGGCTTAAGTCAGTGATGTAGTGGATCTAATGTCAGATTAAGTGGTGGATTTTCTATCGAGAAACTTGAACTAAAGTCTCAGTCTCGGTAAAGAGAAACAGACTTAACCCCTGATAAATGGGACTTCAATAATAAATAAAACCTGTAATTTAAGCATTTCGTTTGTTGAGTGAAAACAAGTAACTCCTCAGACAACTCGCTTTTTCCTTATTCCTGCCCCCTTACAATCGGCAATAGCTTGGTTGTAATTTTAAACTTATTGGAGCAGCCAGTACTTTTTTATACAACTTAGTGACAAATAAGCCTATGTGATGTTAAGAGCTTAGTAGATTATATGGGCAACAACTTTCTTCTACAGAAACAACGATAATAAATTTCAGCTAGGTCGCAGCTAGCTGCCAATGGTAGTAGATCGACGCTGGTTTCAGCATGAATGGGCCGGATCGTCCGGGGAAGTACTACGCTCTCATATCAGATCGACGTAAGAGTAGTAGTGTCCGTACTACTGCGTTTCGTTCGGTAAGTGAGAGTGCCGGAGGCCCAATTTCCCCCCTTTCCTCTTTCCTCACCTCCCTCATTCCCTTCCCCTAAACCCATTCCCAGTCGCCATAGTGGAGGCCGCCATACCAGCAGTTTAAGACAATAGCTTTTGGTATGGTGGCCACCACTTCTGGATTCCACTGACTGCTTACCATCAGGCGGGGTGGAGTCACTTTGTTAGGCTAATATAATAAAAAGAAAGGTCGTTGCCGATTGCAAAGCATAGCTGGAACTGAAAAGCGATGTAACATCATATTATTAGTTCAGTTCCTTGCCATCCTTAAATAAAACATAGGTAGCTCCAAAACTATGTTCTACATACAGCAAATGTTTTGATAAACAAGAATTTCTCCAAGTAACCGCCAAAAGCATAATATTTCATCATAAAGGATATTTTGGGTTATCCTCGTGTATTTGTGGATTGTTTTGTGAAATCAGACATATTTGAGTATGTTATTCATGTAAGCACGATGGTGATATCAAACAGTGGAAATAGGTGGCCTCGAGCATAGAAATATAGTGATTCCTAGGGATATTATTTTCGGTTCAGGGTGCATGCTTGTGGAATGCATTACTTACAGTGCATAAGAACATGACGCCTTGTCCTCAGAGCGATTGAAGTGTATGACACTACTCTTCGAAAGCTACGATGGGTCTCATGTAACAGGGAGTGATCTAATGACATTTACTAGCACAATTGGAAAATCCTCGCAACATTTCACATATTATTATTATGTTAAGTTTAGACTATATATTTTGTGTATAATAGATACCTGCCACAAGTTTACTTTAGATATTTTTATTGTAAAATTTGTTTAGAAATTTTGCAGTATACTGTAATGTTGGCGTGTCTATGTTAAATAAATAAATAATTTAAACATTACTAACTAGACGCATTTCGCCTTATGCCTTTTTATGTAAGAAAAGAATTCTTCAAGTTAAAAACTATATATAATACTCACATCATTGATTTCTTCTGTCTTTATTTTCCTAATAACTTCATTAGCAAGTCCCGTAACGTTGTTCAGGAAGATCTTCAGATCTTTACCAGCTCTCGAAGCGTAGTTCGTGTATAACACCAAAGCATCAGCTTTGACCGAATGAAGGTCAGCCAGAAGCTGTGCCTGGGAGCTGGACAGCCGCTCCTGAGGCCGTAAGGCTTCTGGATGGCCATGGGTACGGTTTGTTACATCTACAAATAAGGCTGGTTCCTGGAAGAACAATGTTTTCAGTAAAAATAGTGGTAAAAAACAAAGAATATGAAAATGATGACAAATTAATTCTTTAGATATATCTTCAGAGGTAGGCTCTCTTCCTAATAGATAACTGGTAGCTACATCTAATTGTAATTAAATAGTGTAATTGGTTAACACCTTTCTGTTTAATGTAAAAAATAAGCAATAGTACGAGTGTTGCCTAGGTAGGCGCCTAAATGCATTTTTTCATACAAAGTTTAGTTCCGTGTAAGAACAGCGGTCCTAATCTCACTGAGCTAGGTAGTCTTGAATTGTAACGTCATCATTATTCTAATTATAATTTCTAGGTTGTAATGATGGCCTTGTTTTAGAACTTAATGTACGAAACTACAGACAAACAATTATTTTATATTAAACATCGTTAAAGCAAAAATACTTTGGACGTGCAAATTGAAAATTTTTGCAACATCGCTTTTTATTTTCATTCCGACCTTGAGGTAAAATAAAAATCTAATTGCAGTGAATAAATCAGCTATAGCTATATGAAATGAAATCTAATATCGAGTCAGGTCTAAAAGTTGTAATATGAGAGAAAAACGCCTGTAAGAAACGCAAATTCGGTAGAGCAATTTCTGATACAATGGAACAAAAAACATATAGACCTTTTCTTGATATTTACTTTAAAGGTTAATTATGAGTAGATATATAATGTATGAAATTATTAACAATACATTTCTGTACCTGTATTTTACTAACACAAAGATTTAAGTGGTGCATCAAAAGAAATTTCAAAATTTTTGACAATGAATAACATTAACTTTCAGTAAAATTGACAAAATTCACAAAACTGCAATATTCGACTTTACCTGATTTCTTTTATCTAAAAACCATTTGATTTTCAAACGAACAACTGTAGTAGAATTTAAGATTTTGTGTTTAATCACTAAATAGATGACCTTTTGCCCCTAGATAACTAAACCATCGATCCTTATTATTACAATGATAGGATATACGTTCTGCTATTGCCCTAACAACAAACGTATAATATTACACACATGGTCGATATCACCGTGTTGTGGGCAGATTGTTATGCGACATGCAGTAAATATTATATTATGGACTCATTAAAACCAAGGTTATGACCTTCGAAAGGTCCGCCAAATCATGAAAATGCAAAAGCATTGATTACGCATACATCAACTGCCCCGATGATTAGACGGTTCGTCATTGCTGTTAAATGGTCTCCCGAAGAGGTAAGATAACCAACTTATAAGTCTCAGAGCTTTAGCAGTTGGGGCGATTTCTGGACTTTTGTAGCTTACAACCAGTGACTATACCCTAATTTTCACTAAGGTGACATCAATAAAATTGCATTAAAAATTTTTGTTCTCAGTGTGAACACTAGGGGCGCTGTTCGTATTTCATGCATATTATTTTCGCTGTCACCACCGTTATACACGTCAATGGTCATTGGAAGTATCCATACCGTTATTTATAAAATTATTCAAGGGTAAAACAATTTCACGTGTTTGCTATTTAAAACTGCACTAGGTACATGTCCTTGCTACAGAACTGAATCCATAAAATCTTATGGGGAAATTAATATTATGATGACACAAAGGAAACTATAAAAGATGCTTATTTACTGTTGTTTTTAGCTGTATGACGTATGCGGTGTAGTTTTACATGCCAATTTTACTGGTTAACGTAAACAGTATCAATGCTAAATTATTTAGACTTTTAGTTAAGATATCAGCAAAATAATCGCTCTTGGATTCAGTCAGCGATTAAATTAAACAATGTTTTCTTAGTTTAAAAGATTATAATCTCTTTTTCTAGATATGTTTGGATCACACATCGATCAACAAGTGGCATTCCATAGTCTCTGCTTTTCCCGTTATAGGAGACAAGCGTGAAGTTATACAATGTAAATAATACGTGGTTAACGTAAACAGTATCAATGCTAAATTATTTAGACTTTTCGATGTTGAGGTTTTTCGAGAAATTTACCGAGTCCGGCATTATGTAAGGTATGGCCAAGCTACCCCATGCAAACCACTTAAGATACAACAATGTTACCTAAATTTTGCAAAGTAAATTATTTCGTTTGTATACATAATCATTTTGTTATGAGAGTTATGCAAAGAATGTGAATGGGAAGGCTTATCAAACATCAGTGATTCAATGACTAAATATAGGCCGCATGTGTTTACAATGTTAAGGTGCGAATGATCCGTTTGTATGCCCAGATTTATATAGTTCCCAGTAAGGTAAAAGCTTTAGAATTTCTATGTGCTTTGTTATAGATCTTTTAGTTATTTACTTTAAATAAAATATTACGCTAAACGAGTACAAAAAATCAGATCAAATGTTTTAGAATCCTTACTAATATTATAAATGCGAAATCTAAATCTAAATCTATCTGTTACGCTTTCAGCGTTAATCACTAAAACGATTTTGATGAAATTTGGTATAAATATAAAATAGATCTTTGGAAACAACATAGGTTTATAGTTCTTGAGGTAGGTTATAGGTTATTTAACATCACACTACTGGCGACGGGAGCAAAGCAGTAACAATAATGTACTTAAAACCGCGCCACGGCTAGTAATTACAATAATCCAGTCACTAGCTAAATAACGACCAATTACCAAAGAGCGATATTGTATACAAATGTTTATTTTTCATACGTACACAATCCTGAGACCGGAAACTAAGAAATAACTCATCCAATACTGTAACATGAACTCTGCTTACCATTATAGGCTAGCGTTAAGATAAACAGAAGCAGAAGTATAATGAACGATTGTACGCTAGCGTTGTATGGTAATTTAAAATATTCTTTATCTCGAGTGTAAACATTATACCTACCTAGCACTTATTTTGATACTCAGCACGTACAATAACTTATTTGTATATTACTTTTTGCCCGACTGCTAAAGTTAAGAATATGTATGTATGTGTGTATTATGTATGTATGTATGTCTATTTCTTTGGCACGCTCTACAGTCTAAATGGCTTGATGAATGGACGTATGAGGTGTCATTAGATTCGTATTGGTTGTGGAAGTGACATAGGGTATATAAAATTTCAATGCAGCGTCAGCACGAGAAAAATGAGTTTCTTTCTTTTCACTTTGTATTAGGAAGGCAGTCTTTTTGTTTTTAATAATATAATTGCTTTTTTATGAGTTGTAGAAAAACACGAAGAAGTAGGTTCGAAACTACCTCTGTGGTTCGGTGATACTGTGTACGGACTGCCACGCAGAGGTTGTGGGTTCGACCGCTCCGTGCAAATATTTGTGTGCATGAACTAAATGTCTATTTGCATTGGTCTGGTTGTGTTTCTATGTATAATTTGTATGTATTTACGAAACAAAGTATTTAAGTATGTATATCCGCTTTCTAGAACAATGTAACTTTTCAGATGTATCTATTCTAAGTTTCCCTTTGTTATGAACAAAACGACTACATTCTGCCTGCGGGTAGGCAGTCTGTGTGGTCTTAGAGTGCCAGACACCATCTCATAAGCTATTAATTTTGTTAAAAAAAATATGTTAGGTACAATTCTAGCATGAACATGTGCTACTCGCATAATGCTTGCATGAACTGTAGACAAATACTTACATGTAATAAACCGGTACCTACCCCTTTGAGGACATAACGGTAATGCTAAACTAGGTTACGTTGTTAAAATTCATAAGCTAGGAAATCCTGTATAGTAAGATTCATATTGCATAGGTATTACACATATTTCACTAATAGCAACCAATATTCTGCTGTTCATAGAATTTTAATGTATTTTTACAGTAGACTGGCGCCTGCACTTACTACCTTTTGTGTTTTTAACTGGAATAGTAGGTAATAGAAAAAAAAAGCCGACTTCAAAACTATACAAACTTAAATAAAAACTGAAAGTGAAATTCTTCAATATAACTTGAATAAACCAAAACATTACCCATATATATTTTGTTACTGTATTTTTTTAAGAAGTGCTAAAATAGTCATTAAATTTATATGGGACCACGTCTGAATCATGACCTACCTTGAAAAAAAGAATCATTATAATGCATTCATAATATTTGGCGAGCAATTGCGTAACAAACATACAAAAAAAAAATACGCTCAAAATTAAGAACCTCCAGAGAACCTCCACCTTTTTGAAGTCATTAAAAAGCATCTCAGAATCCTATTGGACCCATCAATAGAACTATTTAGTTGTCTTTAAGGTTCACGCTTTACTAAGACTGAAATGGCTTATAAACAAGGTGGCGAAAATTGAAGGAGGCCTATGTCATATGTTGCATTATATCCGGCAGGTTTATAAATCTTATAAATGAATATTAAAAATAAAAAAAGTTAAGAATAAAATAAAAAAGAAAAGAAAGTAGAAAAGCCAAGAGTTTCAAAACTATTATTCATGTCTTAAGAAAATATTACTGGTGCGGGTCGCGAGTCTTTATATGAAGAATCTTACCTACGCGATCTTTGCTGGTCCTTAGTTCCTTTTCATAGAATAGTCGCTACGAGTATACTATTCTCACAGTCTTATAATAATAATAATAATACCAGCTTGTTTACTGTCCCACTGCAGGGCAAAGGCCTCTTCTCACATAGAGAAGGAATGAGCATTAATCACCACGCTTGCTCAAGGCGGATTGGCAATTTCAGACTTAAGTCCAGGTTTCCTCACGAGGTTTTCCTTCACCGTCAGTCAGAAATGTCCAAGATAAACTTAGAAAGTACATATGATTTTAAAAATTACATTGGTACTTGCTCGGATTCGAACCCACTACCTAGTGTTTACGAATCGGGTGCCTTATCCACAGGGCCATTTCGACTCAATAATAATAATACTGTGTTACTAAATAAAGTGGAAGGGTTTGTTTGTTTAAACGCACTAATCTCTGAAACTAAAAGTCGGATTTGAATAATTATTTTTGCGTATGATAGCCCAGTTCTTGAGTAAGGTTATCAACTATGTAACATCACGCTACTGGCGACGGGAGCAGAGCAGTAACCAAAAACGCGGGTGAAGACCGTGTTGCAGGAAGCTAGATACCATACGCAATCTCACGTTAACCTTGGCTCGAATTCTTGACATTCCTCCGAGATTCCTTTAGTTTGGGGTCGTTATCATGTCCAAACAAAACATCTGATAACGCGGCCTTGAGCGACATTGTTTAAGGGCTAACTACTACGAGTATGTTTAATTAGGTAGCTGTTTATCTTGGTGTGTGAATCTACTTGCAACTATGGTGTTTTATAGTGTTTCTTCATCACTATATTAGGTCAAAGAACCCCAAAGCTGGTTATTGGTTTCCACCAATTTTATAGAGCGTCAATTTTCACCACCAAGTCAAGAATATTTGATATAAATTGCAGTTTTGATATCTCGTTACTGAGAAAAAGGTCAAAGATAGACAGACACACAGACAGACGGACAACAAAGTAATTCGATTAGGGCTTCATTTTGCCTCGTACAAAACTCTAAAATAAATAAAGTTGTGTTAAAAAGATTGGTAACTGTGGTACTTAATACATAAGCAAGTAACACTATACAATAACATCTGCCAGAGGATTTATATACATAGTATACAATACATTGCTTAATATAATAAAACAAAAGTCGAGAAATTCAAAGATATGTAACAATAACGCTAAAG
This sequence comes from Parascotia fuliginaria, assembly GCA_963082885.1. Classification (NCBI taxonomy): domain Eukaryota; kingdom Metazoa; phylum Arthropoda; class Insecta; order Lepidoptera; family Erebidae; genus Parascotia; species Parascotia fuliginaria. Next base: position 17,566,160 of record OY720181.1, on the reverse strand, counting down.
ACAATAGTATTCCTTCACTAAGCCGGGGTATCGACTGCAACCAATAAAGTCATACCTTAATTTTAAGAAAAAGAAAAACTATATCATTATGTATATAATTAATTAAACAAAAACTAAAAGTAAAATTCTTCAATATACCAGTAGCATAACAAATCAAAACGTATATTTTGTTCGATTTTTCAAAAATCTCTGAACCAATTGTTATCATTTTTTGGGGACCACGTCTAAAACATGACGTACCTTGTAAAAAAAAAAGAATCATTAAAATCCATTCATATTGCAGGAGAAATCGTGTAAATATAAAAAAAAAACATACGACCCGAATTGAGAACCTAATCCTTTCTGAAGTTGGTTAAAAATACTAATATCTACAAACGCGTTAAGATAAATCTGCAGTTCGATTTTATGAAATAAGCAAACACAGACAAGGTTGCAATCATTGTTGTGCACGTCACGCGTGCACTGCTTACGTCACGCCATGTCTTTATAATATCTGTATTGTTACCTGATAATATATTCTTGTTTAACTAATACACAAATATAATATTTTGTATACAAAATGCAATGGAGTAATTTGTAAGTCAAGGGCAAATGTTTTATTTTCAACTTAAGATTCTTATATACCCTTGTAGTCAGCACAGTTTATGACCGCAGACAGTCTTACGTAATGAGAAAAGAAGAATAAAGAGCCTATAACCTTCTTCAAGAACTGGGCTATCGAATGCTAAAAAATGTTAAAATCCGACTGGCACTTCCAAAGGTTAGTGCACTCAAACTAACAACTCTTCCTTATAACTATCAGCGACTGAGCGCATCGCACGCGTTTAATCCAGTGGGAGCGTTGGGAATTCTGAACAATATTTATGGATTTCACAAAGTGTCCCATCTAAGAATAAAAACTGCAACCTTTTAAACAGCAATCGCATCGCACGCGCTCGCTGCGCTGCAAGTGATCAAACTACTGCGCGACAAATAGTCTTATAAGTCACAACGTAATCAAATTCAATTATTTATTTTTTCAGTTACAGAATCCTCTTATCATTGATAAATAAAACTAGTTTCACGGTTATTATATTGTTATAGATTAAATTATGCGCAGTTATGGCTATGCGAAATATCTGAACAAAACTTTATATATCAGCTGCACTCTCAACCACCATTAGAAAAATTCGATAAGAAAAAATGTACGCATCAAATGTATAAACTCGAAATGACCTAAAATATAAAAAAAAAAAACTTTTGTCTTACGTATTTTAAGCATATGCATTTAAGCACTTTTTATTTCGACGTGACAGTACAAGATAAAAACAATAGAAAATAGACAAATGGAATGATATTTATCGCATTCGGGGTTCTCCAGGATGGTGGTCTCGAGGATCGGGGTAACAGGGAATAACCCGAAGGTATAGCAGTATTATCTTATCATCAGTATTTTAGTCATCATTATAAAAGGGGCTTTCGAATTGTAATGGTGATTTCAAAGGTGTTAATGATAAAGGCGAAATATCATACCTCAATATGCATATCATATTTAATATATTAAATAATATGATACCTAGTTATACCGACAACTTTGGAAAAGTTAAAATTAACGTGAAACTCAAGTCAACTACAAATGCCTAAATATGAAAACCTCGTTCAAAAACTTAAGCACAAGACATAGCTATTGATTATTATCTAAATACACAAACAGTACATTGTACGAACAAACACAGGTGTTACAGTGTACAGGTACTACACAACCTGATTCCCACAGTTGTCGACGGCTTAAGTAACCATTCGTTTTTCTAACATAAAAAGATCAAAATGCAAAACTGTTTAATAATTATTATGAGGGTTTACGCATCATTGGCTACGTCGTAATTTAGTGTCATATTTCAATTTTTATCATTTAATCGGAGCTTAATTTTAAAAACATGTTCAGTACAAATGCTACAATTAGGTGCAAACTGTATGAAAGTAAGTAACTGTAAGAAAGTATAATGCTTACAGTTTTTTCCCTATGAAAATAACGCAACTAAAGTTTCAAAAAAAAAAAAAGTCGAAATGGTCTAGTGGATAAGGCAAGGCACCCGCTTCGTAAACACGAGGAGGGTTCTAGACCGGGTAAGTATCAATGTGATTTTTCAAATAATATGTACTTTCTAAGATTATCTTGGACATTTCTGACTGACGGCGAAGGAAAACATCGTGAGGAATCCTGGACTTAGGAGTCTGAATTTGCCAATCCGCCTTGAGCAAGCGTGATGATTAATGCCTTCATCATACCTTCTCTATATGAGAAGAGGCCTTTGCCCAGCATTATTATTATTATTATATTATAAGGTATTATTATTATAAGTTTCAAATGTAGTAAATAGAACTGTAAACGCAATGGTTTCTTACTCTTTATACAGCTTTCACCTAATTCTTGCATTTGTACAGAACATATTTTAAAATATAACAAAAGAAAAAATTTGAAACCACGAATTAAGACACTAAATTACGACGTTGTCACTCATGACGCGTAAATGATCTTACTTGGTTATGTAGTCTTCGGTTTAGATCATAGGTAAGAAGACATATAGGTATGATAATATCAGATTATGAAGAATAAGAAGAAAAATAAAAGATTGCGAGCAGCAGCATTCTAAATATCGACTGCTGACGTCAATTCTTCAGTCAATAAGTATGATTAGTTGATAAATATCAGTGGCTTTTCTATACTAATCTTAAATCAAGATTCTTAAAATCCAAATTTTTCGTATGGCGCTAAAGAGCTGTCAAAATAAGACATATTGATATATTGAAAAAGCGATTCAATGCTGAACTATCCATTGCATAAAATCGGGTTTTCAAATAAAGATTGTATACAGAGAGCCACATCATCGGTAGAGACATTAGGTCTTGCATTGGCTGTCTTTCGACTAACGATGAGAAGGCTTGATATAAGATAACTCGTCCATAATTTCTGGTATTAACATGATCGTAAAATTATAAAGTAAAAGTGCTCCTAGTATTTTCGCCAAGAACTAAATTTTGAAATATGACATTGACAATGAAAAACGAGCTTTCGACATTCAAATTTGAATTGAATAAACCAGGGGATTCCCGCAGAAATAGATTTTCTCGTTTATTTTATATGACACCGGTAACACGAGGCGTTGTTATGATACAACTTTCCCACTATGTCAGTTATTTTAGCAGAGTACTGTGTTAAACGATGCTACTTGTCATGTAAGCCGTTACTTTGGAGTGTAAAGTCCACGTCTTCACGACAAGTGCGTGGTAAGCAGATTTGAGTAAGTTGATTTATTAAAATAATACTAGTGTTCAGATGATGGCTTATAAGGTTCAAATATGTATATAAACATAATTTAAAAGTATTTCTGTAGTTAAAATTCATATTAGAACGACCGAGAGATGTTTCAGTATTTGAGAGATTTAGTATTTTGAAGACGTAACATAATATTGCATCACGTAGTTTTCACCAAAGGGAAACTAACAAATAATGCCAGATTCCGGCCTAATACTACAAAAAAACTTAGTTTCATAGCTTCACCCGACTTGGAGATTAATCCGCGACCTCTGCGTGGCAGTCCGTACACAATACCTACTACCACAGAAGTTGACACACACACACACACGCAAGCACGCACGATTTTTCATTTCCTCGATTTTCACGATTTCGATGAAAATTGCTTCGCAATGCTTCTCCCGCGGGTAAAATGGGCGCAGTATATTAGTAGTATAATAATAATAATAAGACAGATTCGGTGAAGGAGAGAGACATAAGCTACTTCCCAAAAATCGGTCTGATTCCGGAGGGAGACAAAATACAATGTGACCAGGGGTGCATTTACCAGTTTAATTAAAATACGTAGTCAAATTACCATACTAGTTGAAACTAAATAATTGAATTCCTTGTTTTCTTTCTTTAATCTTAGTATTATATTAATTAGTTAATTTGTAATAATTACTTTGTATGGTTCTTTGGTTGCGTTGAGTGTTTAAATTGTAACTCATTCAAATAACTGTAATTATCTGGCGATTGAAAAGAGTGGCGTGAGTTTCTTGCCAGTTCTTCTCACAGCTCTACCTCGTCAGCGAACTGGCTGTAGGTCAATTGGCTAACAAAATGTAATGTTGACTTTTCATAAGCATCATACTTTATGATCTAAATGAAATAAATGCTTTGACTTTGACTTTACATTTTAAGTGCAGGCAAAGTAGTGGGCGCAGCTAGTACCATCACAAATAATAGTGTTTAACAATTAGTATTTACCTACTCGGTACTGACACTATTACTAAACTGATTTATTTGTCATACTAAGCGTTCTTATAACGCTGACACCTGTACAAATTCAACATAATATTGTACGGATATTCATTTATCATGAAACTCTTTCATTAAGTATTTAGTTATTAATTAACGTTAGGCTTTTGAAGGTCTACCAATCTTTTACCACTGCTTGTCATCAAGCAGAGTGGAGTTTTATTTATTGTGTTCTGGCTTTTGATCAAATCGTATGGTCTCTCGTTTAAAATATAGAACATTCTCTTCCCATGGGTGTCGTAAGCGGCACCGCCCTCTGGTACCGCTTACGACATTGTATATGCTAATAGAATAGATTAAAAAAGTATGGGATTGACATAAGCTAATGACAATGTTGACGTTAGCTTATGTCAATCCCATACATTGATTAATATATTCTACATACATACATATATAGCTTAACGCCTTTTATACCCGAAGGGGTAGGCAGTGTTTAACCAGCCACTTTTCGCCACTTCATTTTTATTAGAACCCACGTAACAGGGGGCGAACCTGTTGCCATTTACCGGGCACAATTCCAGACTCCGGGCTAATACAGAAAAATCTAATATCACTGTACCCGACTCCCGAGACTTCTGCGTGGTAATCCGTACACAGTACTACCAAAACACAGAGACAGAAAATATAGAACCTCTCCATCTCTTCCCGTGTGCCTCGTAAGCGTTGACTAAGAATACCAGAGGCCCTAGACAAGTGGCAAAGATTTATATTCTATTCATAGAATAGATAAAAAATGTATGGGATTGACATATACATGACAATGACATGGACATAGACATGGGCATGATTGACATAAGCTAACGCCAACATAGTCGTTAGCTTATGTCAATCCTATACATTTTATAATCTATTCCATGAATAGAATAGATATAAAAATGTATGAGATTGACATAAGCGTTGGCGTTAGCTTATGTCAATCCAATACATTTTTTAATCTATTCTATGAATAGAATAGAAATATTTGACACTTGTCTAGGGCCTCAGGTATGCGGTAACCGACCCGCCTGACGAGACAAGGTAACTATAGCAAATTTCTTCCTTTGGGTAAAAGGCCTTTGGGTAATGACCGAATCTAACACCGACAACTCATAATAAAATCGTAAACCGATAACAATTGGTAAAAGATATTTAGTTGTAATCACTTTTCTAGGTAAGTTTTTTGAAAGCCCACTTTATAAATATAGGTAACTGTATTTTTAACCCTTAAATTCGCAGTGTTGTTTTAAAACGACATACCAAAATCCACAGATTATGATTAACTTTTTATTTATTTCCAACAATTATAACCTCTAAATCTTGTTTATGAACGTATTTAGACGATTTTTACGTACTGACATAACCTACGCCTTACCGTTCAGAATAGCCAAAAATGTTTTTTTTATATTTAAGTAAAGTTACCAAAAATACAAAATATATCAAATTTATACGATAGTACTAATATACTAATTATGTTTTTAGAAATAATCCAAATTTTAAACCAATTCTTAAAGAATTCATTGAATGCATTAGCATAATTAAATACAATTATAATTAAATTCATTGAATGCATTAGCATAATTAAATACAATTAGCATAATAAATATTGCAATAATTGCATCAATATTATTTAATAATCATAAATAGGCATTAATTAATAAAACCCAAAAATATAATTAAAACCGGAAAAATATAAATATCACTCACATTAATAATAGTAAAATAATATCTAAAAAAAAATCACAATAAAATAAGAAACACAGACCTGCGCATACGCAGTCGGGAGCGCGATCGCATTGAGCGCGACGAACGCGAGAAACGCGAGCGCGACCATACTGCACTGTGCACGACACTCACTGGCGCACTGAAATTGAACTATCGAGCTATGCGCGCAATGTGCGCCCGCGCAGGTGATCTATACGATGTACAGTCGGTGCAGCGATGACTGTAGATAAATAAACAAATCGTGCAGCTCACTGTAGTATTAGCATAGTCACTTGCACGGTTAGGGTGCCCGCCTTATGCACGGTTCACGATTCGGGGTCGGGCAAGTATCAATTTATTGAATACTAGCTGTTGCCCGCAGCTCCGCCCGCGTAAATGTCTTTCTAAAATATTAATGTTTTTCTAAAATAGACGTAGCCTAAGTTACTCCTTATTACATCAGCTACCTGCCAATAAAAGTCCCGTCAAAATCGGTCCAGCCATTTCAGAGATTAGCCGGAATAAACAGACAGCCAGACAGACAAAAATTGTAAAAAATATTATTTTGGTGTATATATATTCATATACATGTAGTAAAAACGGTTATTTCAATATTACAAACAGACACTCCAATTTTATTATATGTATAGATTTATGTACTTTCTAATTTTATCTTTATCACTAATGTCGTGAAGGCAATCTGAAAAAAAGAAAATTGCAAGGGTTGTCAACTACTCTAGCGTATTAGGAATAATCAAATAGTCTAGTAAGTCGAAATGGTCCAGTGGATTAGGCACCCGCTTCGTAAACACGAGGTAGTGGGTTCAAATCCGGGCAAGTACCAATGTGATGTTTCAAATCTTATGTACTTTCTAAGTTTATCATGGACATTTCTGACTGACGGTGAAGGAAAACATCGTGAGGAAACCTGGACTTAAATGTCTGAAATTGCCAATCCGCCTTGAGCAAGCGTGGTGATTAATGCTCATACCTTCTCTAGAGAAGAGACCTTTGCCCTGCAGTGGGACAGTAAATAGGCTGATATTATTATTATTATTATTAAATAGTCTTTAGTTACTTTTTATGCGCCTAAAGTCTCATAAGCGTACGGCAGGTATGTTTACGTTTATTGGTAAGTAGCTACCGTAGTCGAACAGTTCGTTATATTTACTGGTAATCAAAGCGGCAGAGTTTGTTTATTTGAACGCGCTAATCTCTGGAACTACCATCGGATTTGAACAATTCTTTTTGCGTATGATAGCCCTGTTCTCAAGGAAGGTTATAGGCTATGTAACATCACGCTACTGGCGACGGGAGCAGAGGAGTAAGCAAAGACGCGGGTGAAACACTGCCGCGGGAAGCTATTAGAAAAATAAATATCTATGTCCGTCTTCGGCATCAAATCTATCTAAGTACATACTTATCTACCAGTTTTCATCGAAATCGGTTCAACCGTGTAGGCGCTAAGTGGTAACAAACACTCACACACACACACAAACAAATATTCGCATTTATAATATTAATAGGATACCATGACCTACCATGTTAAGCTATGTGCTCGAGTGTACAAACCGGCTCCATCAATGATGCGAGTTATTAAAATATCTGTATTACATCTTACACTTCTTTATTAACTAACACGAATACTATACACTTAAGAACATTTTAATATAACGGCACATTACCGCCCACACACATATTTTGTTTCCCAGTTATTATTTCTTTCTTTTTTCAATTATGATGACCATCGTCATTTCAGTCAACATTTTTTTCACGTTGATGAAATAATATATCTATCTATTTATAGTCAGTTGGACTTGAATAATTCTTTTTGCGTATGATAGCCCAGTTCTCGAGGAAGGTTATCTATGTAACATTACGCTACTAACGATAAGAGCAGAACAGCCAGCATAGACGAAGGTGAACCGTGCCGCGGAAAGCTTGTACTTGGCACTATAGAGATAGAAAAATAATATTTTTAAATATCATGCGTTAATATTAGATCCCTGGTAAGTGTGCTTTCCTTTTATAACCGGCTTCAAAAAAAAAGTGGAGGTTGCGCAATTCGACCGTAGATTTATATGTATATATATATTTTTTTTATGTGTTGATTACTTCGTCGTTTATGAACCGATTTCGATGATTCTTTTTTTGTTGGAAAGTAGATATCCCAAGTGTGATACGCAAATACTATATAAACCTTACTACAATTGCAAATTAGGATTTATTATACCTATAGGTACCTAGTTATTGTTTTACTTGGCACCAACTTCAAAATTCTGATTACCTAAATCAAAATACGAATTACTTTCTGCTAGGTAAACTTATTTTTAACTTTTTAGTTTTCTTTCCGTATGAAGTCGGTTTTTTTTTTGTTTAAAATTATGTTATTTACCACGATAAACAGAAGTATATATGGTTATATCCAATTTTCCTGACACTTCTAAGGTTTATGATTTTATGAACAATATTGGGCCGTTGGCTTATGTAGCTCATTAAAAAGTACATACATACACAGCTTCATGCCTTTTATCCCTGAAGGGGTAGGAAGAGGTGTTTTACCACCCACGTACACCATTTTATTTTGGTCCCATGTAACAGAGGGCGAGCCTGTTGCCATTTATCGGGCACAATTGCAGACTCCAGGCTAATACTGAGAATTTCTCGGTAGAAAAATCCAATATTACCTACTTTACCCGACCCGGGCATCAAACCCTCCGCGTGTTAATCCGTACATAGTACCACCGAACTACAAAGACAGTTAAAAAGCAGTAAAAGGTGAATAAAAATTATTCCTAACTCCATAATCTTAGTGATTATACTCCATATTTAACAGTGAGCAAGTTCACGTCATTGGTACGTATAACAAAATAATATTTATTTGTTAGTTTAGCGTCGGCGTCGAATGGACGTATGAGTTTATTTCGGTTTGTCCAAAATATTTAGTTTATTGGTCCATCACGAGATGATGCATCTTTATAATAATTGAGTATTTATTCTCACTCAATTAGTCTGTCGCAGATCAATCTACTGTAAGACATAGACCTCCCATAATCTATATATTTATCTATAATATGGTTTAATGCTCTAAGATAATATTATATAAAGAAAGAGTTTGTTTTTATGCTCTTAACTTTAAAACTACTAGTCGGATTTCAACAATTCTTTTTGCGTATGATAGCCCAGTTCTCAAGGAAGGTAACATCACGCTACTGGCGACGGGAGCAAGCAAAGACGCAGATGAAACCGCGCTGCGGAAATCTATTTATTATATAATGGAAGAGTTTGGTTTTTTGTTTGAACGCACTAATCTCTGGAACTACTAGTAAGATTTGAATAATTATTTTTGCGTATGATAGTCCAGTTCTTGAGGAAGGTTATAAGGATGTTAATAACCTCACGCTACTGTCTACGAGAGCAGAGCAGTGAAAAGACGCGGGTGAAACTTTGCTGGGGAAGCTATATTTTACTATTATACAGTCGGTGATTACTTTCCGCATCTACCCTAACCCGCAACCGTCTTCAGGTTAGTCGGTCATCTGTCCATCTGGCTAGAGGTCATCCTACGTCAAGCGTCTACGTTTGCCAAATCGCAATCTCCACTATAAAATCTTTTTTAGTCTTGCGACTTTCTCCCCCAGTTTCTGAAATGCTGATCAACGAAAAATTAACTAATCAACTGTTAAATCTCAAGTGAAGTACTTAAAAACATGCTAAAAGCATGGATAATAAGTTTAATTTGATCTAATTAGTTACTAATTAGATCAAATTTAACTAATTATTCATGTTTTGTGCAACTCAAATGGTACTTAACATTAGATTTAACAGTTGATTAGTAAATTTTTCCGTTGATCAGCCTTTCAGAAACTGGGGGTCAGTCCTACGACAGATGTAACTAGCCCATTGCTATTAAATTGGCAATGAGTATTTATTAGTCTATAGAAACTTGCATAATTATCCAGAACTAGAAGTCTTGAGGTAACTAATTAAATTTAGAATATATCGACCAGTTCCGTCTGTGGATGGGAGACCAGACTATTAAATTTACCATTTTAATATCTCAGCTGATTACGCCAGCAGCTCCTTGCCTGTATTAGCCATGGACCGGATCGTGGATTATTAAGTATACATACTAATCATACTATTAAAATAAGTTAGACTAATGCTCTCGATTCTTGTGTTTCCTTTCTATAGGTATATTACGGTAGGAACGGTTTGTATGTGTTTATTTAGCTTTATTTCTACAATACATCCTGTGGTTCGGGGTACGGTGTAAAGGTTACCACGCAGAGGTCTCAGGTTCGATTCTTGGGTCGGGTAAAGTGATATTGGGTCAAAAAATTTTCAGTATTAGCCCGGCGTCTGGAATTATGTCCGATATTTATGGCAACGGGCTCACCCCCTTTTTCATGGGACCCAAAATAAAATAGCGAAACGTGGGTGGTAAAACACCCCTGCCTACCCTTTCGGGGATAAAAAAGCGATATGCGTATGTATTTATAAAAAACACAGTCAGTATAGTAAGTAGGACGCAAAAAGACAAACGGAACCCTCAACATGCAATTCTCTTTTGCACTGTTACTTGGTCGACTTTTATTTGAACATCAAGGTTGCAAGTTATGCATATCGATTTAATCTACTTAGTATGTAAAATATTATATCATGATGAAGCATTGCTAGTGGATTTTATACTTAACTAACTTTCTGCGGCGCGGTTTCGCTCGCGTCTTTGCTTACTGTTCTGCTCCCGTTGCTAGTAGCGTAATCTTACATAGCTATTATCCTTCCTCAAGGACTGGGCTACCATACGCAAAAAAAAATATTCAATTCCGACTGGTATTACCAGAGATTAGCGCATTCAAACAAACAAACTCTTCCGCTTGATATAAATAGTATAGTAGAAAAGTATATTGTGTTGAAGGATCGTTTTACAGTATGCTTTAAATAACTTTGCTACGTAGCGAATAATCCACCTTAGGCAAGTAATAGTTTATGCATTCTCTGTCTGCCTGCATTTGGTAACATTACTGCTGTCACCTACTGCGATATGTCGTCATCATATCACCCGAATGACTTCCACTGCTGGACATAGCCCCTCCCCCCCCCCTCCCATTTTCTCCAACTTGGCCGGTCGTAAGCCGCCTTATCCATCGGTCCACCTTGTCCTTTGTTTTCCCCTGTACCAGATTCTCAAAATACCAAATGAAATGAAATGAAATGAAATATGTTTATTCATATAGGTTAATTAAATTAACACTTATGAACGTCAAAGTTTACAAAATGTCAGCAAATTAACCTACAGCCAGTTCGCTGACGAAGTAGAGCCATGAGAAGAACTGGCAAGAAACTCAGGCCACTCTTTTTAATCGCCAGGTTATTACAATTTTTGTAAGTAACAGTTTCAAGTAGCATGCAAAGTGACGCAGGCAATACACTTAACTCTATAGATATTTAATTACTTACAGCTTTCTATGTTGTAAAGAAAAATTAAAAAGTAAAATATGAAAAATTCTTTTTGCATATGATAGCCCAATTCTCGAGGAAGGTTAACATCATGCTACTGGCGACGGAAGCAGAGCAGTTAGCAAATAAGCGGGTGAAACCGTGCCACAGAAAGCTAGTACAAATATAAAATAATATCGACGTTGTTTGCTTAATAACAATCTTAGGGTGGAGGATTAGACTATCATCTACTTTCAGTATGCTACTAATTATAATAAAATATTTTCCTCATCTGGTATTTTTTTTTTATATTAGCCTACTAAAGTGACTCCACCCCGCCTGATGGTAAGCAGTCAGTAGAATCCAAAAGTGGTGGCCACCATACCAAAAGCCATCGTTTTAAACTGCTGGTATGATGGCCTCCACTATGGCTGCTGGGAATGGGGTTAGGGGAAGGGAATAAGGGAGACGAGGAAAGAGGAAAGGGGGAATTAGGGCTCCCGGCACTCTCACTCACCGAACGAAACGCAGTAGTACGAATACTACTACTCTTACGTCAGCTTCTATGAGAGGGTAGTACTTCCCCAGACGATCCGACCCATTCATGCTGAAACCAGCATGGATCTACTACCTGTGGTTTTTAGGAATCTTGACTATGGGAAATAAAGGCACCTTGTGAAGGTCTGCCCATGCTGCCACCGGTTTGTGGTCGCCACTTTAGAACTTCTCTGCCCCAACGGCTGTCAGGAGGTCTACCACCACCTCATAAATAAGCAGTCTTATTGTAATCTTACTTAGTGTTTTGTCTTTTTCTTTTGTACCATAAAAAACAAGGATAGAGACAAAGTAAGGTAAAATACGATTGCTATATGAGGTTGTGGTAGCCCAGTTCTGCGAGCTATATGTTTTGTCAATTGCCCTTTCAGTAAGGTACCTCTACGAGTTATATCTATCAATTATTTTTATTTGCATGCGGGTTTCTTCTTTTTATACGACATTTAACAAACAAGAAATTTCCTTACTGTTCTTATTCTAGACAGAAAACGCAGAATAAATATAAATAAAATTAATAAAGATAACACAAAAAGAGACATTACGTTTTTTTTTACATTCACAAGAGACATAAATCCCCATGGAGTACACGAGCATATATTAATAATTCAGGAAGTACTTTCTCCTGGACACTTTTGACCTCTGGGCTTATAATTTAGTCTATGGGGAATTATACATGAAAATAGTGAAGTTTCTTTTTATATAACTTTTGTGGCAAACAAGCATACGGCCTACCTAATACGTGCGTAAAAAGGTATGAACATGGCTAAACTTTTAAAATATTGTAGAAATACCTACTTAAAGCTCGGAAAAATACCGAAGTTGTTACCAATCATGTTGGGAAAAGTGAAAGTAGAAGAAAATGGAAAAGGAAGAGGACAAAAGAAGTACTGTAAAAGTAAAAGTAGACTGCGGGCGTCACTCATTAAACGAAACACAATAGTATGGAAACTAATACTTTAAGTAATCTATAAGGCATCTACTTTCCCGGTCGATTCATTAACATCATTATGATCATATCAGCTGAGAGGCGTCCACTGCTGGACATAGGCCTCCCCCAAAGTTTCGCCACTTAGGCCAGACGTGAGCCGCCCTCATCCATCGGTTGCTCGCCACATTTATAATGTCGTCGGTCTACCTTGTGAGTGGTCTGCTGCGTCCTTCCGGCTCGTGGTTGCCACTCTAGAACTTTGCCCCAACGGCCGTCCGCTCTGCGAACTATCCTGCCCATTGCTACTTTAGAGAAGCAACTCGATTCATGATATGAAACAAATATTTTAGTCTGGGTAATCTTTGCGTCCGTTATATTAGTGAAGCGATACAAGTCTCGTATCATACCAGAGGCCCTAGACAAGTGGCATAGATTTCTATTCTATTTATAAAATAGATCAAAAATGTATGGGATCGACATAAGCGTTGGCGTTAACTTATGTCAATCCCATATATTTTTTTATCTATTCTATGAATAGAATAAAAATCTGTCACTTGTCTAGGGCCTCAGAGTAGAAGAAAGAAGAAAAAGTTACAAAAATAAATAGGCTATCTAATCGTACCTAGACACTGTTAAAAATATCCATTACCATAAAATACGATGGCTTTGACTAGAGCTCATTCATGAAGACTCATTACAACTTGTGTGTAGTATTCCATTTTTCCACGCCAACCAACTAAACCTAACAACAAGTTGTTCCGGTCAAAACTCAGTGCGTGGTTTTTAGTATTGCTCATAAATTTTACGGGTCTTTGAAACAACCTTGAAAACTGTCAGTTTACGATTATGAATCAGCCAGACAATACAATAAACTTGGAATAGGTACTAATAATTTGTAACAGTAGATCTATACATCACAGGTGGTATGGTAGTAATCACAGTAGGACGTATTAACAGTTGTTTAAATATGACTAGTTTCAGGGTTGTTGGCTTTGATTGCTCAAAAATATGTGTGTACTAGCTACGAGCCATGCCTTCGCCAGCGCTAAAAAGTTGTTTGTCTTCTTCGGGAACCAGACTGATTTTTGAGTTAAAAAGTATCCTTCTTCCGTCTTCGGCACCGAATCTATCTACATGCTAATTTTCATCGAAATTGGTTTAACCGTTTAGCGCTTAGTGGTAACAAACATACACGCAAACTTTCGCATTTATAATATTAGTAGTTATCTTCGGTATTTGTAGATGTTTTGTTAGAATGGACCATTTAAACTATTTATTTTTGTTACACATAGATAAGGGGTTACAATAGACAAAAATAGTACTAGCAGAAAAATACTTTTTTTACGAGCAACAAAGGTAATTAGCTCATTACAGCATTTAAGCCCAGCACAGCACTGATTTTTAGCTGGCTCCTGACATTTGACCTGATAAACTTAAGTTAAGACTTGCGTGGAAGCATCATGGGCTGTGTCAAATAAAGTACCTATGAAAAGAAGAGAAGAGACAGGCTTCGGACGAACAAAAATATCTCTCTCTTAGTGTTGTAAGTGCATTTAGAAGGTACCTGAGTCATATAAGTATACCTGCTTTTGCGTTATTTAAAATGTAAGAAAGCGCATTCCTTTATCTTCACCTCTCTTTGTCCTGGCTCTTTTATAAATTATCTTGAACCCTATTATATTATTTAAAAAAAAAACAACTTCATATCTCAAACAAGCACAGCGTCGTGTCATAGAGAACTTTAAACAAAAAATAACGTAGACTTCAATTTTACAATAAAGTCACAATGTTTTGTCCTGCAAGGGAACCAAACCATCGACTCGTGGCGACAATGGCTAAGCAACACTCATGTGAAAGCATGAGCCAACCCTAGAGGAAGCCTTCGTCACCTTATTTGTTGACTTACAAGCACATACATTTAGTAATGCTGAAACTATTTCAACGCGGTGCATAATTGAAAATCACTAGAATTTTGTTTGTCATGGGATTATTCATGATTACAACCTTCACAAATTACTCATATTTAACCTAATTATCGACGTCATAAGTTAAGAATTTCTTTAATATACATACATTTTGACGGTAGTAGATCCACGCTGGTTTCAGCATGAATGGGCCGGATCGTCCGGGGAAGTACTACCCTCTCATAGAAGATCGACTTAAGAGTAGTAGTATCCTTACTACTGCGTTTCGTTCGGTGAGTGAGAGTGCCGGAGGCCCAATTTCCACCCATTCCTCTTTCCTCACTTCCCTCATTCCCTTCCCCTAACCCCATTCCCAGCCGCCGTAGTGGAGGCCACCATACCAGCAGTTACCATACCAGAGGATAGCTTTTGGTATGGTGGCCACCACTTCTGGATTCCACTGATTGCTTACCATCAGGCGGGGTGGAGTCACTTTGGTAGGCTAAATATAAAAAAAAAAAAAAAAAAAAAAAAAAAAAAACATATACACCTAAGAACACCTTTATTGGCTAAAATTGTCGTACGGCATTCAATACCGGTAATGTTACGTTTATAAAATTTAACAGGACACATTCGCGGGTTTGGACGCCAATTAGTAAAATGATTTGAAAAATAGTAGGATTTACTTTCGACCAAAATGTATTTTTAAAGAATCACGTTTAAAAACGTGTATAATAATATAAATTAAATAGGTAATAAATAAGAAAAATTACACGTTCGTAGTACCTATTGGATGCTGAACGACGATATCACTAAGAAAACGCCTGTTAAATAATATTAGCTTCCCGCGGCGCGGTTTCATCCGCGTTACTGCTCTGCTCCCGTCGCCAGTAGCGTGATGTTACATAGCCTCTAACCTGCCTACAGAACTGGGCTATCATACGATAAAGTAATTTTTCAAATCTGACTTATTAATTCTAGAGATTAGCGCTTTCAAACTCTGCCGCTTTATATAAAAGTATAAATTAGCAGCCCCGGTTTGGCCTAAATAAACCACCTTAATTCAGTTCATATAGTAAAATCTATTACATCTAATTTATAACTGTGTATCAGTATCTCCCAAATTTTAGAATCATAACTCATTATTTTCAAGATTACGTGGTTTAGAAGTGAATGAATGTTATCTTTACAGCCTTCGCTCACAGACTGCTTGGCATTGTGTAGTCTATATGATATTCGACTTTATTACCAAGAGATTAGAACACTAAAATGCTTTTACCTTAACACGACGTGAATAGACCGAAACGTCTCGCGTAATGCCGCAGCATGCTGTGGTTTGAAATCTGTGACATGCCGCGAAATTTTATGCGTTGTTAATTATTATAGTTAAATTATTACACTGCTTTTTTATTACAAAAATACCTCCTGCAGACTTTAGGAACGCCTGTAAAAAATGTAATAGCAAAACTGTAAATTAACAACATATTTGTAAAATTATTTCAAATAGCAGTTGGACGATGATACGTTTACGAATTAATAAGCAAAACCTTCCTTTATGACAATATTTTTGTCGCACAAAACTGTAATTTAAAATAAATATCTTTATTAGTAAAAAATTAAGTTCATTCCAAAATAAAAATAAAAACAAATTTAATTTCTTTATATCAACTCCAGATTATTTATTAATGAACGAAAACTATTTAAACAATGTCTATTGACTTCATTTAGCACGGATCTATGAATCGTAGACTCGATTGCAATTAGGCGAATACAGAAGCCTGATAAAGCGATAGAACTATGAAACCAATAGCGTAGATTGTCAACACTACGTCCATGACAGTAGCAAACACGTCCCTTGTTATCTGTTCTTCGGCAAATCTGTGTATGTTACGTTGTGCTTGATGAAGTACCATAGCGATATTACGGGAGAATATGGTGAATGTATTCTGTAAGATGTTGCTGAAAAATAAATTTTATTTTAACGCCATCTAGCGGTTGTTTAAACTACTAGTATACTTATTTACTTTCAGAACAAGTATTGTATCGTGAAGATGGTACTACGGTTAGGTATTATCTCTTACAACGAATATAGTAATACAATCAGAGTAATCAGACCCGATAGAGATAATTTGGAGCATTCTACATCGCCTGCGAATCGAACCCACACAAAATTTATGTATTCGCCATGACAAATGAATGATGCAGAAAAGCTGTTATATGGACTGAATGAGTATAAAAAAATATTACCTACTTTAAAATTTTAATATTATTATAAAGTATAATTACTACTATATTACCTAGACGGATAATCTAAGACTATCTAAAAAATCTAAACTAAATCAAAAAAAAAAGTAAAAGTAAACGCACTATACACTCAACTCAAAGGATTGCTAGCATGCCATCTATCGGATAATTTAATAAACTACAACGCTACTTCTTGTGAAGCAACTTACAGAGACATCTCTCAAGCTCAAGCAATAAACTATATATAGTACACCTCTCTTTTAACAGATGTCACTATCATGCTTGTAAATTTTAAAAGCTTTTACAATAAAATTACGACTCACTAAAATAGTACCTACTTACAGAATTAATAAAAATGTAATGTGTATATATTTTAAAATAGGTATTTAAATTAATCAAACTATAATTATTAGCAATAAACTTGGTTTTATAGAGGTCTAGACATAAATAATAGCGATATTGCAGGTATACTCGTAGGAGTCTTAACCAGTATAGTTTCTTTACCTTGGAGTGCTCAACTCTCCATTATGATTGCTCAGGAAAGGCACTAGAACTGCCATCAGATAATATAAGTTGACGCCAGGCAGGTTAAAAGGTGAAGTTCCTCGATTGGAGACTATAACGCTAAATAATACCACAATTGTTGTTATAGAAGCAATACAGCAATTAAAGTATTGAAACCAAAGCTCAGACAAGTACCCAACAGTCATAATTATATTTGCCGATGGGCATCACCCCATGGAGTTACCGATGAGGCAGAGGGCAAGTTTGGAATGAGAAACTATAAGTAGAGCTACTATCACAAAAAATAGCGACATAAAGTATTTGTTATATAGTATTGCGACTAGCTACTCGCAGCGCGGTTTCATCCGCGTCTTTGGTAACTGCTCGGCTCCCGTCGCTAGTAGCGTGATGTTTTATAGCCTATAACCTTCCTCAAGAACTGAGCTATCATACACAAAAAGAATTATTCTAATCCGACTAGTTTCGACTAGTCCGAGTAGTTCCGGATATTAGCGCGTTCAAACAAATAAACAAACTCTTCCACTTTATTTATTAGTAGGTATATAGATTGGTTCGGTGAGCTAGAGCGCCTAAGGCCCAATTCTCTTCTTCCTTTTTCTATTATAACAATACCTCACTTAATTATTGTTTCCTTAGCTTAGGAAAGTTAAAAAAATAAGTACAGCCATTTCCACACGTAGTACATAATGTGTGTTTGCCAACTAGGTAAATTGTTTATAAAACTTACCAACGAGATGAGTAATATGGAGAGGTGGATAGAAGATTAATAGGATCACTAGGAACATCTCTAGCCCGTAGATACCTATACCCTAGTACTTAGTAGAGACAGAGAAAGAGACAGAAAAACAACAATACATTGTTGGAACAATGAGGGGAGCGGCGCTACGAAGGCGTGATGTTTGTTTTTATTCTAAGTGTATTTTGTATAAGTATTTATTTTTTAATTTACACTATTTAAGGTCTGACTTGTGGTCAGCACTGTGATCAGCGCTGTGTAGTGGCTAGTTTCACGACCAGCACAAAGCTGAGTGCTGACCTCGTTGTCGCAAGCGGGCCCGCAGTGTTATTATAACAGGCATGTAAGAACATTTGTCATTGTCATTCTACTGCGCAACTGTTTTGTGGTTAATAGAATTTTTATTTCTTTTTTTCTTACGCTAATACCTGGTAGCACTACGATGAAGTTCCATATGTTCGTTAGCAGCGTTGTCGGAAGCAGCGTTGTCAGATTCCGGTATTCTTAAATGTAGCTGGTTGTTAAACACGTTGTTGTCGCTGGCCCGCATACAGAGAGACGATGACACGATGTGAGTAGGGACCTGCTGCATAAATTAATAGATGGGTTGATTGACCGTGTGGTTCTCGGTCTAGGACATGAAAAACTCCTTACTTCTCAAGGATGTCATAATAACTAACAAACAGCATGGGCAACTGAGTTAGGTATCCATGACTACCACCTGCTAACTATGACAATAACAAACTTCAGAGGCCAGAATCCGGAATTTTCCGAGTCGGCTCATCGTCGGTTGATCGCGGATTGCGGGCACAGTGCTTGTGTCGCGGACCGAGCGGCCTAAAAAATTTTTAAACCAGAACTACAACCGGGACGGATAGCATCTTTACCCCTGAAATAGGCATAGGTAGGGTACACATGCCTATTTCAAGTGTAAAGACCCATAGATTAGTCATTAATACATTTTTTGTTAACCGCATTAACATTTAATTTTATTTGTTTCGAGCCTACAATTTTATTTTACTAGGCAGAAGCAGGATGCGCGGAACGTATGAACTGCTCTGTGATTGGCTATTTTAAGGTCAAGCATTCGAATGCACTGAAATGCAATAATCGTTATGTCCGTAGTGAGTTGTTATACTAGCGAAGGCAGGTATGAGTGTCTGTTGTCCTGTATGCGATCTATTAGAGGGTTACCTGTGTGTTTTCTGGACTGTCAGATGGGTTATTTCTACAACTATGTTCTGTCACGGACTCTTGGATGTTCCGTAAATTACTCAGTATTCCGTTTAGGTCTTTCATCAGTTTTGTGGCCATCTGTGTTGGAAATGGAAGGAACAAATTAGATTCAGACATCTTAATAAATATTACACCTTGTGAAGTAAACTGATAATTCTGATTTAGCTATTTTAATTCTCTTTTTTGTGTACAAGATAGGTTTTCAAGCAAGTGTAGGTATACAGCTTAAATAGCATGTTAACAAGTTGCTATGCTATCTAAGTAGCATGTGTATCTGTTCCTGTACATATTTCTTACGCTTATTTGCTACTGAAGCTGCGATTTTATTTTATTTTTAGATAGGTACCGTCTTATTGATAACATCACAAATCTTTGCAATTTAGAGAGCGCTGGATGCCCAATTTCCCTCTTTAATTTTTCTTCAACTCTCTCATGCAAACCTACCCTACTACTACTTCCTTCACTTTAAACAGCGGCTTCGTAGATCCCCTGGCATCAGAAGTCTATGAGCGACAGTTACAATTTACCATCAGGTGGGCTGTTGGCTCGTCTGCCACTGACGGTTGCTCAATATTAGTATTATGGTAATGACATAATTTTAACCTTTCGAAAAAATATCTCAGCAATTATGAAAACGACGTATCAAAGTCCCTTACGTGGTTTAGAAGAATTAATGGGTAAAACGGACAGGAGAATACAGGGACTTTTGCTACTCAGAGATTTACTTACTGTGGTGGTTACACCAAAACCACCAATGGAATTTCAGTCTATTGGAAATACTTCATGGTTTTTGTTAGCTTGTTTATTTTGGTGCAATCATGCACTTGTACGTAAGTAATTGTTAAAAATTATTTTGCATTTTTTTTGAGATTTTACTAAATATTTATTTTTGTGTTAATATTTTGTTGTTGTTGGTTTGACACTAACTTTTTATTTTCGAGTTGTCAAAGTCGAATCATAGTTTTAAATACCTATTCTTTTAAGCGGAGTATTCTCTAACAATCTACTAAAAAGAGGTACCTACGTAAAGTTTGAGAGTTTGTGAGGTTGTATGGAGTACTCTCCGGAAATTCTTTTGCTTTTGAAAATTCTTTTTTATGCTGGCTATGTACACGGCACAACCCGCTCGAGCATTGTCGTTTCGTCTCCGCATCGCGACGCGCGAGCCAACACCCGAGGGTTTACCGCGCGTAATTTATACGCAGCTTAACTTATTTCTTGTGTAGTTTAGAATTTAGTCCCTTAGTTTTTTAATGTACTAACATAAATATCATTATTCCTACTGATAGGCTAAGATAAATCAAAGATAAATCTAAGTTATAAAAATAAGAGAGCTCGATGTTTTCAAAAGAATATTTCTCTTAAACTAACGCAGCCTAATAAATTTGTAAACTCGGTAGCCCATGTCGAAAACATAAGTTTTCTTTTTTCTAATTTTATCTATAACTTTAAATGTCATTCTTCGCGCGCAAACCGCTGAGTGCCATTGTTCGAAATTCAAAAAGAGCGCGGACAACCCGTCGTGTCATTATTCGCGGTTGCCAATATAAAAAAAGGTTTTTAATCAAATTGATTAGGACCTTTTTTATTGATTGACTTATTTATAATTTGTATCGGTAAGAAAGATCAAAGCCACCTACGAAGTTATATAGTTCGTTTTATGGGATTTGTAGGAGGTAGTTTAGAGTAATTGATTTAGCTTAAAATCTGGGTTATGGTCGGCAATAAGCTAAAGTTGTACATGCATGAGTTGTCAAAACGAGAGAAAATTTAAACAGGCTTTTTATATTAGCCTAATAAAATATCTTCACTCTGCTCGTTATTAAGCGGTCAGGGGGATCTATTCCAGGAGTTGTGCACACAAATATAAATAACGAAAAATGGCACATTTAGGCTGTAGAGCATGCCAAATAAATAGACATACATACATACACAGATCCATACATACATAATACATACATATTCATTATCCTCCTTAACTTCAACAGTTGGACAAAAAGAGTATATCCAGCTATATTTCAAATTACTTTATAACAAGATCAACAAGTTTGAGCGCGTTATATACTACTCATAATATCAGTGATTTTGATCAAATTGTCACACCAAGTTGATGACTTAATCAAGAGTATCCTGTGTAAGAAATGACACTCATGGCATGTCATTTGCACCTACAGAGTAATAAAGCGAAAAACTGATTTTTGATCTTATCAAATTTGTAATAAGTTGCAATATAACCGTGTCTCGAGTTATGACTTTTTTCTAACAAGTGTATTATTTGACAACATTAATAATAATAATAATAAATCTTTATTTTACATTATTAAACTTATTACTTTGATTACTTCATTTGTGTGAGTTGAACCATCGAGGCTGTTAGCATTGTTTTCAAACGATGGTTTTGATACTACCAATCAGAGCCTGACTGCCTCTGTGGTTTGGAAGTACTATGTCATGTACCTACGGACTGATACGCAGAGGTCGCAGGGGTTCGATTCCCGCTCAGTACAAATATTTGTGTGCACAAACATGTCTATTTGCATGGGTGTTTCAATGTATAATATGTATGCTATTTACAAAAACTATCCTATTCTAGAACTCATAACACAAGCTATGATGCTTACTTTAGGTCAAGAGGGTGTTGTGTGTAGTTGTGGGATATTATTATTCTTCAGAGCCTGATGCTGCTACGATCAAAACTCTATTTCAAGCCCTTCAAGTATATAGGTATTTGATACTGATATAAACTGATAACAGGAACCATGATCACACCACCCCTCATTTTTGCCGCTCGGGGTATTTGCTCGGCTTGTTCCCTGTCTCTTCTCGGTTTTAAATCGTGCCTGCTGCAATAATTGGCAACTTAAGATCAGAATACATTCTAAAACTTTCAAAACAATAGAAATAAAATGATAATAATAATATTCTACCACATTCACACAGCTCCATCTAGTCCCAAATTAAGCAATTATATTTGCTTGTGTCATGGATACTAAACAACTGATATACTACATTATACATTTTTTTTTGTAAATACATGCATATTATAGATAAATTACACCCAGACACAGAACAAACAATCATGCTCATCACACAAAGATTTGTCCTGGGTAGGAATCGAACCCACGACCTTCGGCTTAGCAGTCAGGGTCACTAACCACTAGGCCAACAGGTCATTCAAAATAATGAAGCTCAAAATTAAATCCACACCTATCTATTGTTCTAAGAAATCTTCTTACAGTTGAAATCGAAAATCAAAACGTCAATCTATCATTTTTTCAAACTTATCATGTCGAGACCACTGAGTAGGCGTGCAAAATCAAACGAAAGTGAGCGCGCCATTTTTTTGCAAATCAATCGCTGTTTTTTTTATGGCAACACTGCGGTAGCATACTGGCCACACCGCGGGATGTCGCGCTACCGTGGTAAGAAAATTGATGGATTTTGGTGTTTTTTTTGCTTATGTCCGTATTGATGTATGGCGCCAAGTTGTTGACGTAGGTATTTCTTTCATATCATATTAATTTTGTAAAAGGGAATGCTTCTTTTGTTTTCACGGAAGATGGTCGTCATTTAATTTCATCCACATTTTTCTATTTTATCATTGTAATATACCATTATTACCATCAACAAGAATATAATTCTATCACAGAACAAGTACTAAAGCATAGAAGGAGTGTTAATCACCCTCATATAGTTGTCCTATTTTTCCAAATAAGCCGGATACATTGAAAAGAAAGAGATAAATAATTTTGCTAAGGACGGCTGGTGTACACTGTAGAAACGTCAATTTGGTTACCTTTGGTTACCTTTGGATGCCGAATTAAAAAGCGAACTAATGTCAAATGTTCCAACTTGTCAAGGCCTGTAGACAATTTTGTCGGATTATACCGCCGCTCGTAATTTTCATTGTTGTATAACTGTTTTGTGAAATAATATACGTTATTTAATAATTACATAATGCTATTGTGAAGTAATATTAAGCCCATTGGATATGCAATGTCCTGCGTTATTGTAGGTTGTAAATTACATTATTTTCGCAAAGAAAATCAAGTTTAAATCGTCAACTTCCATCGGTGAGTAGATAACAAACCAATAATATATACTAAAAACCTATACATAAGTGCAAAATACCTAATTGATTTATACTTTACTATACTGTAATCATATTATAATCGTCTGTTTGCCATTCGATTCAGTAATTATTAAATATTTTACATTTTTACCAATTTGTGTAGTCATGTTCAATAGTGTTGTGACTTGTGCTGCATATTTTATCGATGACAAAAATATTACTATATTTTGTAGTTAACGATTTTGTGGCAACTATCTTTGTACCTTTCATAGTATTTCATACATTGTGTTCTTTTGCAGGTTTCCGAAAGATCAGACCGGAAGATCCATGAAGCAAATTAAGAGAGAATTATGTTATATATTATATTGTTACACGTTTAACGTTCCAGCGGTGAGGACGAATCTACTCAAATTTGCTCCATTGTCACGTACCATACGACTTATTAATATTATTTCTATAGAAATTGATATTTTTTAATGTACCCTGTCAAAATTCAAAGATGTTGCACAAAAATGTATAGTATTGGATAAATAGGTATATTTATTTAGTAATTGTTTTAAATTTTAGGTTTTTATTTATGATATCGTATTGGATTTTTTATCTGTAATGATATTGTAAATACTTTTTCAATAACTAATAATAAATAAAGAAATAAATGTTCTAGATGACTACAGAAATTTATTGATAAAATTGATGGGGAAATATTTCTAAAAGTACCAATTCATAACATTACAAAAAATATTTCTGCTTATGCACAAATAATCAGGACATTCTTAAACAAAACTGCAATTTTAAGGGGCAGTAATAATGTGTTTCAATATTATTGGAAATATAATCATACATTTGTGACATGAATCTTACAGCTGTGTTTTATTTTTACCTTGGGGTATCTGTTTCGATGCTATACTAAGAAAGTCAGAAAAGAACAGAGGGCCGATACTGGTATTTTGGTGATCCACACACTGCACCGCACTACGCTGCGGGAGCGTGGCGACGACGCGGCGACGGTGCCACGCGTGCAGATGCGAGAGTACTGGTCTGCATCATCAATCAAGCACGTTACTGCAGAACTCGGTGTCCATACCGTCTGGCCCCGAACCCACGCGCGTGAGTACGTGTTATTCTGCATGTAAGCGTGTGATCAGTAACACAGCGCTTAAATGCGTTTTCAGTGTGTTGCACCACGCGTGATTTCTATACAAAGAGAGATAATTACAATTACAAACAATACAAGAACACGCACGCTCGCACTACGCTCCTTGATGCGAGGCAGTGTGTGGATCGATCATATATATTTCAATTTTCAATTTATTTAATTTATTCATATACAGTTTACATTGTGTTTGAACTTACAGCATGAAACATGAATATAAACTTCAAAATTATTTCACATTGAAAGTGCTCCTGGCGCCGCTGCCGGCCTATGCCATTCCGGTGAGGTGTAAAACGGCCGTTTGTTTCTTGTAGTTCGTTTACGAGAGCTTTTATGCAACCAGACCTCATTTGATATTAGCATGTCTGTTAATTTACCATAGCCCATAGACAAATTTCATCTATAGATATCGATAAACTGTCAGAAGGTATCGTAGCACTATTAAACTTCTATTTGTCTCTGAGTGTGTACGCTTTATTCTCCTAATAGTACTTCTATGCATAGTACTTGTTCTGTGAATTCTATACTTGACGCTGGCAGAAATAGCTGACACAATCGTCGGCTCTGTTGCCAAAAAAAAAAGGAGAAGAAGAAGAATTTTGTAAAAGGTTAGTGCATTTTATTTTTTGACTTACGTCCATTTCCAGCAGTGAGCGTTTTGCGGCTGTTAAGATGGTGATGATGATTGTACCTAATATACCTATTCCATACCCGTGGACTACGTATTTGTGTGCCAAAATCCGTCTAAATCCGTTTAGCAATTTACGCTTAATAAGTACAAGCATTTAGACATCTTCACAAATAAAGGGCTTTTGTTGAAAATGACAATAAAACTAATTAAACATCAAAATATTAATGATGTTAAATACTACGGGCAAAAGATAAAAAATTTAAAAAAAATAACCCTTCCATTTCTTTAATATATTTATTTACACAATCAAAAATGTATCAAACAGACATTTGACCAAAAGTGCCCATATGTTGGCCTAATAAATTCAGAGTCAACCCTTCATTTACCGTCGGCGGGTCTTTTAGGCCCCTATTATAATATTAATGCTAAACAAACACGGGATTTTTGCTTCTAAATGACTTCATCCACTTTGAATGGGAATCGTTTAACAGGATCAACTTTGAGTTTGAGTTTACGTTTTGAGTGTGCATTTTGAAAATGTTTATGAAGATCTGTAAGTAAAATATACTGTAAAAATATCGTAATGAAAGGTTAGGAATTCATCCTTAAAATGTCCACTGTTGGATATAAATGCCCTCTTAATAGGAAGAGTTTGCCTTAGTCTTCAAACTTAGCCGGCGGATTAATCACTGTATTAAAGCGACATTTAGTACGAAGGTTAGGGTGCATTTCCATTGACGCGAAGCTGGGCGGAATAGACAGGAGCGGAACAAGAATTAGCAAATCACAGTGTTCAAAATCATATCAAATTTGATACAGCATAGAGTTTGTTTTATAAGCTTTTCCGATAATAGAAATGCGCTGCTTGACTGGGCTAGTAACCCTACAGAATACATTTACAATATCATTACTATCTGGGTAGTGACTTATAGGATCTTCTTAGCATTGGTTCATTTATTGAATATTTTAATTAAATACCTAGATGATCTGAACTATAAAAACTTAAAACTAATTACGTTGAATATTGAATAACACTTTATTAATAATAACATTAATAACATAAACTCAAGACGTAAATAAAAATCAAAATCTTGTACAGTTAACGTAAACGTTTTTGTCGTCGCATTGAGTCGAGTTCGAGACTCGCTCGTTTGAAGGGTTAAGTGTCCATTTAGTCAACTGTATTTAGTTCGCGCTTCGATTTATAACGATCGGCTATTTAGCCACATCGGCACTTTTGAGCCCCTTGATCACCCAGTTTTTACTATAATGATTTTTTCCTTCAATACGTAAATGTTTGTTTAGAAAATTATAGACTTTTACAACTTTCTCTAAAGTTTATAATGTCGTTAAGATGTTAAGTTACCCTTTTGTTATTAAGCTGTTAAGGGTTAAATAAATATTTAAGTCTGGATTTATTTTTTATTAATAGACGTGTTTAGCATAAGTCGTAGAATAAACTTCGTCGAAATGATTTAATTTTTTATTTATGTTGGACAACGACCAGTGCTGGACTGAAGCCCTGTAACGCATGGAGTTTTACAACTTATTAGAACAAAGCACACTCGAACACGCCGTTTTTTTTAATTTCTTAATGTTTATTGTCTTACGTAGGTTACCAACCTATCTGATAACGTAGTGAATATTGCAAACCTCTATCTTTGAAAAAAGTCTATGTCCCGAAATATTTGTCTTCAGGCAGAATATTATTTTATGCAGAACTTATCAATCAATAGAAATATTTACTTGATTGCCTACTGAGAAACTTGTTTTACTCTTTCTGTTGTCTAACCCTATTTTTAAAAGATCACTGCTTTTGACTTAGGTCAATAAACTAGTCGTTTGCTTATAAGATTGTGTCAATGTTTGATTGCAATTCATTTTTACAATTTAATATAATTTTAGTTTTCTATAATAAAATCTTTTTCTATATTTTTCTATATTTTTTATTATATGGACCACCCTTATTCAATAACGAATTTAAAAACGCAAACCGTGTAGCTAAAAACAGTAGCCAATTACGTCACAAAATCAACTAAAAATCATCAATTTTAAAAACGGAAAATAAAAAACAAACCGTTAGTTTTTCTTTTTTCGAATAGGTCTATTTTGACACGTGCGCATCGATTCGACTTTAAAGCGATCGTGAGCATTCAAGGGTTAAAATAATTTTAGTTTTTCGTTTTGTTATTATGTGTTATTGGTTATGGATCAACAGTTAAATAATTTAAATTTGGTGAAAAGATATTTTGATATTTTTTGTTGCTCTACAAAGACACAGCTTTCTTTTCTTTTCCAATATTATCTTTGTACGTAGGTCATACGTTATACTTAAGGATGGTGCCCCGCCGAAGAGGGCTTTTCAGGAAATAACGACCAGACTCGACAATTGAAAGTCAGTGATACACATACAGATAAGTGAACCAGGACCTCGTGTGCTTCATCGAAATTTAAACTACAAATAAAGAAACTTATAATGAACAATTTACTTTTAAGTCACTGTCTAACAGAGTAATTTTTGAAACAGTTAAAATGTCTGCAGCGTAAAATAACAATAGGCTATAGTCTTTATAATAATAGATGCTTACTGGTTCTATAAAAGAGCTCGGTTTACCGCAGATATCATTAAAATTCGAATTAAAAATATTCCTTATAAGTTTCATTCGGTGAGAGTTATAGCAGCCTGATTATTTCCTCGTTAATACAATTTTTCTTTTTCCTTAAACATCAAAGTCAAAGTCAAAGTCAAAGTCAAAGTATTTATTTCATTTTGATCACAGAATGATACTTATGAAAAGTCAAATTACATGAAGTCAGCTAATTAACCTACAGCCAGTTCGCTGACGAGGTAGAGCTGTGAGAAGAACTGGCAAGAAACTCACGCCACTCTTTTCAATCGCCAGATAATTACAATTTTTTGTATGAGTTAACAATTTTAACACATCAACGCAACCAAAGAACCATACAAAGTAATTATTACAAAATAACTAATTATTTAATAACATTTTTGAAAAAAGAAAAGAAACGAAAATAGAGGATTACAATTATTTAGTTTCATCTAGTATGGTAATTTGACTACGTATTTTAATTAAAATTAAAAAATAGTAAATGCATTTCTCAGTCATATCGAACTACAAGGTAATATTGAATTAAGTATTAAATGTATGCCATGCCAAGATTGACCAGTCATCCCAGGTAGCACCCGTTAACGAGCATGACGCACAGACCAGCCATCATAACCTTCGCCATATTAGAGGGAAGGTGATGACCCGGCCAATACGACACCACAAGCCATGACATTTGAGTGAGCATGACAATGCAAGGCATGGGTGGTAAAAAGAACCATAATAAAATGTTATGTCTTAAGAGTTCATAATGATCATGATATGCATTCACTTCACATCAAACTTTTACTGCAATAGTCAATATTTTTTTTTTTAAATTTTCCTATAATTATATAATGTTAATCAAAGTCAATATAACTACAATAATAATAATTAATCAATATAACATTAATCTTGCATTAAACGAGCAACTATATCCATGCTCTTTTATCATTTAAATAATCATTAATATTATAATAACTCTTTTGAATAAGACGGTTTTTAACAGTTTGTTTGAATTTCTCTAAGGGTAGATTCGAAACGTCAATGGGTAGTTTATTATAAAAGCGTACACCAAGACCCGCAAATGTGTTGTTTACTTTATGTAGGCGATGGTATGTACCAACTAACTTATGTTTACCTCGAGTATTCACAGAATGCATGTCACAGTTTCTTGAATACAAGTGAATATTTTTCTTGATAAACATAATGTTAGCAAAGATATATTGAGACGCCACTGTCAAAATACCTATCTCTTTAAACTTATCTCTTAATGAAACTCTAGGGCCCAAATTGTAAATAGATCGCACCGCTCGTTTTTGAAGTATAAAAATTGACTCAATATCCGCAGCCCTGCCCCACAGCAGTATACCGTATGACATCACGCTATGGAAATAGCTAAAATAAACAAGTCTGGCTGTTTCAATGTCGGTAAACTGTCTTACTTTTCGTATTGCAAAGGCTGCTGAACTAAGTTTACCAGCAAGACACGATATTTGGGTACCCCACTGAAGCTTGTTATCTAAAGTTAAACCCAAAAAAACTGTGGATTGAACAAAGCTTAAAGTTTCATTATTTAAACTTATGCTTATAGCTAGACTTTTAGTATTGGGCATAGTAAACTTAACGCATTTTGTTTTTTTGGAATTAAGCAATAGGTTATTCGCACTAAACCAGTCCAGAACCTTCACTAGTGAATTATTCACGTTGTCAATATTCGGATTCTTACGATCAACTTTAAATAAAAGTGACGTATCATCAGCAAATAGTACAATATCGCAAAAATTCTGAACATCACCTCCTAAACTACATAGTTGACTTGGTTGACAATGGCTATTTCTTACGGGTCATGGTAACTTTAAGGGCAAGCTATTTTCGTTTAAGTTAGTTGATTCTCTGAGTTGTTAGTGTTCTAATCAAGAACAGTCTGCTCATTACGTTCATTGGGAATTTAGTCTTTGATAAAGAGACCGCGACATAATGTTAAATATTTTTAGTTTAAGTTACATCAGGACCAGTTTATTATGAGGATCTTGTTTATTTATATATTTTTATAAATAAATAAACAAGACAAGAAAGTGAACATTTTTGATTCCAACTCCACCTTTTTTAATTTTGATTAAATTCGATGCGGGTTCCAAGACAGTAGGCTTAGCAGTCCTCGGACTTCTGAGTGTCAAAGCTCGGTGTTTCATATTAGTTATTACTGTTAAACTTACAAGAGTCACAGTGGGTGGGATTGTCCCGAAAAAACATGGCTATTTTGTGTTTTCTTACCATTAATTCTGCAATGCTTAAACAACATAGCCATGTCCATAAATAACAGTTACCACTTCATTGCTTGCTTGCCAACGACGTTGTATAAAAAAGTTGTTTATCAACTTAAATAACGTGTAAAATTTTCTTCCAACAGCCTTTTATATATCACACCTTTGATGTATAATGTGTTTAAAACAAAATATAAGAGAGGAAACTATCTCTCCAAGTTTTTTCTATCCAAAAGAATTATCGTCAATCTTTTAACCCTAAAATGTTCATGGTTCATCGTAATCCATATGTTGTTTCCAAAACCGATTATCGATTTAATATCCTGGATATATAGTCATTCGAATTTTCATATTATGCTTATATTCGCGTCAAAGCCTACCCTACTTCCGGTTCCCGCACGTGTGCTACAACAATACACTTTTTTGCAACATTCAAATGATAGTACTACCAACTAATGAAGCATATTCTGCTCTCTTTCCTTATAATGTGAAGTATTATTTGTTAGAATGAGAGAGATGATGTGACAGTTGGCTTCGAACGGCGTCTGCCGTCACCATATGTTGCTTGAGGTTTCGAAAATTACCCGCGCGGTTCTTTTTTGAAATGGCAATATTGTATATCAGTTTAGTCTATTTATTAATGTGGTAACACGCGAAGGCTTTGAAAGCTATAGTATTATATTTATGTGTTCTAGTGATTGAGGCACCCACTCATATGAACAAGGTTCGAAACCGAACAAGTATATACCAATGTAGGTAACTTTTTCAAATTCTTATTGTACTCATTTTAAGTTTACCTTTGATTTCGACATTACTCGCTTAATAACCAGCCTGTTTTACTGTCCCACTGCAGGGCAAAGGCCTCTTCTCACATAAACAAGGAATGAGCATTAATCACCACGCTTTTTCAAGGCGGCTTGGCAATTTCAGACTTTTAAATCCAGGTTTCCTCACGATGTTTTCTTTCACTGTCAGTCAGAAATGTTCAAGATAAACTTAGAAAGTTTTTTTATTATTATTTTTTTCATTACTCACTTATGTTGAAGAAAATATCTTCAGAAAACCTGGACTTATAAAATATAACTAAAGTTCCCCCATTGCTTCACTTTGGTATCAAAAGTTTCATTCGATCAAACAACAAACTCCCACAGAAAATAGTATCTTATTGCATCATTCAGATTCACGAAGGCACTTAAAATTTAAATTCAGAAAATAACTGAAAAAAAATTAAACATCATAAACTATAGCGTATGTTACCCGCTCAATTTATTGATTTCTAAAAGTTAAAGAATTTCAGATCGTTACAAATAAACAATCATACAAAAAATCTAATCTTTTTCTATTATATATTACTTATTTAGATTTAGATGTGTAAAATTGCTAATTCGCCTTGATCCACTGACGCTTTACCGTACAGTGGGATATGGACGTTGGTATTTATTAAACTTTCTTACATATATTATATTTTATCTCCTTTTTTTATCGAGTTTTGGTTTAGGACTGTTGGTTCCACTAAATAGTTCCTATATATATACCTATATCCCGTAATCCTGCTAATTAAACGAGGCAGTGCCAACAGCATCTTAGCTATGATAGCAAGCAGGCTCGACTGCGTGTTTGTGACTCACTGCTGCAGGATATCAGCTGGGCCTGTGACACTGCTGCAGTGATGCTGATGACACATTTTGTTTATATTTGTACGTATTATACTAACATAGGTCATAAGTTATTGCTGTATGCTAACACCATGGATCTTTGTTGTCTGAATAAATGAATAAACTATTAACTATTAAAATTATAAATGCCAAAGTTTGTTTGAGTGTTTGTTACCACTCAGCGCCTAAACAGCTGAACCAATTTTAATGAAAATTGGTATGTAGATAGATTCGGTGCCGGAGACAGACATAGGCTACTTTTTATCCCGAAAAACACGCGGGCGAAACCGTGGGGCGCAGCTAGTTTATTATAAAGGCATCTGACTTGACCTAACAACATGATAACAGCCGTATGGTTCTCACATATTATTGGTTGTTATTACGTTAGGCCGCTATTAGACTATCATATAAATATGATCAAAGGTGTGTAAGTCATTTTTAAATGAAGAACATATGACGGTATAATAACTACATGTGATTATCTATGATCATAGTTTGAGACTCGTCGAACTATGATCATAAAATTTGACAGATATGAATTCATATTTATATGATAATGTTGTACCGCTCGTAGAAAGACTGCTACGACCGCTACGGCTATCTTTTAATCTGGCTACGACTCTTTTTTTTTTTTTTTTTTTATATTGTAGCCTACCAAAGTGACTCCACCCCGCCTGATGGTAAGCAGTCAGTGGAATCCAGAAGTGGTGGCCACTATACCAATAGCCATCCTCTTAAACTGCTGGTATGGTGGCCTCCACTATGGCGGCTGGGAATGGGGTTAGAGGAAGGGAATGAGGGAGGTGAGGAAAGAGGAAAGGGGGGAAATTGGGCCTCCGGCGCTCTCACTCA
Source organism: Parascotia fuliginaria (assembly GCA_963082885.1). Taxonomy (NCBI): domain Eukaryota; kingdom Metazoa; phylum Arthropoda; class Insecta; order Lepidoptera; family Erebidae; genus Parascotia; species Parascotia fuliginaria. The sequence continues at coordinate 17,533,362 of OY720181.1, read as the reverse complement.
CCGAACGAAACGCAGTAGTACGGATACTACTACTCTTAAGTCGATCTTCTATGAGAGGGTAGTACTTCCCCGGACGATCCGGCCCATTCATGCTGAAATCAGCGTGGATCTACTACCGTGAACTCTAAAGTTATTATAATATCTAGCTTTCCTCGGCGCTCACCCGCGTCTCTGCTTACTGCTCCTGTCACCAGTAGTATGATGTGAGATAGCTTATAACCTTTTTCGTGAACTCGGCTATCATACGCAAATAATTTCAAATCCCAGTGATAGTTCTAGAGATTAGCGCGTTCAAACACAAACTCTTAGCGTTATAGTATAGATTGATATAATTTTTAATGAATAAAACCTGAAGTCTGATAGGCAATGCATCATAACACCCTCAACCTAAAGGCATGCATGATCGCGCTAAGCTCCAGTCTGGCATTATGCCCGGTAAATGCCAACAGGCTCGTTCCTCGTTACATGAAATCCTACAAAGCCAGTCAAACGTAGGTGTTTCCCGAGCGCTATGAGTGCTATGACATGTCCTTCTTCAAACGAGGTTTAAAGAGAGCATTAATATCACGGTAGGCAGCGGCTTCGCAGAGCCCCTGGCATTGCAGAAGTCCATAAGTGACAGTTACCACTTACCATCAAGTGGGCTGTTGGCTCGTCTGCCTCTGTAGGCAATAAATATATATATATATTTATTGCCTACAGACGCACCGCAGAAGTATATATACTACTTCTGCGGTGCGTCTGTCCATTTTCGTAAAGAGAAATTATGCTATGTTGTGAAATATTTTAGCTATAATCTGGTAACGAGTCTGTGTTCAATCTAACTAATCCATCACCGCACAATTCTCAAAATTTAAGCTGTTCATCCTGACCGTCGTCATCAGCCACCAAATCGTTACAATTATTACTAGATACATTTCCCTTTCTACTACCGAGAACTGCTAAAAAAATATTTTCAAGAGGCAACCCTAACGAGGCACGCGACATATGGCCGACTCGTGCGCATCCCTTTGTACAGCCGACAACCCTCTGAAGGGGTGGCTTTGTTTATTTATTTTTATGTTTAAGCGTAAACTAATCATGTAGTTTCTAGTACCTTCTGTTATAGTTTTTATACGATTAAAATCCTGGATTAAAAATCTTTATTTATCTGTGAATGTCTGAAATACATGCAATACATACATACTTTTCCTCTCTTATTTTTACCATGACCTACATTGATATAGTAACAAATTAATCTACGTAATATTTTTGGCTATGAAAATTAAGAATTTTTCTTGCATGTAACTAACAGCCTATCTAGTCTATTCCGTCGCTCATGGTCAGCAAAGCTGGTAACTATCGTGTAGTTAATTTTTGCAAAGTTTTCGCGAAATAGTCGTAGAGACTACAATTTGCTGATTAAGATTCCATATACTTTGTACGGTAGTAGATCCACGCTGGTTTCAGCATGAATGGGCCGGATCGTCCGGGGAAGTACTACCCTCTCATAGAAGATCGACGGAAGAGTAGTAGTATCCGTACTGCGTTTCGTTCGGTAAGTGAGAGCGCCGGAGGCCCAATTTCCCCCCTTTCCTCTTTTCTCATCTCCCTCAATCCATTCCCCTAACCCCATCCCCAGCCGCCATAGTGGAGGCCACCATACCAGCAGTTTCAGACGATGGCTTTTGGTATGGTGGCCACCATTTCTGGTTTCCACTGACTGCTTACCATCAGGCGGGTTGGAGTCACTTTGGCTAATATAGAAAAAAAAACTTTGATATATTTCCCTCTTACTGGACCCTACGTAAAATGGCCTGGAAATCAAACCCAGCAAAGGAAGGAGTCAATATCATGATACTTTTTACAACAGCATCAAATAACTGTTACACATTAATCCCATATTGCCCACAATATGCGAAATTAAATGTTGTTTGCGGCCACACAAGTGAAGTCATAAAACACTCAGGGCTAGGGGCGGAGCCCTGGGGCTCTGCCCACTAGGGCGCCAATACAAATGATATACACGGGCGCTCGCGAGCGGTACTTGGGCACAAAGACAGTTTTTGTTACGAAATTTTGATAGATTGCGCTCAAAATTTCACGGCATGTTTGTTTTCTTAACTATTTTTATTTGAACTTTATGAAGAGGAGATGACTTGCAGTGAGAAGATCTGGTTTATCTTCACTGGTGAAACAACTGGGCTAAAATTGTCCCAGTCCGAATTCAGGCTGCGGAGTGAAAACCTAAGATTTCATCACACAAGTTCAACCTTATTCAGGTGTTCAGACGATAAAAATTAACGTAAGAAAAATTTGTAAAAATTGTACAACGACATGCTGCAAGCTGCATAAAGACTGCGACTTTTTTCAGTATCCTCTTTAGCAATATCTTAACGACTCATCAGTACGGTAGTTAGCAGTATTTCACGCTCACCATTTAGATGTGGCGATAGTCAATTTTATTGTTTAGGAAACTCATAAATTTTTTGAACTTTTTCTAAAAAGAAGCTATTGCACTAATTTGTTTTAATAACCCATAAAAAATTTGGCAAAAAAAAAACTTTGGTTCCGCTTTTTTAATGTCGCTATTTGGTATTTTGGCTTTTTAGCCCCGAGGACTTTAGCGGCATCAACTTCATGCCCATATAGTTAAAGTTGAATTTTGTCTGGCAAAACTACGTCTATTGTGTTACTAAGTATCGGGTTGTCACAGTAGTGAGGTTGCACTCAATAAATTCTCTTTTATTGGTACTTCTGTATAGAGTGAATGGGCACTGGTCAGTCTTTAATGTGACACTTTTTTGTGGCAATCCGTTAAATTAGGAGTGACTTTCCATTTTGTTTAGATTATGTTGCTTTTTTTGGTTAATTTGTGAGTTTAGATGATGGATAAGATAGTGAGATTGATTTTAGAAGGAGAGTAACAATATCATTATCAATACAGTATGCCGAAAAACATGAGTTCCAGGCGTTTTGCTTGGTGAAGTAAAATTTCCAACAGTGAAAGTAACTTTTAATGAGAGCTACGACTTACTCGTAATTTATACTATTATATGAAGCAGAAAAGTTTTTAGTGTTTAGGTATTTGTTTGATTGTTTGAACGACAGGTTCGATTTAAATAATTCTTTTTGTGTATGAGGAAGGTTTTAGGCTATGATCACGCTAATGGGGACGAGAGCAGAGCAGTAACCAAAGACCGAAACCGCGCTACGGAAAGCTAGTAGTAAGTGGGTATTCAAAGAAATGATGTCCTAGCGGCTAAAGTTCCAGTTATCTTAGCTCTACTATAGAAGTAATACTTTAGCTCTAATGACATTCGGTAAAATAAAACACATTAAGTAAATGCACTACGCAATATGCCAAGGATTCCAATAATTTATTGAGAAGCATAATCATTACTAAATTACCCAACTCCCACGTCAATATTCCATTAATAACCACAAATAACTATTATACCTAACGGCCTTATTGCAAATTTGAAGTTTGACAGGTATCAAAACATCCAACGACAATAGCGGTGGTAAAAGCGCGCCAATACACAATGCAAGAAAAAAAACATATTAGATCATCGATTTATCGCTCTATTGAGCTTAAATCTTAAATATCTTTAATTATACGTTCAAAAACCAAGTTATGATTACGCGGTGGCTAACATCAAAATAAATGATTTTTTTTCTGTAGGCGTAGATGAACCACCCCTAAAATGTATGGATTTATTTCAATTTCTATCTAATGGTAGTATTTTGTTTAATTATGGGTATTAAATCTTTTGTAATTAAGTTGAGCGCAATTTTTGACGTTTCGGAATTTTGGTATGCTTTGATAAATAGGTATACTTTTTATATTTTAATTCATTTTTAAACACGTTCTAGAGCACACTAATTTGAATTAGGTACCTACTGGCTTGTTCGAATTGCCACCAACTCATTAGAAACATTATGTTTCTCATCCATCGGTTGCCCGCCATCCTTATAAAGTCGTCGGTCCAGCTTGTGTGTGCCCACGCTGCGTCTTCTGGTTCGTGGTTGCCACTCTAGAACCTTTCTGTCCCAACGGCCGTCAGTTCTGCGAGCTATTTGTCCTGCCCATTGCCACTTCAGAGAAGCAACTCTGCGAGCTACGTCAGTTACTTTGGTTCATCTGCGGGCTTCTCCGTTTCTCAAACGAGAGCGCAGGGAGACGCCTAACATAGCCCGCTCTATCACCCTCTGAGTGACTTTGAGCCTTCTGACAAAATCCATAGTTAGTGACCACGTCTCTGCTCCGTATGTCATCACTGGCAACACACACTGGTCAAAGACCTAGGTTTTGAAACGCTGCAGTAGTGCGGACGAGAAGATAATATGTTGTATCTTCCCGAACGCTGCCCAGCCCAGTTGGATTCCATGAGTCAATATTTAGTAAAAATATATTTATTTGCTGTCTGAACTGTACAGTCCTTATTGCTGGTTATCACATAGTATAATCGTTAGACAGGTACGGACTTCTCAGACGTTTGACTTCGTCTAGTCTGACTAATGATACAGATGTGTTACTGACCGCTTTAGCTGTGTCTCGATGTGTTGCTAACGGTCACCCACCGAAGACTTATCCACGAAGTAGGTACGCTTAAAATCCACGTAGTTGATAATTTAGAGCTTATTGGCTTCTGACCCAAGGAGGTCGTAAATTAGCTTATAAGTTTAAAAAATTATGTTCATATTCGTCATTTCACATTAGATTATTTCATAAAAAATATTCTCAATAGATCTGTACATCCACTTTTTTTCACAAACACGTTCCGAAATCACTACAAAAAAATCCGTCAACCCTTAGCTCGCGTTAGGGGTATTCTTGACCCATCGATTAAGTTTTTGCGCTTCCAAATAAAATCATAAATTTTACATGGCGGACAGCAAAAAATCACACTATATCATATAGCCGCAGGCGTGCCTTGCTCAATTTATGACTAAATTTTAAAAGGCGTTTTTGACCCATTCGCGGTTACATTGTTGGATTTTGTATATTATTGTATAATGGACTTTTGAAAATGTTTAAGTTGTTTGTATTCATTGTCAATTGATTCAATATTTTTATTTTTTTTTATAAATCCATAGGAAGCTGATACGAGTATGACGTTTTAAAGGTATTTTCATTTTTAACAAAATAAAAATTTGAAATCGAATTACAGAATTTATAAAAAAAGTGTTGCTCGTTACCAAGTATTAAGTAGTATGCCTTTAGCACAGAAAAAAAATTTTGGTTTCATACCTAATTTAATTTTTTATTTGATTACGTTATTACAAAAAAAAAAATATTATAACACTTAAAAAGTTTCATGATATTCTTGCGTTTCGACCAGAGACAAAGCAATCGCATACTTTCTAACTCCTATCAAAACCAGGAAGTTATAATGAAGAGACAGATTATCGCAAATGATGATAGCAAAATTACACCAAATTTAATTCTATTAAAGACTGAACCATTTGCAAAAAAAGAAAACTTGTCATCAAATTGCCATCAGACTAACTAGGGTCGAAGATTATAGCCTTGATAACGTGGTGAAAGCAATTTTAGTTGATAAGTATTTTATTAAAATTGATCTCATATGTTTTTGCACTTAGAACGGTAAAAAGTTCAAGTTATAGATCACCTGTTACACCAGAATACATTTAAGGTTACAAACCTACGTAAATATTTGGTAATACGAATTTGTTCGACATGAAAGACAATCTAAGTAAAACATGCGTTTTTACAGTTCTAATTTTTTTTTATTGATATTAATAACATTAAAAAATTAAGTAAACGAATACTTAATAACTTCTACAAAAATATATCTTAGGTAGGTAGATTCTACTATATAAGAGTACCTACAAGGCCTCTTTTGAGACCACCGAAATCTATAAATCATATCGCTATACATATAAATCAACACCAAACCTCAAAAATGTCCGTCAAAATCTAAAAAAGCTCACTAATTCTCTACCTAATTGAATTAGAGTTTCGCAAGCATTAGGACAAGCCGCAAAGTTGAAAATTATAGCCCTGTGCGGGTAACTATAGCCGGTGCGGTTAACTATAGCCATTGCGACTAATTTGACTAGATGTCGTGGCTTCGAAGTTGTTAGCAGGAGGATGTAAACCGTAGAAAATAAGGTTGATTATCATTTTAATTTTGCAAAGTTATGTTCTGCGAGGCAATTTGAAAATATTAGAGGCACGAGTTGAGAAAAATAAAAAAAATTGAAGACACATACACACAGTTCGCGTTGGACCGAGTCACATAAGTACGATCACTGTAAGTCGTGATGGCCTAGTGATTATGACATCCGCGTGTTCTGTACACAGGGTGGTAACCGGACAAGTACTTTTTAAGTTTATCATGAATACTAGCTTTCCGCGCTGCTATTTCACCCGCGTCTTTGCTTACTGCTGTGCTACCTTCGCCAGTAGCGTGATGTTACATAGCCTATAACCTTCCTTAAGAACTGGGCTATCATATGCAAAAAGAATTATTCAAATCAAACTGGTAGTTTCAGAGATTAGATCGTATAATAGTATAGATTATTGACACACGACATTGGTATGAGATCCTAAAATATATTTTTATGTCATTAACAAAACGGTAAAGCAAATTGCTATGACAATCACCATGAAAGTAAGTAAAATTTACAACTTATTCTAAATGGCATCCCCTGAGGCCAAACGACCTTTTTTAAGCTTTGTTTTATAGCCGTAACCTTCATTTATAAATTGGCAGAACGCATTAACTGTGATAGAAATTTAGAGCAAGAGTTTTTCGAGGCCGCATGGTCTCTAAAGGTTATTAATTGTACTTCTGTGGCATAGTTGAATTGTGTACCTACAACTACTCTACAAAAGGAGTACTACACAAGACAACATTATAAAGCCTAAGTGTGGCAGAGAACTTCTTTAACAGCACCTACTACGTTTTTTTTCTGCGTCACTTAAGGTTGACTGGTAGAGAATGCTTTTAGCATTAAGTCCGCCAATGTACTTACTGCTTTGTGCATGAAGTTTAATAAATAAAAATAAAAACTTCATACTCATAGATTACAAATATACTTATTCCAAAGAAAGGCTATTTATTATACCAACACTTTATTATCCCACTGCCGGCAAAGGTCTCTTCTCTAGAAGGCAAAAGCATCGATCGTCATGCTTGTTCAATGCAGATTAGCGATTTCAGCCTTTATTTATATAAATCCATTTTCCTCGCCATATTTTTCATGTTTTAAGCTGTATTAGAACTATTTTGTCTTTAAGTACTCTCTTGTCAACAACAGTATTCTGATGAATGTATAGTATATTCTTTAAATTCGCCAATACTAGTATAATTTTTTGCCGCACTCGAGTGTCCGGCTCAGTGATGCATGCAAACTGCACATAGCTGGACGTCCGGTGTCGAGATGTCCACAAGATATACCGCTTCCGATTGACAGATCTTGAGAGTTTTGAGGATAAAATTCAACTTAAATAAATATAAAAATAGTATCATGATTCTTTTGCATACAGTCTTGGTTGTTCGGTGGTAATAAAAATTATATGGACTTGGGTTTGGCTAAGAAAATAGTAGTAAATTGATTTCGAATTTCTTGTCTAAAAACTCTCAGTATTAGCTCGTTGTGTTTTTAGATGGCAACAAGTTCGCATCTAAACCAACATAGTTGACAAAACGTGATTGCTGTAAACCTGAGCTTGCTCCTTTGGTGAACCGTCTGCTTAAAATAAACTGAAAAGAAGAAAGCTCTTTTTTCGTGCTAATGCTACATTGCAATATTATATACCCTATGTCACCCACAATTAATACACACCTAATGACACCTCATATGTTAAAATCCATTAAACCATTTAGACTGTAGAGCGTGTCAAACAAATAGATATACATCATACATAAGTACGCTCGAAAAATACTACTCTCCTTGATTTCGGCAGTCGGGAAAAAGGCGTGCATCTAATTTATTTTATGTTGTTTAAGCCGACATACTGCTAGGCAAAGACATTCTCTACACGTTTAAATAGGTTTTTATTTTGCATCTTATTTCTTCCTTATCATGTCTGTTCAAATTGTCAGGCCAGGGTTCTTTTTATATTGCCGACAGTGGCAGTTGAGCAAGCCACCCAACTGATGGTAAGTGGTAATTGTTGCTCATGGACGACTCAGAGTCTCTGGCATTGCCAAGGACTCTGCGAAGCTACCATGAAGGAAGTGGCGTAGGTGAAGGGATTTAAGGAAGTGAGGAAAAAGGAAAGAGGGAAAATTGGGCTAGCGTTGCATATCCTGCCTATTTTGTGGCATCCATCTTCGAAATTAGTTTCTAAATATCAATACTATTATATCGCAGTATTTATGCGACAATATAGTTACCCGGAAGCGCGATATCTTACAAATTCTGCCAACTTCCGGCAATGAAACCTTGTTTAGGAAATTATGGGAAGTCTCCATTTGATACGGCCTTTTGTAATTTACACTTCAGTTAACGGGTGTTAAGTTTAAATTAAAAATTATATGAAAGGTACTTCGTCATGGTAACGTGTAAACGAATAGAGGAAGTTATAGTTATGAATACGTAGCCCAATTACCCTCTGTTCCTCTTCCTTTTCCCTTTTCCTCCCTCATCCCCTTCTCCATAGTAGATGTTTTGTTGTGTTTTCTAAGCGTTATTTCTGCAATGCCTAGAAACACAGCCATGTCAGAATCAGGGTTACAGAATGCTTGTTTGCCACCAAAGTTTTGTAAAAAAAACATAGGTAGTTTTAGCTTTATCTTCACGGCCTTTGATTAGTCTTTCGCCACTACTAATTTCAAGCGTGATGATTTTACAAGCTTTATTGTGTAGTGGCTGTTTCGCGCCGCCACGCTCATTACAAACATTTATGATAAGCGAACTGATAAATTTTGTATATTTTTCAATGTCAAATAAATTACCTACTTATATTTCTCGTTACGGGACAATAATACCCACATGCCTATCACTGTGTATCCTGTAAATCAGGATTATTTTAGTATTCCTGTAAACCAAGAGAAGAACTGGAAGATGCAGCGTGGGCAGACCTCTTACAAGGTGGACCAACGCCCTTATAAGGGTGGCGGGCAACCGATGGATGAGGGCGGCTCATGACCGGCTAAGGTGGCGAAAATTGGGGGAGGCCTATGTGCAATAGTAGACGTCTTTCAGTTGGTATAATGAAACCAAGCTTAATAATCAAGATCCCTGAACACTGAGGTAGACAAGTAACAGTTTTTTTTCTAAAAGAAGTTAGCGGTGGAAATATCAGACACTTTATACTATTTAGACATAATAAAAATGTAGAAGGCATTTTTAGCCATTTCATCACAGAAGAGAACATCAAAATTATTCAAAATAATAAATTGTCCTATAGTCTAACAGCTGTTCGCGCATGCGCTAGAAGCCTTACAACAACCTTCATTGCGGTCGATTCACAACTGTCACTTATCCCGCCCAATTTTTTAAAATGGCTACCAGATGTGCTATTTTTTTTCAATTTTTTGTATAAATCTCAGCTGATCGGCTAATTACTTGTTCAATTAACAGTGTTATTGCACAGTTTAGGAATTTTAAATATTTTTCGTGTGAATTTTATAGCAGATGTGGGTCAAATCCATGATGAGAGAGTTTTTTATGTATGATTTAAGTATGAGTTGATTGGCATTGAGCATTGGGCATTTTGTTCAAACAGTTGTCGTAAAAAGTGTAGAGAAAAAGATTAAGGAACTGGTACAGCTTTCAGTTGCAGGGTAGGTGTATTTAACACTATACAATATAAACAATATTTTGTTTCACATTTAAACATTTAAGTAGGTTAAACTACACAACTTTGATGGTACATAATTAAAGAATGGGCAGGCTGTAGATTAATCGACTGACATTTTGTAATTTTTAACGTTCTTATGTGTTATTTCAATTAACTTAAATGAATAAACATCTTTTGAATTGATTGATTAAAAAAAAATAAAAAAAATATATTTATAAAAAATACAACTGAAAATAAAGAAACTCTTTTTATTTCGTACCATCGACGTTACATTATAGTTTTATATACCTACCCAATGTCATTCCCACAATTAATTAATACCAATCTAATGACACCTTATTAAGATATAATTAGCCATTTAGGCTTAAGAGCGTGTCAAAGATAGGGACGTACATACTCACATACATACATAGATATATACATAAATACGCTACAAAAACAATACCTTCTTTGACTGGGGCAGTCGGGCAAAAATAAAATAATGCTTCAATCTGTCGTAAGTACTTATTTAATTTTTTATAGAAGTCGTGTACAAAACTGACTGTGCCTATTTTAGCAGCAGTGTTAGCACAAAGACTAGATACGTTGCTAGGGGTCGCCCTAGACGGACATACGTGGACTAAATAGGTTATGTGTTGACAAAGGATACAATTACAAGCACCCGTAACCGACGTGTGTGTATGAAAAGTTAAAATGTTGAGAAAAGGAGATATGTTTGGATCGCATCAAACGACGTTCTATAGTCTCTGCTTACTCCATTAATGGGAAACAGGCGTAAAGTTATGCATATTATAGTACAGTAGACCTACTAAACTTCACAATTAAGGAATAAGTAGATAAAATCTACATCTATACCATTAAATAACATGGCATTGTCTCGTTTTAAGTTAGGTCTCATTTCCCATGTAAGTGATATTAAACACACTTCCCCGACTCGGAGATTTAACTCAAGACAATCCGATGCATTCTCAGTATCACTGATCCATCGAAATACAAAAAATAGATAAAAACCAAGATCTTAATCTGTAAACACCTAATCTGAGTAAACACGGGCACAGACAGTAGGCTAGTGGGTGACGCGTAGGGCTTCGACCACACGCGCATCACACGCCTCATTAAGCGCAGTCTTTTTATTTTAACACCAGTTAACCTGTGTGGTTTAGCTTGTTATGTGCGAACTTTGATTTGCAAAAAATTTGTAAAAGCTGTTAAATGTTTGCAAATAAATTAAAGTTTTTAAGGACTACAATATGTTTTCTCAAATTGTAATAATTTGGAGATTGAATAGACCAGCTTAATTTTTTATTAATTTATGTTTAAGATCTATATTTTCTCCGGTGTTTTTAAATATTTCTTAGGGTTTCCTAGACGTTGATGATGATGAGTCTCTCTAGCACAAATTGTTGAATTTATTGGTGAAGTTACTGATTCACGCCTGAAGAACATCAAGACTTAATTATCCGTTCATGTTTATTTTTTTTTCTTTCTAACTTCTTATTCCCCCAAGTTTGAGCAGCTTGGTTTTATTTTCTTAACATGTTACAGCAATACTTTAGAAGTCCACTCATGTTTAACACACTAGTTGAACCTTGTTTGGATTAAAAAATTGCCTGAGTTTTTTGCCAATTCTTCTTATGGCCCTACGTCAGCGAACTAGCCGTAGGTTAATTGACTGACATTTTGTAATTTTTAACGTACTAATTAACACTTATTAACTAATTAACACTTATGTACATAAGTGTTAATTCGATTAACCCAAATGAATAAATGTCTTTGACTTTGACCTTATGTTTGATACATAATTTCTATTTAAAATAACTATTGAAATTATTAATATATGTAGGTACTAAATAGTCCCTCTAATTCTCCGATGTGCAAAATCTAGGCAGCCAACTAAAAACGTTTTCGTAATATCTTATGTCAGGTTTTTTTAAAAGAAAGTTCCCAGAGCTAAAATAAGGATCGATGGTTCTCTCTCCCACAGTGGCTGTGGGAATATTTTTCTTTATATATTTTTTTCTCAATGTTAAAAACTCGTGTAATCATTACCATATAAAGGGCAAGGAAGAGTTCCGAACGCATCCGGTTGATTAGGGCAGTGGTATACACTAGGTTAGTGTGGCGTGGCTTCGGTGAGATGCATTGTAAAATAATATACGTGAATACATTTTTGATAAAAGGGAATTGTGGTGAAGTATCGACCACATATTTTATTTGCTGGATCAGTAAAAAAATCCATCAAAATTAAAATTCAATAAGACTCATTATGACAGTAACAACTGTCACTGTACTGAGGGCAGTTGCAATCAAAAATAGAAATTATTGTTTTGTGATATGCAAACGATATTTACTCTAAGGGTAGTAAAGCAATTTTATGGTCAACTGTATACTTTTTGTAGAGACGCCAAAAATATTTTCATCTGTTTACCAGGTTTACAGTATATCACTAAACGTCGTGTAAGTATTGTCTTTAAATATCTTATTTCCTTATTGTTCATTAAGCATTTGGCAAGACATATACGCTTATACTTACGAAGATATTCTTATTATATTAAAACAAATTCTCGTGTTCTCTTGTTCTCAGTGTGCCGCATACTTTATAATCTGCTAGTACCTGTAGATAATGACATCCTGGGTCTGAATCAACTCTTCTTGTAAGAAACTATTACTTATAAATATAACTAGTGGACGTCGAAAATATTGTACAATAACATAGGTAAATATTTGCCCGACTGTCGCAGTCAAGGAGGGTAATGTTTTTCGAGCGTATCTATGTAGGTATGTATGTCTATTTCTTTGGTACGCTCTACAGCCTAAATGGCTTGATGGTGCCTTAAAGATTCGTATATTGCAATGTAGAATCGATAGAAAAAAAGGGTTTTTGTTTCTTTTCAGTTTCTTTTAGGCTTTCTGTTTTTTAATAATATATTTTGCTTATTTACCTAAAGGAAGATACAGCTAACACGCTATATTCCCAATAAATAGTAAAACATACGGATTCCATATTATGATCATCAGTTTCCACTTAAAATTTTAAAAAGCAAAATGACCACCCTGCACTAAACCAAAAAATCTAAAAATCATATTAATAAAAGTCAAAATGAAGGGCTGTAACTTAGCAAAATAGTGGCCAAAAAAGGTTAATGTCCAATTTTTAGGCGCCAAATCAGCCACCCTTTTCGTCACAGCCGATAAAAATAAAAAAGTTGCAAGAATCTGAGGTAGAAGTAATTAAACCAAATTAAGTTATAACTTGGGGGCATAATATTGGTCACAGATTACATAAAGTTATTAAAAGTTTGGCCAAAATTCGAGTAATGTTTTTGTTGTTTTTTGTACAGCCTAATAAAAAAATGGTTTTAATTTTTTGAAGACAAATACATAATACATAACTCTGTTGTTAAGGTAAAGCAAATTCACAATTTGAATTTAGTTATGACTGACTGTTATACTTACTAAAGTTCTAATAATAATATGTGCTTGAATGGAGGTCAACTTTGGTTTATAATAATCTTTATTTCTTGTTCAAAACACTGGCTATCTAACTTATCTGAAAATGCAAATTTGATACAATGCCACCTACCCTATGGAGGGAAGCTTAAAGCTACGAGTATGTTTCTAAAAATATTCTCACATCATTCCCAAATAGGTATTCTTGCTACCATAAATTTACTAAACTCTATTAGTTTAGTAAATAGTAGGTAGTGAAATATTTTAAAATAATTTCATATTCAAATAATAAATTTAATCCAAACATATACCACCATGTTACAATATAAAAAAATCATAGGAAGGAAAGAAAGGAAGCTCCTTTTGGGGAGCCGACAGTGACTCGCGGGTTTCAAGTAGTATTGGTACAAAAACGCAGTAGGTGTAAAAAACTCACGCATGGTACCATGACTAGACGAAATTTTTGCTAAAAAGTGTAAGCTTAAGTAGAAGACTGATGGATTAATTTGTGGCTGACAGAGCTGTTTTATAGATTGAAGTTTCACACAAAGTCGAGATGAAAACGTTCACTGGATATAGACCTTCTTTGAAAGAAAATTGTAACTTCATCTTTATACTTAGTGTATTGCTGACGTCACTTTAAAGCTACTTGACATATGTATGAAAAATTGAAACAAACTTGCGATTGCAAACAGTGACCTTAGTTTTTTGCCAGTTCTTTTCATGCCTTTATCTCGTCAGCAAACTAGCTCTAAATGGGCTGGCATTTTAGTATCGTTATTTTGACGTTCATAACTGTCACTGAGTTGCTAGATCAAATAAAAGTTATTGAAGGATTGAATGAAATATGAACTGTCTCTTGAATAAATTGTAGAATTTAATTTTTTAATTAAAAAGTTAAAATAAATTAAAAAGACGAGAAGACCCATAATTATAGAATGAAAAGAAATAAAGATATTGTCGTTATTATTGCGCTTGATGACTATCGAGTGCAGTAAGCTGATATTTGTTGTTTTTAATTACTATTATGTATTTAACCCTCTAAGATCGTAGTACGTCAGTGACTACACAGATAACTGAAAATAAAATTTGACAATCCTGACCTTTCCCATGAGGCTGAATGCACTAAATAAGTACAGAAGTAATTCAAATGAACCTTTTTATGTAACTGATTTGGGTTCACATTCAGGTGAAATAAATAAAGAATTATCCCAAATGAACTCTGTTGTGCAACCGATTTGGGTTCAGATTCAGGTGAAAGATGGAGAATATCAAGGACATGAAATCCATAATGTGTGTGTGTGGTAAATAAATTGGGATAGCAAAAAAAAACTCGGTAGCCAAACTAAACAGAGGTGCTACTTGACGACCTCAAGTGTTTAGTTAACAAACTAAATATTTGACAGTTACACACTTGACGTTTCAATGTGTCAAATATTTAACGGCAATCCAATTTATTTAAAATTTAATACTGTTTTATGATATTTTTAAGATCTTGAGTTTATTGTTGTTTGGTTAGTGAAAAAATAGTCGATAACAGATATTATGGAACTCTGATATTTCTTTTAGAATATAAAAAGAAGATATAGAATGGCCATTTCTTCACGTGGATAAGAGGCGTCTTAGATAATACTAAACTACGGCATCACGTACGTGTATAAATATTTAGCGTGATGTCTATCGTAACTTATGAAGTCTGGCTAACTTCTTCCTTTGGCATAGGCTTATGTTCAGCTGTGGAAGTAATTAAGCTGATGGTACTTTATAACTTATGCTTTAAATTTGTAAAGCAGCGTTTGATACTAAGCTTTTAATATAAAATTAATCGTATTGTGATATAAAAGGGATTGACAATAGATAAAACCAAAATGCAAAAAAAGACAACGGAGAATATAAAATGCTACAAAATTTATCAAATAAATATTGCTAATTAAAAACTTTTGTTACGATACAACCGTTAAAATAGTCCTTTTCTTCTCTTTTTCACACAGAAAATACAATGATTTTAATAAAATACAATAAAACTAACTATTGTATTACACAAAAGACAGATTTGCCGCCAAAAAGCGCTATTGACAGAACTGACATGCAGCTACAAACACAAAATGAGAACGTTAAAAATAAAAATCTACCTTATTACCAAGAAGTAAGACCTAAATAATATTTTTCGGACTGCAAAGTTGGATAGATGCGGAAAATGTCCCGCAGAGCAAAAGAGTGAAATTAAAAAAGTATTTCTTTGTTTTCATTTAGTCGCTGATAGGTGTTACATTATTAAAAAATATGATTTATTATTGCCAATTTTTGTAAAGGGTGGTCCTTATGTGTCTTCCGGTGTGAATAGATAATTAAATATTTAATAAAGGATACAAATAAAAGTTCGCGACTATGATATACCGACGAATGCGTTTGATGAAACTATCCATATCACATCCTTATTAATATTATAAATGCGAAAGTAACTCTGTCTGTCTCTGCGTTACGGTTTTACGCCTAAACTACTGAACCGATTTTAATGAAATTTGGTATAGAGCTAGATTAAACCCTAGGGAACAACAAAGGCTATTTTTTTATAAAAATGGCTTGAAGGGATTTAAATTGGGGATGGAAGTTTGAAATATAGAAAAATCGTTAATGTATAAACAAAGATATGACCGACATTCACGCTGGGGGAGCTGCGGGCAACAGCTATCTAGTTTTTAATAATTATACATTAATAAGGCAGAGACAGCTTTAAATAAGAGGTTATAGGCGGTAGTTGTTAACATCATGGCAAGAAGATATGATAATAAGCTTCATATTAAAATGATTTTTATGGTTCATGATGGTGAATGACTGACTTTTGGTTGGGGCTCTCCTTGCAGGCTAGAACACCGTAATTCAAAATACTGTAAGTCAAACATTATGATCTTTGTGTCTATTGCATTTTTTATTCATTTTGAACCATTATTGTAAGTTCACTTAATTACTCATCGTTCATTTCTCAATATTGTGTGTGAATTTTTCTATTGTCGTCTGTTCAAAATTTACCTAAATAATCGATTTTCTGTTCGAATAATAAAAAAAAATGTACTATACCTACTTAAAATGTCATTGGCAGAATTAGTCGAGTCTTTACTCATTAACCCAAATGAACAAATGTTTTTTACTTTGACTTAGGTAAAACTATGTAGTACATCCTAAGTTTTATCCAGGATACATACTAAATAGTTAAAATAGCAACAAGGTTTGCCACATTATTGTAAGGTTAAATTTTTAACGATATCAAATGATCTACAATTTGTCTAAAAGTCCGAAAGGTTATGGTTGATGTATTGACAAGAAATATATCAATCATCTATTTATATAAACAAAAGCAACATCAAAAACAAAAAGGGGATGAGATAACTCTATCAATATGACAAACTGAGGAACATTAAAACCGAAAAGTATCGTTATTTTTCACAGTATTATTGCCAGGGAATTCTAGCACTTATTTACATTAAAAATGCTTTTAATAGACTTTAAAATAAAAGGTTTATAATACCCCGCTGTGTATAAGCAGTTACAAAACCATTTCTCCAGATTTAACGCCTAAATTCCGTATTAATTTTGCATAAATTTTGATAATATACGAAATGATTATGTCATGGGAAACGTTATGGGCGGTCTGGTTATGGCTCTTTTATGGCTATGATTTTATGATGGCGCTGGTGGTAAGCATTCAGTGAATTGATTTGGCAAAAAAAAGAAAAGTTATGTGATTAGCGGCGATACTGATACGGCAGAAGCGCTATGAAAAGAAAATGATTATAATAAAATGTGAACAACCAGCGTGAGATTTGGCTACTCTGAGAAATTATAGAAAAGCATCACTGAAAGAAAAGCTTTTGTTTAATG
This sequence comes from Parascotia fuliginaria, assembly GCA_963082885.1. Classification (NCBI taxonomy): domain Eukaryota; kingdom Metazoa; phylum Arthropoda; class Insecta; order Lepidoptera; family Erebidae; genus Parascotia; species Parascotia fuliginaria. The sequence goes on along the minus strand of OY720181.1, from coordinate 17,516,273 downwards.
TAATACATTGGTTGTTACCACTATTTATAAGTTTGGTTGCTCGTAACGAACTGCTTATAAAACTGCATATAAAAAATATTTTATACCTTAAAATCAATTCAGTAGTGGCATAATTTAGGCTAACAATAACAGTATAATTTTGTTATGTTTTTGTAGAATATTTCTCAATTAACATTGTTCATCTTTCGATTATTACTAAAGTAATATTGTATGTAGTGTGCGTTAAAAACGCTGGTGCCCTAAACACAAGTTAAATCTTAGCCCGGGTACCAGAGTTCATCGTAAATACTAAGTATCATATTTGTGACGTTGTTGATGTATTTTTGTGCCAAATTAAGAAATTAATAAACTATTCTTATTCTTAGTAAAAATTAAAAAAATAGAGTAATAACTGTGAATTTATTAATAAACTAACGTCCCGTCCTGGCTCCACACTTGGGTACTACTCATAACTACATACTCTTGTTTTTTTTTACCAATGTCATAGCGTATCATAGCCAGGTAAAAATTATGTTAGACATAATAGAAACAATACATTTAAAATACTACAAAACGTAATATAATACTATAAAAAGTAAGTTTTCTCGTAGCGCACACTAAAGGACTTTTAACCGGCCTTTTCCAAATCATAGTGCCTAACTTTTGGTTTTTACATTGTAGACTAATTTTGTAAACCAGAAATCTATAACTTTTGATAGTTCTATCACAAACAGAAATCTTTTTTTGGTGATAGGATCTGTAAAAGTTTTGTCGATACCGATTTTAGTGTTTGCAATGTCAATTACGGCTTAAAAACTTTACGAACAGTTGACAAAGCAAGGTCTCTTAGGTTGCCATGCCACTACAACTTGTAGGACATAATGAAGTTTATATTTACAACGCTTAAAAAGAAGAGAACTTCTGGGAAGTATGATAGGAAAGAATTTCCAACTTATTTTAAGTCAGTAAAAAAACTAGACACATTACCACAGCCTCTCAGATCTATAGCCAAAAAAAAACCTAAAAAGCATATAAAACGGAAGTCCAAACCACCGGATACAAGCCCATAAACAAAAACGGGCCAATCAAAACAAATTTGAAATAAAACTGAATCGTAAGGGTTAACCCAACACATGTTTATGAAAGGATTAACAATTACATAAATTAATATACATCCTTTTTATTTAGAAGATACCATGTTTTTATAAGTCCGTGAAATCACTTCCTCTATCATTTGAATGTTTTTCCCGCCATCTGACATTCAAGATGGCCGCCATATGTCGTAGCACGTGTTGAACTGTTTTTGAACGAAGTGTCTTATTATCTTGAAAATATTGTTAACAAAATTTTGCTAATAATTGCGTTTCGGGTAAAATTATTTAATGAAGTGTTTTTACAGTTGCCAGCTTGTTGAAGGTGTGAACGGGTGACATTAGCAAGTTTAAGATTTCTTTTAATTTCGCCGGCTTTGGTTTCTATTAGTAAAGCATATGTATATTTATGTTATAAGCTTTAAAACTTTTTATAATTATGCTTTCTAAAAAGTCTGGTGTCCCTTGTTAGGCGCACGAAATAAAAGTAAGTTACCAAATGCATCATAGTTACAAGTCGTCCCAGCCAATCAATTATCAATACTATTATTTTAAGCAGAAATTCGTTTGTTTGTTTAAACGAGCTAATCTCTGGAACTACCAGTCGGATTTTAAAATTATTTTTGCGTAGTCCAGTTCTTGAGGAAGGTTATAGGCTATGTAACATCACGCTACTGGCGACGGAAGCAGAGCAGTAAGCAAAAACACGGGTGGAACCGCGCCGCGGAAAGCTAGTAGATATCGTTCAATTTGGACTCCCAGGTAAAGAAAGGTAATATATATATTAATAATAATGAAGGTAATAAGAGAGTTAATAGACAAGGAAGGCATAAACACTGACCACCGCGCTTACTGAAAGCAGATTAAGTATTCGTGTTTTCAGGCCTACGTCTTTGTCTCAAAATGTATTTTTTTACAAATACGACTTATTTAGTCAAATAATTTACGTATTGACTATACAAATCGACCTTCAGCTTTGCTTTTTGTTCATGAAGACAGACACGTCCATGTAGTTCCATTTCCCCAGAAACCAGCAAGAAATAGGAAAGAAAACTTCAAATGAAAAATCACGAGTGTAATGTCTTGTCAAAAAAGTCGAAACTGGACACATAATCACGCCACGAGACAAATATATAAAGTTATTTCCAAAAAAAATTACAATTTCTTCAAAGAATCACATCAGGTCTCGAAGCGAGTCTGTTAATTGGCAAAGCGCACGCTCCCCTTCGGCTACGGTCTCTTTGTCTTAACACAATAAATGATATTAAGTATATAACTGAGTAGCCCTAAACCCTCTGTAATTGGAAAACTCCTGTAGTACTTTGTGAATCGGAGTATTTAAATACATTCCTCACACCTCAAGGAAACATGTGTCTTTAAAATTCCATTGTGGAATTGACAAAATTTCTAGAGTTCTGCAGTCAATAAACTTCTCTCTGTTTTATGACAATACTTTAAAAATAATATATCATCATTATCAGTTTTAGATCGTTCATTCCTGGCGTTAAGCTTTTTGCATTTCTCAATTTTCAGCTGCATTATACAAATTATTTAAACTAAACCTGTTGAAAGAAGATCTAAGTTTACAAGTAGGTACAATCTGCTTTTTTTTGTACGAAGGACTAAAATGTAGATTTGGAGAGCTTCCGATTTAAGTACTTATTATTTGAGAAATTGATGAAAATAGTAAATAATAGGTAATGTAAATGTTGACTGTGACATTCTCTTGAAGTGTTGAAATTATCGATTTACTAAGATCATTTTTATTTTAATAATTTGCAGTGAAAGTAGTTTTTACTGGCTGCGCTATTGAAATTTTATACGATTACTAAGTTGTACGGAACACCGCAATCTCATAGTTCAGCTCGAAGTTGATCATACTCTTGCTAAATGATTAGTGATTACTTGTACAAAAGTTTTTCGTTAAATATAGTATTTAGTCTTAGTTATGTACTAATTCGCAGCTTCATGCAAAGTAATAGGTCAAAATTAAGGTTGTTACTTTTAGTTGTACGAGATGCAGACATGGTAACTTTCACAATGTTGCTGAAAAAGTTTGAGCGTATTACCCGTATTACAACGCAGTTAAAGTACCTTTTTTTATTTTTTTTGATTTCATTCACACAACGCTATCTAGCCCCAAATTAAGCAATTATATTTGCTTGTGTTATGGGTACTAAACAACTGATATACTACTTATATACACTTTTTGTTTTTTAAATACATACATATTATAGATAAATTACACCTAGACACAGAACAAACAATCATGCTCATCACACAAAGATTTGTCCTGGGTGGGAATCGAACCCACGACCTCCGGCTTAGCAGTCAGGGTCACTAACCACTAGGTCAACAGGCCAGTCAAATCCTAAAACCTATTACTTTTTTACTTTATACTTATAACAAATATTAACAGTTTATATAATACCTACATAGAAACATTTACCACAGTTCACATGTTGCCTTTTCCTTTTGTAGCAATATGGAAATTGAGGCAGCCTGTAAAGCACACATTTTTACTTTTATTTTTTCTTTACAACATAGAAAGCTGTAATTATTACATATAGAGTTAAGTGTATTGCCTGTGTCACTTTGCATGCTACTTGAAATTGTAACTTACAAAACTTACCAGTTCTTCTCATGGCTCTACTTCGTCAGCGAACTAGCTGTAGGTTAATTTGCTGACATTTTGTAAACTTTGACGTTCATAAGTGTTAATTTAATTAACCTATGTGAATAAATAAATTTTCATTTTCATTTTCATTTATTCTTGATTCTGAAAACTTGCAAATGATTATTTTGGTAAATTAGTCAGTAATTCTACTTATCAGAAATAACGTTAAGTGTCTAAAGAATTGCTGGCTCAATATTGGGGAAGTCGCCGCGTTAAACGGACATTTCACGAATCGGGAACCAAATCCAGAACATGTATTTATCTTTAAGCACGCGACTTCCTTGCTCGTAAACAATTATTGACATTAAGATTTACTTAACGCGTGAAAATATTCTTATTTTGTTGTTTTTGATTATGATCTGCTTGATATACAGGCTGTTGCTAAAGTATTCAAGTTAAACATTCGATTCTAAAGCTCTAAATCAATGTCATGAAATGAGTTATTTTATTGATTAATGATTAATAGTATATGAACGTCAAACCAAAGAAATATTAGTTCATCGGTCAATTCGCTGACAAGGTAATGAAGGCAATCTTTTAATGAAAGCAAATTTTTTTTTTTTTTTTATATTAGCTTACCAAAGTGACTCCACCCCGCGTGATGGTAAGCAGTCAGTGGAATCTAGAAGTGGTGGCCACCATACCATCTTCTGAAACTGCTGGTATGATGGCCTCCATTATGGCGGCTGCGAATGGGGTTAGGGGAAGGGAATGAGGGAGGTGAGGAAAGAGGAAAGGGGGGAAATTGGACCTCCGGCGCTCTCACTCACCGAGCGAAACGCAGTAGTACGGATACTACTACTCTTACGTCGATCTTCTATGAGAGGGTAGTACTTCCCCGGACGATCCGGACCATTCATGCTGTACGAGCTACGCTGTACATTGACCCCGTGAGTGTAGGCCACAGTATTGTACGTCACACTTACTTCAGCAAATAATATAATTTTACTACATTTACAATTTCTTCATCATCAAGACATCTAATTTTATACAATACTAGCTGCGCACTGCGGCTTCGCCCGCGCGAAAATTGCTATGTGTTTAATTAATGTAACTCGGGAAACAGAGCGATTTTTGGGATAAAAAGTATAGCGTATGTCCCGAAACCAAATGTATCTACATACCAATTTTCATCGAAGTCGGTTTAGCGGTTCAAATTTAATATGGTGGTTAAGTATTCTTAAACTTTCTAAATCACCACGCAATTTTTTAGTTTTCTTTCATAAGAACCTTCTCCTGACAATAATAAACACTACAAAAAAGAATTAACGAAATTGATCTAGCCGTTCACGCGTGATGCCATGACCAAGGGAAATAGGGATACATTTTTATATATATAGATTTAGTAGCTAATAAAAGTTTCTAAGGAACTGTTCGTCTACTCATTTCAACAATCAACACAGCATCCTACAAACTCAGAACACATAACAAACAACAACAACACTGTTGGGATACTGCCCCAACACATGCTGAAACCAGCGTGGATCTACTACCGTAGACTGCTGGAAACTATTATTTTAGTCACCAGATAACGTATTACAATTTGTATAAATACAATTTTATTATATGATGTACTATCTGCACACTGCGGCATCGAAAAATGGTTCCAATGTGTTTAATTAATATAACTCGGGAACCAGACCATTTTCGGGATAAAAATGTGTCCTAATCTATAATAAATCTCCGGCACTAAATCTATGTAAGTACATACCAATTTTCATATAAATCGGTGCAGCCGTTTAAGCGCTGAATGGTAACAAGCACACACACAAACTTTTGAATTTATAATACTAGCTGCGCTCCACAGCTTCGTCGGCGCGTATAATGAGTTTTGTATCCCTGGGGGACCCGACCGATTTTCGGGATAAAAGTAGCCTATGCCCGTCTCCGACACCAAATCTATGTAACATAATAATTTTCAACGAAATTGGTACAGTCGTTTAGGCGCTGAGTGAGAGTAAAAACACATACACGCAAACTTTCGCATTTATAATGTTAGTAGGATTTTTGTATTATCAAATTTTTGATGACGAAGCAGAACAGTGACGTGCCGGTTATACTAGTTTGGTTGTCTGGAAACAGAAAAGTTTTAAACTAGCTTCCAAGATGGACGTATTTCCTGATAAAGGTGGCAGACAATCAATAGATGAAGGCGTCTATGGACAGGTTAAAGTGTAACCGATGATGGCATTAATAGTGAACATGACAAATTACTCTGTATTATTATTAATATTTAGTGTATTTGTTAGTACCTACCAAAACTACTCCACCTGATGGTAAAAACAGATAATAAATTCAGGAACCACCAAAATATCCTATTTTTTGCACACTGTTTAAAAATCTGAAAGGTCCAGGAATTGTAGACAATATCACAAATTAAACCTCTTAAGTATCAAAAAATATAAGTAACTGATACAAATATAACACTCTGTACAAGTAGCTGTCTCGTTAGCGTGTTGATTTTAGTGCAAGAGGCGTTATTTTTGCATTATATGACTGTCGGGTTTAAATTACACGGGTGCGGGTTACAATCTCGCGGCCTCCAAGAACGTTGTCCAAGATACTCAAAAGTGTTAAAACACTCATAATTGAAAAGAGACATGAAAAGATTATTATTGTTATGAAATAATTGCGAAGCTTGTTGAGCACATTTAATTTTCTTACCGAATTTAGTGTATAAAGATAAAGATAAAAGATAAAGATAATTTTATTTGTCTGAACATGAGTATGCACACATAGTATACAGGTTGTAGAAATAAAGTTGATTCACAGTCATGTTTTGCCTTTTTTGGCGTACAAATATTATGTGTCATATGTATGGTGTAAGTACTTAGCTTTAAGTTCAAACAAAAGGTACGGGATATTCTCTTCGACAGATTGGCAGAGTCATCACATCAGTAACATAAGTATATGGTATCGTGTATTATATATATTATGTGTCGCAACATACCACCTAAATAGTAAGATGTTACCTAGGCTAACGGCCAGCATTCAAACTGTCACTTGTTAATGTCATTCGTAAAAACAGCAGTTGAATGATTCGGGAGACGTCAATGTGCCTGGGTTCCCTGAACTCACTGCGTTACCAACTGGATCATTCTCAATCTGTGATTACATATTTAAAATACATAGCTATGTAACGTGAATGACTGCATTATTATTCCTTACCTCTGATATCGAGTTGATACAGACCCTCGTTATATATATTTATATTTGTATGTGTGTATATATTGTATGTATATGTGTATTAAGTATAATATGTATTTTAGTTTAAAGGTAATAAACATATTTATCTGTTAATATTTCTTTGAAATTAACTTGCACCTACTTCGTTTATCTCTGCATCACCCAAAATGTCTTTGGCATTAACCATTGTACAATTTTGTGCATACAGTTATAAAATAAATAAATAAATACTTAGCTTTCAAACTCGGACTCATTCATACAGTATGTTAGTTTATAATATATTTTTATATGACGGTAGCTGATCTATTTGCCAGCATTGATCGATTTGACTGCCTCTGTGGTGCAGTGGGAGCGCAAGCGACTGCTGTGCACGAGGTTGTGGTTTCGATCCCCTTAGGAGATAAAACTTTGTGTGATTCTCATATATTTGTTCCGAGTCTGGGTGTACTTTGTATTCGTTAAATGTGTTTGTGAACCCCTTCGCGACACAGAGCTTGTTCCCTAGAGCGGGAGTTACCATTTAAAAAAAAAATGATTTTAGCTTACACTGACCGCACTCTGCGTGAATATAAACTAGTGTTATCTAAGAGGGTTAGACGCAATTCCATTAACGCTATACAAACTCTTGACAAGGTAGCTGTCACTATCACTACTGGTGGTTTCGTGAAACACTTTTTGTCCGCTTAAGAATATGATTGAAAGACTGTGACGTTTGAGGGCCTAGACAAGTGGCATAAATGCTAATATAATAGAATAATAAACATATATGGGATTGACTAGGTAACGACAATGTTGGCTTATGTCAATCCCAACTTTTGTTTGAGCCTTCTAATTTCATTTTGTTAGGAAATCGACTCCGAAATCACAAAGTCGCCAAATGTAAGCTCAGATTCACTATTGAACGAGATAGCTCCCAACACGTATAGGTATAAAGCACAAAAATAAAACCGTTACAATTCTGCGGCTCGGTTGCCAAAACTCCATTCTGTCCAATAAGCGGACACAAAGGGTTGTTGATACAAGTGATGACGTCACAAGCTATGACAATGCGCCCAAATATTCACTCTGTTTGCACTGCCCGCTTTGTTTGTTAAGGGCAAGCACTATATTTGCATTTTATGTTCTTTGGGAGCCAACAGATACCTATAATAGAAAAATAAGTAGGTTAACCAGAAATATGTCTCTGTTAAATTGTTTAATGTTTGCTAGTTAACTTATCTCGGTGGTGAAACTATGCAGAATTTGTGGGTAGGAAGAAAATAATAATAATAATATCACAACACTACTCACAATGATGATGACGATGATAAAATAATTTTAATCAAAAAAAAACCGACTTCGAACTGGAAGGAAACTAAAAAGTTAAAAATACCTTTACTTAGCAGAAAGTAATTTAAATAAGAACTTTATAATTTTGAAGTTGGTGCCAAGTAAAACAATAACTAGGTATCTATAGGTGATATCAATCCTAATTTGCTATTGTAGTTCATAAAGTATTTGCCATCATCAGATCCTGGTTTCCTAATCATGGTACCACATTTGGGATATCTACTTTCCAACAAAACAGAATTATCGAAATCGGTTCATAAACGACGAAGTTATCCGAGTACACACATAAAAAAAATATATACATACAGTAGAATTGAGAAACCTTCTCCTTTTTTTGAAGTCTGTTAAAAAATGATGTAAATGAGTCTCCCACAAAATTTTCTAGCAGAACCTTCATCAGATGGATTTCATTCAAACTTATATTTTTTAAATAAGTGTGAGCTTTCTCGAGATGTTTTCTATACCGATTCGAATTAGTAAAAATTAAGTACTTAATTAATTCATGATTAGCTCTTCTTTTAACCAAAAACTTGTCTCTGAACTAAGATATATATTTTTTTTATTGTATATCAGACAATTAACTAAGATTATTTACTATTAGCAGGAAAGGAGGTCAAGGAAGGCTAGCCCCACTACTTTGTGGGATATTATAGCCGGTAAGAGCGAGAGAGAGAGAGAGAGAGAAATACAGAGAGAGAGAGAGAGAGAGACAGAGAGAGCATTAGGTTATTAACTGCTGAAATAATTAGCTGTAAGAGCTTACCCTTAATGTATCTGTTTATATTTTCAGCGAGTGCTGGTACAAAGTTTGACAGCGAGAGAGGCTGTTTATTGTGAGCCGCGACGAACAGGGGAGCTCAACATTTTATGTTATAAACCTTTTGTTGTTTGTAATCTAGATAGATGGGCCGAAATATATCAATGACTTTGATAATCGCTAACTTCACCTTGATTAGTCTGACAGCTATAACAATAAAAAATGGGAAGTAAACCGGTCTCCGTTTTAGAACATAACCACACCATATTGACAGTGAGTATAGTAGAGATATAGGGAATACGAGAAAACAAACAAGCGTTGCTTACTAAGTTATCACTTTACGCGTGGTCTTAGTATGAAAGACGAGCACAAAATTTGACCCGTATGGGCATCGAACTGCTGTTGCTTAATAATGGCTCTTGCTACTGAGCAGTTAGCTGTTAAGATGACATTTATTATGATAAAGATTCTAAATGGCTTAAAATCGATTATCGATACTTTAATACAAACTAATAAAAAATACTAGATGTCCCCATATGTTATAATATGTTTAAAATATGTTTTGATGTATCCTTCAAGAACTAGACAGTTTTTCTGGATTAAAAGCTGGATTAGCCTATATCCGTCTCCGGCACCGTATCTATCTGCATACCAATTTTTATCGAAATCGGTTTAGCCGTTTATGCGCTGAGTGGTAACAAACATACACACACAATCTTTCGCATTTATAATATTAATAGGATTTAATAAGACTATAATCATCTGTCACACCAAAATGTTGTCAGCTTCTGAATGAAACCACAAAATGATTGATTGTTTTGCTAATTGGTGGACTCATGAAAGCAGTTTGTTAAATGATTTTATTAACTACAATGTGCGGCGTAATCATAATAGTATTAATATTGACTGTAGGTATCTGGTCAAGCGAATAAGTAGGTCACATTACTAATTACTGCTAATAATTACAAACTTGGGATTAAATTATTGAAATTTTAATATACTTTCTGTCTAATGCAATACCAGTAGACATGTCATGAGTTAACAGACTTATTTCTTTCCGATTACAAGCTATATTATTTGTAAAAAAATAGCGTCCCTAGTGTTTCTACTTAAAACTAAATTTAGACATGCAAAAATTTTACTCAGATAACATCGCAAGGCTGAAAAGAAAGAAAGAAATCAAGTGTATTCATACCGTAGTGATAGTGTAGGTAGGTATACACTCCTAGGCATACGTGTTAGGATAAAACGTTAGGTGTTTATATATGTTTTCCTGCTGAAAAATTCTGAACTCCAATTATATGTGTGTCCAAAAAATTCGTGTTTTTTTTGCCAGTAGTTTGTTTACGCCACTAACTGCCTACTGCTTTTGGAGAAAATTTGGACATCAATAATCGTTTATACAACTAGCTCTCGTTGTATAACAAGCTCATTCAGCTACCCCAAGCTAATTTAACTCAATATTGATATTAGATTCATGCCAGATGATGATCATCGCGTGACTTGATCACGCACGTGCCTGTCAAATTGACTCCGGGGTTCATTTCACATTTATCTAAAACTAGGGGAGGATTTAAATAGTTTTGTACATAAATGTGATGGACATACTAGTAAGCTTTTTTAACGGAACAGGACAATCCCGCCCACATGCCCATCACTGTGACTCCTGTAAGCCTGGATTAACAGTGATAACCAATACGATACTTGTAAGTCCCGGGGACTGCTAAATCTACTGTCTTGGATCCCGCAACGAATTTGATCAGAAGTAAAAAGAAGGAGTTGGAAATAAAAATGTCCACTTCCCTCAATTGCAAAGCGAGAGACAAATATATATATAGCTTAACGGTTAAGTAGTAACTGTAATCAACAGACATGGCTTTGTTTACTAAATATTTCAAGAACAAATGCTAGAAGAACACAATTGTTACATTACTGACAATAATGAAAAGAGCATTCGGCTCTCTTACTCGCCGTTTAAAACGCAAGAGTATAAAAGTAGAGTAGTAAGTATAAGAGAGAAACTAATACAACTATAACGTTATGAATAAATAAAACAAAGGAGACTAATACAGAGTGGAGTCACTTTGGTAGGCTAATATAAAAAAAAAAAAAAAAAAAAAAAAAAAAAAAAAAAAAAAAACATACATTTTACCATACATTTTTGGGCTCAAATGTAATAAGGTAAAACTTATGTCAATTAAAAACTAGTGTATTAAATAACGTTCTCTGAAAATTCTGGACATTTTGACAATCTCAGTGAAAAGTTAACTAGGTCAAAAGATTTGGTGTAAGTAAGGTTATAAAATATATACCTCTGTTAAAAAACCCTTTGATTATGTGATTTAATACAAAAGTGCTAGATATATAAATATAAAGGAACCGTTCATGTAATAAATTTCAATATTTCACCAACCACTGTCCGCATAAGAGTGTGTACACATAATTTCCAGCTCATTGGTCACGTGTGGGGTGTCATCCCCTCAATAAGCTATAAATTATCGTTTGGTACTGTGCCACTCAACGCGTAATCAATTGAAATTAATTTACAATTTCTGATAGCCGTGAATAATTTTACAATTTTTTTTTAAAGCAGCACCTTTAGTTGTTAACGAAGATATGAACTGATGATAAGTTATAACGGAAACCTATGGACATGGATGTGTTTCAGCATTGAAAAAATAATGCTACGAAAATACAAGTACGTAATTGTAGGTAGATGGAATGAGAAAAATAAGTAAGAGAATAAAAGAGGTCATTGGGTATCAAGCTCCCTCTTGAAAGAAACGCATTTTTTACTTTATAGTTTTAAACAAATAAACAAATTTTAAACTGATGAAACTTGAATTGTCTAACAGTGTTGAAATAGATACTCATTTGCAATACAATAACGGAATTCAAACTCGGAATTAGTTCCAAATAATTAACCTCTTATCGACGCGTGCGCACCCCACTTGGGAAAAAAATAAAATAAAAAAAGAACTCGTCGTATTCAAATTAACAAAACATTACCGTGTATTCCTGGTTCAATTATTTTCTTTTCAAAGCGCACCCTATATTTCTAAAACACAGTAAAAAAACATCTTTATCCCCATCTAAATAACGTTAAATTTTCTTTAACAGTATTTCAACAATAAAAGCCAAAGTAAATTGAGCTGTATATTTACATTATTAGAATCGATATTTCTTTGAAGTTGATTTAGTAACGTCGGTTGCATTGATGCAAGTAGACACGAAGAAAAAAGGTGGCACGCGCCCCGACGTACGCGCAACTACGGGGTATCTTCCCTAACAATCGTAGGGTTGATTAGTGATGTAATGGAACTCGATAGTATCGATAGAGTATAGTAGTGATAACTTGTTTTTAACTCTTCATAACAAACTAACTCTATCCATAGAACCTTATTAGATTGTTCTTTTAACGTGATAAAGACAGTAGCGTGGAATTAAGTGGGTAGTAAGGCGAGTTTCGTTATGTGAGTTAGAGAGCTGGTAGCACATTTATTTTTACTAGCTTACCGCAGCGTTGTTTTACCGGCCTCTTTGGTTACTGCTCTGCTCCTGTCGCCAGTAGCGTAATTACATAGCTTGTAACCTTCCTCGAGAACTGGGCTATCATACGCAAAAAGAATTATTCAAATCAGACTGGTTTCATAGTATAAATGATTCCTTTTTTAAGTTGCCTAATGCTTCACCGACATACTTGATTCTGTTTACTTTGCATTATTTTGGTAATACTTGGGAAACTCAGACATGCCTGTAGGTTAGAAGTAATCACTCACAATCAAATAAGATGCTTGCCACTTGAAGTTGTTTAAAACCCGTCAAAAACCTAAATTCATAGTTCATTTTACAATAGTCTTAGGGCCTAGACAAGTGGCATAGATTTCTATTCTATTTATAGAAAAATAAAAAAATGGGATTGACATAAGCTTACGACAATGTTGTCCAATACATTTTGTAATCTATTCTATGAATAGAATTGAAATCTATGCCGCTTGTCTATGGCCTCTTATTACAATAAACATCGATAGAATACCCTCGTATTGTCCCATTACAGCGCTCGCAGCTCGTGTCACAAGGCGGCACGCGCAGGTGATGTTCCGCTTCGCACGTCGCACGCTCGCGATGCCCACTGCCCACTCCCACACCTGGGCAGATTAGGATTTGTGATAATCAACTTGGAATTTATTTAACGTATTTTTTTATTGAGGTTGCATAAATGAAAGTGTTTTCTTTGAATAATAGTTATACATATTATTATTATAGCTTTTTTATTACCTACAGTGACAGATAAGCCAACAGCCCACCTGATGGCAAGAGGTAGGTAACTGTCGTTCATAGAGTTCTGCAATGCTAAAGGCTCTACGAAGCCACTACCTACCGTGATATTAACAATTTAGTTAGCTGAATAACTAGTTTGAATAATTTGTTATTACATTCATAAGGCGGTGGTAGGCAAAACACATAAAACTGCCAGCAATTTCCTATGTTAAAACTGTCATTAGGTACTCCGAATGCCTCCAAAATCTGGCGATTATGATAAAATTCTGCAAATGTATACATACACTTGTAATACCTTTTCTGAAACATGCATGATGATTATTTTGATGATGGTTATTCCAAGCAAATTTGCGTAATAAGACATTAATGATATTCGTATTCTTCAAAATGTTCCAGTATTCAATTTACCCAACGTTTAGCCAAACAAAAGTCGATAATGCGTTCGTATCCATCAAATCAATTGCCTGAGGTGAACGAACGATCTTAAGAGTTCTTAAAAGCTCATTCATAAGCTTTAATTTGAGTCATTAAGGTATTAAAGGAACCTGTCTCTGCTCGTACCGCCCTTGTTAGAATAAACGTATATTGTATTCTTGAGGCTTAAAGCGCAAATCGAGATATCTGTTAAAGCTTAAAGAGATTATCTAATATCACGATAGGTAGTGATCTATGGTCAATTATAGTTACCACTTACTATTGTAGTTTGTTGTTGACTTGTATAATAATGTAGGTAATAAGAAATAGATCTCGTTAGTTTCAATATATTCATAAAATAAATAATATGTCCTACAGGTAAGTTATGTTTCTGAATATATATCTTTCGGCCTGTATTATTTTTTTTTTATTTAAACTTTATGCACTACGTGTACATAGGAGGGCTTAATGCCAAATGGCATTCTCTACCAGCCAACCTTTAGGTGATGCAGAGATGATTGTGGTAGGTGCACGTTTAACCAAACAAAGAGTATAAAATAAACATACATAAATAAATTTGTATTCATATATTATACCATACATATATACTTAATACACACTATAATATATAACTATACTATAAATATATATAAATAAATATATACATATAAATAACCTTATTATAACATGAAAATTAATGATGTGATGACTCTGCCAATCCGTCGAATAGAAGTTCCCGAACTTTCAACTTGAACTTGTAGCGATCTGTAACCATCCTGACTTCGAGAGGAAGCGCGTTCCAAAGTAATACTGATTGAATGAAAAAGGAAGAGTGAACGAAGTCAGTGGTATGAGAGGGACATGCTAGAAGAAGATTATTAGAGGAGCGAAGATTTCTGTCATGAGTTGAACATAAAGGTTGAAAATAGGGAGATAAATAGCTAGGAATTGAGGAAGAATGTAGAAACGAAAATAGAGTTGTAAGAGCACGCGAATTTCGGCGTTGCCGTATGGGTAACCATTTTAGCTCAGCACGATAAGAAGAAATATGATCATATTTACGAAGATTAAAAATGAATCGAATGCAGTTATTTATCGTAGTAGAACTAACTTGCTATACATTGAGCAACAAATTACACAGTGCTCTACAAGTATTTTATTTATTATGATTTATTAATTGCAGATTAAAAGGCAAGTCTTTATAAAAATGAAATTCTACTAGCTAATCCGACTCGACAGTTTTCTTTTCAAATTATATTGCCTACTAGCTGACCCGGCGAACTTCGTTTCGCCTAACAGTCAATCAACATAACAAAATAAGAACTCATAGCCAAATCCATCTAATTAACTTATTTTGAATTTAAAATACCATAGATTAAAAAAGGTTAGTGTAACCTGAATTTCACAATTTTTAATTTTTCTTGTCCTTTATAGCTAATACGAGATATTACGAATGTTTTCGTAATGACGTTCTCAAGTGATACTTTTACCAACAGTATTTTATATAGTACCTATTGTTAGAGTTTATATTAATTGTGTTTTTCATTCCGTTCTGTCTTTGTGGTTAGTTCAGGAAGAGAAAGGACTCTCTTAGTAAGCAGTCTTTGTACACAAATTATACGGTCAAGTTATAATAATATATCAGTACTGGGAAAGTTTTTGCGGTTAGAAAACGGTGTTTTATTCAAAATCGAAACGTTTTTTGCAACTAAGTGTATTTAAGAGATCTTATAGGTGAATAGCAGGCTGTTAGCCGCAGCTTCGCAGCTTGAATGTCGATTATCGCATAAAATTTAATTTCCGCTAAATACAAAGTTTCATGATTTTATCTTCTACATTGACGATTTTTCATTAAAACTTTTATCCCCTATTTCAACCCCTTCAAGACATTTCTTCACGATAAATTCGTCTAGTCTATTTTATAATAAATTTCATCAAAATCGGTTCAGTGGTTTAGGCGTAAAAGTGTAACAACAGACAGGACAGACAAAAAAAGTTGCGCATTTATAATATTAGCATGGATTAGGTATTACATGACTTAGTAATGCCTTCAGGTACCATTTAAAACAGTAGTAACAATATAATATTATACTAAAACTTTAAGTTAATCTGATTGAAAGAATTACGACTGGATCCACTATGGATATGGATATCCACTGGATAAGGAATATGGACATTTATTTATGAGATATTAATAGCACATTAATTATTTATGAAGGTAAATATTAAGTCTTAACTATCTAAAAATAGGAAAGTGAGTGAAAATGGCCTAGTGCACCCGCTATGTTGTTCGAATCCGAGCAAGTACCAATGTGATTTTTCAAATCATAAGTACTTTCTAAGTTTATACTGGTCATTTCTGACTGACGGTGAAGGTAAACATTTGAGGAAATCTGGACTCAAAAAGTCTGAATTGCCAATCCGCCTTGAGCAAACGTGGTGATTAATGCTCATGCCTTCTCTATTTAAGAAGAGGCCTTTGCCCTGCAGTGGAACAGTAAACAGGCTGGTATTATTATAATTATTATTATCTAAAAATTAAGTGACATTTGTTTCAATTTACTCAATTAACTGCTCCGGTGGTACAGTAAAAGTACGAGACTGCTGTGCAAATTGTGGGTTCAATTCCCAAACAGAACCAAACTTTAGATGATGGCTGTACTTTATGCCCGTAAATTGTTCTAGGTCCTCTGCAATACAAAGCTTATTTCTTATTGCAGACGTACTAGGGAATAAACTTTACAAGCAGTCTTTAAACAAATTCGATGATGCCGATTTCGAGAGCGTTCACCTTCCATACAATGTAACCCTTACTTACAAACGCAAAGCGGCTTAAATTTTGATTTCAATTAACCTGTTAAACGATGATATTCACTTAACAAAAGGATTAAATTAGCTCTCGTGTATGCTAATATTTTATACACACGATCATAAACAGACTATTGTAGTAGCAAGCGAGCGGCGCCGCGGGCGACAACTAAACTATACGCGCGTGTCCATTTTGTTTAACAACACAGAGTAAAACACCACAGAGATATCCGTATTAAAATATAAAAAAAAAGATTTACATCTGTTACGCAGCACTTCCTAGAGCTTATAGTTAGCTTATGTCAATCCCAAAAAAATGTATGGGTTTGACATAAGCTAACGCCAACATTGTCGTTAGCTTAAGTCAATCCCATACATTTTATAATCTATTCTATGAATAGAATAGAAATCTATGTCACTTGTCTAGGGCGTCTGTAAAGAAAGAAGGCGTGAACTAGAAGTCGCAAGTTAAGAAAAAACTCACTTACGTCATTTAACTTTGGAAAACCTTTTACAAAACTTTTCCTATCAAAATTTCTGCATGCTTAACAATTCTGCTACACTATAGATAAACGGTGTATTAAATTAAATAAAAGTGCATTTAACAAGTTTTAAGAAAATGCACCTGAAATACTTATGTTAAAACCGTTAATCCTTTAACAAACAAACATCATTATTCCTTAAATATACAAAATTATCGACCAGATAAAACATTTAAGCTACAGGTCCTTCAAAAATATGCAATAGGAAAGTTACTTAAATTCTCTGAATCGTCACTAATCTATGTTGCACAAATTAGCTTGACGTAAGCGACACGCGCTCGATTCGCTCAGACTCAGCACAGGCTTGTGCAACACAGAACTGTGCACAGACCACCCAATCTCTAATTCAATCATAATTATAATACAAAAAATACTATAGTGCTCGTCGGGTTTTGCTTACTCTATTTATCCTTAAAAGGTCTATAACAGGGTCGGCAACGCGCTAGTGATGCTCCTGGTGTTGCAAGCGTCCATAGGCTACGGGAACTGCTTACCATCAGGCGGGCCGTATGCTTAGTAAACATTTTCTAAGAGAAGAGGAAGATTAAATAAATGGAGTGGATGGTTTCCGTGAAGGATAAAATTAATAAAAAGGGAGTGTGTGTTCAAATAACAGCTGATAATAAACAGTAACCATACAATACAAGAGGAAGAAACTAAAGGAATGGAGTGGATGGTTTCCGTGATGGATAAAATAAAAAAGAGAGTGTGTTTTCATATAATAAAGAGTAACCTATTTAAACCTAAGTTATGTATAAATCTTGCTTCCGGGAGTATTTTAAAACACCTCCAAACTTCTACCTTGCAGAAAATAAGGAAATCCTGCAAATATCTATGACAAAACTTCGCGTAAATATGAATAATGTTTGTATTCCGTGGCAAGAAATTAATTGTTTAATACAGGGACAGTTGAGACGTGAAAAGTGACAAACAAACAAAATGACAACCTATTATATATTACTAGCTGTTACCCGCAGCTACATTGCCCACGTAAATGTCAGTTATATCGCATTTTTCAAACTAACTTTCTTCCTATGTTTCAATCCCTTCAAACAATTTTAAGAGATAAAATATAGCCTATGATGTTTTTCAAGATCTATTCTAACCCTATACCAAATTTCATCATAATCGGTTTAGTGATTTCGGCGTAAAAACGTAACCGACAGACATAGTTACTTTCGCATTCATAATATTAGTATGAATAGTATGGATATATTTATCAGTAGTAAAAACGAGGCGCGCTCCACGTTATAACTTAATTCAACAAATCAAATTAGCCAAATGGTTTCTTCAGACTATTAGGATATCAAATAGATTTCGCAAGATTAACTTATTATAGATTTACATGATCAATCCGTCGAGTTAAGTCCACGCAAGGATTGTAGAAACTTAAGGTTTATAAGACCTCCCTGATAACAAAAGTGCTTTCACTCGGGTGGTCTGGATAATCGGCTATTTTAGCAATCTGAGTTCTGTTAACTATTAATTGATTGATTTTTTAGTCGGTATACTAAAATATTATATATCTTACTCAGAAAGAAATGAGTGTGGTTCGGTGGTACTGTGTACAGAATACCACGAAGAGGTCTCGGGTTCGATCTCCTGGTCGGTTAATGTGTTATTGAGTTTTTCTCAGTATTAGCCCGGAGTCTGAAATTGTGCCCGATAAATAGCAACAGGCCCCTGTTACATGCGACAAAAAAATGGCGAAAAGTGGGTGGTTACACCTATGCCTACCCCTTCGGGGATAAAAAGGCGTGATGCTATGTATGTATGTATGTAGAAATAAATCATCGGCAGGAAAGCTGAGCTTCTAAAATAAAAATGAAACCCATGTTAGTATTTTGGCTTAATCTTGTGCAAAAGAGGCGTCGTTTTTATAATATTCGTTGCTCTCTTTATAAACTAAAACCTTATTGTTGTTAACAACATAATAATTTAAAATTAAAGCCTCCTTGACCGGATATCTTCACGACGTCGCACCGACAGGTACAAGCAGGTTTATTTCAGCGACACACCGGAAACTGTCTCGATGAACGGCAGTGTGTAAGCTTCGGACAAATTACGCCACTTCCGGATAAAATGGCCGATCTTTTGAGAGATTTATGCCGTGAGAACATTTCGTATATTATTTTGTTTTGTAAGTTATTATAATCTTTTGTTAATCTTTATTCAGATATAAGTGTTCTGTGGTTAAAGTACTTGGTTTTTTATTTTCATGTGCAGTGAACGGACTGCCTCTGTGATGGAGCGGTACTGAGTCAGTATTCCATTCTCATACGGGACAATCTTTTTTATTATTTATAAGTTTTTTTTTTTTTATTACCTACAGTGGCAGACGAGCCAACAGCCCACCTGATGGTAAGTGGTAACTGTCGCTCATAGACTTCTGCAATGCCAGGGGCTCCGCGAAGCCGCTGCCTACCGTGATATTAATGCTCTCTTCAAACCTCGTTTGAAGAAGGACATGTCATAGTCCACTGTAATCTAAAATAAAATATCTACTATAGCAGTTTAAGAAAGAAATGATCTCTCGCCTAGCTTATACATATTAGTGTGTTTGGTTTAATTACGCATTGCAAAGTAATGTCAACCTTATCAGTCTTTAACTAACACTAATATAAAGTAGAAGAGTTTGTTTGTTTGAACTCGGTCTCTGGAACTACTAGTCCGATTTGAAAAATTCGCAAATTATAGCCCAGTTCTCGAGGAACGTTATAGGCTGTGTAACATCACGCTACTGGCGACGGGAGCAGAGCAGTAGACATAAAGAAAGAAAACCTAATTACCTATAAGTAATTTACATTACCATTAGAATACAAAGTAAACCCTTACATTCTCATAAAAACTACATCGACTATTTTAAATTGACCCCTACTGTGTTAAAAAAATTTTGTGACATTTTTTCTAAAATAAAACTCTTTTTCTAAAAAGGGTTATAGTTTATATCATTTTAAGTAGTTTTAATTTGTCAACCGTAACAAAATTAATATTAAATGTTAAATATAATATGTTAATTTAATATTAAATAATATGTCCCAAATGGGTTTCCTATCATCGGTATAATAATATGATATACGACGTATTTCGTTTCCCAAGAAGCTCTCCCTGTGGGATACTTTGGGCTACCTACGATTAAAATGTCGTTTGGTTAAAATATAGATAGGAATGATAGATATGTATGTGATAAATATTTTAATAGTTTATAATTGAAAGAAATATGGAGTGTCGATTTAAAATTCTAACTGTTGCCAAAGATTTATTTATGTTTTATGAAAAGACATTGTAATGTTAGGCAACGAGCTTTGATGCTAATGCCTTTCTATTTAACTGTGTGAACTTGTTCACTACTGGTCACAAGAAAGCTGGTCAAACGGAGCAGCCATAATCACCACGTTTTATTATTCGTGACGTCAGTAGGATTATATTTATTAAAGAATCCCAAACACTGCAATAACGCGACTACGAGGTGAATACACTAACAGTAACCATACAAATAGGTAAGCCCCTCCAGTTCATCCATATTCTTTCTTCTCTAGTTCATTTTTAGTCTTTTATAGTTCACCTATCTTTAACATTACGACAACAGTAACAAAATTAATAGTGTTCAAAAATGAACAGCGCTCCTGGTACTTACTCTGAGAACTATTTTTTACACGAATAATAGCTTTCAGCTGTTACCGATGAGATAACAATGTAACTACGTTAACTAATGTAAAAAATCTTCTAAATTTATTAAGAACTTTTAAATATTTTTTTATTTTGAGTTATAAATTAATAGAAAAGATGTAAATCTGCAAAAATATTTTTTGACACTTTACAACTTAGCCTTTCTCACGCTTAACCAACAAATCATCTATCTTCTAATTTCAGATAACCAAATGAAACCATACACTGCCTACTTTATAAAACGAGCACGAACCTGTCTATACATCGATAACTTGATATTAGTTAATTTACGAGCTTCTGCAGTGAGTTTGAATCTCGACATCTCACCCATGATTTGTGGAGAGAGTATAAAAATGATGCAGAGGTCACAAATAATGCGTCGGCGGTTTGTCGATGTCGGGAAGTGACGACCCCACCCCGCCCACTAGCGAAGTATTTACAATCTTTGAGTCGTATATACTAGGGCAGTCAGTCTACCAAATATCGGCGGTCAAACCGTTGCAAAATAGGCGACAGAAAAACAGACTACCGGAGGACGGGCAGCAGTGTCCTGTGATTGGAATGCTGCCATTGCGATCTCCAATCCGCCTGCCAAGCGTGGTGATTATGGCAAAAGCCTTCTAATGAAACAACACCATAAAATGATGCAGTTTCAGGTAAAATGCAGCTTTGAGAAACTAAATTTCTTTTTTTAAAAGATAATAACGTTATTTATAGAATGTATATAAGTCTCATGTCATAGCGGGTTTTAAAAACATAAATATACTTCATTTATACAGATATATTTTGTTCTGTGTATGAATCAAATCCACAATACAAGAAGAACAATATAGTTACACGCACACCCTATGCGCGACCGAGTCAGTACCTATTTAAAAAAATAAAATTCTATTTTTTTTTTTTTATATTAGCCTACCAAAGTGAATCCACCCCGCCTGATGGTAAGCAGCCAGTGGAATCCAGAAGTGGTGGCCACCATTCCAAAAGCCATCGTTTTAAACTGCTGGTATGGTGGCCTCCACTATGGCGGCTGGGATTGGGGTTAGGGGAAAAGAGTGAGGGAGGTGAGGAAAGAGGAAAGGGGGGAATTGGGCCACCGGCACTCTCACTCACCAAACGAAATGCAGTAGTACGAATATTACTACTCTTACGTCGATCTTCTATGAGAGGGCAGTACTTCCCCGGACGATCCGGCCCATTCATGCTGAAACCAGCGTCGATCTACTACCGTAGGTCCGTACCGTGATTCGTCATTAAATAAGTCAATTAAATAAAATATCATTATTATTGTCTCAGGAATTTCATTTAACAATTCCATTTCTATCTTAACATCAGTATCTCACCTGTCTGCTACAACTCTATGACAATCTCCACAACCGCAGAGAACCACCATTATTTTCCCATAAATCAAATAACTTTTTTATAAAATCGACGACAAATATAAAAATGTCAAGCGTCGCCGCAGAATAAAAGATGTCCATATTTAAAAAGCCGTTTGAATCCCATATAAAATTTATTTCGGTTTTCAAATTCAGAATAAATTTTGTGTCACCTGCGCCGACGCCACCGGAAGAAGAATGTATCGCTCTCTCGTTTTCTTGTATAGCGTTGTCTGTTTCTATTTTTGTATTTTATTGTATGTTTTACTATAGAGATGCGTATCACGATAATCTTTACGCTAGTTTTATACGCAATAAATTACTGTAGGCAAAACTATAGTGATCAATACTTAGATAATATTGTAGTAATTTGTAGTTTGTGTTGACAGGTGAAGAAAGTCTTTTTAGAAAACAATATTTAAACTATCAAGTTCAAAAAGAATTGAATTGCCAAGAAGTTCAGAAGTTTGCAAATCTAAATCCATAACCACCACGCTTGGTAGACGGGACAACAGATAATATTAAGTACGCAGATAACACTGATGCTATCTGATAATCATTTAGCCCTCTCATACGAGACCTGAGGTAGAGTAGGTAGTACCATATTCTAGAATATTCTAGATCTATGGTCTACGATCATAACGGACATATGAATGTAAAAGACAAGAAAATCAATATCACAAAACTAAAAGAATTAAACTTGAATCGTTAATTTGGCAGTCGCACTCAACTCATTCCTTAAAAATAATAAATTATTCCATCACCTTAAATAATTATATCCTTTTCATATCAGCGTCCATAGAAAAGCGTTAATTATTGGTGGAATTAAGTTGGTAAAATTCCTGTGACGCATTTAAAAGTGGAGCTTTTTATGAATATATAAAAAATAGACATATTATATTATTAATAAATAATTTTAAAATGTAGTTTGATAGTTGTTCTGCGATCTTCGTATGTAGGTGTAGTGACGACCTCATAGTGATTGTCAGGGCAAACTGTGGATGATAGTGGCTTGGGATCGGACAAGTTGGCAAGTTGAATGCCTATCTTCAGTAGTATATGTTCTTGATCTTCAGTATATATATATACATATTATACTGCTGCTATAAGCACGTTTTATAAATTGTCGCCACATTGGTACGCAGTCGCGGTAATTTAATCAGGATAAGTGATTAGTTCTTATATTGGCAGCAGTATTGCAGGAAACTGGATGATCTGTCGTATAAAGGTTTGATTGCTATCATTTGATTGACTGATTCTTCTAGTAAAATATATACACCTTAAAATGTATAGGCCAAATGTATGTGGTGTCTCAGAGTAGGTATGTCCTTGAATTTTAGATAATCTATGCAAAATTATACCCTAGCGCAAGATTTGTAAAAAAGAAATTCAAGAATTAAAAGCACTGAATTAAAACGCACGATCGACTTGTATCAATTACAACTGATAAGAAGATTGAACTTAATCTTTATTCGATGTACGATGCAAGGCAGGATACGTTGCAATTATTCTGTCTGAAGATTTAAATGCAAGTGAAAATTCACATTTAGGTTTGTTGTTTGGTAAATTGTTGTAAGACCTTGAAACTGTTTTATTTATAGGTATGTTAAGTTTAACTTGTAATATGTATCTGTTAGATCAGAGTTCATATTTTAAAGATCTCGCATTATAAAATTAGTCCTGTGACGCAGGAGACAAAGATATATTTACCAAAATGCATCCAAATTCTCAAAATATTTTTTGTGGATTATTAGAATAAATATTTGTCTCTAGTGGCACCCAAAACGAATACGAACCAGCTTAGGTCGCTTTTACTAATGTTTTGTTATCTGAGATTTACTTACTTTTAAAGACCAGCGCTAGTTACCTACTTGAGTTTAAAATATTTCCGCTTTTAACGCTGCAAATATTTGCTTTCTTTTTTTTTTATTTACTACACTAAATTCTACATAAACTATCGTTATCCCTATTCTTATACAATATACAGTACTTATGGTAGTTTACGTACGAGGATTTGAAACAAACGAAACGAGCAGATATAATTTTCTCGTAGCTTTTTTAGGCTGCCTGATGGAAAAAGAAATAATGGTTTTAAACAACACCCATTCGGTAGCTAAAATGATGTATGATATAGTTGTTTAAATTAATTCTGGAAACGGAAAAAGGCGGAGTTCTCATCATCAATACAGACTAAACTAAAAAACCAAAACCTTTTTTGTACTTATAAGGCTAATATTTCCTTAACTGAATCATGAAAAAGTAAAGTAAATTAAGATGATTAAAAAGGTAAAACCTCTTAATTAAAAATGAATTATATCATCTATACAAAATTATTATAAATCAAATTATTTTTTAATAGTCCGCAGGAAGTGACTTTTGGAAAAAACGGTGATGTTTTAGTTTCATGCTATGAAAATTCGCAGTGCAGGATTTTTTTTATTAAAATGAGTCTGCTGGGTGATAAGCACTCAATATAAATGAAGTCTATGAATATCTATGAGGACACCAGCCTATTCGCAAGTGAGTTCCAACTTACATATCAGTAGCCTCGTCGGAAACCAGTTTCAGTCAAGTTGGTCTAAGTTGTGTATGTACTAATGGTAGCAAAATCGATGTCCTAAAAAACATATATTATATTTTTAAGGCATGATTACAAATCTGGTTGAAGGTTTTGGAATTACACGCATAATATACATACACCTTCAGGAAAACAATCCTTAAACGATAGTAAAAACCATATCAAAATAATTGTGTAGTTTAGAAGAAGTCTGATGAAACAGATAGTAGATAGATAGATAGATAGACAGATATTTGACGGTAGTAGATCCACGCTGGTTTCAGCATGAATGGGCCGGATCGTCCGGGGAAGTACTACCCTCTCATAGAAGATCGACTTAAGAGTAGTAGTATCCGTACTACTGCGTTTCGTTCGGTGAGTGAGAGTGCCGGAGGCCCAATTTCCCCCCTTTCCTCTTTCCTCACCTCCCTCATTCCCTTCCCCTAACCCCATTCCCAGCCGCCATAGTGGAGGCCACCATACCAGCAGTTTAAGACGATAGCTTTTGGTATGGTGGCCACCACTTCTGGATTCCACTGACTGCTTACCATCAGGCGGGGTGGAGTCACTTTGGTAGGCTAATATATATAAAAAAAAAAAAAAAAAAAAAAAAAAAAGATAGGAGTAAACAGCCATAATATTTACTAATCATGAACATGTCTCTGTTTATACGTTAACAATTTTTACAAACTTTCATACCCTATTTCAACCCATTTTAGCCATTGTTTCGCGAAGATAGCCTATGTTATTCCCCAAGGTCTAATCTATCTCTATTCCAAAGAAAGTAAAATCGGTTTAGTTAGTGGTTTAGGCGTGAAAGGGTAACAGACAGAGTTCTTTCAAATTTATAATATTAGTATGGATGTCTATCCAATCACACCTCCTTCTGCTTGAAGGTAAGCATTCTGAATCTTTGTATAGACATTTATAAGTACCTACCTAACAAAAGACGGTGCAATACAAAACAACCTTTTGAAATGCAACGTACTTATCTATACAAACTTAATCTATGTAAGATTTGACTATTGAATTCAGAACGTGCTTTATGCGCTGCCCACTTATTGGTGGGCTGTTAACCAATCAGATGCTCGTATTCATAGAACGTGATGCGCATGCGCGAGTAATGTCATAGGGGAGTTTTTATGTAAAGAGTACCCATTGAAGATCATAGACTTGTTCTTTTTTTTAAACGGTAAATGGAGGCGGTTTATGAATGAAGTAATACGGATTGAAGTTTATATACTTCTTCGGTGGTCTATGTAGTACTGTACTGTAAGGCACTCCGCATCAAGGGTTCGACACCCGGGTCGAGTAAAGTGATTTTGAGCTTTTAATTTAAATAGCTCGAAGTCTGGCTATGTGTGTGTGTGTTTCTCTCAATGTAAGCCGTGATCAGACCAGATTAAGTACGACTTAGCCATAAATGTTTTTGTAGAGCAATACTCATGAAATTACCAAAAATTATTTTGAGCTTTTACAGAATCTGGCAATACCGGGAATCTAAGAAACAATACTGTATGAGTAAATAATACTTTCGAAAAAAAAAAACAAGAATACATCGAAAATACATAAAACATAAATTTAAATTTAAAGTTTAGATTTTAAATAGTCAACAATTTTGAGTTGTTTTTTTAACCTCGGCACTACTCATCATCATCATCATATCAGCCAAAAGACGTCCACTGCTGGACATAGGCATCCCCCAATTTTCGCCACCGTGGCCGGTCGTTTGCCGCCCTCATCCATCGGTTGCCCGCCACCCTTATAAGGTCGTCGGTTCACCTTGTGAGGGGTCTGCCCACGCTGCGCCTACTGCGTCGGCACTACTGCCTGGCACTATTTCTTTAAATTTTCTTTTTCTTAGCTTTCATAAATTCTCACAATAAAACCAGTACCTTTATATTATCATGCAAAAAAACGGAATCGATCAAATTAAAAATCTAAGTGACATACAGACATACATAATGATAGCTTATCACATCTACAACGATGTTGCAAAGAATCGCGTATGACGGTGCACTTCTGCAAAACTGAAATGACCCACTTTAGTGGCAAAAAATTATAACAGTCAACATACTTTAAGGAAATATGTACTCTGAAATCATGAGTAAAAAGGTCAAAATTGCAAAACAGCGTTTCTCATTTACATCACTTTATCCATAAGAGCGCGATGTGTCAAAATTTGACATTTGACATCCGAAATTAAGAGGCAACGGACGTCTCTGTTAAAAAGTAGACGGAACCCATAATTACATTCACACATTATTTTTTTAATTATACAGCGGTCCAACTCTGTTATTATTAAGTTTTTTAATTTTTGAGTAAAACGGGTAAAGAAATTATAGTTTTGTTTGATCCAATACTTGGTTATCCGTTTGTCTATGTATAAGTATAAATTATGAAAGATAGAGGAAGAGAGATATCAAATTATAATATTGATAATAATACTGTAGTGTTGAATATTCTCAAGATGCTTTGCGAGAGTCTTAATGATTTTGAATTAAAAGTCACGACTAAACTTATGTAAGCGTAAATGTAAAATATAAAAATATACATTTAAGTTTCGGATATTATGAACTTTTTAACGCAAACCTATTGTCATAGGTAACCGATCTACCGTTAAACTTAATCAATCCAAAACAGTCTTTAAAAGTTCAGGTGAGAAATACAAAAGTACTTTTATTTTTTTTTTACTACAAGTTGTATCAGTTAAGAAATCAGCTGTTATACGTAGCCATTCCAATGTATGCAATTGTAGATACCTAGTTTAGATAACAATTGCCCTATTTCTCTTTAAATCCTATGTCACCCACCGGACACCCTAGACCATCTGTCTTACCAATCGTTAACTCTAGCTATAGTCTTATCACCGAGCCATAAAGTCTAAATTTGTCTGTAGTTTGAGATTTTAAGCGCAAATTCTGTTGGTTTTAGAAACAGCTGCTCAATTTGCATACCCCTGAGTCTTGATTGATTGTTCTGTCACTCGGACGATGTAACCCTTCATATGTTTTCAATAGAGGGAAGAAAGTGAACGGTCATGACTGCAACGGGCAAGGGTGTACGAATTATGGGTGGTAAGACAACTGATGAACAAAACTTTAGAATTCAAAAATAGAAGGAAGAAAATAGCAAAATTATAAGGCTTACTTCTTTATAAAAAGGTTACTGAGATTAATATCGAATAATCAGGATCACGCCATCACATGAAGGGTCAGCAGCGAAATCAATTAACACAGAACGGGCAGACGAACCTATTTATGAATTCCACCACTGTGATCGTCAAACCGCCAACAAAGCATGGCGATTACGTCAAAAAAAACATAAATGCATCAACATGCAATCATTGTCACAAAAGTCTAATATCCTAAATGTTTTAAAACTGATCCTAATCTGAATAATTCTAATGAAAATTCACATTAAACTCATATTAATAGGATTTTAAGAACTAATTATTTTTATACTTACACAGCAAAACTTTTTACACAATGTCAGCCAAAAACTGAGCTACAACTACTGCCTTATCAGCAGCGTTTATTAGATCCTTCTGCGTGCAGTTCTTCTAACACGCAGGGCACAATATCAGGTGCACCATGGTTTAAGGATTGGCATTACACTTGCACTCTAGCCAATCATTTAATAATTCTAAAATTATCAGATAGTAATGGCCTTCTAACCCGTGGTTAAAATTTATTGCAATGAAGTTAACTTTAGAAAAGAATATTAACCTCCAGTCTCTGAAAAGCTGATCAGTGAAAAATTAACTAATCACCTGTTCAATCTCATGATAAGTATCTAAAAATGTATTATTAATTAGTTACTAATTAGATTAAATTAAACTAATTATTCATGTTTTTAGCAACCTAATGGGTACTTCACATGAGATTTAACAGGTGATTAGTTAAATTTTTGTTGATCAGCCTTTCAGAGACTGGGCGATAGTCTGTCTGCCAAAACTTGTTGTAATCATTTATTTATATAAATCAAGACAAGAACGTCATTGCCAAAAAAATATCAGCTAGTTTGTTACGGCTAATTTGCTAACTAGTCTTTGAATTCAGCCGATATTGATAGAGCCATGATCCCTATTACCCGCATCTACTATTCTATTATATAAAGCAGAGTTTGTTTGTTTGACAACGCTAATCTCTGGAACTACCAATTGGATTTGAAGTTATTTTTTGCGTGTGATATCCCAGTTCTTGATCAAGGTTAGGTATAAGTTATATAACAGCACGCTACTGACGAAGGGAGCAGAACAGTAAGCAAAGACCGCGCCGCAGGAATCTAGTACTAAATATGATAATATAATTTTATTCAGATTACTAACCGTACCACCGCACGCAGTTCATTATAGTCAGCACATTCCTGGTGCCCTCTTTTTAAGAGTGTTTTGTTTTTGTCGTATTCACACTGAAGAAAAAGTGGTAACAGACGCCAAATTATCGACTGACTCCGTGGTTCCCTGATACTGTGTACGGACTGTCACGCAGAGGTCGCGGGCTAGGTACTTGCTCAGTGTAAATATTTATCTGGGTGTTTCTATGTTTATTCCGATATGGATATCCGCATTCTATGTGTTGTGTGTAGTTGTTGTAATATTATTATTACCAAATTATATAGTTATCAATTATCATGTCATAGCAAGATTGACCCGTCATAATTTGTAACGACCGATCTGATTCACGTATCTGTCGTCATCAGATGCAAACCATTCAGTCTCCAAGTACCAAAAATCTAACCAATTAATCGTTTATAATTATTTACAAAATTCAGCAAACAGCTGCCGAATGTGTAGGTCCTGTATATGACATATCTCTGCCCGCGCCTTCGAGGATAACGACGTGGCGTTATAGCTTTAGGTATAAAATTAAGGGAATAAAACAATTTTTTCTCAAACATAATTATTATATTTACAAAAATCCTTTTTAATTCTACTTAAAAATAAGTAAACAGTCTACAACTAGTTGTAACAATGTAATGTTGGCTTAACACTCATTTTTTGAACTTATAAGTAAGAGTAACATTGAAATTTGTTTGATTACAAATAATTAATCTAACAATATTCAAATCAGAGCAATGTCAACGTTATTCTTTAGAAATACAGTTGATTTTCTTTTAATTTACTTACATATGGTTGCGAAAAGTTAAAAACGTTCTGGTAAAGATCCAAAACAGTATATTTTTTCAAAAATATGCGTTCTTATATTTTTAATACCTATGCGTTTTACTAAATAGTAACAAATAAACAGAGAGCTATATTTGTTTTAGATGTTATTTAACTGCATAGTGAATTTAATTTTATTCTAATCAAACTGATTTAAACAATTCAACTTGTAATAGCTCTACCAATACCGTAAATTAATTTGTAATAGAAAATTGAGACAATGAACAGCGCCTCTTGTGTTCACTCTGAGAACTAAATCTAAAATCTTTTAAATGCACATTGAATCTAGTTTTCAATGTTACTCCACTTAATTACATTTTCAGTAAAATTTTTGAGTTCTACTTAATAATACTGTAACAGGCAAAGATGTTTATACTACTACTAAGACCTAAATCTAGATCGGCAGGACGGATTACACTGTAATACTGTTTATACTAAACATAATTATTATCTACGTAGTTTACTAAGTGCTTCAATGTTACTCAAATTCTAATACGAATAACTTTATAAGTTCTCAATGTCTTGGCGTATGACTGTAATAAAACAGCAGATCACGTTAGAAACCTACTTCTCCCCAGAAGTTTATTTTACTCGACATCTAGATACTGAATATAGCACAACGCTTATTCGATTTAATAATTATTTGACATGAAAAATATTAGCTATATTGACTCATCTATGTATAGGTAACCTGATAAATTTTATATTAAGAAGCTACTCGTTCAATTTCATTTCAGAATTCTACTATTTCTAATTTTTAATTTTATTAAAAGCCATAGAGTGGCAAAAGTTACACTACAAATAGTCGCTTAGACCTCTATTATACCAAATAGTATGTTAAAACAAATAATATCAGAACACAAGTCTAACAGGTTGATCTAAGTAGGCAAACATTTAAAAAACATGACCTATTTAATCACTGACACAGTAACTTGTTTGCAATAATAGTAGTGCCTTTCATTACGTTACAAATTTGCAAATACCTTAGCCTCATCTGAATAATAATTTCAATGCTTAATGAAATACTAAAAAGAAATATTTAAAATTAAAACTAAGAACCATAAGATTAAACGAAACACGATCCAGTAACTCGACACTGTCAATTTTGAACTTGAAAAACTTGAAGCTGATTAAAACTACGCTGGTAACGAATATAATACAATAAGTAACTTAAATTTTAAAATAAATATCCCTGTAAACACTAATTTGGCATATAGCGACGTATGTTTATCACTTACTGTAGTAGCTCGTACAGAGCTGAGATGTAAGTCTGCGCCATTTGAAGGGTCTCGTACTTTGACAGCTGACGGTCTGCTCCCAAAGAAGGCAAGTGTCCGCGTAGTCTATCAAACGCTTTATTCAAGTTCTGCATCCTTCGTCTTTCTCTTGCGTTGGCGGCTAAACGACGCCTCCTCAAAACTGCTGCACTAGTTGCTCTGCCACGACGTTTGCCCGACTCCAAAATTTCGTTATCTTCAGCACTATCTTCCAATACATCTCGTGATATTCCTCTGTATGCGATGTGAGAAGAATCTTGATTGATACTCCCATCAATCGAAGGAGTAGGCTCTAAGCTTGAGCGTCCCGAATCAGGTGACCTTGGCCATGACAAATAGCAGTCTTCAGTTGAATACTCAAGCATCACGTCCGAAGAAAACATATCTTTTTCGTAGATTAGTCGGTGTCCGTAAGTTTCAGCGGCCATTTTGAAAATTTCGATACAGGTGTGTACTGTCCGGTGTCCCACAGGGGTCTAACATGGGCGCTTACCTGCATGCCTTATATAGGTTCCCGGTTTGCGCGAAAAGGTTCGACAGGAGAGTGGATATAGGTTGAAAAGGGATGGCTACAGTCCCGAGAGGGTAATTTAAGGCCAATCATCATTAATTATTTGGGCCCCCTGGGCTTGTATTATAGTAGCAGTTGACGTGAGTCTATTGCAATGGTACAATGCCTGTTAGTGTTTCCTCTATTGACGTTTCAAAGGTTAATATGGGGTTATTATACCTACGTGTAAAATTTTTGTTACTTTGACATTGAAGTCTCTACAGAAAGTATCTTTATTATGATGACGTACCTAAAATATATACACTGACATCGAAAACAAAAGCAATACTGCGTTAATGAAAGAACTAATAATAACACCGATACATGACACAGTCTGAATTTCTCAAAAATATTCTATTAAATTTTGTCAGGGTATCTTTGATTGATTAGAAATCTAAGTGATTCTTATTACCTTTATTGTAGGCACTTATACAATTACTATTATATGAAGTGAAAGAGTTTGTTTATTTGAACATACTAATCTCTAGAACTACCATTAGGATTTGGATAATTAATTTTGCGTATGATACTCCAGTTCGTGAGGAAGCTTATAGGCTACGTAACATCACGCTACTGACGACGGGAGCAGAGCACTAAGCAAAGATGCGGGTGGGACCGCGCAGACCGGCAGCCAGTATAATTATATTCGCTAAACATTTGTTTGATAGTAGCATCCAGTAAGGTCTAAGTGGCAAACTGTTGACATGGTGGCCAACATTATGAACTACATTGTAAAAAGCTTTTTGTCACATCTAGCTCAAAAGATGAGGATAAAAATTAGAAGGAAATAATGCAATAGTAAAGTTTAATATAATTTCATCTTTAACATACAACATAGTAACATTCAAGCAACCCGCATTGAGCAAGCATGGCGATCATGTTCACGCCATCTCTAAGAAGTTTTCCTACAGTGTTACAACGGGCTGTTATGGGGATGAATAATAAGAACACCACTACAACTACACACAACGCCATCTAGACCAAAAGTAAGCATATAATTATTATACTTGCTTGCAGCGGCGCGGTTTCACCTGCGTCTTTGGTTACTGCTCTGCTCCTGTCGCCAATAGCGTGATGTTATAAAGCCTTAATCTTCCTCGAGAGCTGATCTGGGAACGCAACAGAATTTCAAATCCGACTGGTAGTTTTAGAGATTAGCGCGTTTAAACAAACAAACAAACAACCTCTTTTGCTGTAATAGTACAGATTGTAAATGTTTATAATATTGTGCTTGTGTTATGGGTTCTAGAATGCGGATATACATACATAAATACCTTTTTTTGTAAATACGTTCATATTCTACATAGAAGCACCCAGACCAATGCAAATAGACATGTTCATGCACACAAATATTAGCACTGAGCGATTTGCATGATGAAAATGAATGAACTTTCTTATACATAAATATATATTATACATGTTTATAGAACGAAAATAATGTAACCAGTGATGACTCGACACCGTAGTGAACGGGAACCGAATCTGTGATATAGTTTTCACGAGACGCATCCACTGGGTGAAATTCAAGACTGGTGTGTTGGTGGGCTGTTAGTAGGTACCGGTAATATAAAAAATATGGATGCGGCGTAACTTTATTCAATTTTTTTAATAATCCTTCTTCTTATTTGGTAAGCGCCTTGTTTTTATTAAGACTGGTCTCATACTTGGGAACAAGCTTTGTTTCGCGAGACATTTTACAAACGTATTTTTCTATTGCCAGCTGTGGCAGACTAGCTAACAGCCCACGTGATGGTAAGTGGTAACTGACACTTATAGACGAAGCCGCTGCCTACCATGAAGGGAGTGGGGTAGGTGAAGGGAATGAGGGAAGTTAGGAAAAAGGAAAGGTGGGAAATAAAGCCCGCGGCGCTCTCACTCACCGAACGGAACGCAATACGGATACTACGTACGTCCATCTTCTATGAGAGGATAGTACTTCCCTGGTCGATCCGGCCTATTCATACTGAAACCAGCGTGGATCTACTACTGTATAATACCGTTTAAAAGATGAAAAGACACAAAATAACTCCCAGACTTGTAATAAATGTAATTTTGTCCCGAATGTGTGTAGTATGAAAATCAAACTACACATGTCACTACTCTGTTTCTTCAAAACAGTAAGTTTCCTTTTGCGAAAAAGATACTTACTACATCACTTCACGGTAGTAGATCCACGCTGATTTCAGCATGAATGGGCCGGACCGTCCGGGGAAGTACTACCCTCTCATAGAAGATCGACTTAAGAGTAGTAGTATCCGTACTACTGCGTTTCGTTCGGTGAGTGAGAGCGCCGGAGGCCCAATTTCCCCCCTTTCCTCTTTCCTCACGTCCCTCATTTCCTTCCCCTAACCCCATTCCCAGCCGCCATAGTGGAGGCCACCATACCAGCAGTTTAAAACGATAGCTTTTGGTATAGTGGCCGCCACTTCTGGATTCCACTGACTGCTTACCATCAGGCGGGGTGGAGTCACTTTGGTAGGCTATACTACAAAAAAAAAAAAAAAAAAAAAAACATAATTTAAGGTAAGAAATTATTATCCTTAGCTACAATAACTTATTACTACTGCTACTAATATCTACTATTAATGTACGTAGGTCACCTTGAATCGAAGAATACAATAAGCCGACCTTTTAAATTGTGAAAAGCTTCTAAAAATATTGTATTGACCATTGTGCACCAATATACGACATCCAAAAATACAATTCTCTATTTCATGTTGCAGCATCCTCGTACCTTGGGTGT
Organism: Parascotia fuliginaria; assembly: GCA_963082885.1. NCBI lineage: Eukaryota > Metazoa > Arthropoda > Insecta > Lepidoptera > Erebidae > Parascotia > Parascotia fuliginaria. The sequence continues at coordinate 17,481,867 of OY720181.1, read as the reverse complement.
GGTCCATACGTTGTCACAATCACGTTTCATCGTACGCAAATTTCACACAGTCTCTTTGGAACATAACGGTATATCACGATCAACGGATGCCCTGGACATCATTGTCCACTACGGCATTTTTCAATGATATATCGCTCATAGTAGTAGGCGCTCTGATTCGTAGATTTGCGAGTTTTATCTCACGTCGTAATTTGAACAGCATGTTAAACCAGCCACTATTACTCGTACATCGTTAGGGAGAGGTGCATTTGATGATGAGGATATTATGGTTATTGTATGATCACGGCCCTGTGAAGGCATGACTTGACCCAGCTTAAGAGTAACGTAAAAGAAATGATACTGCTTCTCGAAAGCATTTTATATTATACCATCGCTAATTTAATGTTAAATTTGAAAAGTTTATAATTTTTTTGTTTATGCTTATAAGACCCAAATTAAGCTTGTTATTTGGGCTCTAGAATGCGGATTCTAGAACAAAATAACAAGGTTAAGCTTACTTTGGGGTCTCAATAGCTTTGTGTAGTTATTTTTCTGAAAGTACGGGTGTATAATGTTCAATTTTTTTCTATTACCTATGGTTAGCTATGTTAGTTTTCATGTAACAAGCAACGATAGCGTTTCAAGTTCCAGTGTAATGCTAAGAATCACTTTATCTGACCCGGAGATCGAACTTTGCATGACAGTATATGCACAGCACCTCTAAACCATCCAGGCATATAATGGCGACTATAATATGATGGGTGTACGGGTAAATGGGAATTACCCGTGCGCCCACCAGTGGGAGAAGCCAGTGGGTGTAAGGGTAGCGACCCAGACCAAGACAGACAGAAAAATTGTGCCGCCTCATGCCATATGACAAGTCTTGTTTATCAATTTTAAAGTACAGCTTCTTCTCATACAAAGAAGACATGGGCATTAATTACCACGGTTTCTCAATACGGAATCGGTGATTTCAAAACTTTTTTTTTGTTAAGTTAAGTTATCCTCACGATGTAAATAAATATACAAGAGCCATTCATTCTAAATGAACAAATGGGTATTCGACAACCAGCTATTATGCTACAATCACCTGCCTGTTCATAAACTGGGTGACAAACTGGCATGCAAACTTCACAAAGCCTCAGTAAAAAAACCTTCATTCTCGACCACTTATACCCGAGCCCTGAGGTCAAGAACGCAGTTTTTTTAACCCCTCATTTCACACGTCATTACCCCTTACTGCGGCTCGGATTTCGCAATGCGTCTATATTGTAAAATAAAGTCAGTTCTGCTGTACGCTCGCTTAAACTACTCAACAGATTTTCATGGGGTTCTCACTGTCATTTATAGAATTTATTTCTAAGTTTATATGAATAAATGCAATTTATATCTAAAGATAATTTGTAGTCACCCGAGCGAAGCCGGAGATAGTCGCTAGTATCTTTTAATGACTGGCCTGTTGGTCTAGTGGTTAGTGACCCTGACTGCTAAGCCGGAGGTCGTGGGTTCGATTCCCACCCAGGACAAACCTTTGTGTGATGACTTGATGAGCATGATTGTTTGTTCTGTGTCTGGGTGTAATTTATCTATAATATGTATGTATTTACAAAAAAAAAAATGTATATATATATGTAGTATATCAGTTGTTTAGTACCCATAACACAAGCAAATATAATTGCTTAATTTGGGGCTAGATGGCGCTGTGTGAATGTGGTAGAATATTATTATTATATTATTATTATTATTATAATGTCGCTATTTTGCCTGTCTGTTTCTCCGCTAATTTGTCATAAACTATACAACGGATTATGATACGGTTTTCACTATTATATAGAGTTAGCGCCAGGTCTCTGTGACCTGGCACATGCTGAACTGGAGACCTGGTTGCTGCAAGTGTAGCATTGTATGTATTATCATGTATATATTGTATTGTTTTTATTTGTCTTGTATCTGTGCTTCGTAATTTAATTTGTTTATTATTGTGGCTATATTTGTGGTAATAAATGTTTTCATTCTTTCATTCTTTGAAAAGTTTATAGCATAATCCATAGAGTTTGTTTGTCTCTTTGTTTGAACGCTCTAATCTTGACTGGCCTGTTGGTCTAGTGGTTAGTGACCCTGACTGCTAAGCCGGAGGTCGTGGGTTCGATTACCACCCAGGACAAACCTTTGTGTGATGATCATGATTGTTTGTTCTGTGTCTGGGTGTAATTTATCTATAATATGTATGTATTTACAAAAAAAAAAAAATGTATTTAAGTAATATATCAGTTGTTTAGTACCCATAGCACAAGCAAATATGATTGCTTAATTTGGGGCTAGATATCGCTGTGTGAATGGGGTAGAATATTATTATATTATTATATTATTATTATATTATATTATATTATATCTCTAGAACTATCAGTCGTAATAATTAATTCTTTTTGCGTATGATAGCCCAGTTCTCGAGAAAATCTGTAGGCTATATATATAACATCAAGCTACTGGTGACGAGAGCAGAGCAGTAGGCAAATAGGCGGGTGAAACTGCTAGTACGTGATAATTATTGCATAGTATGGAAAAGTAGAGAATTTCAAAGATTTGTAATCATTTATGACTGTCTCTGTGGCGGAGTGGGAGCGCATGCGACTGCTGTGCACGAGATTGTGGGTTCAATCCCCACACGGGAAAAAACTTTGTGTGATCCATTAATATTTGTACTAAATCTGGGTATACTTTGTATCCGTTAATTGTGTGTTTATTAAAGTTCTCCGCGACACAGAGCTTGATCCCTAAAGCGGTAGTTTTCACATTAAATTTAAAAAAACCGTAAAAGTCAAAAGTAATGCGAAGCCGGGGCAGGTCACTAGTAACCAATATTTTTATGGTATAATGTAATCATCTTGTTTAGAAAATTATTTAATCTACTTTGTAAGATAATTTGATTATCGCAAATTGGAAAGGATTAACTTGTAGTGTTTTTTTATCTAAATGTCTCATTAGATTTTTTTCATGGCCGTCATGGAAGTTTATAGCGTCTTATTCGCAATCCATTTGTGGGTGGATAAGTATTTTTAAATATTTTGCTGGCTTACAGTGGCTTTTTATCAAGTTTTCGTTCGGTGCTGAAGAGAACGTTTGTAAAAAGAAAAAGTTTTTTGTGAAATGATGAAAAAAATGTAAAAATGTTACTAGACACAAAATTTAAAACCATTGTATCAAACGTAAAGTAAGCTTATTTTCATAACCTGTTACTATTTTTTTTTATCAAATCAGAAGTTTAATTATTAATCAGATCGGAAGTGAACCCCGGAACGATAGCTCCGTTATAACGGGATTAACCCTTACAACGGTATCTTATTACTGTTGGGGTATTTTTTACCCCAACTAATTTTTTTTTAACAAAATTGTTTACAGTCAACTTGATTTGGTGTTTAGTTACTGTTGTTTTGATATTTTTGGATAAAATGAAATTTTGTATTAATTTAATGTGACTGATTGCTTGTATTTTCTAAAAACTTTGGGTTCAAAGTTAGTAGAGAAAATAATATTTATTGACATAGGTAACAAATGGAGCGTGTAACATAGCTTATATTTTATTGTGTTTAACATATTTTTCGTAATTCTCAGATATTTAATATTAATAAATTTGCAATACAGAAGAAAGCAAAAGTAAATTTGCAGTATAGCAACAATGTTTCACTTAGGTAATATTTCGATCATATTTTATGTAGGTGTTCGTTGTGAGAGCGAATGAAACTTTTGATAGCGAAGCGAGACCAGACGGACGTCTAGTGTTTTTATATACCTACCAAAACCTTCTTAGAATAAAGAACTATATAACTGTGAAAACTGTATTCCATTCCATTAAGCGGTTCTTGAGATTAGCAAATAAATATAGACAGGCGCTTCCAGCGACTTTTTTAAACTACATTATGTATTATACTTTACCCACAACCACGAACAAATTTTACTAAAACAGCTTCAGTGTGTGGTCTGAACAATAATTGATTGATAAGATTAACATAAATTTAATAATAACTTATTAGATACTTAGCTGAACAGAACCCTTCACTCAAATCATGAATATTTATGTAAATGTATGAAAAAGGATGGACCAATCAATTTTGATTTTATTTAATATAGTCATTAATCCTTGATTTTGTTTTTTGACTTATTTCATCTTATTGTAATAAAAAGATACGTTATTTATGTTTGGCAAGCCACACGCAAAATACGCACTATGTCGTAGAGTTACGAAAATAGTCTGTTATAAGACTTAAAAGTTATAAGCAGGTACCATGTTTGGCAAGCGCTGCGGTATTTCTTGAGCGATAGGTATGATATTTTTCTTATTGAGTCTTGAAGTTACCAACCATAAAGTACGATAGGAATATTTTTTATGAATTACACAGATTTTTGTTACATGGGGAAATCGAATCACGCGGCAACCTCTAATCTGTAGTTATAACAATGCTTTTTTTATGTTAGCCTACCAAAGTGAGTCCGCTCTGCTTGATGTTATACAGCGACAAAACCCACCACCATCAATCAAAAACAGTAAATCACAATGACATCTCATCCCGGAAATTGGACCATAGATAAACGGAAGCACTGCCATCTTGGCAAATTACAGATAATCATAAAATGATACAGTTTAGCCAAATTACAGAGCGGCCCCACAAAACAGTTAGATTCGACGCCTTTGCCCTCTATTAGTATTGTAAAGATTATTTTTTTTCGTCTTGGGAGGTAAAATATACGTTATAAAACATTTAAGTTGTTTTACCGGTTCATCTACAATAGAACTCCTATCATTTTAGTACAAAAATATATCTAAATATAGGAATTAAAGGAATCTCGAAAGACGTTTCTTTCGAATTTGTTGTCCTGTAGGACCCGCTTTATAGACACGCAGTTAGGGGTTAAAAACCGGGTGGCATTTTGGACTTTATATAAATGTACGAATACAATATGAGAAATGATCTCCCTTGCAGTTTCAGACTATTTTTATGAAATAATTTTGTTTTTAAATTACAACCTATTTGAAGGAGACATATATTATGTCCAGCAAAAATCGTAGTGGTCGTCTCAAAGCTGCAATGTAAATTATAATAGAGATAAGATAAAATAATAAAAAGATAAGATATACTTATGTAACAAAATATCATCACGCCTTCTCTGAAGGAGTAGCCAGAAGTGTATATAATTTATTTCTTTTTTTATTGAGAAATAAAGATTATTTAATAAATTATAACACTCACGTTTTACCAGACCCATATAACTGGACTAAAACTTCTATTCAACGGACACTGGACTCCAAACTAAACTTTGCCCTACCAAGGCGTTCCATTAGTGCGGCCAAGCCTCAACGTTGCAGTCTCCACACAGCACCACAGAACCATCGAGGCACCGCTTGATACAAACATATTACATTAGCGATATTAAACTGTCACGGAACGCTGCCTGTGATTGGTTAAGTGCTCGTATTTGCCAGGAATGTCATTATGCTCTAGATACAGGCAATTGCAGATAACGGATAAGTGTTTTAGATCTACAATGTTGATAGAATTATGACAGGTTAGTGTTTTATAACGTCGCAATACTAGTTAGAGTTAGATGGTGGATGGAGCAAGTTTGTAGACAAAATGTAATACATGATTGCAGATTATATAGTGTTATCTCGTCTTTGATGATAATATAATGACTAAAATTGAAGATTTGGATTTAAATATTGTTAAAGCGAACTTAGGTTCAGTTAGTAGTATATTAGCTGAACCTAGTTCGGACGCTGCAAAAAGAGTTTATGAAATGGTAGTATGAAGCGTGAAGTACGTTCTATTGCTATTTTTTAAACTCTTCTATTTTTATTCTTAATTGGTATATAGTTATATTTTGAAGACAAAGTTATGTTTTTGATACAATAGAACTGACATGTTTTTATTATAAAAGTCCTTAAATAAAGAGAAAAGAAAGAACTATGTTATGGTGGTTTGGACATGTAAAAAGTATGGATGGAAGTAGGATAAAGACAGAGTTTTATGGAGTGGAAATGACTGTGAAAGTTGGTATGGGTTGTCCTAGACGAACACACGCAGACCAAATAGGTGAAGTGTTGACAAAGGGCTCAATTACAAGCACCCGTAACCGACGTGTGTGTATGAAGAGGTTAATGAATGTTGTAGAGGCAAAGGAGGTATGTTTGGATCGCAGCAAGGACGTTCTGTAGTCTCTGCTTACCCCATTAATGACAGGCGTGAAGTTATTTATGTATATATGTATGTATCTCGTCTTTTTCAAAGTGTTAGAAGAGGTTGATAATGACATAATTAATTGTGATAATTCATGAAAAAGATAAGTAATGCAAATCAAATAGTTCTATTAATGCCTACTGTGATCTGTATGAGGGTTGAGTTTTGCGTAAAGAAATCTTAAAAAAAAAACCACAAATATTTTTAAAATAGGTCAGGTCAACAAAATTGTTTTTGTAAAAAATTTTCTAGACAGGCAAACCCAATACTTCTCTTTTGCATAACCCGTAAATCCAAACCAGAATTCAGAAGCCAAAACCGAATGGTATTTTCTTCCCAATTTTTTTAATCAACGATTACTGTTAGTTAAATGGCGCCTATTCAAGACTACCACATTTGACACGCGACCAAAACAGCAGCCGGTCAAACAGATCCGTCTGTTAAATAGGTCTCATTCAAGGGTATACTAATCGCAACCTCAGAGTAAAAAGAACGCAATTAGAAAGAACTGTTGAGCATTAATTGACATTAGGTTTATTTACATAGGATTTAAATTGACGATCCTTTTGTTTAAGAGATATGCTCTTTAAACCGTTATGTATTGCTTTGAAATGTAATAATGTTGCATTTGAACATAAGAAGTATTCACTAACGAGATATGTAATGTGTTTAAGGTACGGTTTAAGGTTTAAGAAACCTGTTCTTCCTAGAATGGAATGTCCTGTAGGCTTAACTCCCGTCCACAACGAAATTTAGTATGTCAAAACATTTACAACGAAACCAAAGCAAAATATCAAGTTTGCATTTTACATGGACACTGATGTTTTCATCATCATCATCATCATATCAGCCACAAGACGTCCACTGCTGGACATAGGCCTCCCCCAATTTTCGCCACCTTGGCTGGTCGTTCACCGCCCTCATCCAGCGGGGTCTGCCCACGCTGCGTCTTCCGGTTCGATGATGTTATAGAAAATATTAAATAAAAGGACTAATAACTATATAACCACTAGCTGTAGCCAGCTCCATCCGCGTAAATGTCGGTTATATCTCTGTTTCTACGTTGATGATTTTTCATAAAAACGCAAACTGTAAGCTATTTCGCAGTAAAAGGTATGCTTCCTATGTTGTTCCCCGAGGTCTAACCTATCTCTATACCAAATTTCATCAAAATGTGTTCAGTGGTTTAGGCGTAAAAGCGTAACAGACCGACGGAGTTATTTTAGCATCTATAATATTAATATAGAAGTATGGGTATAGAAATTGGGGCATGCTTATGTCCAGCAGTGGACATCTTGGGCTGATATAATAATGATTATAATTAAGTTATTAATCTAATATTCCACATAACGCGATTACGAAAATTCTATATTTAAAATAAAAGATGCAATTCTCTTCACGCAATCACTTGCTTCATTCATGCTTCATGCTTACAAGTTCCAAAACAGTTAAAATCTTTAAAAGCTCCTTTTGTATGATGTTACATAAAGCAGAACGGGAGCGAGCAGTTTATTGTATAAAGATATGGTCAAATAAAAATTGAGGTCAAAATCGATTCACTGGAAAATTTTGCAACCCGCTTTGGGCTGTAGGACATTGTGATTATTGTAAATATCTTACGTAAACCAAAAAGTAAATCATAATTCCAAACATTAATCTCTAATATAAATATGTTTGCATGTGTGTGTTTGTGTTTGTTACCACTTAGCGCCAAAACTACATAACCAATTTCGATAAAAAATTGGTATGTTTGGTGCCGAAGACGGAAATAGGCTACTTTATATCCCGTAAATCGGTATGGTTCTCGAGGGAAACAAAACACATTTTAGGGAGCGGACGAAGCCGTGGGGCGCAGATAGCATAAGGCTTTAATCGAGACTTTTTCGTATGTTTGACGCCACTAGACTAGTTAAACCCAGCGTAGATATACTTATAGGTACTAGCGAAATCAATTGAATGATGATCGCCAAACTATCACATAAAAAAATGCCACTAAAATATAAAATAATGCAGGTCGGAGAGTCCTGTGATAAGACCACTCGCTAAGACGGTGTCGCCAATGCGATTGCCAATCATTATAGGCTAAGTTAATGTTGCGTAGGTATGTGTCACGTGTTTTCTTATATATTTTTGTGTTTGTATCTGTTTAGGTACTTATGTCTTTCTTATCTTGTTCTTTTCATTCTCATATCGAGAGCGCTATAAAACACAATATCAAACTGAACTAAAATAACTTCGGACTGAAGAAACCTGCACTCTGAGAAGATATACTCCCTATATTTTATTCAAATCAAATTTCGAATGGTTATCAACCTAGTGTCAGGATTTATTCAGGTCGCCCATAGAGGCATCCGAGATCTAACGACTGTTATCAACTTGGTAACAACTGGGACCGACTTTTAACGTGTCCTCTGAAGCACGGAGATGATCAAATACCACTATTCGGTCTCCCATCCATAGGCCAGCCACACTCTATGTTGCAAAACCAGGTTAATCGTTTACTGATCAGTAAGCGCAAAGGAGTATGAGCGCCTCGGTATTTTATTTATATGGTAATCTATTCAATATATCTATTATATGAAGTGGAAGAGTTTGTATATTTGTTTGTTTGTTTGAACGCGCTAAGCTCTGGAAAAAGAATTTTTCAAATCATGAAAAATTCTTTTTACTAATGATAGTCCAGGTCACGAGAAAGGTTATAGGTTATGTAACATCACGCTATTGGTGACGGGAGCAGAGCAGTAAGGAAAGCTACATAAAACTAATGATATTCCTTTAGGCAAGGATCATATAATCACTACAAAATATAAAAACACGATGAAACCTAGCTTCCGTGCTCAAAATTAGCTGTATTAAAATATATTACTATTATAAATTTTCAGCATCTGTTACCAACTTACTCCGTAACTCTAAAACATTTACCCAAAAGTTTACGGTCAATTTTCCTTTAAAATCTCTTCTTTTAAAACGTAAACGTAACGTGCTGTTTTGTGTTGGGGTTAGGCGGAGGTGTGAATTGTCCCTTGAGGCTAAAATCAACACTCAAGTCTTAGAATGATGTCTAATCAAACTATTATTACCTATATTAAAGTAATCGATGAACAAATGTTTGTCTGTTTGTGGTTAGATATAGAGTGTTGTTTTTGCACTTGCTATAATTTACGACTTAAATAGAAATGTACTTACGTGATATTTTTTTTATATTGGTCTAGCAAAAGACGCTCAGCCTAGCCTGATTCTAAGCAGTTACTTTTTGAGATTTTGTGTTTAGATAGCACAATCAGCACTTTCGCTATTATACATAACTAGCTGCGCCCTGCGACTTCGCCCGCGCAGAAAATGATATTTGTTTAATTAATGTAACTGTATCTATGGCCGTCTCCGGCACCGAATCTATAAAAATACCAATTTTCATCGAAATCGGTTTAGCCGTTTAGACGCTGAGTGTTATTAAATACATTTTTTGATAGAGACATTTGCATAGAAGCAAGATCTGTCAATTAATTGGATTTTTTGTAGTCTTGTGAAGACTAAAAAACACGAACAAGAAAGACAAAGCGCTTAGTTTCTAGATCGGATAATATCTTAAAATATCAAATCAACTTACTTTATATACATTTTGAATAGATTTTAGTACAACCTACATATACCTAGTTACATAAATTGATCCTACAGTCAAACTGTTTATACAGTTTTGTGGGACTTTGTATTATCTTATAAGTTTATTATGTACTCTTTATTATAATAAATAAATAAATAAATAAATAACTCAACTGCTTTTATTGTAAAACATTTTAATAAAAGATCGTGCTGTATAAACACCGTCTACACGAGCTACCTATTTATTACTATTGCTTGGAGCCATATTGAAATATTCAAATAGATTTTTTCTGAATAAAATTCATAATTATTGTTTGATTTCACATAATTGTAATAACCAAATAAAACTATTCCTTCTTGATTCAATATTTTTTTAATCTATTAGAATCATTTGTCAATTTATATAATACTGCCCAATTACCCCTCGGTCCTCTTTCTTTTCCTTTTTCTTCCTCATTCCTTTCTACATGTTCGGTAACGGCTTTTTTTGCTGTGCTTAGAAAACATTGTCATGCGCATAGATTACCACTTACCATTCGGTAATGTAAGCTTGTTTGTCACCAAAGTTCTATAAAAAAAACCATGTCTTTTCGTTAGTGTCGTAAGAGGCGATTATGGAAATTTCAGATAACAGGAGAATTGCTTACGCACTGAAAATATCATCATATTTTGGTCATCAATGCCTAGCGCGTTGATTAAGACAAAGTTCTTAAAGAAAGGCTTATGCATTACGGAAATATTTACAAAACTTCGCATAAAAACAACAATATTGATACAGTTCTTAAATTAAAAGCTTAATAATAAGCTTCTGACCTCAAGGTATTGAAAACAGGTACAGCCTCAATTTTCATTCAGGCCGTAAGTACATGTTTTCAATACATACACACAAAGTTTCAAGGATGCACTCATTATAGGTACAAGTAGTCAATGTTCTGTTCAAAGGATCTTTTGTAAGTTCGCGTGACTGTGGAATCCTTGGAACTGTAACTTTTACCTGTAGCAAGGGCGATACCGTTGGAGGTCATCATTTTATAAAGACTTTGGATTTTGTGGTTTTAAGAAAATTATTAAATTTTGTGAGAATTATTTTGTGTTTAAGAGGTATGATCAAAACTGATTGCTCGACTGCAGAACTCGAGTGTATGTATATTATGTATGATTGTATGTGGGTGTATGTCTATTACTTTGGCACACTACTAAATGGCTTGATCTTGATCTTAACTTTATGAGAGGTCATTAGATTTGTAGGTATTGATTGTGGGAGTGACATAAGGTACATGTCACTCCCACAATCATTCTTTCAATGTAGCGTCAGCACGAAAAAAAAATGGGTTTCTTTATTTATAGCTTGTTTTAGGCAGACAGGTTTTTTGTTTTTTAATTGTATTATTTTGCTTGTTTTATTAAAAGCCTAAAGACATTTAATGCTGTTTTTCTCCTAAAAGAGTTTGTAAAAGCTACTACGTTTAACAGTCGAATTGATTAGCAAAGAGTCTATCAGTAACGCAGCCATTATGTACCTCTTTACAACAACAACAACTTTTTATGCTTTTAGTAGTTTGATACGACACCCACGGAAAGAGATTTGGTGATATAGGCTCAAAAGCAGACTACACTCCGCCTGAAAGTAAACAACTAGACTCCATGATTAATCTACATTCCATTTGCTGTAAACAGATTATATGACTTCTGACAGCTTACGCTCTAGGGTCTTTACAAACACGATTAACGAACGGAAAATAGACAAGACTCTGTATTTTTTGTTCACGGTGTGATTCAAAACCACGAATGACTCTGTATCGTTTAACTATCTATCTATAAACATTTACTTGTAAACTGTTTATTTAAAAAAAAAATTAAAGATTCTCCGACCGCCTGAAGACGTGCATATAATTAACTTTTTGTTTACCTAGTCGGAAGTACACCAAGAAGACACCCAAATTTCAATATCTATAATCATAATTATTATGACAAACAAAAACTATGGCAAAAGGACCGCAAGCTAATATGACAAATAGTTCGCAAACAATACAGCCCGCAAGTCATTGCGCCTACTGGCCTACCACAAATAGAAAAAAAAAAAAAGAAAAAAAAATTACTTTGTCGCAAACCGCAAAAAGATTTGCAAACATTTTTTTATCTTTTGTTTTATAATATAACACACAATTCTGATCCTTATTATAAGAAAGATACAGTGTAGTTTTCAAGTATACAAAATAAAACAGCATTGGAACTTTGCAAAAAGGTGACACGGGCTAATACTTACGTATCTCAAGGAATATTGTGTCTTGAGGGTTTGATCTATCGTTCGTTTTAACTCTTGTTTGATTTTAATAGTATTTAGTGTCGTGTAGATAATTATAACGCTTCATTAAACAAATAGTAATATGTCATAGAGCAAAAAAGTTATTAGAAAAATATTATAATAACAGATATTAGTAATATTTGTTTGGTTAAGTTTGCGATATTTTAAATAATATTATTATTTAAATATTAGGGATATTTTCTTTTGTTTGTCATCTCGTCAAAAACCACTAAACCGATTTTTTCGTATAATAATACATAGGGATTGGGAAGAATAGTGTTTATTTATGTCATGATGGCTGATGGTCGTGGTTTCGAAACCGGGCAAGTACCTATGTAACTTTGTCAAATTCATATGTACCTACATTCTAAGTCATATATGAAGATCTTGGACCTCACTGACTTTTCGCTAAAAGAAAACATCGTGATGAAACCTAAACTCTAAAAAGAGTCTGAAATCGCCAATCTGCCTTGAGCAAGGTGGCGATCAAAGCTCATGCCTTTTCTAAGAGAAGAAGCCTTTCCCAATGAGATAATAACGGTCTGGTATGAAGATCAAGAGAAGAAAACTCGCCTATTGGGGATTTAAGACACGAAAAGTACGGACTTCTCCAACTTATAATGATGAACAAAATTTAAGGGAAGTGTTACGCTGGACGCAGAAAAAAGTCTTTGTTGCCAAACACCCGAAAAATGGACCAGTGTTGCAAGCGTAGAAGCGTTCGCTTGGCACAAGATAGGAATAAGTTCGCTGAGCTGACGGCCAAACTCCAGTAATGGAGAGGCACCAGAAGAAAAAAAGAATGAAGATAATGAAGCGTAATTAGTCAAATACACAAAAATATCTTCGAAAATGTCTTAGCTCGATAGCGAGATTTAGAATTCAATTTTTAAAAAAAATTCTAGAGTCCGTTGACTAGAGTTTTCATGGAATAGAAGGAAGGAAAGCTCATTAATTTTCAGCCAACACATGCAGAATATGAGGTTTCATAAAAAAGGAGTTAAAAGGTTATAACAGACTTCTTGAGTGACATTATTAGTGTTGCAAGCATTGTAGTTACACTAGGTAAGAACCTAATTATTATTAGACAAACCATAAGTTATATGCATGTTCGTGAAGTTGTATGTATAAAAAAGTCAATACGTATGTTGTATACACATCTGCTTACCCGGTAAGAGAAAATACGTACGCGTGCATCCTACTCCATCTAGTTAGTACAACTAAAAATATTTTTTGTTTAACGTAATTTGAACGCAAACAAGCCTACCCATGATTATCCAATGATTATTGGGTACGGATTTGATTCCCGATTATAGATATTTTTCGGTTACAATTTGGCGGTTAGCTAGAGTTTTGGCGTGTAATAATGAATTATAGCCTGTCGGTTTGTTTGTTTTACAACAAATTGGGTTTTTTGTATAAATTTTTTTGCTATTCGGCAATGTTAAGAATAAAAAATCGTTTTATTAATATACAATCAAGGCTTTAAATTGCATAATTATCCATCGTTACTCGCGTGAAAACATCTACTGCTCTTACCTCTGTCAAAGGCAGAAATTTGGATAGACATCACGATTAGTTAGCGGTTTGGTGACCGCAAGTGATATTTTAGTATCCAGATAACACTACTGCCCGATACCTGATATTTCCATCTGTTAAGACAGCTACTTAACAAACCATTAAACTATAGGTAAACAATCAGCACCGGCAGAGTTCCAAGTATGTCTATAGACAACACGACGATGCGACGTCGTTGCGTAGCATGCGTATATATAAAATAATAATAATACCAGCCTGTTTTCTGTTCCACTGCAAGGAAAAGGCCTCTTCTCATATAGAGAAGGTATGAGCATTAAACACCACGCTTGCTTAAGGTGGATTGGCAATTTCAGACTTTTATGTCCACGTTTCCTCACAATGTTTTTCCTTCACCGTCAGTCAGAAATGTCCAAGATAAACTTAGAAAGTACATATGATTTGAAAAATTACATTGGTCCTTGCCCGGATTCGAAATCACTACCTCGCGTTTACGAAGCGGGTGCCATATCCACTGGACCATTTCGACTTGTAGCATGCGTGCTACGAAATAATTTTATTTTCTTACTTTTTTTAATCTTTGTAGACGTACACAAGAAGTAAGATACGTATAAGACGTATCTTATGTCTATTATAACTAACATGTCTGTTGCACTGAAGATTTGTGTTATTAGGTAGGTATACCAAAATTAGAGATATATCCAGAAAATTTTGATTAGAAACTTCACAAACTCTTGATTTAATACGAGGCAGCACAAATTACTTTTATAAAGATTGTTTTGAAATAAAATATCAACACCAAAATAATGAACGTCTCCCAAGCCTACCAAAAACTAATTTAGACTTTTTAACAAAAATTTCATCAAACTGACCTGACCTAACAGCATATAATGACTTAATACCAACCTTAGGAGGCGCCAAACATATTTTTTCTTAAAAAACAAAACATTATACGCCCATTGTTGGTTTTACGATATTACTTAATCTCCTCGTTATAAAAATAAATAAAAAAATGGCGCCAAATATTGCCGCGGTTTTGTCGACCATCTTAAAAAAAAAAAGATGTTTTATTGATCATTTTATTGCTTGTTTTCGGTTAAATTCGACTGCTGTTTCTTGTAATCATAGACTTTTGGATAGGTTTAGTAAAAAAACTGCTACTAAAGTAGGCGTTCAATATAATAATCTGTCGATATTTTTTGCTAAGAACAGCTAGATCTATCGAATAAGATTGAATAATAATAAGTAAAGGAAAGCCTAGTTAAATATTGCACTGTAAAAACAAATATAATAATACATCACACTGAACTTTTGGGTTTTCAAAATTATTGTAATCTATAAGCGATAAGTTTCAAAGATTACCTGGTAAAACAAACACACCTACAGTACTAAATATCTTATCTGTGCCTGCAGTCAAATTTAAGTAAGTAGGCTAAGGTAAAGAGTAGAAAAAACTATTTTCTCTCGCTTAATAGATCTCTTGTGCTGCTCATTAATTAGATTATGTTTTTTTAATGAACCTCATGACAATTTACTAGATATTTAGGAATCATTGCACAGAACCGTAGTGTAGATCCATTTTGGTTCAAGCCAGAATTTTTTCTCCCTAGAACTAAATATGGAGATGTTCGTTCTAATGGGAACTATATTGAGTAGGTACCAAGATAGAACAGTAGATCAAATAAAAGACTAATAGGAACTTGCTTGTATTGAACTCTCAAGCAAGTACTATATATAATAAGCTAACATTAAGTCTCCGCCTCTATAATATTAAGCCAAAATTGATTAAAAGTTTTAGAAAAACAAGAACAAAATCTTGTTCACACGTATTCAGTGTTATTTCGTTATACAGTCATCTACTTTGTTATTATGTTTAATAAGGTTATAAAGGATGAAACGATATAGCACCGATATGGTGCCCGTTTGATTGGTTAGCCAAAACTGGCAGCGTACGCGCGAACTTGCAAAGATTAACATTATGTTGCAGAATGGACACTGTGCGCGTCATTTTTTTATTACTGAGGGTTAGGAACTTCTTACATGAGTTAGTTACTCCTTTACTAAGCCCTTCAACACCTCTCTGTTTGCTGACAACCTAATTTAGCTTGCTGTGTAATCATCTAAGTCGTCTAAGTCCCAATCAGTAACAACTTTTGTGCATTATTTATTAAAATTCATTCTGCAAGTGTGTGCGGCAATTTATGTTTTGACTTATTTGAGAGCTACGTCAGTGATACCTATTCGGAACCTTATAATTTTGTAAACCAATCATGATTCGCATATATAAAAAGTTTTTTGATTAACATTTTTTATACTGAGGTAACACAAGTTGCTTAATAATTGGCTCTCTTGGCACCCGATTTAGTATTATTATCGCCTTCTGCAAATTAAAAAAACTTCGCTACATCCGAGTCACTCCAGCACTCTTACTCTACGAGATGCAACACTAGTAGGCACAAACCTACAATAAACAGTATCTATCTCTACTTACCTAGTCTCTGGCATCCAATCAATGAATGATTTATGGCGGGTGTAGGGCGGATGTTTGTTTAATCGATTACGTTTATGACGGTAGCGCCTCAAGTGTGCCTGATTGCGCCTCATCTCGAGCATGGTAGTGCCTCGGATATGGGTCAATTTTGGTGGGATAAAAATGTGCACGATAAGTAAGATGGTTTCAATTTTTTTTGTCAATATTTGGACTGAGTATGCAGTCGTACTTAATAATAATAATAATAATAAATTTATTTCTAAGTATATGGTACATAGAGATCTTAATGCTGAAAGTTTCACATATACTACCGTTGCCGGTGTAGAAATATTAATTTTAAAAATTTGTAATTCTGAACTCACTTACAAACGCATTAATTTGATTCACATTCAATTTATTTGCGACAATTGCAAACATCTTTTACAGATAGATACTTATCGTAAGCAATTAGGTGCCTACTATTTGATTTTTATATTAGGTTTTTATAAAGTTTGAGGTTTTTATTTGGGTAGACAAGACTCATAATTACAATCGTAAAATTACTAAATATACTCTTACGTCGATCTTCTATGAGAGGGTAGTACTTCCCCGGACGATTCGATAAAACATTTTGTAGCCTAAAAACGGCTTCAGTTACCAAGTTACTAGTTACAGTAACAATAATCTACATAATGTCCATTTAGATTAAATCTGGGTGACTCAAGTTTTCACATCAGCGGCTGAGTCAGCCAAGCGCGATCAGCCATAGAGGATATCTTTGAGTATTGAAATGAAGATTCCAAAGTTTTATCGAAAACATTTACGATAGGTATATTCATTTATATACTTACCTACCTCATTTTTACACTAAAATTATGAAATCACAATTTAGCATTTTACAAACCAATAGTGTTTTGACAGTCCGTAAAGAGTTGTCAGGCGATACTTCAGTGCATGCCCCTAAAGTTATTGCCTACCTTATAATTTGTATAAGGGTGTTACGGGTGATACTCGTGCCTTATGGGAAACTTGCACAAAGATGTACATGTAGCCCTGCCAGGTGGTGTGGTTCCCACAGTGCTACGTCCAGTGCGTGACTTACTTGACTTAATGTATGTAGGTGTTCTGTTTCGTTCATGTAGGGCAGTAGGTGTTTGATGAGAATTTTATAGGGCTAAGTTTTCTCCAATTATGCTTGTAAGAAAATTTAAATTTTATGAATCAACCATTAGTATTTGTATCATATTATGAAAAATATGTATGTTATGATGAGAGAGATAAGAAATGTGTTACGACAATAGGTCTACTAATACGATTGATGTAAGTTTTGTGATATTAAAACGGAATAGATCAAATAAATTCTCTTTCATAAGAAATAGAAAAAAATAGGTAAGTAGCATACATTACCAGCTTTATTTTATAAAAAATAGATTGTACTTTGTACCTACTAGTTAGAAACCCTTGACTAATTTAAATATTAAGTGGTGTTTAAGATACAATACCTAAAGAGTTTTCTATTTCACTATCCTACTGATTTTTAAAAATGCGAAAGTTTGTGTGTGTTTTTGTTACCACTCAGCGCCTAAAACGATTTCGATAAAAATAGGTATGTAGGTAGATAGATTCGGCGTCAGAGATGAACATAGGCTACTTTTAATCCCGATCGGTCTGATTCCCGACTTTCTCGAGGGATACAAAAAATATTTGACTGCACCGTTGGTCTAGTGGTTAGTGTAACTGACTACGACGCCGGGTGTCGTGGGTTCGATTCCCGCGGAAGGCAAATATTTGTGTGATGAACATTTGTATTTGTCTTTAGTCTGGGTGTTTCCTATGTATTATAAGTATGTATTTACAAAAAAAAAAAAGTATGTATATGTATTATATTTCAGTTATCTAGTACCCATAACACAAGCTCTGCTTAGCTTGGGACTAGACTACAGTGTGTGATAGTGTCCACATATTTAAAAAAAAAAAAAAAAAAAAAAAAAAATTTCACGCGCGGGCGAAGCCTAAGAAAAAGAAATATAAACACTGACACCGAAAGAGGCAGAACATATCTATATCTAATACATAAAGAGTTTATACATAATGATACTTGCATTTTTCTTCTTTCAACTGGTCTCGTTCCCAACCCACGATAATATTTCACACACTACAGAGACATGGTACCATACCGTTTATATGTAAATGTTTCACGGTGTGGTGGACATATACGTTGTGAGTTACCGGCTTATTACCGATATTATCGCACGGCAGATGCCTTCTAACATAATGACTGAATACTTACCCTACTGGCTACTACCCTTAAAGAGCATCACAGCCGGTACGCACGAGCGCTCAGAATCTAAACAAATATGGATTACCTACTAGTTTTTAAAAATTGAGCATCAATCTCGTGCACAACTGTAGCTTGCACAACCAAACAGCGCTACGAAAGCAGTATAAAGTATAACCTTTAAATACCTTAGACTACCAATACAAGAAACTATATGAGATCCATATCATGTTTGTGCTGAATTTAGGTACACTTTGTATCCGTTTTACGCCTTATGACGCGCGTAAACGCTCTTAATGTCTGTAAAATGTCCCGTGACCTATGTTTTTGCTCTAAAACCTACATACCGTCATTCTCTTTTTGAGAAAAAGTCAAGCAGCAGATTAGTTATAAAGATTACAATGTCAAAATTTTCTACCATTTTCTAGTATGATTATGACCATTGGCCTATTAACCAAACGTATAAAAAAATCACCTAATATCATACGGATTCCCGCACACCTTCTGGATTGAACCTGTGACATATGGCACGGCGGTTACCACGTGTGCCCTACCGACCACCTGAGCGTGCACGTGCTACACTGTTTTTGTAACCAATATTAACCTTATTTTGGTTGGTTGTTTTTGTTACACTTCTTCATAAATTAGACTATCGAATAGATCCAGTATGATCTTGTTGCCTGAGTTTTCTTATTGTTTTTCCTTTTTGAAGTGGCATAGGCAATAAAACGCCGCATAAAACACCATATTGGACGTGCTAGGGTTATTCCATATCCTAAATCCAAGACTACACAGACTAACAGTCAACGAATTAGCTGTAGGTATATCGCCTGTACAATGGGCTGTGTTCTGAGGAATTGTTTAGGATGGTGCCATCGGCTGGGAGTTCATCCTCACACCTTAGAACCTCTTAGGTCCCGTATAGTGAGGTTTCAGAGAAACTTTCTCCCTCGTACGATAAGGTTGTGGAATGAGCTCCCCGTCGAGGTTTTCCCGAGAGACTACAACATGGAGTTCTTCAAGAAAGGAGTTAAAAGGTTTTTAACAGGGTCGCCAACGTGCTAGTGATGCTCCTGGTGTTGCAAGCATCCATAGGCTACGGTAACTGCTTACCATCAGGCGGGCCGTATGCTTGTTTGTCACCTTAGTCGTATAAAAAAAAATAGGTAATTTCTCTGACAACATCTTACAATAATTTTTTCGTTCTAAAAAGTAATGAGCTAAAAGTTCTCCTCTCTATTCCTGAAGTTTAACATGCTATTTGCTTTTCAAAGTCAAAGTCAAAGACATTTATTATTATGAATAGGTACGTTGTTATATATTTTTTTAATCACCAGGTTATTAATTTTTTTCTAAGTTACAATTTCAAATAGCACGCAAAGTGACGCAGAAATCAGACTTCATAACCTTTTATAATACTGAATGCTAAAAAAAATTTGCAAAAATGAAAATACGTTTGTAAGTTTTCAAAGTATAACCGCATATATAGAGTGTAAAGATTACATGATGATGTAACAGGACACCACTTCTTCTTCTTCTTCTTTTTTTTGGCAACAGAGCCGACGATTTGTGTCAGCTATTTCTGCCAGCGTCAAGTGTAGAATAATATTCTTGTTGATGATAATAATGATATATTACAATGATAAAATAGAAAAATATGTAGATGAAATTAAATGACATCCATCTTCCGTGAAAACAAAAGATGGAATCCAGGACACCACTTACCTACACCCAGTTTCTGAAAGTCCTGTCAAATCATTGTTCACCTAACACGACTGTTTTAACATGGCTGTCAAATCAATACGAGTTTCTGAAACGATAATCAGTGCAAACTTCTATAATTATTTTGATTTGACATGAATTGAAAACAAACCGAGTGTCAAATCAATTGGCACTTGAGATAATACTATGATTGATTAGTTAATTATGGCATTGATCAGCATTTCAGAAACTGGGTGCGTTGTGTGTGTGATAAACATCACTTTCACTAAATACATAGTTTTATAATGTGCCAACATTATCTTGTTTTTAACCGCCGTCATATAAAGAGAAATGTTAGGCATATTTAAATAATAAAGACATGGTAACATTGGCCTGAGATTAATAATGTAGTTTGCAATCGTTATATTTTTTGAAGAATTTTTCGAAAGATTTTGTTTTACGTCTAAACTTGTTTCATTCTATCTTTAAAATATTTTATCCAACGTTAAAAGCCTTTATAAAAATTCATTATTTACTTAAAAAATAAGATTAGTTATTTTAATACAATTATTATTTTAACTTACTGTTATTCTTATTATCTATTACTGAATCTCGCAATCCTACGACTTCTTTCAATATAAACATCGTCGGCTTATTAAAAAAGCCTTCTCTAATCATTCGAATCCCAAAAATGTTGTGATAGAGTATTTTATGACAAAATAATAGCCAAAGGTATCACTGGCAGGAAAAAAATGGTCAAATAATTTGGAGAAAAAATACAGGTAGGGACAGAACATTTTGGGAATTTCGCCTTGTTTTTGATGGGATTATGGGGATGACCGGGGTTGAATCTTTTAAGCTATCTTATGGATATTAGTATATACTTAGTGTTTGCCGAAGATCGCCAGTCTAGTATATGGAATCGCCCCTCTTTTTCTAGAGGTGTCGGAGGCAATTAAGAAACTTCCTACTAGGTATCAGGTACTTGCACACGCATATATTCATGTATACCGTAGTAGTTTGCACGCAGGACACCTAATGTTCTGCTTCTGACTTCTTCAGGTTGATGTTCATGATGACATGTCATGCCCAGTCTGCCTTTTTTCGAACGAGCACGAAGAAGAGTTTGTTCGTTCGTTGGAACGCGCTCTCTGGTACTACCAGTCGGATTTGGATATTTTTGCGTATGATAGCCCGCCCAATTCTTGAGGAAGGTTAAATGCTATGCAACATCACGCCACTGGCGACGGGAGCAGAGCAGTAAGTAGGGAGTCAAACCGCAGCTAGTAATTAATAAAATAAAAAATATTAAAATTTTAACTGCAAATAAAAAAGGCCTATTAATAATATACTATTGTCACGTACTATCGATAGCAAGTTACGCCTTTTATAATTCATACACCATAAACAGTTCCATAAGTCACCCCATATGTTCACAACGGTTGTCCATCGGTTAGCTAATTAAAATTGTTGTACACTAGCAAGGGGCCACCCCATGTCACCCCATGACATCTAACAATTGACCCTGAATCAACCCCTCTTAACTGCAATTATAGGCTAATATGAATTTTAATAATCAAAAAGGAGATTATATTTGTATTATTTTGCAGTTTAGGTTTAGTATACTGCTTTATTAGGTACTAACGCGGATCAATTTTTATTTCAATTATTAACGCCCCCTGCGTCTTTGCTCGCGCTAAAAATGGTATGTGTTTCAAAACTCGGAAACCAGACTGATTTTTGGGATAAAAAGTATCCTATGTCCGTCTCCGCCACAGAATCTATGTAGGCATACCAATCTTAATTGAAATCAAAACTGGGTTCCCGAAGGTTACAAAATATATTTTACGCGCGAGCGAAGCCGCAGCTAGTATTCATAATAATTACGCTTATATTAGTTAAGCATGTAGTACTATTTATGTAATTACCTAACCTCAGGACAATGGGCTTGTCTTTTAAATACCCAACCGCTCTATATTAAAAAGAATAACGATGAACAAGAAGCTTAAGATAATCCCAATTTTTTGCCACACGCTAACAAGATAAGGCAAAAACGTGTCAAAGGATTCTAATAAAGGGTTATAGAATCAACATTAGCTAAATCGAGATATAATGAGGGAACATTTGTCACCCTTTGGTGTCAATTCTACCCTTGCAATCAAGGGTTAAACAGGGAGCATAATCAAGGCTTTTTTGTGATATTTTGTTTAGCTGTTTCGGCCTATAAAAGCGTGAATGTGTTGACGTGTTTGAATTATAAGAAAAGGCAGAAATTCAACAATCGCTTAAAGTTGTTGCAAGGCTAAAGTTTTACTAAAGGCCGCATTATATGGTAAGGTATCGTACCAAAAAAAGACAGAAAGTTATTGTGTAAAAAACACGACGTATCTACATGGACAATAAAATACTTAGATAAGTACTTACTTAATTAAAGAAAAAGAAAAGTATTACTTAATAACATAGGTAGAATTTTTTAAAAATATTAAGACTAAATAATGAGTTTAATAACACAATAGCAAGATAGGTACCTACAGTTAGATACCTACCTACGGCCACACCAATGGTAGTTTGTGTTCAAACTAACTCATTTATTAATTTCCCTATCCTTCCTATCAGTTTACGACTTAAGATCATCAAGATCACCAAAAGGAGATGACATTCAATTCCCTGACAATGGTGGAGCCATACTTTTACGTAGCTACAAAGAGACCCAATCCAAAGATTTCTCTAAGGATACAAATTGCAGCACGACTGAAGAAGTACCTCCTTTCTACAGAGAAGACCAAAGTGTTTGGCTCATCGCACAGTCAATTCTGCGACAATGGAGGATCCATTATTTTTTCGTAGCTACAAAGAGACCCAAAGCAAAGATTTCTGTAGAGATACTTCTCGTTCAATAACAGCACGACTGAAGAAGTGCCTGCCTCCTATAGAGAAGAACAAAGTCATACTTAAGGTTACTTCAGAGATTTGAAATCACTACTCACGCTGGCAATCGCCAGTGTTTCGTAATTTGAAGCTCTGTTTTACCTAAAGGTAAGGCAACAAGTTGTAAGTTAGTAGTATTTTATTTTACAGAAAGACAAGAAACGTACTTAATTGTTCTTTTGAAGTTTTTGGGGACCAAGTGACATTTACCTACTCTACCTCACTTCTTCAGATGGGCCGCTTGTTCGGCATAAGCATTAAACATTAAAAATTCGTCCTATTTATGTTTACTTACAAAAAACAGTTGAATTACAAGACGCAATTCCTACTGAACGTTTAGTCTTATTTATTAATTACCTTAACAATAAACTTAGCTTGGTATTCAACGCCATCTGCCGCCATATATTTGTAACAAAATACATATTTAGTTTTTAGTCGCTAGAGGGCACTGCATAAAGCGGCGAACTTTATACTGTTACAAAGACGTTCTAATAGATGCCGCTAGTTTTTTTTTCATAATAAAATTTTAATACACTGCAGTTTTACTTACAGCGTTATAGGGAATTCAAGACTAACTAACGAAATATATTATGTATTGTATGTATGTTTTAAGGCCACCGACAGGACACATTTTGGAGAAAGAAACACAATATAAAAATAATTATTTTATATCACAACATTAATTATTAAAAAAGTTTACAAATGCATAAACTGTTAATCAGTCTCTTATTGGAACACGTAGATAAGTCTACTTCAATTAATTAATTGGTAAATTCATTACATTTACTTAAAACTACTTAATATGTGAAGCCTTTTTCTTCCATTTCTCTGCGCACTTTGTCGGGGTTCGGCCAGAAGATCATTAGGATTGTTGAAGCTGAAAATAATTTATTTTACTTTGAGTTTGTTTTGTAAGAACTTAAAGCATGAGCCTATAGAGTCAGTTATCAGATGTGTCATTTTTAAAATACATTTAACTTAATGAGTGACCTGGTTTTACCGTTTCACAAAACTTATTTCCTTATGTAAAGACAACTTTTGAGTTTGGGAATAAGCTTTTCAAACTTCTAACTAACGATCTGTGTTCGTTTACTAAAATTTGTAACGAATATTTAAGGATCACACAAAACAATTGTTTCAAGAGATATTTTCGAACCCACAAACAATTACACGCAGTCCCACTATAACACAGAAAAATATTTGTTTTGATAGCGTTGTCAAAATGGAAAACCTTTTACCAAAGTGGCGCCAACTGGTGGCAAAATTTTTTCAAAACACCCTAACACATCTCTGTATAACCAGTGAGTAATAGAAAAGTGACTTAAAAACAAATTCTGCTATGTATCTTACCCGCAGTAAACACCCCGAAAGCAGTGAAGGCTTCAACACAGTGCATATCTAGAGTGGCTCCAAGGAAGTTGGATCCAACAGCAGCACCCGCACGTCCTACCATATACATTACGCACATCGCCATCGCTCTGTAATAAGAAAACAAACAATATTTTTATATTTTATGTTCCCCCGCATCTTTGCTTAATGTTCTGCTCTCGTCGCCAGTAGCGTAATGGTACATAACCTTCCTCAAGAACTGAGCTATCCTACGCAAAAAGATTTTTTTAAATCCGAGTGGTAGGTTGGTGTTTAGGTGTTGATTTGCATGTTGTTGCAAATTGTTCGAGAGATGATGGCACATCCGCCTCAATTTTATTGTTGTCTCATTAATACCTACAGACTATTCTTAAACTCTAGATAATCTTTTAAACAATCTCATCATATATTTTATTAGTTTTCTTCAGGTATTTTCCTTTGGCGTATGGCATATCAAAGCGTATATACCTATCGTTCTAGATTTAAAACACAGTCATAAAATATATAACACTGATAAAGCACATTGGTAGTTGTTTAAAACCGCTAGCAACCTCAAAGAAGTAGGGAAGACATCGACGGCGATGGCGGCGAGTATGGAGGCGGCGCAGCCCGAGCACAGCGACACGATGAGCAGCGCCGCGCCCGCCGCGCCCGCCGGCACCAGCGCCGCGCCCACTGTCGCTGCGCCGCAGATAAACATTATGCCACCTACGAGATACAATTAAGTGATCATTCATAAATTGAGAATAGCGGTAGATCTAAAATGTGTGCCCAACCTGAAACAGTCTGGTGCCTGTTCATAATCAGAGGCCGAAAGACGTCTACTGCTGGAGTCGTTACCGTCACTGATTCGATATCGGGCCTATCGAAAACTACTCTAATTAGGAGAGTGCCAGAGGCCCAAAAGGTAGATCTCGTCACGGTATGCAGCGGCTTCGCAGAGTCCCTAGCATTGCTCGAGACTCTGGGTCGTTCAAGAGCGACAGTTACCAATTACCATCACGTGGGAAGTTTGTTTGTCTGCCACTGACGGCAATAAAAAAACGTCAAGGGAAATAGACCTTACAAAAAAACTCGTGTATTAGGGAATAAACTCTGTGTTCTGGCTAGTAGTTTTATCTGTACCTCTGGCAACTAATTTTATCTGTACCATCACTATAATATTTCTACACAATTTTTTTTTTGTAATTACTTATTTAATACTTACAATACATAGTCTTCCTCCCAAGCTTATTAATAAGAAACCCTATAGCTAAATAGGTGAGTGCGAATATAGCTCCCATGCTCATAGATATAGGAAACATAGCCACTGATATTTCTGACTGGCAAGTCTCGTTAGCTGATGGCAACTGTAACAAAAAGAAAAATAAATTAACGTGTCTCATCACACATAAAACTGCAGAACATCACTCTCTCCAGAAGATATTTGACATAGTGACCACTCTTAACAGGATGTGGCGATGCTTAGTAAAATAACAAAATTAAATTAGTAAAAAAAAAACACGAACGCCGCTGCACATTATCTGCTGGTCCCGTATCTATCTCCTATGACACGATAACCGCAAACAAAAATAACGTGGTTCGAACAGAGAATTGATCACCACGGTTTCTATCCCGTTCCCATAGTAAAAGTAATTCCGATATAAGTTTTAATATCTTATTTTACGTTAAGGTATTTATTGTATGGGCCATGATGCCTGAAATAAATGATTTATTATTGCTATTATATTACTTAAGGCTGACGTGAAGTGTTTTTGTCTGACTGCCGAAGTCGAAGCAAGGTAATGTTTTTCGAGCGTATGTATGTATAAACGTATGTATGTCTATTTTTTTGGCACGCTCAACAGCCTAAATGGCTTGATGGATTTTAATTTGAGGTGTCATTAGATTCGTACTGATTATGGGATTGACATAGTATATGTATATAAATTTTCAAAGTAGCGTCGGCACAGAAAATTGTGTGTCTTTTTTTTCAGTTTGTTTGAGGCAGATAGGTTATTTGTTTTTTAATTATAGTTTGCTTGTTCTATTATTTTTTATCAGACATCAAAATTTACACAATCTATCAATATTTTTTATGGTCTCCTACTAGAAGTAAGTCTATCAAGACCTTGTAAGTGCAAAACTAACCTCATCAACTTATACCCACGGCATAGTAATTATTTTATGGCCGTAAATAAAACACCTTACTTACGCTAGTATTCAAGAATTTGTCCCGTATAATTTGGCAAATAGTAATATTCTGGTTGGAGCTGCTTCCTAGTATGCTGTTCAGGATATCTGGCACCCACACGTATAAACCACTCGATCTGAAATAGAACATACAGTTATAAGGTTAGTGGTATGGTAACGTCATCTATCTGGCCAATAGTGAACTACATAAAAATCAACATGCGATGCCAACAATGACAACGTAGTACTCGTACCTACAACATAGATGGCGCTATGAAATCCTGGATCGCGATATCAAGTTTTCACACCAACACATAAATATTATCAATCCATACTATTATTATAAATGCGAAAGTAACTCTGTCTGTCTGTTTGTCTGTTACGCTTTCACGCCTAAACCACTGAACCGATTTTAATGAAATTTGGTATAGAGATGGATTAGACTTTTGAGAACAACATAGGCTATCTTATATCGCGAAAAAATGACTTGAAGGGATTGAAATAGGGGATGAAAGTTTGTATGAAACATTGTTAACGTATACGAAACTGCGGGCTGCGGGAGCTGCGGGCAACAGCTAGTATCTAATATGGTGCCGTTCTGGTCCATGTGGTGTGCATTAAAGAATATTCTATTAATTCTGAGTCTGAATGCGATTTGTATAAAAATAAATACGTACTAGCTGCTAGCGCCCTGCGGCTTCACCCGTGCGAAACATGATAGGTGTTTGATTAATGTAACTCGGGAACCAGATTTTCTGGATAAAAATATCCTTTGTTCGTCTCCGGCATTTTTCATCGAAATCGGTTCATTCGTTTAGGTGCTGAGTGGTAACAAACACAAACAAATACACATGACACATAGAAACTTTCGAATTTATAATATTAGTAAGATTTATGCGAAAGCCTTTAAAAATAAATTAAAATTAAGCCGACAGTCCTGAAGCAAGAAAAATAAATAAAGGCACTTACAACATAAACACAGTGAACATTGATATGTGTGATATGGCGACACACTTCAACAGTGGAGCCTTGAACATGATGGTTACATTCTTGAGGGCGCCTGCGAACCCACCAGACTTTATTTCTTCACTGCCTGTAGTTAGTTTTATTACCTATGACGAACAAAGATTGGACTGATATTAATCAAATTTGAAATCATCATATTTTATCAAAAATATTATCGGTCGAATTGAGAAATCTTTCTTCTTTTTTGAGGTCTGTTAAAAATTAACATTAAATTGACAACCTCTTTGTTTTGACTGCCACGCAAAGGTCGCAGGTTTGTGTGCATGAACATGGCTATTAGCATTGGTCTGGGTTGTGGCGTACAGAGACAGCAGCGGAGCCCTAAAAATGCATCGGCGCGTGCGCGCAGCACGCGAGCCAAGTCAATAATGATAGCGGAACGCGGCGACCACTTCTTAAATAGTGGCACTTATTTTATACTGCACACACACATTCGCACTCACACTGCACACATTCACTGTAACCTGTGACTGCGCTACAGTAATATTGTATAACGCTCCTGATTGGTCAACAACCAAAATGCGCTCATGTAAATACCATACCTGTGTCAGACTACATTTGTATATATAAACCGTGCCATTTTTGTAAATAAATATTGTACAGTCGTCTCTCGAGTATTATTCAACACTACCTATTAAGTCTACGGTACGAAGGTGGAAACACTGGGCCGGTCTAATAAGTAGCTCTACAGCAGTACCAAGTAAATCAGCTGATACAGTTCATAGGGAAAGTACCTCGGCCGTTGACCCTCTTCATCACTAGTACCTACAGTATATTAGGGACAGTACCTACAGCTGTTAACCCAACAGCTGTCTTCATACCTACCTAGCATACATACCCCTAAATTGGTGACCCCAGATACGAAACGCACCTCGTCGACCTACGTACCACCGATCAGCTGACTACCATCTGTACATCATGACGTCGAACGAAGAGCCACAAGAATACGAAGCATCTATCGACCCACAGGGAGGCACGAAGCTCACCAGTGCCGTGGCTACCATTTCACTGCCCGCACGCCTTCCACCATTCTGGCGGCAAAATCCTCGCCTATGGTTTGCCCAATTCGAAGCCGCTGTCGCCGCCAGCAAGATAGGCGAAAAACAGCAATTATCACCCCATTTGGCCTCTTTGAATTTAACTGCATGACGTTCGGCTTACGTAACTCAGGCCAAACGTTCCAACGATTTATGCACGAAGTACTACGCGGACTAGACGACGTAGTATTCTGTTACATCGACGATTTACTCATTCATTCTGAAAACGAGATGCTGCACGAGCGCCACCTAAATCAAGTACTTGAACGACTGAACAACTACGGAGTTACGCTAAATATCGACAAATGCGAATTTGGGAAGAATAAAATACAGTTTCTCGGCTACGAAGTTACACCCGACGGCATAAAACCCACTGAAGAACGCATGCAAGCCATACTCGACTATCCGAAGCCCACTACAGTACAAGAGTTAAGAAGATTTTTAGGCATGATTAACTTCTACCGTAGCTGCCTACCCCATCAAGCCGATCATCAATACCTACTGAATAAGTACTTACACAATAGCAAGAAAAACGACAAGTCACCGATACAATGGACACCCGAAGCAGAAAAAGCTTTTGAATATTGCCGCCAAAGCATACTCGAAGCTACTATTCTAGCCCACCCCGTACCTAACGCACCGTTATGTTTACTGACCGACGCATCTGATACTAGTCTCGGCGCCGTACTACAACAAAAGATCGACAACACATGGCAACCGCTTGCCTTCTATTCCAAAACAATGAGTGATACACAGCGAAGATACAGCGTGTACGATCGCGAATTATTAGCAATGTACACAGCTGTTAAGAGTCTACGCCGCCTAATAGAGGGCAATGACTGCACTATATATACCGACCACAAGCCACTGACGCATGCACTCACGAGAACGCCAAGTACCAGCGATACACCGCGACGCGAACGACAGCTACACTACATAAGCCAATTCTGTTCAAACATTAAGTATATACACGGCAACAAGAACGAAGCGGCCGACGCCTTATCACGTATAGCAGAAGTGGAAATATTACACGCGACGATCGACTACAATAGCCTAGCGGAAGACCAAGATCACGACATCGAACTTCAATCATGTATGAAACAATCAAATTTGAAATTTACCCGTGTAAACCTGCCTGGAGTTCAACGCCCCATATGGTGCGAGACATCTACTACAAACATACGACCATACCTCCCACAGACTTATCGTATTCCAGCCTTCAAAGCGCAACACGAACTAAGTCATCTCGGCGTTCGAACAACAAGAAAACTAGTTACATCAAAATTCTTTTGGCCGTCGATAAACAAAGATATAAGTACATGGGCGAGAGCGTGCACCGGTTGTCAGCGCGCGAAAATTCAAAAACACGTTATCAGTCCACTCGGCACGTTTCAACAATCATCTCGCTTCGAACATCTACATGTCGACATAGTTGGACCGCTACCGCCCTCTAGTGACTATACGTACTTAGTTACAATGATTGACCGATGTACCAAATGGCCCGAAGCAATACCTACTCGAGACATCACTGCAGAGACCGTGGCTAAAGCTGTATACGACGGTTGGATATCACGATTTGGCTGCCCCTTACGACTTACTACTGACCAAGGAAGACAATTTGAGTCATCTCTATTCAACGCGCTAATGAAAAGATTCGGCGTCACTCGCATACGCACCACTGCATTTCATCCACAAGCAAACGGACAGATAGAACGATGACACCGCACATTAAAATCAGCACTAATGGCGAGAGCAGCCGGCAACCGATGGAGCGAAGAACTACCTACCGTCCTACTTGGCCTACGTACTGCCATACGAGAAGACACATCTGTCAGCCCTGCCTTGATGACATACGGATCACCGCTACGAATACCATCTGGTTTTTTCGTGCCTACCAAGCCGAATATTGAAGATGCAGAGTTTGTTCGTCAGCTGAGTGAAACAATGCACTCATTCACGCCTACACAGAGACCGCACCATTCACAATCAAACACATTCGTCTATAAAGATCTCGCAACGTGCTCGCATGTGTTTGTGCGTAACGACACCGTACGCAAGCCTCTCACACCACCATACGAAGGCCCGTATCAAGTATTACACCGCAGCGCAGACGGCAAACAGTTCACCGTGCAACTACCACTTCGTACTGCAGTTATATCCATTGATAGATTGAAGCCAGCCTATATGTATAACGACAACGACGTTCCCGATAAGCCGCAACCTATCATCACGACTACGCGATCATCGGAGCAAGCAGAGAAGACACCACTTTGGCCGCCGCCGCCGCCGTCCAGCCCATACGTCACACGATCCGGCCGACATGTAAAACACAACGTACGCTTCGCTTGAGGGGGAGTGATGTGGCGTACAGAGACAGCAGCGGAGCCCTAAAAATGCATCGGCGCGTGCGCGCAGCACGCGAGCCAAGTCAATAATGATAGCGGAACGCGGCGACCACTTCTTAAATAGTGGCACTTATTTTATACTGCACACACACATTCGCACTCACACTGCACACATTCACTGTAACCTGTGACTGCGCTACAGTAATATTGTACAAGGTGTCTCAAAAGAAATTTTATATTTAGTGGATCGATTAAAAAAAAAGTAAGCCGTATATAGAAAAACTGTTTATTAATTTTTAAAATACACCTTTTGGGGATTCTGTGTGAATGTGAAAATACCCCTATTCTAAATTTCAAGCACGGGCAAAACCGTGGGATCCTGCTAGTGATTTATATTGTTTATTGTTTATATTGTTCTATGTATAATATGTATACATAATATATTTATAAAGAAAGTACATATAAGTATGTTTATCCGCATTCTAGAACCCATATCACAAGCTATTAATATATGCTTACTTTGGGTCTAGATGGCATTATGTGGTTATTGTAGTATAAAAAAATAAGTTTATTGCTGAACTTAGGCCTTTTCCAAGCGTCTCCATCATGACCGGTCGTAAGTTCTATCTTCGAACTCGAACTTAGATAATATCGAACCAACTGAATCATGACCCCATTTTACTAATATTTTGCTTAAAACTGTCAAACTTGTAAGATCTACTGTGTCTAATGCACTTAAGACTTTTTTAATATTAACATCACAACAATATACTCAGTTAATGTCAGGTGTCTATTATATAATAAGCTCGTTGTCAACGAAGTCTGTCTTCAGGTGAATTTCGATCTAATTGCATTTAGATGGATTAACAAAGTGAGGTTATGGTGGGTCATGATTCACTAGTACATATGGAAAATTAATTATGAGGCATGAAGGAACTCATATAACACCATAGTGGAGCCACCATACATCAGTTTGACACGATGACATTTAAAATCGTGTCGAACCAACAAACATTATTTCATTCTCGTAGGGTTTTAGAAACAGCATCTGGCAAACACCTCTTTAGGAGGCCTCCTGCAGTAGAAGTTTTAAGGTTGACAATAGCGCGTTTATCTTATACTTACAGGGAACTCATCAGCACTCCTGCCATAATTCCACTCATACATTTTCGCGAGCACAGGCAATGCCGCATCAGAACCCTTCGTAGCGAGTAGGAACCGTGGACTTTCAGGCAGGAACATCAGTATGAGAGCTGAAGCCAAGCCAGGAATACACCACAGCCAGATAAACGCTCGCCAAGGGACTATCTCCATGAAACCCAAACTGAACGACCATTTACCTGGTATTATTAGCCAAGCTAGACCTGGAAGGAGATAAAAAAAACATTAAAGTAGACAATAAGCTTGAGAATGTATGAACATTTCTGTAGGTTTATATTTGACTGGCCTGTTGGTATAGTGGTTACTGACCCTGACTGCTAAGCCGGAGGTTGTGGGTTCGATTCCCACCCAGGACAAACCTTTGTGTGATGAGCATGATTGTTTGTTCTGTGTCTGGGTGTAATTTATCTATAATATGTATGTATTTACAAAAAAAAAAAAATGTATATAAGTAGTATATCAGTTGTTTAGTACCCATAACACAAGCAAATATAATTGCTTAATTTGGGGCTAGATGGCGCTGTGTGAATGTGGTAGAATATTATTATTATTATTATTATTATTATATTTGAACTAGCTACCCACAGCGCGGTTACAACCGCGTCATTGGTAACTGCTCTGCTCCCGTCGTCAGTAGCGTGATGTAACATAGCCTTAACCTATAAATATTGACTGGCATTGCCAGAGATTAGCGCGTTCAAACAATCAAACAAACTATATCGCCTTTTATAATAAAATTTGTAGTAAAGTGCTTTACAAAGATGTACAAGTTACAACGGACACAAAGCTTATATAGAATCGTATTTATAAACACTCGTATAACAAAATTGTGTCCCGTACTCCCGCAGCGTCACCGTCAACATGCTATTGTTTCGTTTTGTGAGTGCAAACCGTTTAATCAATTACCGATTGAGTTACATTCTTCATCCTTCCTTATACCTTATATATCACCATTCCTCTCCTTTCGTGGTCGGTAACAGCGTGGTTATAAATACAACCACGCTGTTACCGACCACGAAAGTTTGGCATTTTTGCCGTACTGCTTAAAGAACAGTAGTTTTCTGTGGTGCGGTTTTACTCCGTGATGTGATATATGATCATACGCAAAAATATTTTTACAAATCCTACGGTTAGTTCCAGAGATTAGTGCGTTCAAACAAACAAACTCTTCCGCTTTATACTATAATAGTATAGAGTATAGATAGTCTTATAAGTTACGGTTCTTATTGTCAGGTTACGCTTTACGTAAGGTTGTTGGTCACCAAAGTAACTTAGGTAACTGTTGTACATTATGGGGTAGACAGCGTGACGTTATACCATGTTTAGGTATAACGCCTTCATTGGCATCTTGCGTTTAAGGTAACTCGATCAAAAGGGATCTCTGGAGCTACCAGTCGGATTTAAAAATTCTTTTTACGTATAATAACGCAGTTCTCGAGGAAGGCTATGTAATATCACGCTACAAGCGACGAAAGCAGAGCAGTAGGCAAAAACACGGGTGAAACCGCACAGCGAGAAGCAAGTTTCAGACAGTGTAGTGTATAGAACTTAATCTTGAAAAATATAACAGATATACTCGTAGTTTGTTTATAAAATAATACATTCATGAGTTCATGACAATATGACCTACTTGTATTGCACTACACAAATATTCCAAATTGGTACCATCTGTTAAGCCACACCTAAACATGGTTATGGCTATTTTGACACTTTAATGTGATTTTTTTGCGAAAGAAATTTAAACTGTTTTTGAGTATTTGAACATAATAATAATAAGTATAATTATCTAAGTATTGTTTTATCCCTCTAAAGAGTAGGCAGAGGTGTACAATTCTCACGTTTCGTGAACTATATTGGGTTCCATGTAACTGAGGACGAGCTTGTTGCCATTTACAGGAAGTTTCTAAATAGAAAATCCAACATCACTTTACCCGACTCGGAAATCGAACCCGATACCTTTGCATGGCAATCTGTAGACAGTGCCACAGAACCACCGAGGCAGTATAAAAATCAAAATCCGTTTTAAAAAAATCTGTAAAACTGCAATGGAATATTTAAAAAGAAGAATCACCAAAATCGGTTCATAAACAATGAAGTTATCCGCGAACACACATAAAAAAATATATGTATATACAGTGAAATTAAAAAACCTTCTCCTTTTTGAAGTCAGTTAGAAATACAAAGAAGTTTATCACTTACCAGGTAGAATAATGAATGAGAACGATATAAACACTGAACCCCAAGCGATAGCCGCAGCGCGCTTCGAGTTCGCATGCATCTCGCCTAAGTATGCATACACTGTTGCACTCGATGCTGAAACCCTGAAAAGTAGGCATAAGTATAGTCAGGACTTTTATAAAGGACAATTCCCATACAAGAAATAATTCCTGGAAAAGATGCAAGTAACGCAGATAAGGCACATCCTGACTTGGTACACAAAATTATATCACACAAAGGTTTGTTCTGTGTGGGAAATACAAACAGTTTAGAATGATGTGATTTTCGAATGGAAACAAAAGATCTCAAATGATCAATTTTTCAAGGGTAGAACAAAGCTAGAATAAAACAGTGGTATTTGAAGAATAAGCCTTGCCCAGTGGAAACGAGTCCTTGATCGAAAATCATGACATGTGAACATATCGAAAAACTAAATTATATTTATGGTGTATGAGATTGAACATGAAGTTTTTTTTTTTATATTAGCTTTTATTAAAAGTCAACTCCATTCTGCCTGATGGTAAGCAGTCAATAGAATCTAGAACGTAGTTACCATTACAAAAGCCATCGTCTTGAACTGCTTAAACGTCTCAATGATACCATATTTTGAACCAGAGACCATACCACCGAATATAATATAAATTAATTAAACATTATACGTAATTAAATTATAATTACTATAAACTAATTGCAATAAATCGAGTGATAAACTCATTAATCGACTATTACGGCTCTAATCGACGGGTTACTAACCCGATAATAATTGTTTATAACGATAATGTTTCTGCAGGTTCAAGATCTGAACTGTAAACGTTGCTTCGTCCGAAGCTCTTAGGTATTTATCTGTAGTGATATCCCAGTTCTCACAAATGTTCCCAATTAACAGAAATCTTTATTAATTGCAACACGAATGGGCTGAATCAATCGGGGAATTCTCATAAACGATAGTACTTAGTGCAGTGAACTTTATTTAGGAGATGTATATTTTCGTATTTGTCACTGTAGTATGTGTTGCTATGTGTGGTGTTCAGTATTATAACACTTTACTGTACTTACTGGCTTGACAATAGCTAGCTACGAGCGGTGTTCAGTATTAACACTATGCTGTATTTACTGGCTTGGCACTACGTATATAGCTAGCTACGTATAAGAAATTGATGCGCCCATGCACCACACTTATACACTACAGTTACAATCCCTATGCTTGGTAGACCGAATGACAATCGCAGCAGTTCTGGAGGCTGATATCACAGAACTCCTATCCTTTTCCTGTCACCTATCCTTTGTTATGTCATCTTTCTCAGAGATGTTTTGATTACCTTCAATCAGTTGACTTTTTACGCTAGTGAAGTATATTAACGCCAGGTTATGTAAACTTCGCTGGTACCTTAAATCATAGACAAATTAAAAGTGGTCACTTACAAACATCCAGTAAGAAATCTGAATACGATCAGCATCCAAACGTTGGTGGAGAATGAGGATATGATGGAGAAGACAGCGGATAGGACTATAGCGGGCAGCATTACGGAGCGTCTGCCGAGTCTGTCGCCCAGGTAGCCCCATAGAAAAGACGTACTTATAATACCTGAGAAAATAGAAATGCATGAAGATTAGCTTCAAACTTGTTAGTTGCCCATCGTTATTCTAAATTTAACTCCCAGTTGAGATGAGAACAAGCATTGTGCTCACACGCAGCTTTACAAATATATACAACTAGCTTTACGTGGCGCGGTTTTACCCGCGTCTTTGCTTACTGCTCTGCTCCCGTCACCAGTAGCGTGATGTTACATAGCCTATAACCTTTCTCGAGACCTGGGCTATCATACGCAAAAAGAATTTTTAAAATCCGACTGGTAGTGTCAGAGATTAGCGCGTTCAGACAAACTCTTCTGCTGTATATAATAGTATAGATTAACTGACACTAATAGATACACATGGTGACGAAACAAACAATCAGGAATCGAACATTTTGGATACACTATATCAAATGAAAATAATTCAAAGTTCAAAAGAACAATCCACGTGGCTATCACTAGGTGTCTTGTGAGCCAGGACTAACAATGAAAGTCCAAATTACGCTAGGAGTAGGTACCTAAGTTTTTTTTTTATACGACTAAGGTGACAAACAAGCATACGGCTCGTCTGATGGTAAGCAGTTACCGTAGCCTATGGACGCTTGCAACACCAGGGGCATTACAAGCGTGTTGCCGGCCTTGTTAAAAACCTTTTAACTCCTTTCTTGAAGAACTCCATGTTGTAGTCTCTCGGGAAAACCTCGACGGGGAGCTCATTCCACAGCCTTATCGAGGGAGGGAGAAATAACGAGGGAGAATAGAAATAGAAGTTTTCGAGTTTTAGAGTTCATGTCGTTCAAGGTCAATCTGTATTAGATTAAGTGTGTCTACTTCTAGTACGATTATCCACTAGAACGTCAACGTCGCGAACCGTCAATGCACAGAAACGTCACGATACAAGTGTTTAATTTCGCGATAGAAATCGCTCAGTATGTCTACTGACAAAAACGTTTGTCAAAAGGAAGATACACGACCTATAATAAAATTAAAAATACCGGAGTATAGCTTAACGTATAGACAATATGATTATTTAAAGTATATGCTCCAAGCCTCGATTGAAAAACTTAAAATAAATGGAGAACTTTAGATATTTTATCCTCATATGTCAACATTATTGGTTTTTTGTAAAAACACCATGCAATCTGCAACAGTTTTAACTATGGTGAAAGAAACTAGACTATATTTGCTTTAAAACGAGATCAAAACATTTATGCTCTATGCATCATAACTATTTTTGATAAATTAAACAAAAGAGGTCTGGTTATCGTGATTTTCGATGCAATCGCGAGATGTCTGAATGTGCAAAATGGCCGCCCGGGGCTGTGCAGACGAGATACTTTCTTTGATTTTCTCATGTTACTTAAATTATTTGGCAGTTCTACTTAACTATATTAGTGAATTAAATGAATACCCTTTAGGTAAAAAAGTTGTTACATTGTTGTGCATTAATATAAACAGACATGTAAAAAAGGAAAACTAAATAATATGTAGAACACAAAAATCCGACCCTAATATCTCGTCTGCACAGACCTTTTACACGTAAACGTCTAAGGACACTCCAGTGTCCATTGCGTGAGCACATTCTATCAATGTATTTACTTACTTTGAATCTGCATATAACACTGTGGATTGTATTGAAAACATATATTATACTTAATCTAGAATAATTAAAGTAATGACATTAATTTAATCACAAAATATGTGTTCACTTAGGTTTTATCACCAAAAAATTTTACATATAAACAAACTGACGTATAAAATCAGAACAAAAAGAAATGTAGTGTTTGTATATTTAGGCGCCATCTACGTTTAGTTCCGCGTCTTAAATACCAGACGATACGCAAAAAAGAGCTTCATTATAAACGTATAAAACTGATATGTATAACTATGAAATAAATGACACTCTAGTGTACGTAAGATGACAAAAACTTTTTGGTCACTTAATTGTCTCCTGACGTTTGAGTGTGATAGATTATATTCGCTATGATATATTTATTTATTAACTAGCTGCGCCCTACGACTGTAAATGTGTTTCGTATCTCTCGGAAACCAGACCGATTTTCGGAATAAAATAGAAGATAATAAGAATATGTCATACTAATCTATCTACTATCAATTTTCATTTTCATTTTTAGCCGTTTAGGCGCCGAGTGGTATTAAACACACGCACATACAAACTTTCGCATTTATATTATTAGTAGGATGATCTAGTCGCCAAGAGTCCTATATAAGACGTGTGTTTGTTACCGGCTATCATAATACCTATATCAACTCGTACACACGTACAAGATACAAATATAATTAAATCTATATAAGAACTTACTTTGTATCTATCAGATTGCATTTAATCCACGACTAATGCCTGTCGTATTACCTCATACAAAACATTAAACTTAGACATTTATAAGACCTGTTATACAACCTAGATTAGGTACCAGTTTATATCTAAAACTAGTAAAAGGTAAGGTGTAGTAAGTACCTAATAGTTTTAGCCAATAAGTTACTGGCTCTGAAGAGGCACAGTAAGACTTGCAACTGGTATAAAGAGGTTGTGGAATCAATGTACAAATTAACTAATAAGTAAGTACTACTGGCGAAGTACTACCCTCTCATAGAAGATCAAAGTAAGAATATTAGTTTTCATGCTAATGTGTTTAGTTCGGTGAGTGAGAGCGCCGGCAGCCCAAATATCCCTCGGTCCTGTTCCTTTTCCCTTTGCCTTCCTTATCCTATTACCCTTCTCCGTGGTCGGCAACGACTTGGTTGTGTTTTCTAAGCATTATTATTTTTGTAATGCGTGGCAAACACAGCCATCTCTTTAGGTTACGGTTACCACTTACCATCAGATGGGCTATATGATTGTTTGCCACCAAAGTTGTATAAAGAAAGGTCAGGTCGGGTAATGGATATTGGATTTTCCGTCGGAACACATTAGAACCTCTTAGGTTCAGTGAGGTTTCAGAGAAACTGTTTCCCTCTTGCTATAATGTGGTGAATGAGCTCCCAACAACATGGAGTTCTTCAAAAAAGGGTCGGCAACGCGCTAGTGATGCTCCTGGTGTTGCAAGCGTCCATAGGCTACGGTATCTTACCATTACCATTAGGCGGACCGTATATTGTTTGACACCTTAGTAGAACTTATAAAAAAAACGTTTTTAGTATTAGT
The DNA here is from genome assembly GCA_963082885.1 of Parascotia fuliginaria. NCBI lineage: Eukaryota > Metazoa > Arthropoda > Insecta > Lepidoptera > Erebidae > Parascotia > Parascotia fuliginaria. The sequence goes on along the minus strand of OY720181.1, from coordinate 17,442,771 downwards.
CTATTAGACTTTGGAATTTTAGCAGGTAAATAGAAATAGGAAGAACCTTTTATAATATGTATCTCTAAGAACCAAGAAACTTAATGGAGTTGCCGTCGCCGCAACGCCAAAATCGGCGGCACAATTTCAAGCAAGCTTAAAATGGTGCCGCCGAAACATGAAACGCCGTTATGTGTTTCGGCCCAAAAGGACGGCTACTAGTACCATTCTGTTATAGGACGCACTTATAGCTGGCAAAATGTTTTATAAACATTTCGAGAAAAATGTTATGTAACATTTAACGCGACCAAGACTAAATTGTTTAAATAGTAATTGGCAATAGTAATTGAAGCCGTTCTGTCTGCCTTGACATATTTTCTTCATAATCACTGCACACAAGAATATTAGTGTTCACTTTATTACATACTTGTAAATGGCATAATTATAATGGTGCTGTCTGCCTAAAAATGACCTAAGTATTGGCATTGGTTACGAGATAAACGACTTTAACGCGAAGACAAAAGATTCTTGTTTGCAGGGTTGTTTTATCTAGTGCAGGGTTTTGCAGGGTAGAATCGAACTAACAGACAATCTGGCGGTTCTTTGTAATATATTTACCAATATCGTCAACACTTGTCACTAGTTTGTACCAGTAAGCAGTTATTTGCTTACTGGTACAAACTATCGATATTGTCAACTAGAGAGTATGGTATATATACGCTTGCAAATCCAGGATTATATATGGATATACCTAAATCACAAGTTTTCAAAGACCTGTTAATCCTTACCTATAAAAGCAGCAGCATTCACGAGCCCTTTATGTTTGCTGGTAAGATGAAGCTCGCACTCAGCCGCGGTGATGGCATAGCTCATGCCCACCGACTCCATAGAAACGTTTAGCATTATCAGACCACTGGTGAAAAGTACTAGATGATTTAGCTTGCCATGTCCTGGAATATTGTGAGTATTATTAATATTAGCGTAGATTTATCACAAAGGGAGTGACGATTTGATGTTCATACGTCAATTTTCGTAATAGAGTGTTAGTTAGTCCTTGAGGCGACTCTAGGATGACCTATGATATATACCTATTTCATGAATACCCGGGAGACCGGTATGAACAGCTACAAAATATAGATACAGCCTAGATTCTGGTAAGTTTACGGTAGTAGATCCATGCTGTTTTCAGCATGAATGGGCCGGATCGTCCGGGGAAGTACTACCCTCTCATAGAAGATCGACTTAAGAGTAGTAGTATCCGTACTACTGCGTTTCGTTCGGTGAGTGAGTAAGTAGGTGTCTATTATATTTTAGTGTATCTTTTTGTTTTACCTGTTTGTTCAAACGCATCTTCAAAACTGTATTCACTTGTCGGATTTAGTTTCTGCGTACTCTCTCCATCTTCGTCTGATTTGTAATTATTTTGCTGGTTCTCCAACATTGTGTGTCTATATTTCTTTAACCAATGTAAAGTATAGACCAAAGACTTAATTTTTCCTTTTTTAAATCCTCATAGTTCTTCTTTTAGTGTAATATCTAAGCTGACGCGATGATCTGTAAAGAATGATGTTTGAATAAGTATTTATTTACTAAAAAGATTTTGTGTTAGGGAGTCAGTTCATTCAAGAAATCCTTATGGCGGCTTTACTTATTATTATTTTGTAATCGTTTAAAATACCCGGTATCAAAATTCGGCCGATAGACATGTGCTGGTAAAAAAAATACACAACAATTTCAACATGTATTATATATAACTCTAATTATTACCCATTTTTCTGCAATAAACAGACGGACGAGCCAATCGTTATTTTGAAATAACTTTGGCCCTTTATCACACACTGCACAATGCACATAAATTAAGTTCATGACCCAAGAACAATATAATCCATTTTTATGAATGTTGGGAATCGAGTTATACCTTGTACTTTGTGAGATAAACCTTGTGCATAGATTTAGATTTTTTTTATGCTACTCAAAATCTTGTGTGTAATTGTTGTTAGGCGTGTATGGTTGAATGACCTACCAAACACGCCTAACAAAATTTTTTTCTGAACCACAAATTTTGTCCCTTGTTAAATTAAACCTACAATTTCTTGCACATTAGTTGCATCTACTCCCACTATGTCACCGAGACACTCAGCAGTATTTTTAGATCGAAAAATAAATTTACTAATTTTTCCCAAAGTAAAATTTTAATATTTTATGGATGAAGGATGCTTAATCTGTTTTATTTTTATGGCACAATGTTTAGCCATTTTATGATAATTACTTAGAACATTTGTTTCGGTATAATACAGACGTATTAGCTGTTAATTACCCCACTTACCTAATTAAGTACTAATCACATTTTCGAGGTTAAGAGACAATGTTTGTTTATATGTTAACGAACTGCTAATACCTATGTAGACGTAGATATTTCTGAGTATTATAAATTTATCAAAAAATTCACAATAGTATAATAATTATCTCTAATCTCTTTTCAAAGAATTCTTAAAATAGGTTAATAATAATATACATCTTTCTATACACAAAGCGGAAGAGTTTGTTTGTTTGTTTGTTTGAACGCGCTAATCTCTAAAACTACCAGTCGGATTTAAAAAAATATTTTTGCATATGATAGCCCAGTTCTCAAGGAAGGTTATAGGCTATTTAACATCACGCTACTGTCGACGGGAGCAGAGTAGTAAGCAAAGACGCGGGTGAAACGCGGAAAGCTATTTACTAATAAAGCAAACATGTGCGATTATATTATTGGGTGTAATTTATCTATAATATGTATGTATTTACAAAAAAAAAATGTTTTAAAGTAATATAAGTAAGTATATCAGTTGTTTAGTAACCATAACACAAGCAAATATAATTGCTTAATTTGGGGCTAGATGGCGCTGTGTGAATGTGGTAGAATATTATTATTATATTATATATTAAGTATATTATATTATAGTGAGTTGTAATAGTACACGTAATATTTATCTTCAAGTAGCTATTTGTTACACTTTTGGCAATATAATAATAAATTGATAATAGTGTAAGTAAATACTTGTGAACCAAATAAAAGAGGCCAAATATAATATAACAAAGAGTGAGGTGGTGCAGTGGCGCTGGGTGCGTACGTCACACAGCCTTGGGATTGATCCCGGGATCAGATATAGTAAAATTCGTAAATTAGCACAGTCTGGAATCATACCCGGAAGATAAATGGTAATTTGTTCGCTCCGTTACATAGATACAAATAGTCGCGCTATACATTATACAAACTTCAATTCAAGATTCTTGAAAATCCCGTTTTTTTTTGCGCCGCTTAAGCGCTGTCAGTAATAGACATAGACATTTCGTAAAAGCGATTCAGCGCTGAACGATTCATTGCATAAAATCGAGTTTTTAAATAAAGATCATATATAGAAAGAAAGCCACAGTAAAGACACTTAGGTAAGTACGTGTTAAACACTTCTGCTTACCTCTTCAGTTTAAAAAGCGAGATGCTCTATACATCAATGTATGATTCCATACTTTAGACAAAATTATTTATTCATAAGGTTTATTGTGGCATGAGATATCACCACAGCTGGCAGTACTACCACTATGATAAGAACTATTTAAGACCCTACTATCACCCGGAAATCCGTCAAATATTTAAGTACCTAAGTTATAATTAAGACCTACTTATGTATGTAGTAACTTAAAGTTAACTGAAAAGAGGTTAGTTAGTAGGTACCTAGTTATTTTATCGATGGCATTCAAAAATTGGGTCGCACATTTGGCGGTTTCACCAAACCTAAATCTGGTTCATGCACCCTCGATTAATCGGACAATCAGAATAAATGACAATGACATCTATTTTTTGACATTGGCAAGTAGGTAGGCTCCGATTTCACGAAAAAGTGCGATGCGATCGCAGCTTAGAGCTCTAAGGATCGCAGTTGTAAAGATACGATATTCAAAAGACGCGTATTCACGAGTGCTGTAAAGTGCTAAATAATTATTCAAGAAAGTCAAAAACGAAATAAGTTATGGCCGAAATAGTACAAAGTAGTAATTTTTTTTCGAATTTTTGATTTTGGAGTTTGATATTTTGGAAAAGAAGAATGCTATCAAAAATTTGAGAAAAATTCCACTAGACAATTTAGTCAGCTACAATTTGAGCCTAAACAAAGACGATCAGGTTAGAGGTTTGCCCTGTAGCCTAATCTTTTTGAAAAAGTCAGAATGTCATTTTTCACATCAAACTTCGATACGCATGTGGAAATTTTGCAATTTGTTTATTCACAGGCGATACGTCGAAAATATATTATGATAATCTAAGAATAAAATAATTACGTATCATTCAACATTGTAGTTTTATTTTGTAACCTTTTTTTCCTTATCTCGTCTTTCTCGTCGCTCATCGACAATATTTTTTCGAATTCCATAAATTCATTTTCAATGTGCTCGATAGTCGTGTTAAGCACGAAATCTGTAATTTTTGCCGCTAACCTTTTGTTCGACGATAGATACCAAATTTTAGACAAAACTACACGTTTAATTTCAAAGGAACTTTTTCTGTTTTATTTTAATACTGGAGTTAATAATATGCAAGATTTTTATATCTATGAATCTAAAAAAATCCTTAATCCTTTAATCTACAAGTTTATGCCTACCTACCCACGATAAAAAAAAGAATGTTACGATTTCACGAGAATAGTTTTTTTAGCCACGCTTTTATTTCTTATCTAGCCTTCCTGTTTATTTGTTCTAGTTTTGCAATCTCTGTTCCCATAACAAAGAAACTGACTTATAAGATAAACATAGCTCAGAAGTTCAGTACATTTTGTTCACATTATCTACAAAAGATAAAAGTAAAAAAAACGTTTTTCACATAATTTATTATATATTTTAAAATATTTACTAAAACAAATAATTTAATTACGTTAATTCAAAGTTTTTACAAACAAACTCATTAAAAAGCTCATACCTTAAAAACTTTCATTTGACGGTCAACAAAAATATTTTTGCAACTTACTGTCAAACTTCTATTGTAAAAAACCCAAAAATCCAATGTAAAAACTGAACTACAGCTAAGTACCGAAAACAACGGGAAAAATAATACAATAACAATAGTTTAACTAATCAATTCATCACTTACGTTCAACCAAGTGTTGCACAAACGTTTTATCAGTTCCAAACATCAATTTATTGTTACAATACCGACAATATCTTATCACTATAACACTACTAATTTTAAAAAATGAACTAAAAATATACTTGTAATATAGATTTACGCGTAAATCAGCGGATTTTAGAAGTAGGGAACGCGTACATGCACCCGAAGCGCGAAATTGACTAACTAACTGACTGACGCACAGAGTATACACAACACACAGATTATGACGAAAGACAAAATTATAAATAGGTGGCGCGCGCGCTACGTAACTTGTTGGATGAACGTGAATGACGCGCGCTGTATCATTATTTATATTTATAGTTTGTACACAGCTCCTAAATGCATCACTAATTGTAATAATTAATAATGTATTTAGCTGTTTATAATGTGGTCCATTTCATTATGTAATTAAAATGAAGTAAAGTATTTACTATTAGGTACTACAATAATGATTTAACTACCTTGTTTGTATGTTTTTAGAAAATTTAACTTTAAAGGTCTGAGAAAGTGTTTTTCAGTTACATACCTCATTAGTAATTAGTGTGTTATTTTTTAACCTATAAATAGCATGTAGATCCGAATTATTGGTATGACGATTAATCTTATTTTAGTAACCGTTAAATCACGCGTGCAATCCCAATTTTTAAAGTGTACCTTCTGCAATAGTCTGTACCATAATATAACTTATTCTGTGGTTTTTTATACACACAAAGTTTGCTTGTAAAAAACCTGTAAAAAAATCACTAACGGTATTAAGCGATTCATAACTTCACAAAAAAACGATAAAACTCACGGTATCGATGATAAGGATAATATTTTATCATCTACTCTTACACTATGAATATTAGCCCATAACTGATAAAGATTTATGAATATATATGGTGGGGCAATAGATTGCTATTGGCGCCTGATAAATAAATTTACCAGCTTATAAGTAGTATTACAATTTTAAAATCGTGTCTTTTTTATGAGGCTTTGAAGAGCATCTCGCAGCGATGTCTTTCAGAAAGGTTATCACCACGTTTGGATCCCAATGACAAGCCGTGAAGCGTATCTAGTAAATTAATAAAATTACTTAGGTTTTAATTTAATTTATTAAAAAATCATGGCAATCTTTGTTCCGTTTGTGAAATTGCGTGGTTTAAAAAGTTACATTTAAATAAATGCTATCGCACAAACTACTTCTGTGATAAACTTTGACACTAGGCTATAAAAAAATGTTAGATTACTACAAGTAAGTATTAGGTACATGTCAATACGTACGTGATTTTTATCGGTATAATTTTCTGAGTAAATAGATATGTATGTAAGAGTAAATATGTAAATCGGTGATTGTGTTTTAGACTTCAAAAAAGTGAAAGTTTGTTTCGAGGTCAATATTCGGGTCGTATTTTTTTTGTATGGGTATTACCGCAAAACTCGGTCATATAAAGCGATTTGGAACTCTGAAATTGGTTCCATATTTTTTTATATAAAAATGGTTTAAGAGTTTGGTTTTAGTTTATATTTTGTAAAAACGTATACAAGGAGTGCCTTAAGAGATGTAAAACAACGCGTTAATATCTTTTGTGACGAGTAGTGAAGTCGGTTTATGGTATTTTTGTCTAAAAATTAATATTATTTATATATCGAAACCCTAGTAGTAAAACTAGTAGTAGTAGTAGATCCACGCTGGTTTCAGCATGAATGGACCGGATCGTCCGGGGAAGTACTACCCTCTCATAGAAGATCGACGTAAGAGTAGTAGTATGCGTACTAACGCGTATCGTTCGGTGAGTAAGAGTGCCGGAGGCCCAATTTCCCTCCTTTTCTCTTTCCTCACTTTCCTCACTTCCTTCCCCTAACCCCATTCCCAGCCGCCATAGAGGAGGCCACCATACCATCAGTTTAAAACGATGGTATGGTGGCCACCATTTCTGGATTCCTCTGACTGCTTACCATCAGGCGGCGTGGAATCACTTTGGTAGGCTAATATAAAAAAAAAAACTCTTTCGAGTGTCAAAAAACATTCTAAACAATATAGTGAAAAAAATAATACAATTATTTTTTTGTTATTATTTATTACCATCATTCCACCTGAAAGGCGTCCACTGTTGGACATATGAGTAGGTTCAGCTATCCTTACTATGGTTTCTATCGCTGCATTTGAATAATTAAGAGAATATAACCTTATAAAGAACATAAGTAGTTAATAGTAATAATAATAATAATAATAATAATAAATGTAGTTATAACCAGCCCAGAAGCTGAGAAACACAAAGATCACCTATAATAATAATATTCTACCACATTCACACAGCGCCATCTAGTCCCAAATTAAGCAATTATATTTGCTTGTGTTATGGGTACTAAACAACTGATATACTACTTATATACATTTTTTTTTTGTAAATACATACATATTATAGATAAATTACACCCAGACACAGAACAAACAATCATGCTCATCACACAAAGGTTTGTCCTGGGTGGGAATCGAACCCACGACCTCCGGCTTAGCAGTCAGGGTCACTAACCACTAGAACAACAGGCCAGTCATCTATCACAACAAAAACACACAACGCCATCTAGCCATAGTACTTCATCATCATCATATCAGCGAAAAGACGTCCACTGCTGGCCTCCTCTAATTTTATCACCTTGGACGGTCGTCAGCCATAGTACTTATTCATCATTAATTTGAACAAAAGTTATTTCACAAACTATTAAAAATCCATTGCATGCTAGTTCATACCTAATCCACTTATAGTTAATTGGATTAGGTAGGTATTAACTTTACACTGATATTCGATAGTTCAGCTTTGCCGACGTAGCGTGTACTTTTTTTTGTATTCATGATATGCATCGTCACGAGATACAGAGACGTGTCCATCTTACCACAAGTTTTGGCCCGGAGATATATTATTTAGCATGCAGAGTGCATGCGAGTAAGAACGCCTGGTAAAAACTGGTTTGACAAGCAAAAATTTTAATTTGCCAGAGTGCATGTTGTTGCTGCTTTACTTAATAATCTGAACAGAAGTGTCCAGATTATTAATTAATCATCTTATTACGTGACCATGACTGTTGCTGTTGCCACTTAATAAGATAGAATTAATCTAAAAGTCCAATAAACTTTAGTAAGGTACTTGCACTCATTAAGGGCCACTATTATCAGAATACTTATAATTCTAAAATTAATAGACTTGCATAGGTAAAGCTTTTGTATTCTAAATAAAATGTAGTGAAAATTCATAATATCGCAAAAAGACACCATTTTGCTTTGTTAAACGGGCTTAAATAAAGTTTTCCAAAAGGCGTGTGCTGGGCCAAATTAAGCACCTGGGGTTCTATTAAAGACCGTAGTAAAATTTATCATATTTTGACTATTTTGTAATATTATTACCTTTAATCTAACGTATTCAATGATAATAACTAATTTATTAATGAATTACCAGCAGATATTTAATATTTGACCAGAATTTTAAATGTGGACCTTAATATGTATATCAAAATGAAAATTAGAAATAAAACTAATTTTATTTCAGTAATCAAGACATATTTATTTTTTCAGTAAATAATTATTCTTTCTTCAGTCTTTAATTACAGTATTTTAAAGAAAATCAGTCTTAAGTTTTTACGCCACACCTTTGATGGGCCTTATTAGGAGAACGCGTACTAAAATATGAGTAGGTTTTGTTATTAAAACTACTAAGTCTTGAATCACGCACTACAAATTTTAGTAATAAGTAATATAAACTCAAGTAAGTTAAAATTATCCAACAACATAATATAATTTTCTTATCAAACATAATGAACGGTATCTGTTTTAACAATATTAGACAAAATTTAAATTAAATAAACATTAAACGAAGAAATGAGTATCAATCAATCAAAATAATTAAATAAAAATACGTAGTAGAAAAACAATAGTCAAAAATATTATATACAAAAGGAACACACAAAATCATCAGGATCTTCTTTCGATAAACCAACACATTCTTCATGGAACCATTTGTGGCAGTTTTTGCACTGTCGCATATCAGCGATTCTGTCCGTATTGCATGCATGGCAGTACCAAACTTCAACCTTGGAGTTTTTGTTTGTAACTGTAGCCTTTCCTTTCTTTCTGTCTTTTTGTTTAGTTCTGTCTTGCACTTTACTCTTTCTCTTCTTTAATATTGTCTGCTTTTCTTTAAGTTTCTCTGAAATTCGCTTAACTTCCTTTTGTTTCACTTGCTTTTTCTTGGTCTGATTAATTTTGTCCTTAAACAAATCTCTCGTTACACGTTGCCCAATATGATTTAAAGCCTTGCGCATTGGCTTTGATTTAATAACAGCGAAATTTGGTGTTGGAAACATTTGCTGAAACGCTGTCTTTGTCGTATTATTGGACATAAGTCTTGACAAAGGAATATCGTCAGGATCATCTTGGTGGTCTATATTATCTTTTTTATTAGATTTTTCTGAATTTAATTTGCTATGTGGTGGTGGTGGAGTTTTATCTCCTTTGTCTATCGTTTCATTATACGACTATGATTTTCTACGTCAGATTCAGATGTAGAGGAGTATATTCTAAATCTCTGTGTGGAATAATAAGAAGAATAAAATTGTGTCATATCGATATCTGATGAGTCTGAAGGTGAAGAGTTTATAACAGATGGATGTTGCATTTGCATACCTGAAGTGCCAGGTTTTGGAGAATAATTGATGTCATTTTCTTTTGATTCACAGGAAGAACTGTAATCAACTAATCTGTAAGAAGTGCTTTGGTTTATTGGAGTACTACAAAATGGAGTGGTCGATTCATTTAACTCATTTTCATCATGTTGAGAACTCACTTGACGTATCTCATTATCACAAATTAGAAGGGATGGTGATTCTCTTAGCTCTTCACAGTAGGTGGCATCTGTATCTGATTCGTTATGATCTGCACGACGATTAGCTGGGCTCGATAAACTAAATGCTAAATTTGAATTAGGAACACTCTGAGAATATGGGTTTGGTTTTTCTGTAAGAATAGATGGTGCATAAGCCTCTTCTGGAATCGCATCAGGGTCCCAAGGAAAAAGGCCTGTTGCTTTGAATCCATTAATAATATTACTCATAGTCATACATTTAGGCCAAACTTTGGTTAATATTTTATTAAAGCAAGCCTTAGTAACTTTTTTTTGCAGGATTCTGATATGTATACAGAAGAACTTCTTCATCCCAATAATGTTCGAAAGATTTATTTACCGATTTGTCCAAGGGCTGGAGTTCATGAGTGGTATTGGACGGTAAACAGTAAAGTATAATATAATTTTTGTCTGCGGCATCGACAATTTGATAATCAAGGTGTGAGGATGCGCCATCAAAAACTAAAAGACATTTACCAGGGGCTTTAAATTTAGCCAAATGAATTATAAACTCCACAAATAATTCTGTTGTCATACTGCCCTTTGGCGCCATTTTGACAACGCTTCCAGGTGGCAAGTTTTCTGTGAAGTCGTTGCGTAATCTTTTTCCCTTAAAAATAATCATAGGGGGTATGGCGGTACCGGTTGCATTGACACATGCTGCTATCGTCACATTTTCAGCATGCTCTTGGGCTACTAAATGAACTCTTCGTGCTCCTTTTTGGGCAAGCACCTGATGCTGATGATGAAGAGTCAAACGACATCCTTTCTCGTCGACGTTGTACAGTCTTTCAGGGTGGTTAGATATATCTAACATATCATAAAGCTGTTTTATAGCATCAAAATGTTTACCAACAATAACTTTATTAAGTTTTTGGGCCCGGGCAGGGTTCATTACTTGTGCTTTGCGTTTTGAAATTTCAGGATGACGTTTGAGAAAATTCTGCAACCACTTTTTACCAGCTGTCCCTTTCGTCTCATTGAACTGGTTTTCAATGTTATGAGCTTTACAGAATGTAAATGCTTGCTTTCTTATAATTTTAGGAGTTAAAGGCATACCAATCTGCGCAAACTTAACAATTCTAGCAGCTAAATCGTTTTCAAGGTCTTCAGTCAATGTACATTTTCTACCTAATTTCTTTCTGTAACTTCCTGTAACGAGATGATTCTTTAACGTCCGCCGGGGTATTTTAAATGTGGTCGCAGCCGCACGTTCTGACATCTCTTTTTTAATTACTGCATCCATGGCTAATTTAAGAGCTTCCTCAGACCATTTTCCACGTTTTTTCTTATCTGGTAACTGCTCCATTGTAATTTCACTAAAGATAAAAATAAAATTAACACATTGCACCAACTAGAAATTTAAGATATAATTATTATACTGAATCATCCCACATATAATAAACAATAATATATATTAGTGTTAGCCCACCCTCTCTCTTTTTATTCTTTCACAGTGAAATCTAAGGCTCTCGAACCAAACGGTTTAGCACTTCATAATTTTGTCTGGCCTCTACCTGAAACTCTTTATCTATCTATTATCTTTATCTCTTCCATCTAACTTTGATCCTGAATTTTTTAAGCGGGGCGTGAAAAAACATCTCACTAAGCCGCCATGGTGGAGGCCACCATACTAGTAGTTTGGCTTTTAGAATGGTGTCCACCGCGACTTGATTAATAATATTGCTTTACGATACAAATACACCTACCTTTCATTTCGAACAAAGTATACTAACAAAAATTCGAAACTAAGATGTAAATAGGAAGATAAATGTAGGTAAATACTATATAAATAAAAGAAAGTTTCTTAACACTTTCCGGGACAGTAAACGGATATGACCGTGATGACAATAAAACATCTATTGTGTCTACAGAAGTATCTATGAAAAGGTTAAGTGTCTACGAAAAGGATTTTTTAAAAATGGTTTGGTTCTTCCTTGACGTGTTATAAGTATAAAATAATATCTTTATTTCATTTTTGTAAATTTACATTTGATATAGATAATAATAAATAATTAATTAATCAATTACCTAAATAAGAACGTTTCACTGTTAATTATTATTTGAATTCATACATCTAATAAGGACCGGCCCTTAATATGAACTCTGATAGTTGTCCTTATTAGGATTTAGATACTGTAGTGGATGATCAAAGTTTGAAGTTGTTTAATATAAATATAACAATGTTTTTACCTCTGCAGAGTTATCTCTAAATGTTTAAATTTAATCTTCTAAAACAACCAAAACAAAAACACAATTTTTTCCAAGAAAACAAACAAAAATTACGGCATCGATTTTACAAAATGGTGTCTCTAACCAGTGTCTTACACAAACTGAGACGCTATGTCAAAATGGCGACGTCAAAGCTACATCGCGCACTTGCATAAAACCAATGGTTGGATAAAGCACATTGCGCGCGAAATTTAAAGTAGTTGAAAAAATGCAAAGTGGGAGTTTTTTAAGGTGGCCCTTATAATGTGCCGGCCTTTATTGGGTGCAAGTACCTTATATGATATATTGCTATTCCTATTAACTACTTATGTTCTTTCATGCAACACGCATGCGGTCGAGGACGTCAAATGCATGTGAGAACACACACAAGCAGGTACAAACCCACTTGACAGGGAAAAAGGCCCTATTATTTCATCTGAGTGCATGTGTGTTACTACTAAATGACCTTAACACTGAACTTCAACAGTCATGGCCATCACCACAATGGCAATGAGGAGGCTCTTTAATTACAATGAACTCCAAATTAAGACAAATAACTAAGCAACAGAAGGTCAAGGTACTAATCAATCAAACGCATGTTTATAAAACAACGCAAGTAAACTAATACTAAATCTACGTAATGTTTTCGTAACTTGAACCCACGCATGTTCAAGATTGCGTGAGACCGTGACATACTACAACACTTACAACGTGTGCAAACTTAACATCTATTATTGGACGCGTAAGGCTGTAAATGGCATGTAAGTGTGACGGTTTTAGCCGCTGTTGGGGCTGCCTTGATACTGCACTCTAATTTGCTGAAACTCGAATCAATGCTGTGCTATATCTATACTATCATATAAAGCGGAAGAGTTTGTTTGTTTGTTTGTTTGAACGTGCTAATTTCTGAAACTACCAGTTGGATTTGAAAAATTCTTTTCTCGTGTGATAGCCCAGTTCTCAAGGAAGGTTATAGGCTATGTCACTTCACGCTACTGGTGACGGGAGCAGAACAGTAAGCAAAGACGCGGGTGAACCCGGGAAGTTAGTATTATATTAGCTTCGTGGTCAGTGTGCATACATTTTACAAATTTTAAAAGGGAATCAGAATTTTGAAAGTTTTGACACCAAGCGATGGTTTTTACCCTGATCCAACAAAATGCTTGTTATCAGATTAAATGGAATCATGTTGATGTTTGATATAAATTCGGATCTTGTTATAGTTAATTTCGATGTTCCACAGTAGTGTTTATTGGTAAATAAATAGCATTATAATTTATTTTTTACCTATATGAATTGTCACTTTTTACGCAAGTGACGCCGCTGGCACAAACTAGTCTTATAGTTATGAGCTTTCTTTTATAATATGACAACAGCTACACAACGCTGTCTAGATCCAAAGTAAGCATAGTAATAGCTTGTGGTATGGGTTCTAGAATGCGGATAAAGATATTTATATACATTTATTTTTGTAAATATACATATTATTATACAAAGAAACACCCAGACTAATGCAAATATTTATGTTCATGCACGCAAACATTTGCACTGAGCGGGAATCGAACCTGCGACCTCTGCGTGGCAGTCCATACACAGTACCACCGGTACTACTAAACCACAGAGGTCTTTTCTCAAGTTTGTTGATCACGGAAGGTTCCCAAAGCAGATGCGACATATTTCGCGAATTAAGTACTGTCACAAAACAGACAAAAAGTTCCGCCAAAAACAGGTTACGTATACTTCGCGTCATTGACCTTGCTTAAATTTATAAACTTGATGTAAATATTATTAAAAAACGCTATGACCATGACCGAGTCGTCTACTGTATATTTAGTGTCAACAAGTTTTAAAAAATAACGAAGGGTGTTAGACATGGGTATTTTTTACGCAGTTATGAGTACTGAGGCACAATTATATTTTAACCTACATTTCTTTTGATATCAGTAAATAAACCACCCATAGTTGTAGAATTATTTAGTTATCAATATACATTATTATAATTAGTAATAATAACATAATATATAATTTATTTCAGTCTTTTATACATTAAATACATAACTTAGATCCATAGACAAATACCTAAATACCTTAGAAATAACATTTTTTTTGACTGGCCTGTTGGTCCAGTGGTTAGTGACCCTGACTGCTAAGCCGTAGGTCGTGGGTTCGATTCCCACCTAGAACAAACCTTTGTGTGATGAGCATGATTGTTTGTTCTGTGTCTGGGTGTTATTTATCTATAATATGTATGTATTTTTTACAAAAAAAAAATGTATATATATCAGTTGTTTAGTACCCATAACACAAGCAAATATAATTGCTTAATTTGGGGCTAAATGGCGCTGTGTGAATGTTGTAGAATATTGTATTATTGTATTATTATTATTTTAGTACCTACATAAATATAACACTTTTAGCTAAGTACTTATTTTGTATCGGCGTTGTATTACGCTGCGCTGTGTTGCCTAATCTGCCACGAAAACGAGGATAAACAACAACTTTCGGTCAAAACTCTTCTTTCAGAAAACTCTCAAGATGGTTAGTCGGCACCCGCACCACAAACGAATAAAATTCGTATTATATTTCGCCTCCAACTTCAATTAGTAGATACTATCCCCTAGTTTACGTAGATGAACTAGGCGATGGAAAACAATCCCATTAATGTAAACTATCGAGGCTTGGTATACACTGTAGAAGGTACAGCAAGCAAATATTGTTCACCTGAGGTTATCTTATACTTACTGTTATGTTCAGTTTCGTCCTCTCATTCTTGACAATCATCATCATCATCATAGTCATCAAGTCCTCTAGGCCTCCCCCAATTTTCACCACCGTGGCCGGTCGTTCGCCGCCCTCATCCATCGGTTGCTCGCCACCCTTATAAGATCGTCGATCCACCTTGTGAGGGACCTGCCCGCGCTGCATCTTCCAGTTCGTGGTCGCCACTCTGAACCTTTCTGCCCTGACGGCCGTCAGTTCTGCGAGTTATGTGTCCTACCCATTGACACTTCAGAGAAGCAACTCAATTTATCTAATGCATACACACATACCGTCATCGTCAAAGTAAACCAGCCGGTTACCTGTGTTGGGTTCGATGACCTGAAATCAGCGGTTAGAATACCGACTAAAACGTCTCTGTATACCTCATATGTACGCCGCCTTAACGAGCGGACCACTGGAACTTCATCTTATTATTATCGATCCATTACCCCACTGCAGGGAAAGACCTCTTTTCATACAGAGAAGGTATGAGCATTGATCACCACGCTTGCGCAAGGCGGATTGACAATTTCAGACTTCCTCCAAAGTCCAGGTTTCCTTACGATGTTTTCTTTCACCATCAGTCAGTAATATCGAGATAAACTTAAAAAGTACATATGATTTAAAAAATCACATTTGTACTTGCTCGGATTTGAATTCATGACCTCGTGTTTACGAAGCAGGTGCCTTTACCACTGGGCCATTACGACACTGAAACTTGATACTATATTATCAGCGGCCAGGTAACCAGCACTATTGTCAAGGTCGCGTATGAATCCACGGTCCACGAGTTCAATGAGCTATTAAATAAACAGGTAGTTTTCTCGTACGATTATCGACACTACAAAGCTTTTAAGGACTAATATTTTAAACAATAACGATTGCACAAGTTTGTATCCATGGTTGTTTTGATATCTATACTATTATATAAAGCGAAATAGTTTGTTTGTTTGAACGTGCTAATCTCTGAAATAATTATTTTTGCGTATGTTAGCCTAGTTCTTGAGGAAGGTTATAGGCAATGTAACATCACGCTACTGGCGACGGGAGCAGAGCAGTAACCAAAGATGCGGGTGAAACCGCGCTGCGGTAAGCTAGTCTAATACTTATTATAAAGCGGAAGATTTTGTTTGTTTGTTTGAACGCGCTAATCTCTGGAACTACTTGTACTTGTCCACTTGTCGATTTAAATAATTATTTTTGCGTATGATGCCAGTTCTCAAGGAAGGTTATAGGTTATATAACATCACGCTACTGGCGACAGGAGCAGGCAGTACGCAGAGACGCGAGTAAAATGCCCTCTAAATTAAATAAAATGGGTCTCTCTATGGCCAGCAACGGCTTGGTTGTTTTTCTAAACTATTAATGATCAAATTAAATTAAAAAGTAAACTTATAGTTTATAACTATAATAACAATTTATAGTAATTCATTTAATAATGAGTTTGTTATGTTTTGAAAATAGAACAAAAACAAATTAAAACAACACCTCGTTAGCTTCTTAGTAAGTTCCATTAGTGTTTGTCTATAACATTAAAACCAGACAATCGGAGAAACCTATCTATACTATTAGCAGTTTGTTTGTTTGTTTGTTTGTTTGAACGCGCTAATCCCTGGAACTACCAGTCGGATTTGAAAAAATCTTTATGCATATGATAGCCCAGTTCTCGAGAAAGGTAGGGGATATACAACATCACGCTACTGGCGACGAGAGAAGAGCAGTAAGCAAAGACGCGGGTGAAACCGCACAGCAAAAAGTTTCGTTAATATTATAAATGCGAAAGTTTGTCTGTATAATTGTATGTGTGTGTGTGATGTAGTTTAACCCATCTGACTAAAGGAACCTTCATCATATTCGCTGAAAGACCACTGCTGGACAAAAGCCTACCTCAAGTCTTGCCACTTGGCCTTAAAAACAATAGGTAGGTAGGTATGTTGACTATTGTAGTAAAAGTTTAATGTGAAGTGGATGCATATCATGATCATTATGAGTTCGTAAGGCATAATACATTTTATTAGGGTTCTTTTACCACCCATGCTTTGCATTGTCATGCTCACTAAAATGTCATTGCTTGTGGTGTCGTATTGGCCGGGTCATCACCTTCCCTCTAATATGGCGAGGGTGATGATGGCTGGCCCGTGCGTCATGCTCGTGGACGGGTACTACTTGGGATGACTGGTCAATCTTAGCATGGCATACTTTTAATATTCAATCCAGTATTACCTTGTCGTGCAATGTGACCAGGAGGTGCATTCACTATATTTTTTTTTTTTTTTTTTTGGTTTTTTGGTTGCGTTGAGTGTTTAAATTGTAACTCATCCAAATAACTGTAATTATCTGGCGATTGAAAAGAGTGGCGTGAGTTTCTTGCCAGTTCTTCTCACAGCTCTACTTCGTCAGCGTACTGGCTGTAGGTCAATTGGCTGACAAAATGTAATGTTGACTTTTCATAAGCATCATACTTTATGATCAAAGTGAAATAAATGCTTTGACATTGACTTTGACTTTGAATAAAAATAAAAACCAGCCAAGTGCGAGGTAGGACTCGGGGACGAAGGGCTCCTTACTGTTATCTATAAAAACGGCAAAAAATTGTATGGGAGCCATCTTAAATATTTATTTTATTCTGTTTTTAGTATTTGTTGTTATAACGCTAACATAATATTATATTATAATACATGATCTGTGAAAATTTCAACTGTCTTAACTATCACGATAAATTAGATACAGCCTGGTGATAGACGGACGAGGACAAACGTACAGCGAAGTCTTGGTAGGTAATAAGTCACGGTTCACGAGATACGGCATGGTTACAGACGGATGGACGAACAGCGAAGTCTTAGTCATAGGGTCCTGTTTTAGGTACCCTTTTAGTACGGAACACATACGAGACGCATGCGGTCTACTACGGATTTTTTACAGAATAAACGACCACCCAAATGTAGGAACTACCAAATAAGATTAGATTTTTAATTTGTTAAAGGATGCTTTGCTACTAGGTCGAAGTAGTTTATTAATCTTGAAAAGGAAATTGTCATTACGATTTAATGAAGCCGAATTTAAGTGTAATAAGTCTAGTATTGAAAGGATTGACAATCAATTATTCGGCACGTTGCGTGTAGTTCAATGTTACACTTTAGCGTGTTCATAATATTAGATTAGGTATGTACTGGAAAATCTCCTTAAATCATTTTCATATAAAAGTGATAATGGAGCGTTCTTATTTCTCGTTTTCGTAGTACGAAAGTGGATCTGCTACCAATTTCATTTATTTTATTACTTTCTAATATTTTATTTCACATTTCAAGCTAATGCATCTAGTTATTCCGGTCTGATCCCCCAGAGCTGATCCCCTAAGTTTATTATTATTCTTTAATTCCGTTCTGACTGCATATTTAGTCATTCCGGTCTGATCCCCTCAGTCTCTTTGACAGGTAAGTACAGTTAAGAGAAAAGCATTTTATGTAATAATTGACTAAAAAAATAAGAATAAAAAATGCTGTTGCAGTCTCTGCTCACCCCAGTAACCCCAGTAGCATGATGTAGGATATAAAGCAGAGAATAGCAATCTCAGTGGCTGCAGCCTATCTCAGAGTGCTGCTGTCTGTCCTTGGTCTACTTCATACTGCAACATGTGATGGTTTGATCACTACAATCCGTTTACTTCTTTGTTATAACGCCTGCTAAACGTAACTTAGCAAAGACCAGCCACACTACATAAACACACGCTATTAGGCGGTTGGCATACCGCGCCGCATCACGCAACGTAGCACGGGATGCGTATTCTTGCGTTATTTGTAAGTATCTCTCTTTGTATTGAAATCACGCGCGCTGCAACACACTGAAATGAAAACGCATTCTGCGCAGTGCAGGACAGCGTGAGGTTTCCCTTATATTCCTAACCATTCCTAAATTTCTTGTTACTGAGTGTAAATATTTTTGTAATTTTTTATCTATGCCCAAGATACAGGGCCTGCATTAATTGGCACATACTTAGGAGTCATCCATTCACCTTTTCTAGAATGGAAGCTAATACTTACTTAATAATATATTCTGATCTGTGCTACATCATTTTTAAAAGAGACAGAATAAGAAGACTCAAATAAACAACACGTGAAATTAAAATATAAATTATATTTCAATTAAATAATTAATTTCATCTATAAAACTAACTTCGTATTATCAATACATTCATATTTACACAAGTAAATATCCCATATCACTTTTAGTCCCTCTAATCGAACTTAAAGCATTTGTACGTAATCAGAAGCTTCTTACTAATAAGTATTACTTTCTAATTTTGATCTATTATACGGCACACGTACAAGCGTTACAAAGCTTGATATAGTGGAGCAAGCATGCTACATATTCCTCATATTGACTGACCGAAGAACTTGAACAAATTACTCTCTTGCAAGATATTCTGAAGAACTGTGCATAAAAAAATGAAGATATCAAAACACAATCACTAATTTGTGCCAAACTGTAACTATATCCAAAAAGAAAAAGTAAAATCAGGTTTTGCGATTCATGTACACAATTAAAATATAATATAACTTCGAACAGAAATCAGTCTTTAAGCTGAAGCAGCAAAATCCATCTTTCTTCCTCTCGCAGTAAAAAATTGCGATTAGTCAGATCAATAAAATTGTACTAAAACACGGTGACTTCCCGCTCGGCATCATGAATTTACGACAACCACACATGAATTCAAATTACATTTATTTTTATTTTATCCTTTCTTTTTTCTATATTGTATAAAATATTAATTATTAAAAACGAAATTGTATTGTGATTTAAATTTTATTTCATTTACTTAGGTGAGTTGGTCAATCCACTAGATCAAAAAAGTACCATCGCGGGTGTTTCATGAAATCTCTTTTCGCTGCTCGGTTTTACCCGCGTCTTTGCTTACTGCTCTGCTTCCGTCGCCAGTAGCGTGATGTTACATAGCTTATAACCTTCCTCGATAACTGGGCTATCATACGCAAAAAGAATTTTCAATTCCGACTGCTATTTCCAAAGATTAGCGCGTTTAAACAAACAAAAAAACTCTTTAGCTTTATATAATAGTAATAGATAGAAAAAAATACAATAAGCGATAAACTAAGATAGTAATTGTTCTGAACCACACAATAACTCAAAGTAGTCAAAACTAAAAGACATCGTTTAGTTTTGCCAAAAATATCTATTTTACCCAAAATGACAGCTAAAAGTAATAGGTCTCAAGTTCCCTGCGGAGGAAAGGGCCTTCCTACATCCCTACATCCCAGTTTGAAGACTAACTTCTGTCTGGGTTAACTAAAAACTATCGAACCAAGTAAATCATGACCCATCTTGCTTATTTTGCCAATCCATCTAAATGCAAGTAGGTCGAAATTCGCCTGAACATAGATTTCCTTGGCAACGAGCTTGTTATCATTTTATTAAACACTGACATTTTACTGAGTGCACTGTTGTTATGTTAGTATTCAAAACGTCCTAAGTTCATTATACACGGTAGATCTTACAAGTTTGACAGAAAAATCAGCAAAATGGATATTGATTGAGCTGGTTCGATAGCACAATAGTTAGTATTTTTTTAGTATGTCGTTTCAATATCGGTCAGAAGTTTTGCAATGGCTGTCCTATCGCCGAAGTTTCCTCTCCATTTAAACATAATCTTATATTTAAGTTGGTATATTCATTTGATGTGTCTAAACAATACAAAATAAATAATTTTATTAATTTACGGTTTAGTAATTATGCTTAATAATACAATGTTTTACATAAATATATTATTTTAATTATCCCCCGAAGCTTAGCTAAGGTGTATCACAGTCACACCCACGTATCTTTAGATAACAGGCTACACATATAGGTATGAACAGATCGACAGTATTATAATACCACATTTTGACATACATATCTGTAATACGAAACCCATACTGAACACTACAATAAGATAATTCTTTGACAAGCTAGTTTACCCGACCCGGGATCAAACCCGGCACTTTACCAAGTCGTAAGTACAGTCTAATATATTACAATAATATTTCTAAATTATCTATTTTAATCTTAAGCGATGCAATTTTAGTTTTTTCTATTTTGGTTTTAGTTGGTTTGTGTTACTTTCTTCAACTTATTCTTCTCTATTTTCTTTTTCTTCTACATCTTCCTTTTTCCCTTATAGCCTCTATTTAACCTTCTTTTGTGTTATATAATGAGAGTGTTTAGGTCAATTTTCGCCACCAGTTGGCGCCACTTTTACTGTCACATTGGGTCAATTAAGAGTTAACTTTAAAAACTTGACAGCTAGACCTGACGCATCGGTGCTGCCACCTCGTGGGAGCCATTTTAGAAAACGCTCTCAGCAATTTTCTTTTATTCTTATGCACGTGAATTATCCATTTTGTAAATAAAACATTACAATTTCCGAAATGAGAACTGAAAATATTTTTTTTGATAGCACTGTCAAAATGGAAGACCTTTTACTAAAGTGGCGCCAACTGGTGGCGAAAAATTTTCTAAGCACCCTCATTAAGTGACTCGTCCTTATTTTTAAATATGGCTAAGGATTTGTCACTTTTTTCTTTATCTCTCTCTAAATTATGTTAAATTTAGAATTATACTAGATTATAATTAAAGTATAATAAATCACAGATATAAGTTTCCTTGGAATATAAATCGTTATACTGCGTCTGCTTTGGATGTAGTGGCTGGCTTGTCTGGTGGTAAAAACCATGCAGTTACTGCACTACCTGTAATAATAATGTAATATTTTAATTATAAAGTTGATAAATGAAGACCGTACTGACTACTAGCGCAGTATAATAATAATACCAGTCTGTTCACTATCTCACTGCAGGGCAAAGGCCTCTTCTCATATAGAGAAGGCATGAGCATTAATCACTACGCTTGCTCAAGGCGGATTGGCAATTTCAGACTTTTAAGTCCAGGTTTTCTCACGATGTTTTCCTTCACAGTCTGTGAGAAATGTCTAAGATAAACTTAGAAAGTACTTACATATTAATTAAAAAATCACATTGGTACTTGCCCGGATCGAACCTACTACATTGTGTTTACAATACGGGTGCCTTATCACTAGGCCATTTCTAGCGCAGTGTAAAATTATGTTTTAGTGGTCGAACATACTTCAGTAGTGCAATCACCGAAGCCACCACAAAAAACCATTACACAAAAAAGCGGACAGAAAATTTATTTAACGCAGAATCTCGTCATTGCTTATCTACTTGACAGGCACGTGTGGGTAGCATCAGAGAAAAGATCTTTCTCTCAAATCGGTTAGTAACATGACACTGAGGAACCTCAAGTTAGCTCGTACCTAGATTTTCTCGGACCGAGTACCTCAGTAGAGATCAACATCATTGACAGTTGTACTGGTGGTTCTGAGATTTAGAAATGTGCGAGAGTTTAGGAGTTAGGCGTGACTTCTGATTTTCATCTTTTCATGTTTATTTCATCACGTGTCTTTATGACGTAGATCTTAATGTTGTAATAGGACTATTGAAAGTATACTTACTAAGAACAAGTAACGACCACATGTAGAATGTTATTTGGCAGTGCGTGAAGATGAGATTTCCCACAATGTTGATGCCAACAAAAGTGGACGTTCGCCCAACCATTATGCTAAGACAGGCAGCCATACCTCTGGAATTAACAGAACACCTAATATTATTTTCAATGAAAAATGTGCACTTTTCAGTCGTGTGTATTTACTCCATCGAAAAGGGAGGTTTCTCTGACTAGGCTAGGTGGACGTGCTTGATAGGCCAACCAGTCCATCAGTTGGTCGCTTGGTTGTTTGAAATGATTTGCTATCTACGTGGTGTATACACCATTTTTGTTTGATGACCGTCTTCTATCGCTTTTACCACGAAGAGTGTTCTGATGAGCTCTTTTAATTAATCCCACCCTCTTTCTTTTATTCAGAAGGACACGTGAAGGACTAAGATATTATATATAAAAGATAATATCACAAGTACCATTTAAGGCAATACTATACTGCATACACCCGTCTTTCGTAAACCATAAACGGTGCTTTCTAAATCGTATTTTAACTATTGTCTTACCTATATGAAGTAGGATAGATATCTACAAAGTACGAAGCCAAGATGCCCATGCCCAGGCAAGTGCAGGTAAACGCCATAAAGAAGAACACACTGGATATGGACTCTGGAACCAGGTTGAGACAGACTCCACTGATGGAAGAGATACAGAGAATGGTGATTAAGACCACTCTTCGTCTGTTCTGAAGGTAGGAGATGAGGAAGTTGAGGAATGCGAAAGTGAACTGTGATGCTACTAGTGTGAGGATCACGTTTTGTGGAACTGTTCCTACGCAGACGTCTGGGGTCTGAAATAAAAAAAAGGTTTTATTTTATTTATCGATTAAAAACTTTTTGTAAGACATTGGTGGCTTTTATGGGGCATTTTCTACTAGTGAACCAGTATTGGTAATGTAGAAAAGAAGAAAGTAGTGTTTCTATTCCAGTCCTAAGGCCTCTCCATTCTTTCCACGTTTGTTTAGGTTCTGCCATCTCCTTGCCTGTTAGGCATTGTCTCAGGGTATTAATTTCGTGAATCACAGTTGGTTCGATATGCGGCCGAAGACAGATAGTATTAGAGGCAGTAGAATAATGCTTTTTATAGGGCCATCATATCAGCAGTTTGTTACTATAATAATTGTGATGGTATCCACTACTTCCAGAAGTAGTTATACCACCCCAACTCAACAGTCTGCAAGGTCTTGACCTTACAAACTGGTTACCATCAGAGTGCAGGCGTTTTGAAAGGCTAATATAAAAAGTGCACTGCTGGTTATCTCCCTTTAGTTTCATCACCTTGAATAATCGTGTGCCGCCCGTATGTGTCGATATACTTACAAGCTATAATAGTGTTTATTGCAATGACTTACGATTTCCTTTCCAATTGTTGAATTGGAGTCTTCAATGAATACTGGTTTGATGCTAATGAGTTGACAAATGTTCCCCATAGCATTACTGTCGCTCTCCATTGATAGTCTGATGATGTTCAGGATGTACGGCAACCACACCAAGAAGCTGTTATTCCTGTTAAAATTTAAATTAAAGTTGAAAACATCTTTTTTTATTTTATTTATTTATATATATTATAACTAATACGGTTCACCTAATATTAAGTGTAGATATACGTAATATTTGGGCCGTAGCATTATCCCTTCTCTTCGTATGTAAGGGCATCCCGTTTTTATAGTTTTCTTTTTAATGATGACATTCCTTGCTAAGTTTGGCAATCATTACAGCAATTTCCACCTTGGATACCGCTGCTCTAAACAGGGAAGTCGTGCTTTTGCTATACCATTGTTTTCTAGCCTTATTAACCTTCGGCGGCCAGGCCTTCTTCTGCCTGCCACTTATCCCTGCATTATTATTTGAAGAAGCGCATACATTTTATTGTTACCCATCACATGACCAAAATATGCCAGCTTCCTTTCTTTTATTGTTTAGAGTAGTTCGAAACCCTTCCCCGTTCTCTGAAGCACAATACTTTTTTTACGCGGTCTGTCCAAAATATATTTTTTACTTACATGCTTTTTATATGCACTCATAATATATCATGATGCCATTTCCCGAAAGGATGCTCTGCTAAGTCCCATGTACTAGAAGGCGAACTATAACCACTGAGATTTTTCCCAGTAAATCTAATTTTCTTATAAGAGGTAACCCTATAACCTATGGACATATCTCTATTCTTAAGCATTGCCTTACGAATGTTAGAACACCACCAAGGTATTACGGACCGTGTAGGAAGACTAGGTGCGAAAAGGAAAAGAACCAAAGTTGGTAATTGGGACACCGGCGCTCTCACTCACAGAGCAAAATAGCCGAATAGAAGCCGAGTTTGGGGAGACAGTGCTGCGATCTTTCCCCTTTTCTCTTTTCTCGCCCTTCTCATTTCCTATCCCTACCTCATTCCTAGCCGTCATAGTGGAGGACACTATACCAGCAGTTTAAGACGATGGCTTTTAATATGGAGGCCACCACTTCTCGATCCACTGACTGCTTACCATCAGGCGGGGTGGAGTCACTTTCGTAGGCTAATATAAGAAAAAGAGTAGAAACTTCCATTGATGATGAATCAGGAAGAATCTACTACCCCGGGATTTGGGATCAATGTTGTCGTAATAACCAATGGTTAGTATATTTATAGATACAATATAAAACCTATTTCTCACGTGATGTAGACTACGGCAACGATGTAAAACAACTGGATGCTTCTCCAAAAGTATGGGTCTCGGAACAGAGGAGCGCTTTGCTCGTACATGGCCCTTAGAAGGGACATCGGCTTTCTTGGTGATTGGTCATCGAGTTTTAGTGAGCGTACCTGTAACACAATCATACAAATAAATTATTTCTTCAATCTCCTTCCCTTACTTTCATTTACCTTATTTTTACAACGGTTTGAAGAGAAGACAGCTATGAACATAGGCTATGGTAACCATTTACTATCAGGTTCCCGTATGCTTATTTGCTTAAATTATCATTAAATATAATGCTGCTACCATAAGCTTTTCAAGTAATGGACTACGTTATCAAATACATACAAGTTTTATTCTAATCGATCAAGTAGACTATGAGAGATTCAAATTGAAAACCAAAATCGAGGTCAAAGTTGTAAAAGAAGTCTAATAAAGATAGAAGCTAAAATCTAAAAAATATTCGAGACCCGTTTCAATGTAGGTACTAATTTCTAATAGAGTAATTTGAGGCCAAACCAGTGGCAAAGATTTCTATTCTATTCATAAACGTAAGCATAAGCATCATATGGGATTGACATAAGCTAAAGCCAAAATTTTCATTAGCTTATGTCAATCTAATACATTTTATAATCTATTCTATGAATAGAATAGAAATTAAAATCACTTGTCTAAGGCCTCTGAAGTGTCTAGCCATCAAAAGCACACAGAAAACATTACTTTGTGTGTATGGACTGGCAAACTTAGTTCTAAATGATTAAACAATTGACACTAACTTACCGAGAATTCCTCTTTTGATCCTCGATGATTAACAGCATAAATATATTTCAAAACTTCCAAAGCTTCTTCTTGTCTGCCGGAGTTGAACAGAAATTTGGGTGACTCGCAGAAGAAGTATATAGCGACTGCTCCAATGCCTGAAGGCAGTGCCAGGACTATGATAAGGAGCCTCCAGGGTCTGTATACTATGCCAAGCCAGGATACTTCCCACGCGAAGTCTAATTTAAGGGTTGGGTATGTGACAACTGAAAGAAAATAGTAATCTTGGTGAGTGAGAGCATCTGTTATCCATTTACCCCATTGTAGTATGGCAATGTTATAAGTGTTATAACATATAGCTATTTCAAAGATGATTTTAACAACGCTACCGTAGTCTAGCAAAATTTAGCTGCGTACTAATTTTAAATGTATTCCATCGAGAAGCAGAAAAATTGAAGCACCAATCGATGCACAGCGGCAATTTGAATATCAGTGTTTTAGATGCTAATGTAAACAGGACTCCCAATTAGATTAGATCCATGCTAGTTTAAGCATGAATGGGCCGGATCATTCGGAGCAGTATTACCCTCTCGTAAAAGATCGACGTAAGAGTAGTAGTATCCGTACTACTGCGTTTCGTTCGGTGAGTGAGAGCGCCGGAGTCCTAATTTCCCTCCTTTCCTCTTTCCTCAGCTCCCTCATTCCCTTGCCCTACCTCATTCGCAGCCACCACAGTGAAGGCCACCATACCAGCAGTTTAAGACGATGGCTTTTGGTATGGTGGCCATCACTTCTGGATTCCACTGACTGCTTACCATCAGGCGGGGTTGAGTCACTTCGGTACGCTAATATAAAAAAAAAACCCTATAATATCGGCATGCAATGGGTAGATTTTATAAACAACAACATTTATTCTACAGCAACTAACTGCCTCTACTACCTCGTTGAGCTCACTGATCGGTAAACAATTAGCGGGTTAAGCAACATAGAGTGCGGCTGGCCCATGGATGGGTGACTGCATAGTGGTATTTGATCTCATCGTTTCCGTGCTTCGAAGGGCACGTCAAAAGTTAGTCCCGCTTGTTACTAAGTTGGTAACAGTCGTTAGGTTAGGTTAGGTCTATAAGCGATCTGAACAAATCCTGACCACCACCACTTGATATTTAATTTGACTGCTTCTACTCTGCAGTGAACAACGGAGAATTAGCATATGAATTCTGGCTACAATAACACAAGCTGGATCTTATTTTGAAATACTTTTGTAACAATATTGACTATTTATTTGATACTTACTGCCAGCTACTGCAGGTGACAGGAGTATGAGGCAGGTCATCAGCAGCATGTACCTGTTCCTCACTCGTTGGACACATGACTCTCCCACCAGGGTATATGTTACGGAGTTGGCTGCACACGCACTGAAAACAAAATATTTATCAAAGCACCAGCTCAACTTCACATACTGTGAGTTCACACTGCATTTTCTATGACAGTACATCTTTACTGCTTATGCCATGAATGGGCGTGATCGGAAAATATCTACCCTCTCAAAGAATATCGACGAAAAGTATAGTATCAATGTCACAATATCACAACAACTACACACAACGCTATCTAGACCCAAAGTAAGAAAGAAAGAAAGAAAGAAAGAAAATAAAATTTATTAGACACAAAAATAAACATGATAATAACAAAAGCAAAAAGAAATAAAGTACAAAAAAAAAAAAAACCAATACGAAATACAAAAATAACTTAAAATGTGTCTAAAAGGCAGCAGCTCAGCATGTGCTACGGAAGACCGCAGCGCTGATTTTCAGCTGAAGCCTTGAGTGAGTCACGGGCGCATGTACGGTGTTTAGCGTTCTTACACACGACAATTAGTGCGTGTAAGTATATGTATGTGTGCGAGGTAAGAAGGGTATAATATAACATATGTAGATAATAATAGTTAAATAATTAAGTAAATAAACAATAAATAAGCATAATAAAGCTTGCGATATGGGTTCTAGAATGCGGATATGCATACTTGAATACTCTTTTATTTTGTCAATACATACCTACTTAATATACATAGAAACACCCAGACCAAAGCAAATAGACACGATCATGCACACAAATATTTGCACTGAGCGGGAATCAAACCACGATCTCTCCGTACACAGTATCACCGAAGAACAGAGGCAGTCAATTTTCGCCATCTTGGCCGGTCGTAAGCCGCCCTCATTCTAGAGTTTGCAATTTAGTGTCATATTTTCGTGGTTTTAAATTTTTATCAAATATTTTAAAATATTAGTAGAACACTTTTTATTATTGCGTGAAATTCTATTTATATGCATAGTAATAACGTAACATTAATTACAGTACACTGTCTTGTTTGCCATCTCAATGCAATTAAAAACTGACTAATCCTCAAGCGCTTCTATTCATTAGACCAACTAGTTGTCAGTCCATCTTAGCCTATTATAATTCTATCCGTACGTCGACCGTCGTACGTTAAATCTTCCTGAATCTTCCACTTGACATTCGTCATTATTAGTGGTAAGTTCCATGCCCCGATACGATTGGAACAATTAAATAGGTCAAATTAATAAATGCCAAGCTTATTAATGTTGAAAGTGTGGTGGATATTGATACAACAACAGATATTGGTCTTATATCTGTATATAGTACCTATAAAACAAAGTCCTTGTTTTATTCTGTCTGTTTGGTAGTTAGCTTCTTTTAAACCAGGCATTGGGCTCTCATACAGTTTTCACTATCATTTAGTAAACTTCTTTCGGAAGGTGTAAGTATAATGTGCGGATTGAATAGAAATGTTTTTGATCTACTCTACTATGTCTTTTTGTGAGTGTCGTAAGAAGCTAAAGAAATTACTAGATTATAGGCAGCTTATCTGCTTACCTACTAATCACCCAACCAGCTTCTAAGCTAAGACGACTATATCAAGCCTCTCCCTTTGAAAGAAACCTATGTCCTACATCGGGCATTAAATTTTACACTGATGGATGATATAAAGATATACAGCTTAAATTCCTAAAAATTAATTGGCATCTTTTTTGTGCAATCTTGAAGTTCAGTATGTCATTCATGATCTAAATTAATTTGACATTGAGTTGAAGCATATTTTTGTGAACAGTGAGTAACGCGGTCGTTGCTATGAGCATTTTTAGGGACCAGTACTTATACAGTTTAAACAACCAGAATCCATAATCTCTCTCTCTCTCTCTCTCTCAAATCAAGATTATTTTTCTGAATATCGCGTAGAAGTAACCGGTCAAAAAGCAATACTATGAATTCTTACATCGATATTCTATCAAAGCAATTTATTATACTTTAATTTATTTCACAAATTAAGAAAAAAAAACATATCGTAAATTTATAAAAAAATGCCTAAAATTGTCAAAGCCAAGCTTGCTAGAGGCGCTAGCAAGCTTGGCGAGCAATTCTCATGCCTTATAGATATTTGAAGATATTTTTAAACCTGCAGTGAAACAGTAACAGCCGACTATTATTATTACAACTGTAATTACGTAGGCTTGTGCGTAACGGACAGGTACGTGTGGTGAGGCGGTACCACGTGCTCGCACCAAGCTTTTGAGTGAGGCATCTCTGACGCGTTCACTCCGCACACTTAACCTCATAGCTATAGAGACGGACCTATTTTTTGTGCCCTGGGTGAATTCACAAGGATAACGTTATTTGTTACAAAATGTAGTTATGTATTGTAAATATCATACTGTTGCTACACTATTGCATTGATATAAGACATGTAAAGATAGTTGTAAGTATAAATAAACATTGTAGGTAATTAATATGTAACTCACAAGCAAACGCAGACAAATTTGACTAGCGCCAGGAACAGCCAGTGTGGAGACAGGCTGCTGATGCAGGATAACACGAAGGAGATGAAGAGTGGCACCGCCAGCGTGAACCGGCGACCCCTCGTGTCGGACACATAGCCCCATAGGTACGAAACCAGCAGAATACCTGAAAAATAACATTTATTTATTTAAAAATTTAAAAATCTATCTATTACTATTATATAAAGCGGAAAAGTTTGTTTGTTAAAACGTGCTAATCTCTGGAACTAGGTACCAGTCGGATTTGAATAATTATTTTTTTATAGACCAATTTTTGAGGAAGTTTATAGGCTATATACAGAGTGTATACGACGGTATGACATTAAATGCAATTACGTATAGTATGTGACATTATAAAGCGAGACAAAAAAAAATCTACTAAATATCTTCAATAGTTTAGACACAGGACAAATTTTTTAATTTCTTTAATTCTAAATTAACACTATGTAAGTACGTCAAACGGTCACTGACTTAAGTCATAGTCCACGTCGAAGGATAAACGTTGCCGTTCATTACAGTTCAGTGAACTTGTCATAATAAAATGGTGTATTACTTCGTTACTATTAAAATAATATTTATTTTGTTAGAAAATTTCAAATTTTTGTTTTCGTCAAATTACTTTTGTGATTAATTAGAAATCATTATATGGGCTAGTAACACCTGCCTTTTCATTTAATGTCAAACCGTCGTATACACTCTGTATAACATCACGCTATTTGCGACGTTAGGATGTAACTTAACGCAGGTGAAACCTAGCTGCGGGCAGCTAGTTACCTATTTATAATCTTAAAACGAATGGCTGGTAATTAAATACACAATTATAATAATAACACCACATATTTTTTTGTTTTTAAAGAAGTAGCTGTCGTTTACAGGGAACAATTTTCGACAAATAAATTGAAAGGCACATTTACAAGCACCCGTAACCGACGTGTAGGTATGTCATGAAAATACTAATGAATGTTGCAGAGACAAAGGTATGTTTAGATCGCAGCAAATGGCGTTCTATATTCTCTGCATACCTTATTAATAGAAGACAGGCGTGAAGTTATGTATGTATTATCACTTGACTTGATCCCGAAATCGAACCTGTAATCTCTGCGTGGTAGTCTGTAGGACGATTTGGTCCTGAGGGGTATAACAGTGTACTAAAAGAAGTGTGCAGAACCACCCTATCTTGTAGCAGCATTACTGTGACTACTGTCGTCACCCATGCGCCTGTCGAGCGTGATGACTGATGACTGTAGCAAAAGTCTCCCCTTTCAGGCTAATAATAATATCACAACAACTACTCACAAAGCCATCTAGATCTAAAGTAAGCATATATTATAGCTTGTGCTATGAGTCTTAGAATGCGGATATACATACTTAAATACTTTTTTTTTGTAAATACATACATGTCGACGCGAAAGCGTAGATGTTTATATTTAAACCATTTACTTAGTATTTTTAATGTTTAGATTACATGAATTTTGCATTTCTTTAATGTTAATTCACTACAATTATTTATAGACATGAATTTATATTGCTTAAACTTTATTTATTTTAAAATCTTTTAAATAACATGCAAATGAAATTTTATATACTCAAAAAGCAACGTACCTATTACTTTAGATTATTTTATGTAAGGTGTTTTTATTTGCCTAAATTTTTAATAATTGATTTTACACGCAGCTTGATAAATCTGTAATAAATTAAACTTGTGATTGATTATTTTGTTGCTTTTTGAATATCCGTTGAAACTTTTATTTAAGTTGTTGTTTATAAAATGATTTCATAGTTTTAATATTCATTTTAATTTAGTTTATGAATTATGAGAGCCGAACTTCATTTATTTAAAAATAAAAGTGAACACGTGTTAAATTCCGTGTGTTCCGGTGACAGTAGGCGACCATATTGTTTTACACAGCATTAGTTTCACTTTTGCTCGTGATTCTGGAACGAACGGACGTGTCTTGTGAGTACCTTGATATTGAATTATTATTTAGTTATTATTATTATTAAGTTGTTATGAACATAGTTTAAAAATTAGGTAAATGTGAATAATATAGTGGTAGTAACCATTGATTGTCGTAATAAAGTGATTTATAAATTGTGGTGTGTATTTATCTGCATCAAGATATCATGAGTTTGAGAGATAACGAAAGTGGTGACGTCAGTAATGCTGACGTCACTCTTTCTAAAAATTCGGTTGGGCTCAACCCCTCGTTATCAGAAGTGGGATCACCACCCACTTCTGCCGGACATTCTGATCTACCTTCCGTTGTAACAAATACTTCTGTTAACGGGGTCCCAGCTGAGTTTTTTGCTCAAATGATGCAGATGATGAAGCACATGTCGGATCGTGTGACGTCATTTGATTCTAAAGTAAAAATTAACGATGTCTTTTTGCCGTCATACGATCCGGACTCTAATATAGGTATACGTGAGTGGTGTAAGCATATAACCACTGCAATGGATACTTACAAGCTGAGTGATTACGATGTGCGAATGAAAGTAGGTAGTTTGTTGAAAGGTCGCGCTAAATTATACGTGGATAGTTGGCTGGTTTCCACAAGTTCTTGGTTGGAGATGCGCGATATTTTAATAACAACGTTTGAACCAGAAAATCGGTATTCAAGAGATATAATTCGGTTTAGAGAGCATGTTTACGATAATAGTAAAAATATAGCGCAGTTTCTGTCGGAGGCCTGGATATTATGGCAACGAATCACTAAAGATAAGTTATCGAGTGATGACGCGGTTGAGGCTGTCATTGGTTGCATTAATGACGAACGATTGCGTATAGAATTATTAAATGCACGTGCAAAGTCTGTACCAGAATTAATTTCTGTTGCGTCATCTATACGTCCCACAAAGCGTACAAATTCGAATCAGTTGTTACAAAATCCAAACAAGCGCCCACGTTTGGCAGAAAAATCTAACTTGCACTGTCAGATATGTAAGAGGACTAACCACGATACACGGGATTGTCGGTTCGCGAATAAAAGTACAGCTTCTCAGCCACGCCATGACTCAAACAAAGAAACTCAAAATGCCGTGAAGCCTACCTGCACATTTTGCTCCAAAGTAGGCCATACGTTTGAAACATGCTATAAACGTGAACGTGCGGTAGTTTCTAATGTAAATTTCGTAGGTAAACCAAAACTTACTTGGATACCTATTACTATTGGAGATTTTAAATTAACTGCTATTTTCGACAGTGGAGCAGATTGTTCTTTAGTGCGTAAATCGGTAGCAGCAAAGATTCCGGGTAAACGTGTAAATGAAGTTCATTATTTAAAGGGCATCGGTCAGTTTACAGTGGTGTCTTTGACTGCATTAGTTGCTGTTTGTGTAATTGATAATTTGCGTGTAGAGTTACAATTTCATGTAGTTCCAGACTACGAAATATGTTCTGACATGTTGATCGGGACAAATCTTATCAATGACACAAACTTAAGCGTACTAGTTACATCACGGGGTGCTAAATTAATTCATCAACCGGTGGTTTACCATATGCGATCACAAGATGAAAAATTCGATAAACTTGAAACTGATTTATCTGATGCAGGTCAGATAAATGAATTAAAAATATTGTTGACTAAGTATACACATTTGTTTATTCATGGGTACCCTCGTACACGAGTTAATACTGGGAAACTGGAAATACGCTTGAAAGACCCCAATAGATATGTAGAGCGTAGACCATATAAGCTGAGTCCAGTTGAACGTGAGAAAGTTAGACAGATTGTGACAGAATTGTTAGAACATAATATTATAAGAGAGAGTAATTCTTCTTTTTCTAGTCCCATAATCCTAGTCAAAAAGAAAAACGGGCAAGATCGCATGTGTGTGGACTATCGTGAGCTGAATAAAAACACCTTGAGGGACCACTATCCTTTGCCGATCATTTCGGATCAAATTGATCAATTATCAGGAGGGTTTTACTACTCTACTTTTGATATGGCGGCAGGATTTCACCAAATACCAGTTTCAGAAAGCTCAATAGAGAAAACCGCCTTTGTAACACCCGATGGCCTTTATGAGTATTTGTCCATGCCATTTGGTTTAAGTAATGCTGTTGCAGTTTACCAAAGATGTATAAATAGAGCTCTCGGGTCTCTTCTTTACGGGTCTGATCCAATATGCCAAGTATATGTTGATGACGTACTTACAAAATGTAGAGTTTTTTCAGAGGGTCTATCCCGCATTGAGAGAATACTGATCTCTCTACAGGAGGCTGGGTTTTCGATCAATGTAGAGAAGACCGTTTTCTTCAAACGTTCTATTGAGTACTTGGGAAATATTGTATCAGATGGGCAAGTTAGCCCTAGTCCTAGGAAGATAGAGGCCTTAACAAAAGCTCCTTTACCTACAACCGTTAAACAGGTTAGACAGTTTAACAGATTAGCTGGTTATTTTAAATTTTCCCAATTTTTCCCGGATTATGGTACCTTTATACGAGTTAACCAAAAAGGACGCAAAATGGGAATGGAACGTAAGACATGATCAAGCTAGGAATTACATTATCCAACATTTGTCTACTGCGCCTACTCTTTTAATTTTACAGGAAGACGCGCCAATCGAACTATATACGGACGCAAGTAGTATCGGCTACGGAGCGGTGTTAGTGCAAATGGTCAACGGGCGACATCATCCAGTTGCCTACATGAGTTTGCGTACCACTGAGGTTGAGAGTCGATACCACTCCTACGAACTAGAAACCTTGGCAGTGGTAAAAGCAATCAAACATTTTCGCCAATACTTATACGGCCGAAAATTCAAAGTCATAACAGACTGCAATGCGCTGAAAGCATCAAAGTTCAAAAAGGATTTATTGCCACGAATACATCGCTGGTGGGCGTTTTTACAGAACTATGATTTCGACATAGAGTATCGAAAAGGCGAAAAACTGCAACACGCGGATTTCTTCAGCAGAAATCCATCAACTTATAGTACGGTCAACCTTATGACGAGAGACATGGAATGGATTCAGGTAGAACAGAGGCGAGATAATGACCTTCGTTTTTTGATTGAAGCCATAACTAACGGTAATCCAGTAGAAAACTACGTTCTGGTGGAAGGCGTTCTGAAGAAAACTCTTCGTAACCCATTACTCGGTAACTATGAAGCCATTGTTGTGCCGAGGTCATTCCAGTGGAGTTTGATAAACTCCTACCATACAGCTCTCCAACACCCAGGATGGGAGAAGACGTTACAGAAATTGAAAGAGTCGTATTGGTTTGACAAAATGAGCACAGTTGTCAGAAAGTTTGTTGACAATTGTATTGTATGACTTCAAAAGGTTCGTCGGGTGCCACACAAGTACAGCTTCACCCGATACAGAAACCAAATGCGGCGTTTCAAGTCATCCATATGGATATTACAGGTAAACTAGGCGCTAGAAACCGAGAAGGTCGAGATGAATATGTGATTGTGACTATAGATGCATTCACCAAATATTTGCTGCTTAGTTACTCGAACGATAAGAACCAAAGTAGTAGTCTTGCAGCATTAAAACGCACAATACATTTATTTGGAACACCAGTGCAAGTAGTAGTCGATGGTGGAAGAGAATTTTTAGGTGATTTCAAAAATTACTGCGACAACTTTAACATCAATATTCATGCCATTTCACCAGGAGTTAGCCGAGCGAATGGCCAAGTTGAACGTGTAATGGCCACCTTGAAGAATGCGTTGACCATGATTAAAAATTATGAGACTGAAGATTGGCAGACTGCATTGGATGCACTACAATTAGCATTCAACTGCACACCACATCGTGTAACTGGAGTGTCACCACTTACGCTCCTGACACGAAGACAACATAGTGTACCTCCGCAGCTATTGCGACTGGTGAACATTGATGAAGAGACTATAGATTTCGACCTCCTTGACCAACAAGTTCAACAGAAAATGGTAGCTGCTGCTCAGTACGACAAACAACGGTTTGACAAAAATAAGGCTAGAATACGACCATTCCAAAGAGGAGATTATGTGTTGATTAAAAATAATCCACGTAATCAAACATGTCTTGATTTAAAGTACAGCGAACCGTACGAGATTTTACGTATTGAAGACAATGACAGATACACCGTCAAACGAGTTACTGGAAGAGGGCGACCACGTAAGGTTGCTCATGACCAGTTACGTCGCGCACCGCAACCAGGCGAGCAGGAAACCATGTCGACGTATTCTGACAATGACCAGCAACACAACCTGGAAGACTTGCAGCTCCAAGCAATCACGACCGAACCGCAGCCATCAACTTCACAAGCTGCGACGACGTTTGATACTTAACAAACGGTGAGTTCTTTTTATAACATGGTTTTGGGCTTATGTCAGATTGACGCATTTTTGAAAATACTCTCATTAATTGCTTATGTCAAAGAGAATTTTGACTCACGAACTCACTTTAGCAATTAAATTTAACAATAATCTTAAGACTGTACTTTCCTTTCAATTCCAGTTTCCTACAATAGACTGTCATTTTCAGAGCCTCTGTGGACCACGGCGAAAAAGGCCTAGACCACAGCATCGTCCTTCCCACATCCTTTAGAGCCCCTGTGGACCACGGCGTACATGACCGCCCAGACCACAGCAACATTTTATTTGAGCATTTGGGTTATGAACTGATTTAATTATTTTAATTATTATTTTTATAAACTACTACTAAAATACTGTGTGGACCATAATGTACGAAACCGCTCATAACCACAACAGTAAATAATAATTAAAAACATTTTCAGAGCCTCTGTGGACCACGGCGTACATGACCGCCCAGACCACAGCATCGACCAAATCCCTATATCCTTTAGAGCCCCTGTGGACCACGGCGTACAAAACCGCCCAGACCACAGCATCATTCATGATTATGTAACAAAAATGCAAGTATGCGTGGAGACATTTGCATTTAATAACAAGAATAAAACGTGTTATAAAATGCGTGGAGCATAAAACACGGTCTACGAGAATATTTAACCTTATAGCTCATTCCCAAAGTACAGCAACAGTTGTAGTAACAATACATTACCATTGTCCACGTACCTAAAGGTATAAGAAATCATCAGCTTAAATATCTGGTATACATTACACACTTACTTAAATTGCATTCGTTATTTATTTCAGATAACGATGGATATAAGTGTTAACCCACCTAGTGTAGGTATCTATGTACAGGTACCTAGCTGAAATCAATAACTTTTCATTTCCAGAAACGTGGCAGGCGCAGAGCACGCACCGCCCCGCAGAATGGCCGTGTCGACGCGAAAGCGTAGATGTTTATATTTAAACCATTTACTTAGTATTTTTAATGTTTAGATTACATGAATTTTGCATTTCTTTAATGTTAATTCACTACAATTATTTATAGACATGAATTTATATTGCTTAAACTTTATTTATTTTAAAATCTTTTAAATAACATGCAAATGAAATTTTATATACTCAAAAAGCAACGTACCTATTACTTTAGATTATTTTATGTAAGGTGTTTTTATTTGCCTAAATTTTTAATAATTGATTTTACACGCAGCTTGATAAATCTGTAATAAATTAAACTTGTGATTGATTATTTTGTTGCTTTTTGAATATCCGTTGAAACTTTTATTTAAGTTGTTGTTTATAAAATGATTTCATAGTTTTAATATTCATTTTAATTTAGTTTATGAATTATGAGAGCCGAACTTCATTTATTTAAAAATAAAAGTGAACACGTGTTAAATTCCGTGTGTTCCGGTGACAGTAGGCGACCATATTGTTTTACACAGCATTAGTTTCACTTTTGCTCGTGATTCTGGAACGAACGGACGTGTCTTGTGAGTACCTTGATATTGAATTATTATTTAGTTATTATTATTATTAAGTTGTTATGAACATAGTTTAAAAATTAGGTAAATGTGAATAATATAGTGGTAGTAACCATTGATTGTCGTAATAAAGTGATTTATAAATTGTGGTGTGTATTTATCTGCATCAAGATATCATGAGTTTGAGAGATAACGAAAGTGGTGACGTCAGTAATGCTGACGTCACTCTTTCTAAAAATTCGGTTGGGCTCAACCCCTCGTTATACATATTATATAGAAAAACACAGACCAATGCAAATAGACATGTTCATGCGCACATATTTGCACTGAGCGAAGACCTTTGCGTGGCAGTCCGTACACAGTACCACCGAGGCAGTCAATGAACATTTAGGCAGCGTTCAAGAAGCTACAACATAACTTCTTGTCCGCACTACCGCAGTTTTTCAAGACCAAGGTCTTTAACCAGTGTGTGTTGCCAGTGATGACATACGGAGCAGAGACGTGGTCGCTAACTATGGGTCTCATCCGAAGGCTCAAAGGGCGATGGAACGGGCTATGTTAGGCGTCTCCCTGCGCGATCGTTTGAGAAACGAAGAAATCCGCAGGCGAACCAAAGTAACTGACGTAGCTCGCAGA
Source organism: Parascotia fuliginaria (assembly GCA_963082885.1). NCBI lineage: Eukaryota > Metazoa > Arthropoda > Insecta > Lepidoptera > Erebidae > Parascotia > Parascotia fuliginaria. Next base: position 17,404,525 of record OY720181.1, on the reverse strand, counting down.
GTGCTTCTCTTCAGTGGCAATGGACAGGACACATAGCTCGCAGAACTGACGGCCGCTGGGGCAGAAAGGTTCTAGAGTGGCGACCACGAACCGGAAGACGCAGCGCGGTCAGGCCCCTTACAAGGTGGACCGACGTTATAAGGGTGGCGGGCAACCGATGGATGAGGGCGGCGAACGACCGGCCACGGTGGCGAATATTGGAGGAGGCCTTTGACTAGCAGTGGACGTCTTATGGCTGATATGTTGATGATGATGAGTCAATGAATATTATCATTTAAAAAAAAACTATACAATTTTCTTCGGAAAAAGAATCTGTAATAATTTAATTTAAAGTCTGACTCATGTCTATAATAATGTAAAAAGTAATAATTTTCTCCTTTCATTAATTGTTTGTATTCAGGTGAGTAATTAAAATTGTATTATTCTACTCATTAACAAACAATTCATAAAATCCGTTTATGACGCTAAGGTACAAAACTGACGTATGTTTTACCAATACGTAATGATTTCCTTCATTGTATTCGAATACAACATGTTTACCTAGATTATTCATAAGTACATACATTATTTTATAGAAATACTCTTTTATAGACTTACGTCTTTTATTACTGCTCCGCTCCCGTTGATCCTAGCGTGATGCTATAAAACATATAACCTTTGTCAAGAAATGGGCTATCAAATTTAAAAACAATTTTTCAAATCTGACTGGAAGTACCAGAGATTAGCGCGTAATATAGAATATACTAAAGATTATTTTTATAGAAAAATGAATGGAAGACTTAATTTTATTTTATTTGGGATATTGTTTATTTCACATCGTTATAAATAATAATAATCATTTATTTCAGTCATCTAGCGCCCATAACATAAGAATACATAAATATAATTTATCTAGGTATAAACTAATACATATTATATAAATTCTAACTTAAAAACTGCTGTGTACGAAGTGTCGGCGTCGTGTTACATTGCCAGGTATCTAGTAGCCGACCGAGGAAACGGCGATATATGACACCCTTCGGCCAGAAATCTTCCTTGAGGAAGGTCTTCTACTGGAGAGTTGGAGCCCGCACCACGAACAAAGTGGTTTTATGCCGCGCTTCCAACTTCTCTACCCTCAAGGTCAGGTTCGTCTTCATCTTGATGTACTCCACGATCTCCACGGCCTTCGTTATTATTATGTATGGTACTGTTGTATGTGTCTAGGTGTCATTCTTTCTCAGTGGAATGTAAAGGGTCTCTAACTAAACGTTTAAGCGCAATTGAACTCATTTTGCCCCACTGCCGAAGTCGAGGAAAGTAATGCTTTCCGAGCGTATGTACTATGTGTATCTATATATTTAAGTGGGTAGATGTGTATGTCGTATATACGTATTAATTGTGGGAATGACTTAAGATATTATTATTTTGTATGGAAAAAAATGTTTTAATATTTAATATATTTGGCTTGTTACCAGCGAATAATTGTAACATTATATAATTATTCCCTTTTGATCGAGTTACCAGCCTGTGGAGGCGTTATACCTAAACATGAAATGAAGGTGTTTGCCCTTTAAGAGAGATGTCGATGAAGTAGTAGGTATGCATAAAATGTGAAATTGACTAAATAGCAGATTACCTAAAGTCAATGTCTACAAAGAAAATTGTCTAATTGGTTAAATGTCTACAAAGGAATTTCCTAAGTGGTTAAATTACTGCAAAACAAAATGCCTAAGTGGTTATATGCCTACAAAGCAAAGTGCCAAAATTTGTTACAAAATTTCAAATGTTTGCGTGTGTACCTAAGATAACGTTTTGTGGATAGCTGATTCATTTTGTAGTCTGTACGTTGGCCACATACACAACACTTGGGGGCCTACTTTTAAAATCAAAGATTCAAGCTACCAGTGATTTATCCCTTTCACTTTAGTCAAGAATAACGGTTGAAAGGGACAGAATATCTGACGTTTCGGATTTGGCATTCAATTTCGTTTTGGCTATCCAGCATAAATATACGTAAACATACAACGTATTGTATTTAATTTTATTGTTGGAAACTAGCGCAGCCTATTTCGGTGTTCTTGGTATTTCAACCCTTAATAAGTTGAAAAGGGGGATGAAATTTCAGACTTAGAAAAGTTCTTAAAAACGAATACAATTTATATTACTAAATGTCGCAAAAGTAAAGTACACAAGTACCTAAAGTAATTTATTAATAATACTAGGTAATTATATTATGTTGATCAAATATAATTATTATTTAATGAAAATCTAAACAATAAATAAACTTACACAGAACACAAAGTATAATTAAAATACAAAAAAATAGTTAAAAAACAGACAATATGCCCAAGTTTTACTAACTAATAATAATAATAATGAAGGTTAGTAACAACGGTTTTATCAATGGAATAAAGCATCAGTTCATAAATTACTATGACGTATTGTAATAACACCTGTTCTCACGTTCACAAGCAGTTTTAATTATTCACAATACAGAATCTTCCTCAAGAACTGAGCTTTAAAACGCAAAAAGAATTATTTAAATGCGACTGGTAGTACCAGAGTTTAGCGCGTTCAAACTAACAAACAAACTTTTCTGTATAGTTTTTTACAGGTATTTGTTTTAGACGCCTGCGATTAGGAACCAAATAAAAAAATTGGTCTGTTTATCCATTTAAATCACAGAACAGAGAGTTCTATGTTTTGCGGTTTAATTGACTTTGGATGATTAACCGTTACTTTTTACAAAATATCCCGATTTTTCGTTCGGCGCTGAAGCGCTGTCAATAATAGGCATAAAGACATACTGCAAAAGTATACTGAACGATCCATTGCATGAAATCGGGTTTTTATGATCCGTATAGAAAGTTGCAGTTAAACTAAAGGTGAACGAAGATCTAGCCGCATCGCACGCACCGCAGTCGCTTTTTGTACTGGTACTGCACTGCAACGACTACGGCGCGGATATGTATGCGAGGTTGCACAGAACTTTATAATAAAGAATTCGAATGCAGAAAATTGCAGCGCATGCAGTGCTGCTAGGTCTATGTTCACCTTAATTCGGAATCAGCGTCTGGTAATAACAGGACTTTAAAATAAACACTTTTATACTAACACAATTTAACTCGTTGTGATTTTCAACACAGTAAACAGTTTAGCAGACTTCTCAAAGTCATAGCCTACATTTATACAGTCACAGTAATGGGAATTTGATGGAAGAGTCCCGATTCCAAAAGTTAGAAATCTGACTTACCAATAAACGGCAAAGATGTAAGGATGCCCTTCTGCGAGACCGTGAGGTTGAGATCACACGCCGCTGCCACTACCAGGCTTAGGCCGAACATGTCCATCCCGATGGCCAGCAGTATCAACGAGCTAGTCATTACGAGCAGAATGTTGTATAGGCCATTGCCTGCAAAAGAAAAATTTGATTAGAAACACTGGATTTTTTTTATTGCCGTCAGAGGCAGACGAACAGAAGCCCACGTGATGGTAAGTTGTAACTGTCGCTCATGGACGATTCAGTCTCTGGCATTGCTTCTGCAATGCCACTGCCTACCGTGAAGGGAGTGAGGTAGGTGACAGGATTGAGGGAGGTGAGGAAAAAGAAAAGGGAAGAATTGTATAATTTCCTTTGGTAATATTTTTTACTACGTCTTAGGTGACAAACAGTTACCGTAGTCATAGTCGTCGTAGTATATGTAAAAAGTAAAGTAAAACATACAAATTTCAACGTTATCCGTGTAGCCGTTTAGGCGCTAACTGGTAACAAAAACAGACAAACTTTGGCATTTATAATATTAGTAGAATTACTCCCGCTGTCCTCTACCGTTTACCTTTTTTCTTTCCATCACCTCCCTACATGGTCGGCAACGACTTGATTGTGTTTTCTAAGCAATATTTTTGCAATGCTTAGAAAATATAATCATGTTTATAAGAAGGCTGAATCAAATTACTATACATAAAAAAAAGTAAATAGGTGATGTATTATTTGCGTTGCTTGTTAAAATACATACCAAAAAAACCTGGCAATTGAATAGAGTGGCCCGAGTTTCTCGCCAATTTTTCTCAAGGCTCTGCCGTTCTCGGCGAATTTTGCAAAAAAAAATGCAGTCGACACTTTAGTTATGACATTCATACTCGTCATTGTGAGTTTAACTTTAATTTAGTTAGAGCTTATTAAAAAATAAAACTGTATTGTACGTACATAATTATTGTTTTTATTATAACATAAATCTCTGCCCATTAGTCGATTATAAAAATAATAATTGAAAATCTCGTGAATAAATAAATGATAAAATCATAAATTTAAATAATTTATTTATTTCACTATTTATTTATTTTTTTAACTTTTGACGTATTCGTTTTTCACGGATAAAATGATTTAAACTCAATTCAATTGTCTAAAATACTACTCGAGCCATTCCCGCCTACTTTTTGTAAGCGACAGCTTTATCGAAACTGAGATTTATACCGTAAGGGTCAGCACTTAGAGTACAAAACTCGATTTTGGTAAGTGTTGCTTAAGATAAGTAGGCGAAAATGGCTATAAGTACTATAAAATTCTAAAGCTTTCGTAGTGGAGGCCATGCATAATGGCAATGGCTTTTGGATAGTATCAACAACTCCTATATTTCACTGACTGCTTGTCATCAGGATACTAAAATAATAATTTATAGGAGTCGCCTATGGGCACCCAGGTGATGTGCACCCAGGTGATCAAGCTGGAATAGATCTTGTTTTCTAACTTGATGTCTGCAAGTTTTTACTACTGCAGGTACGTGTTTGCCAACGGACGGACGTGGACTCATTTACAGATCTTTTTTCGCTATAAAGTATGAAAGGAAATCATATTGCACCGAGTGGACATGTTAAAGTTAGATGCTGGTCTCAGAACAAGGACTAAAGCACGGATATAACACGCATTTATATAAGCATGAAGTTATATAAATAATGTGAATAAGTCTTTTATCTAAAGTTATGTCTAATTGGTGACATTGATGTATTGAAATCACATTTTCTTCTAAGTGTTGAACTCTCTTTTCATATTTACAGAACATAATTATACACAAACGCACGTAGGTAATATACACATAATAAGTTCTATCATGTTATCTAAACATCTTTTATCGATACATATTTCTTATATGCATAACCTCACGCATTCATTGGTATAAGCAGAGACTATAGAACACCTATGCTACGACCCAAAACAAAGCTGGAATCTGTATATAACCTAAGAACGTTTATATGTATTTTCTTTGGCACACTCTCCACTACGTGTCATTGTTTATACTTTTGTTTACAAATTTAAAGATTCGTTCTACAATCGAGTACTAAATCCGTGATTATATAATTTGCCACTAATAATTTTCAGTGTAGTTCTTTAGTTCATGCACACGTTGCTAGTTCATATAAAATGACGTGTCAGCCAATGAACTATTCGCCAGGTTTTGTGAAAATAGTTCTTCAACAGTAAGCAAAAAAAATCTGAACGATCTTTCAAATTATTGCAAGTATTTTAGAGTAAATACAATGAAATCTTGAAAACAGAAATATTAAAATTATTTAAGTTTAAAGCTGAATTAAGTAAACAAATAAAAAAGAAATTGATTTGTTAAATAAATTGGCGATTTTTAATTTTTTTTAAATGTTAAAACCTATTTGTTATGATTTTATAAAGGCCTTCAACAACGTAAATAAAATTATACGCTTTTGAGTTAATTCAGTATTACTATTTTTATATACATAACGTACATCTTAATACTTATATAAGTGATATAATGAAATACGTTGATATAATGGAAATAGGTAATTGGAATTATCTGTAACACGTCGGCTTCTGTCAAGCGTTCCACAGGGAATGATTTTTGGTCCTTCTGGATTTTTTGTGTACAATGGTAAAGTCGAAACTTTTAACCATCCAAAAATACTTTTAAAATTCAAATAAGTGACCCAAATGACTTCTCCCCAAAAATAAGAAAGAAGAAAGTTATAAAGTTGTAACTCAAAACTTTGATTAAAAGTAATTACTTAAATCAATTAAAATGAGCTTTATTTTGTTGCCAGTGCTTCTCAGCTCAACCATGCTGCCATGCTAAGGATAAAAAGGGTATCTACAAGAACGAAACGGACACGAAAAATCAACTGTATAGTATACTTTATTATACTGTCCACATATTAAAAAACTGTCTCATACGTAATACAAAAAGCTTGATTTTGCTATCTACGAAGCAGTAAAGAATCAAGGAAATTCCTGGGCTTTCGACTTCACAGACCGCGCGGTTGCAGCCTGAGAAGCATCAAGTGCAAACAGTAATTGTGATCCATCCAAAAGACGACAGAACTTTACGTAATAGGATTTAATCCTATTACGTAAAGTTCTGTCTGTAGACTAGCTTTCCGCAGCACGGTTTCACTAGTCTTTGGTTAATGCTTAATGCTCTGTTCCCGTCACCAGAAGCGTAATGTTACATAGCCTATAACCTTCCTCAGAAGAATTTATAATAATTATAATAATAAAAAATGTTTATTGTCACAAATAGTCTTTACAATATGGTACTGGTACTAATTCCCAAACTAGGCTGAGGCCTGTGTTTTGAAAAACAGTGCTCAGTCAAAAATTGACACAGAAGAATAATAAATGCACATAAAGGTAAGTTACAAACTTATAAACATAATTATTAAACATATTTTTTTTTAATTAGTTCGTTTACAAAATGTAAGAACTACAATAATACAAGGTGTGTGTGTGTGTGTGTGTGTGTGTGTGTGTGTGTGTGTGTGAGTACGCGTGTGTGTATGTGTAGAAGTGTAAGTGTGTGTATGTGTGTAAAAGTGTGAGTGTGTGTGTGTCACTTTACAAATTTTAAAAGAGTTTCATTGTCTTCGTAATCTAGCTCGAGTAGCCAGCTTGTTGCTTTCTTTTTAACCTCGTGGCTATTTTCTTTTCTGTTAAGTATATTATAGACCTTGCAACCAAGACCATTGAATTGACATCTGGCAGAGGCAGTTTTGTAGCTGACCCTAGGGAATTATACAAATCAGACTGTTAGTTCCAGAGACTAGCCCGTTAAAAAAACAAACTCTTCCGCTTTATATAATAGTACTAGCTTTCTGCGGCGCAGTTCCACCCGCGTCTTTAGTTAATGATCTGTTCCCGTTGCCAGTAGCGTAATGTTACACAATCTTCCTCAAGAACTGAAATATCATATACAAGAAGAATTACATTTGCATGCTACTTGAAATTGTAACTTACAAAAATTGTAATAACCTGGCGATTAAAAAGAGTGGCCTGAGTTTCTTGCAAGTTCTTCTCATGGCTCTACTTCGTCAGCGAACTGGCTGTAGGTTAATTTGCTGACATTTTGTAAGCTTTGACATTCATAAGTGTTAATTTAATTAACCTATGTGAATAAAATAAATTTTCATTTTCATTATACAAATCCGATAATTCCAGTAACTAGCTAGTTTAAACAACAAACTCTTCCGCTTAATGACAGCAGTTCGTATATGAATAACAAACACAACTTGTTTAGAACTCCGGGCTTAGAAGAGTAAGTTTAATTGACTAAATACTAAAACTTAAAATTCTTTTTGTCCATAGATAGTGACGTTTTACATTTTGGGGGCAAATTACTTACGTCAAGCTTGCATTTCAACGGTTTTGAAAACACCTAAATTGTGGCTATTTTTACTTAATTAAGTACTTAGATATATATAACTGACGAAACACACCTATGTAATTTTATCATTTTTATAGCGAAAACATGAAAAAGTGTTCAGATCACAATAAGTTCATTTACTAGCTTAATTGATTGACGTCAAACTAGAAACTGGGCAAGAGCGAGTTTGACTCATCATTTGCCTCATCATTCATTAAATTAATTTCTTAATTTTGTAATACATACAAGCCCTTTTTCTATGTAGTTAACTAGCGATTTACCCCGGTTTTGCACGAGTATGAAATTCTCTTCATGATGTGGAAAACCGTATCAAAATCGGATTAAAAGTTATCGGAAAACCAAGGTAAGCAAATTATACCGGAAATTTGGTTAGCTAGGGTTTCTATTAGTGTGGAAATTTGATAGTGTTAATAAAAAATATTTAATCGCAGTCCGTGAGAAGAGGAATGACTTTGAAAAATAACTAAAACATTTGTTGTTATGCTATAAGATCTAGCTTCTTGACAAATTTCATGATTTTAGGTAAACAATAAGTTATTTTAAGATTTTGAATTACTTATGAATGTATTAATAAACAGACATATCCCTTAAGAATGGACCTAAATGAACAGCTAAGGATTCGGGCAAACGATGAATTAGAGAATAGTAGAGCATTCATGCTGAACGACGACCTTACAAGGGTGGCAGGCAACCGATGGACCTGGGCGGCTTCTGACCGGTCGAAGTGCCATAATATTATGATGATGATGATGGCCTACGTATTCATAAATTAGTTTAATTAATTCGTAAACATAAATTAGTTGGTACATATTATCGCCTACATAAAGTAAACAACTCATTTGCGGGTCTAGGTATACGCTTCTATAAATAACAAATTACCCATTGACATTATGAATCTACCTCTACAAAAAATTTAAACAATCTGTTAAAAACCGCCTTATCCTAAAGGGTTATTATACTATTAATGATTATTTAAATGATAAAGCAGCATGAGTATAGTTGCTCGTTTAATGCAAGATTAATGTTATATTGATTGTTATTGTTGTAGTTATATTGACTATTATTATTATTATTGTACTTATATTGACTATTATTATCATTAAGTATATTGATTATTATTATAGTAATTATATTGACTATTATTGTAATTATGTTGACTATTGTAGTAAAAGTTTGATCATTATGAGTTCGTAAGGCATAATACATTTTATTATGGTTCTTTTACCACCCATGCCCTGCATTGTCATGCTCACTAAAATGTCATTGCTTGTGGTGTCGTATTGGCCGGGTCATCACCTTCCTTCTAATATGACGAGGGTAATATGGCTGGCCCGTGCGTCATGCTCGTGAACAGGTGCTACTTGGGATGACTAGTCAATCTTGGCATGGCATACATTTAATATTCAATCTAGTATTACCTTGTCGTGCAATGTGACCAGGAGGTGCATTTACCAGTTTAACTAAAATACGTAGTCAAATTACCATACTAGATGAAACTAAATAATTGAAATCCTATCTTTTCTTTCTTTAATCTTAGTAATTATATAAATCGTTAATTTGTAATAATTTACTTTGTATGGTTCTTTGGTTGCGTTGAATGTTTAAATTGTAACTCATACAAATAACTGTAATTATCTGGCGATTGAAAAGAGTGGCGTGAGTTTCTTGCCAGTTCTTCTCACAGCTCTACCTCGTCAGCGAACTGGCTGTAGGTTAATTGGCTGACTTCATGTAATATTGACTTTTCATAAGCATCATACTTTATGATCAAAATGAAATAAATTCTTTGACTTTGACTTTGACTTCCACCTCTTTGGACTTTAATTTAATACGCACTAATTTATCTGATATTTTCTTAGTAAGTATTTGATATTATTTTAGATCTACTACTTGTATGGTTTACCGAGAATATGATTCTTGACAGATAAATAAAGGTGCACTACCTGATAAGGGCGGCGAGCAATCGATGGATGAGGGCGGCTCACGACCGGCCAAGGTGGCGAAAATTGGAGGAGGCCTATGTTCCGCAGTGCCTTTCAGCTGATGTAATGATGATATTGAAATAAAGGAAAGTTCATTAAGAATTACCTAAAGATTTTAATAATTCGTAACCATTTTTATGATTTAATTTAAATGTTTATGATATGAAGACAAAAACAGCTTTTAACTATTCTCACACTCTTTAATTTGTTGTTTGTTTGTATTGTTTAACAACTTTAACGCGTCAATATTACATATTATTTTTGAATACTCGTGTACCTACTTTTGCATTTTCTATTAAAGCTGGTTATTAAATAAATTATTTACGTCATCACTTGCTTAGAGCGGATTAGATTAGTTTATTCTCTTTACAGAAACTCATTGTTGGTTCAGCATGACTATTGTACCATAATTTTTATATTACACGCATATAAATCTTCTAGAGGAAATTCTGTGAATGACAGTAAAAATTGTACTAAATTCTTTGCGTGGTTAAGAAATTGGCAAGCAATTGTAAAACAAATAGAGATCACAAGTAGTTGACTGCCTCTGTGGTCCGGTAGTACCCACTGTGTACAGACTGCCACGCAGGTTGTGGGTTCGATTTCCGCTCAGTGCAAATATTTGTGTGCATGAACATGCCTATTTGTGTTGGTCTGAGTGTTTCTATGTATAATATGTATGTACTCGTATTAACAAAAAAAAGTATTTAAGTATGTAGGTATATACGCTAGTAGGCTTACTTTCGATCTAGGTTTCGTTGTGTGTAGTTGTTATGGTGCTATTATTATTATATAAGTATGCTTTGATAAAGATTCTTTAGGTGTGGTAAGAATGATAAGTTTAAGGTTTTAATTGACCGACGTAAGTATGAATTACTAGACAAATATCATTCGAGACTCATTAGATTCCACTGCAAAAGAGTGGCACTTTAGTATGTTCTTTGCGTCCGTGAATATTTGATCAGAGTAAAGCATGATAACATAACGCTTGTTATTTGTAGATCGCTTACAACAATTGTCTAAATATTTGTTTTAAAGTGATGCTTACATTAGTGAACATTTAATAACAGGTTAAAGGAATTGTTATGTAATATTGTCGTTGCATAACATAACTATCACGCCTATTTCCTTAAAGAGGTAGGTAGCGAGGTACTCATATAAAACGTTTTTTAAGCTATGTTGGGTGCCATTTAACTTGCTAACGTCGCCATTACCGGGCACCATTTTAGACTTTAGACTGGTACTGAAAATTTTTTCATAGAAGAACCTAATCCACTATCTCCTGCACTAGGAAACAAATCTGTATTTACACTTTATAAACAAACAATATTTAATAAATCCAAGAATAAAATAATAATAATAATATCACAAAGGGTCCATCTAGTTAAGCGAGTCACCGTCTGTCCAGTTTCTCGTAAATATATTCTGACTTAGAAAGAATGGCAGACGATGTTACACATAGCATCAGGAAATCAGTCAACCAAACACCCAACTCCATAGCTAAGTTTCATTAGATTTCATAAATTATAATAAGTTTACACTTGCCGCAAACAAAACTATCATATTTAGACTGCCATACAGCCATATGGATGTCATATATCTGTGATATTTGTCTCATTGCATTTAAGATTAATTCTCGAGAGCCCTCTTCATGTTGGACCTGTGTCCCCGTATAAGCCTTCCAAAGGTCCGGGTTTTGTTTTTTACTAATAAAAGAACATACGACCCGAATTGATTACCTTCTCCTTTTTGAAGTCGGTTAAAAATATACCCATGTTGAAGAGAGACTTATTTAACTACACACAACGGCATTTAAACTCAAAGTGAGCATATAGCTTGTGTTATTACGTTCTAGTTTCTTTTTTTAAATATTTATGTTACCAAAGTACTCCACTCTGCTTGATGGTAAGCAGTCAGTGGAATCCCAAAGTGGTGGTCACCATCACAAAAGCCATTGTCTTAAAGTGCTGGTATGGTGACCCCCAATATGGCGGCTGGGAATGGGATAGGTGAAGGGAAGAAGTTGGAGCCACCGGCGCTCTCAGTCGAACAAAACACAATAGTACGGATATTAATGACTGGCCTGTTGGTCTAGTGGTTAGTGACCCTGACTGCTAAGCCGGAGGTTGTGGGTTCGATTCCCACCCAGGACAAACCTTTGTGTGATGAGCATGATTGTTTGTTCTGTCTGGGTGTAATTTATCTATAATATGTATGTATTTACAAAAAAAAAAAAATGTATATAAGTAGTATATCAGTTGTTTAGTACCCATAACACAAGCAAATATAATTGCTTAATTTGGGGCTAGATGGCGCTGTGTGAATGTGGTAGAATATATAGAATATATTAATACACTTACGTCGATATTCTAAGAAAGGCTAGTTATATCCACGGTCGATCCAGCCCATTCTTGCTGAAACCAGCATGGATGTACTACTGTAAGACTAGAATACTAAAAGAGGCCCTTGCCCTGCAGTGGAACAGTAAACAGGCTGGTATTATTTATTATTATTATCTGTCTACCTATTTGAGGAAAAGTCTTGATGTTATATTACGTATTATTACACGTAGTTTTAAATTGTTAAATCATAATTTTGTCTAACATCAATCATTTTAAAATCAAACATTTACTATACACAAACATCGTTCACTTTAGTGTCAGTAGATGAATGAGTGGTATCAGTTACTACGAGGAAATAGTTTTATTTTTATTTTACGTTTTCCTCCTTTCTTTCGTTTTTTTATACTGGTGTAACCGTGTTTATTTAATCTATTCTATACCTCTATTAGAAGATATGAATCCGAATTGAAAAATGAGAGGAAGTAAGATTGCTCATTTACATGTACAATGAGTTTATTTTCACAGTTTTGTACGGTAGTAGATCCACGCTGATTTCAGCATGAATGGGCCGGATCGTCCGGGGAAGTACTACCCTCTCATAGAAGATCGACTTAAGAGTAGTAGTATCCGTACTACTGCGTTTCGTTCGGTGAGTGAGAGCGCCGGAGGCCCAATTTCCCCCCTATCCTCTTTCCTCACCTCCCTCATTCCCTTCCCCTAACCCTATTCCCAGCCGCCATAGTGGAGGCCACTATACCAGCAGTTTAAGACGATGGCTTTTGGTATAGTGGCCGCCACTTCTGGATTCCACTGACTGCTTACCATCAGGCGGGGTGGAGTCACTTTGGTAGGTTATAATATAAAAAAAAAAAAAAAAAAAACTGTAGGTAATAATAAAAATATACCTACATCGCAGCAAAATAAAAGAAGGGAACACCAAGAAGGAATCGAAGAGATTTTAGATTGTTTTATTCTATTTCGGGAAATATAAAACAAAATGTACAATGAAAAATTCTAAATACTCTCATAAAACCTGGTGATTGTTAGTACTTATGCAGTCATATTTTGCAATAATTTACTTATTATGTTCCTTTATAAAATAAATAACTACAGTAGGTACTATATTCTACTGTAACTATATACCTAGTCTGGCCATAACTCTGTTACAAATGAGAATGCAATATTTTAAATAAGTAGGTAATGTTATATTAATATTACTCAAACTTATAAATATACATTTACAATTAGTCCCCGCAAAAAAAAATCTATTCAAAATGGCCACTTTTGCCTATTTGGACACGAATCTAAGGATATACGCACTGTTTCCATAATAAATTTCGCTACTGCTTGCTCCAGAGATTTTTTAAAAGATTCCATGTCGCCGTGTTGTTTACAGTAGGTAGGCCATATCCTCTAAAACTGACCATAATTTGTAATCTAAAGGGTTGAAGTCTGGGCTAGATGAGGGCCAGTCTTCAGCTCTTATAAAGCCCGAAACGTTAGTTTCAAACCAGGCTTTGATGATTCGTGTCTTGTGATCAGGTTCAGAGTGCTACTGGAAAGTCTACGGTACATTTTTAAAAAGTTTATTGCTGTTTATTTACAACAGGATCCAAGATTGCCTCTTAATACACTATGGCTGAAGTTTTCACTTCTTTTTCACAAAAGTAGATATGTGACGCCTTGACGCAAGATGATGACCACGTTTGTACCTATCTGATCACTTGAGCAGCTTGATCTTTAGAACTGTAAGCGTACATTTTATTATTTAGCTAATTTTAGTGCACTTCAATGGTGAAAATTTTTTCATCGGTAAAGAGGATATTTCTGTGCCTTACACCTGTGTATCGCAATAGTAGGCGTTTAGATCGATCCACTCTCTTTAATTGTAAAGATTGATGAGCATGTTCTGTATATTGACGATAAGCACCGAGCTTCAGGTCTTGTTTAATAAAACGCGACAGAATTTTAGCGGGAATCTTCATTTATCACGATTAGATTTTTTGCTTCCTAATGGGGTTTCGACGATTTCTGCCTTTAATAGTATTAACAGCCTTTGTAGTTCTAACAGCACGTGGCTGCCTCGATCTTTTATGGTCTTCGACAGAGGAGTGTTGTGGTATCTGTTGATAGTACGACATACGAACATAATTTCGGCTGATACCAAGCTTTTGAAGTGTCTGGTATATGACCGACGGCTTCATACCGACTTTGTGGAGGGCAATCACTGCAATCCTTTTTTTTTAAACACTCCATTCCATATTGTAATTTGATAATGAACACGAAGAATTGAAAACCTCCTCCTTTTTAAAGTCGTTTAAAAAATATATGAAAAAGCGCAAAATCCGAAGATGTTTTTAAAATTTAACACGTTTCAAATTTAAATAGATCAAAATTAAAAAAAAAAATTACCAGACTAGTTATTTCAGTAATACTATGTAAAAAGTGTCAACTCGTTCAACACATTTCAAAAGAAACACGTAGTTGTAACCTTAAGTATTGAGTTTCTATTTTTATATTTACCAAAATGAATATAAAATCTTATTATAATATTAATAGTGTTTGATAAAATACGAATATTTTATTTATAAATAATATAGAAAAGAAATTAAATCATATGTTTACTTGCATTATAACAAAAATGTACAATAAACTGAAAGACCAAACACTACCAAAACAAAGTGTTTACCAAACCAAACTCCTTATATATGAAAGTAACATTTTGGACTGTTCCCAAAACAGATCTGAAGATCACTTACAAAGAAAACACATTTAAATATAACAATAATAAACAAAGAAAATACATACTCATTAACACTAATTAATAAATTAATTACGATTAATTTGATTTGAACTATTGTAAATAAAGAAGGTTACATACCTGTTTGGTTAAGCGCCTCCTCAAAAGATATCGCTGAATCGTCACTGTCACATTTTGTTGTGGTCATGGCGACGTGTGGTTCCCAATCACCTCAAACGAAACTGAACGAAAGCTTCCCTTGATAGAGTATTTCAAAGTCAGCGTAGGGTTATCGCACACTGATATGTAAAAACGTCGTATTGTAGACAGAATTTATCTATACTTTTATATAAAGCGGAATAGGTATCTGGAACTACCAGTTGGATTTGAATACTTAATTCTTTTTGCGTATGATAGCTCAGTTCCTGAGGAAGGTTATAGACTGTGTAATATCACGCTACTGGCAACGGGAGCAGAGCAGTAAGAAAAGACGCGGTTGAAACTGCGCCGCGGAAAGGAAGTAGGTAAAACCTATATTATATGTCTGAAGTATCTCGAAATGTCTCGGTGAGTTGGTGGTATTGTGTACGGATTGTGCGGCGTTTCCTCGTGGCCAAACTATTTCGCCAAACTGATTCGGCTACGAGGAATTCTATTTCCTTGTGGCCAAACTCGAGGGATCGTAGGCCCTTTTATGATAAGTTTTGAATCAAATAAGTGCAAAAAAATTTAGTATTAACCCTAAGGCAAATGGCAACAGATTTACGTTCTGGCACATAAGACCCAACATAGCTATAATGTGACTGTTATAAATATCTTCGCTTAACCCTTTGGACATAAAGGTATCTTTGCTGTATCATTATAATTATTTTATGTCAGCATTTCGTGCTTAAAACAATTAATAAAGTGAAATTTAAAGCGTTTTATTACTTTAACTGATATTAACACAAAAAAATAGCACCCAATATTATATTGTTCAGTTGGCTGTGTGCTAAGAATACTTTGTGCAAATATAATGTGAGAAAAATGAATGTAATGTAATATGTTTCCTCGGCTCAAGGAACACCTCCGGGGCAAGAAATTTGAGGATAATGGCGAAGTGATGGCCGCTGTAGAGGCATTTTGGGAGAGTCAAGATAAAGATTTTATTTTTGAAGGTTATCGTTGGTTTAGCAAAAAAAATGGACTAAATGTATTAGAAGACTATGTAGAAAAATAAATTTTATTTTTAGGTATATAGATATTTTAATATATCCATTCTCGTATATCGATTCATCTTACTCTACACCGACAGTTTCTAATCTCAATGTGCGTCGCCGCTTACACGCGCTGAACGCAACTTCAGACCGAGAGCGTCACTGAAATTTACGTAAACATCGAACGAACTTCTTTGCACATTATACATTACTCGGTCACTAGAACAGATTTACAACAAACTTAGTACCAAAACGGCAATAGGTTAGTGACATTTTGTGACGACATTGTAATATGGCATGTTGCCAATAAGGAATGGTCGTACAAGGTCAAAACACGACATTACACATAAATATCATTTCGTTTAATAAAGAAAATATCTTAATTAGAAAATATGAAGACAGTTATAAATACAATAGTTTTGTTTGTAAACTAACCCTTCAACACGTGGCACGTAATGGATAGATTTATTGTCAAATATTAGGAAATAACTCTAAAACCACATCGTCAGTCGAAAAAGGTCGCAAGTTAAGACATTTTCATACAAATTTTCATCCAACCCTCATTATTATAAAGTTTAAATTTGCTTCGTAATATTTTGAGATTGGTAGATATATATTTTTTTTATTATGGCTTTATATTATGTCATACTTTATTCTGAATAGACTAGACGGCGACTCTTCAAAAGTTGTCTGGCAAGATTGGAACGACAAACTCTTGCAAACACCGTACAATTCGGCTGTCCTTGCACGACCCAACCCTCATTACCTTGACCCAATGGCTTCAATTAAAAGTTAGAAAGAAAGTTGTGAAGAAAAACCGAGCAAGCAAGTAAAGTCTGATTCACAGTGATCTGATTCAGCAATAACATCCAAGGTTTCATACAAAATTGTACTTATATAGCTAGTTAGCTACTTATATATATAGACATCAGCGGTTCTGCGAGCGTGATACATGAATGTGTTTTTTTTTTGTTTTCATTTTCTTCCTTTTCATTAATATTTATTCATATATTGTTTAATTTACCATTATAATTCATATTAAATAAATCAGGTTTCAAATACAGTCAATCTGAAGCGCTTCATCTGATAAGACCTAATTTGAGAATTCATAATAGTATGGCGCAAAACTTGGAATAGTCTCACGTCTAGCCTTGACGGGAATATCATGGTACTACTACCATGAAACCAGCAAGGATTTAAGCATGAATGGGATATACTTTCTCTAATATAGGTACGTACTAATTTTTCTAGATTATTTTTTTCCACAATTCACAAAAAAATTTAATCCATCAGAAACCGTTTCTTACAAAAAGGTTACTAAACATTTTAAAAAGTCCAAGGTAGTCGTGGGTGCCTACAGCTTGAGGCGGTGGCTTTTGGAATGGTGATCACTACTTCTGGATGCGACTGACTGCTTCCCATCAGGCAGAGTGAAGTCACCTTGGTAGGCTAACATAAAAAAGCTAGTTTCCATTTAATAAATTCTTCCTAATCGGGCACACCTGTCAAAGTTTCCGTGGTAGATATGTGGGTTGCACGGTGCGCGATGTCTCTCCAATTGTGGCGGCTCCTTGCATTGCGAGTACATTGCGTGATGGTGGATTGCGTGGCTTTGGCTGTTTCAGCGACCACGTTTCAGCTTCATATACAAAGATTGGACCGACTAGACACTTCATTAGTCGAACCTTTGTTTTCTTGGTTCTTTTCAAATCTTACCAAATCGCTACACTGTCGACCTAGTGATAGCACACCACCGTTTGATCTCATCTTCGCATCCTCCAGAGTTGGTGATAGTAGAGTCGAGGTATACGAGGACTGCTATTTATATTATGTCCGGAATAAAATACCTAACTATCATTGACTATTAAATATGGTTTGTTGCTTTTCAAAATATTCAAAATTAAGTTTTCTTTTCAAAATTAAGTTCAATTTTCAAATGTAATAAAATTATTTTTAAATATCATTTATGTAGTGGCCAGTTCCAGATTCTTAAATAGCAGCCCATGTAAATATATAGCTTTGTACAAGTTCGCCTTTTCCTATTGATCTACTATCATTAATTTCGTTTGTCTCGATTGAGAGTCAATCCGAGTTTGTGGTTAGTTTGTTGCCTGACGAATCAGTTTAATATAATAGAATACAATGACATAAATTAGTGAGTATCTTTCTATTGTTTAAATTATTTATATTAGAATAATAACGTGTAACTATGACTACAAAATAGGCTACGCTTCGCTTATAAATTTGCAATAATAAGTCAATGACGTTCTCATGTATTGTAGAAAATATACTCCCATTTTAATCCTTTATAACTTGTTGCGATTCAGTTGCGTATGTTCTTTCAAATCAAGGTTTTTAAATAAAAAAATCGTAACTATCTTTATCTACTCAAGCTACCTGTACCTAACTGCTTATTATTAGTGTACCTATAGTATGGATGAATCCACTAGGAGTATCTTAGGCATTGCTAATCTTGTAAAAACCTATTAAACAGACAGAGTGGAGTCACTTTGGTAGGTTAATCTATATTTATACAAAGTCAAAGAGTTTGTTTGTTTGTTTGAACGCGCTAATCTCTAAAACTACCAGTCGGATTTGTAAAATTCTTTTTACGTATGATAGCCCAGTTCTTGAGGATGATTAACATCATGCTACTGGCGACGGCAGCCAGAGCAGTAAGCAAAGACACGGGTAAAACCACGCTGCGAAAAGCTGGTATATTATGTAAGAAACTAGACCGTATAGAATAAAGTTTATTTCATAAATTTTGTAATACATTTTCGAACGGTATAATGCGTCCAATATAACAATGCTTTCAGGATGCTGTTGCGGCTGCCGTGGCGTTGTAGTGCATCTGGCATGTTCGCTGAAGCTCGCACAGATGGTTTTCACGCAATCATGCGTAAAAAAGCGGCTTCCTTGCTGCAACGCTTACGTAGCAGTAGTAACGGCATTCTGAAAATGATCGTTAGCAGACCAGACTGTTCTATACAGCGGCACTGGGTGGAAGTAGCTATAGGTACGCGTACATAAATATTTCATCACATACCAACTTAATAGCATCATGTACCTATAGTGCTTCCATACTGAGTCTCGTGGGCGTATTGTAACCGTTTTCACTTGTTTACTTACTAACAATACTAACATAGACTATAAGTACGCTTTGTTACTAACTCATTACTAAACAATTTATGGACTGTTCATGTCTGAAATAAAGATATTTTATTTTATTTTTATTTATAATGTTACTATAGAAATAAAACTAGTCAAAGTGATTAGTAAAACTGTTTGTTTTGCGTAACAAAAATAAATATTTCATCATGACGTCATTGGATCTACGTCCATAATAAGCACTTGAATAATTATATTTACACACCCAGTGCGTGTCTAATATTTTAGGCGAAAATTTGAAGTCAATTTGTTAAATGGTAGACTGGACGTGTGCCGCGGTAGTTGTTTAATATGGTGTGAATGTCGAACAGAACTGACGGCCGTTGGGGCAGAAAGGTTCTAGAGTAGGGACCACTGAAACAGAAGTCGCAGCGTGGGCAGACCACTCACAAGGTGGACCGACGACTTTATAAGGGTGGCGGGTAACCGATGGATGAGGACAGCAAACGACTGGCCGCGATAGCGAAAATTGGAGAAGGCCTATGTCCTGCAGTGGACGTCTTTTAGCTGATGTGATGATGATGAATGTTGAAAATCTCACTGATCTCTTTTAACGTAGCGGTGCTTCAGTACATAGTATAATACAAAGTCGCTTCCCGCTGTCTGTCCCTATGTATGCTTAGATCTTTAAAACTACGCAACGGATTTTAATGCGGGTTTTAATAGATAGAGTAATTCAAGAAGAAGATTTATATGTATATAACATGCATAATATAGTAGAGAAACACTGATAAATTTAGATGTTTTTAATGTGTAGTCGTAAATAAACAAATTTTTTGCGCTTACAATGCGACGCTAGCTAACCCTACAAGTTAGATCAAAATAATGTACTACAGTATTGTATACCTTAAAAAGGTCTACAATAAGGATAACCCACAATAACAATCTTTTATCCTTTACTTTTTATGAGAAATAATGGCTTATTTTCGAAGCCATTTTAAGCAATACATCATCAATACTTACCAAATTAAGTACCTTAAATACATTGTGCATTTAATGTAAATCAATAATTCCCTTTGCAGCATGTAATTTAAATAAATATTTAAATTTCATGATTAATTAGATTAAAAATGCAGGAAGGGCTATAGCGGCAGGGGGCCGGCATTCTGTAGTAAAATTTTGCATTTGTTTTTATTCGCACGGGCAATGCTGATAGGTACTTATAGTTTATGAATTGCACCCGTGCGAAGCCGGATGGGTTGCTAGTTGGTAATAAAACTACAAATGTCATAAATAATAATATTATTTAATTAATTATACTGTAAAGCAATAGCTAAAACTAAAGATACACTTGTCATTTTATTTCAAACGTTTATAACGTTAGTTTATATTCATCATTTTTATAACTTTTAAATCACAGTTAAGTTTGTAAACTTTATAAATTTAATATAATCAAAACTCGTACAATCTTTATTTCATTTTATGTAATAATTTATTAATGATATTTATATAAATATTTTTATCAAAAATCGTCCTGTTTTTATTATATATTTATTAATTTGATACTTTAATAAATATATTTATCAAAAATCGTACTTTTTTGGTGGTTTAATAAATATGTTTATCAAAATTGTTGCCAATTAAGTACCTTTTTTTATTATATTTAGTATAGACATTATTTAATTTGATAGATATTAATAATATACATATAATATACATAAAACATAGCACTATTTTATTATTTATCATAATTAATTTATAAAAATATGATACATAATATCAATAAGTGTACTGTTTTAAGTCACATTACGGCATCCTTTTTTTTAAAAAGATCTAATCGTCTAACTTGGAATCAATAAGTAAACTAATCCAAAACCTCTAGATTGAAAAAAGATTTTTTTTGTGATGGTCATTTTATGAATAAACGATACACATTTTTGACAAGACATATTCCAACTTATGACCTTTTTCCACTAAAGCAGTAATTTGTAGACTAATTTTCAAATTTATCGCATTTTCAGAGAAATCAAAGCTGTGCTCTTATTTTTAAAATATCATTTGTTTCATAGATGAAATTAAATGGCTAATTATTTTGTACCTAGTTCACAAGATAAAGTTTTCTTTTACATCCCGGTATTGTTTAATTAACAGAATAACACAATCTAGTAATTTGGACAAAAAAAATTAATTAACTTAAGTAATACTTACAATCCAATCTCTAAAATAAATATAAAAGTTCTTAATATTACGAGATCTTATGCTATTTAATTTATTAAATTTATTATAATCGAAAGAAATATGCTATTAATATATATATATTATAAACTTGTATTTATCGACTATAACGTCTAAACCACTAAACCGATTTTAAAATATAGACTTTGGAGAACAACATATCTTTCATCGCAAAAAATGGCTTGAAGGGGTTGAAATAGGGGATGAAAGTTTGTATGTTAAATGCAATAAAACCGTCATTTACGTAAGCGCAGCTGCGGGCAACAGCTAGTAACATTGTAAGCAGTTCAACATTCATTCGGTAAGTGAGAGCGCCCTAGGCCAGTCTCATCAATAGCTTAACAGAGAGCAAAGCAGCTCCTAAATGACCCTAAACTATTTTTATACACCTGTTATAAACATTATACTCTAATAAATAGGGTTTAAATTTGCTACCAGCATTTTTGAACTTATACATTTCTTCTACTATAAGCTGTCAGCATACTTCTTTCGATTACTATAAGTACATACGTCACTTGGCTGTTACACTACATATAAGTAGATATATATCTGTCCAGTCCTGTGTTCTTCTCCGTGCTATCTTCTTCTTCTTTCTGGCTATCTTCTTTATTCTCTTCTAATTTAATCATCATTATGGCACCAATTGATACTGAAACAATCATTGTTAGTTAATATTTAAGTAAGGAGTAAGGAAAACTATACAAAAATACACAAAACGGTTGGGATCTTATATGTTGATTGATAGATGTTTTGAAATCATTGCAGAGACCAGAAACAATGGCAAAAAAAGAAAACTAAATCATTGCCGACTGAATTACAAGAGACAATGAGAGAGCGGAGGAAACCAATGAAGGCTGAAGGAAAGCTCCTTACTTATGAGGCCCAGTTTTCGGGACTGTCTAGAAGCTGTAGACAGCCCTGGATCAAGAACTTAGTAGTGACGCCTCCCCAATTCAACAACAACTGGGGTAGGTATAGTACCGACATCGTCATTCGGCGGATGATGATTTATCCTACCCCCTCTCCTCCTAGTTCTGGCCCTGGCTGTAGATTCCAGAGCATAAATTAGAGATTTCATAATTGGGCAAACACCAATATGAATTTTTCAATATAATAAATACTCTCTAAGTTTACTTGGGACATTACTAAATTAGGGTAAAGAAAAACTTAGTGTGAGAATCTGAACTGTAAAAATAAAAAAATTGTTATAATTGCCAATCCGCCTTGAGCCAGCGCACAGCGTGGTGATCACTGCTCATACCTTCCCTGTATAAGAAGCCTTTTTAGGAGATTTTGATTTTGCCTTTAAGGATAAAGGCAAAATCAAAATCTCCTAAAAAGGCCTCTTGCCGCAAGCAAATAATGAGTTTACAATGGATAGACCATTGTAAACTCATTATTTGTTCTCATTACTTGGATTTTAGCAGTAGATTTAAAGACTACCCAATTATATATTAATAATAATCGTAATGGCCTAGTGGTGAAGGCACCCGCTTCGTAAACACGAGGGTTTGAATCCGGTCAAGTACCAATGTGATTTTTCAAATCCTAAGTACTTTTTAAGTTCTTTGATGATTGTTTCAGAATCTGGACATTACTGACTGACGGTGAAGGAAAACATCATGTGGAAACCTGGACTTCTGAGGAAGTCTAATATCGCCAATCCGCTTTGAGCAAGCGTGGCGATCAATGCTCATACCTTCTCTGTATGAGAAGAGGCCTTTTCCTGCAGCCTACAGTAGTATAATAATGAGTTGATAAGATGATGGTCTAGATTGCTACAAGAAGACATCCTTGCAGCACCTAATGCCCTGCTTTTGTTTAGCTTTTGAGAGCACTACAATTTTTTTTTTCATTTATTTCTGTCTATTTACCATCAGATAGCATGCAGTTATTCTGGTAGTATAAATAAAACTTTTGAGAATCTATAAAAGCATGTGAGGACGGTCTTTAGACCGCTATTAGACTATCATATAAATATGATCAAAGATGTGTAAGTCATTTTTAAATGAAGAACATATGACGGTATAATAACTACATGTGATTATCTATGATCATAGTTTGAGGGTCGTCGAACTATGATCATAGAATTATACAGATATGAAATCATATTTAAATGATAATGTAATACCGCTCTAAAAGTTTACAAGTTGGAAACATAAGTACATTAATCCTCTGAAAGAGAAAATGCCAATATGAGTGGATAGATTCTGTATAAAAGTTTAATAATAATAATAATATCACAACAACTACACACAACGCCATCTAGACCCAAAGTAAGCATATTTATATAGCTTCTGTTATGGGTTCTAGAATGCGATTATACTTAAATACTTCTTTTTTGTAAATACATACATAATAAACATAAAAAATAAAATTTGCACGGGGCGGGCATCGAACCCACGACCACGGCGTGGCAGTTCATACACAGTACCCGAATCACAGAGGTCGCAAATTAATACTACTAACAAGCAAGTAAAGCTCCGACCGCGATGAAGGGAGCTGGACAGGAGAAATCCAGCAGTACTCCCACCGCCAGGTTCGACGCCACACCACCAGCTCTGCCCCACCACGCTCCCCAGCAAACACCTAGGCCACTGGAAGTGTAGAGTAGAATATTCTTTATTGCATACCACATTACAATAATAATTCAAAAGCACAACAAAATGGCTGGGCAAGTTGGTAGAGGTCGCCCTAGATGGACATTCACGGACCAAATTCAAATAGTAGATGTGTTGACAAAAGGCACAATTACAAGGACCCGTAACCGACGTATGTGTATAAAAAGATTAATGAATTTTGAAGAGGCGAAAGAGATATGTTTGGATCGCAGCAAATGACGTTCTATAGTCTCTGCTTACCCCAGTAATAGGAGACAGACGTGAAGTTATGCATGTATGCAATGCGCGGACTTGTTGCTAAAAACTAACATCTAGGCCACGACTTTTTTGTACACATTCAATCTCATAGGCATTTGTTGTAAAAATTGAGTGAAACTAAATTTAAAAATGTTTAATAGACTTTTAAATTATTTATTATAATAATACGCACATTGTCATTCAAAAATCTTAGCGTAAAAACACTTGCAACTCGGTTTTATGTATTTATACTACAACTAAAATAACTTGGTATTTTTACTTTAACAAAGTATAATTATATAAGTAAACATTAAACTTTTAAATTTTCTTTTATTTATTTCATGTTTTGATTTAACAAGTCACGTTATTGCTACTGTGTCCATTGATTTGTTTTCTTTGTTTCAACAGTTGTAACCCGTTCTCTTATTTATATTATTTACACAATCTAAAATTAAAAACGAAAGTTCATTGACTAGTCAAATTCTATATAAAATCTCTAAAGCTATTACATAATTTGTGAATAGCAGACAAGAACCTACCAATGCAAATTTTGTGCCAAGGTCACATTTAAAAAGAGCTGACCTACAAGAAAGTGTTGATTTGTAAGTACCTACCGATTTACATGTTCTGCATATTGTGTTATTTTTCTTTGTAGATTATCTTAAAGTTAATTAATTTAATCATTTACATACTGTGAATAATACCTTCTTATATACGTCAGATACCATAGTAAACATTACGTCAAATTACCTTAATTTAGCTGGCAATGCATGCAGCAACAACCTAATCAGCAACACATTGCCGTTCAGTGAGGCGGCATTCAGCGCAGCAGCGGCTGCCACGCCTAATTTATTGAAGCTTGAACACGAGCACGCAGTGGCGGCTAGGCATGCGGACGCAAGCGCACAGACGGCCGTGCATGCAAGGGCCGCCCTACGCACGCCGCTTGCGCTTCCCTCACCACTACGGGAACATAGTATCGCGCATGCAGCGTTACCCAATACACAGCATGCGCCTACTATTAGCGCTGAAATAAATACCTGAAACAAGGCATTATAAAAAAAATTAAGAACATTTTCATTTATATACAGTGGCCGATCGATAATAGCGATTTCTACCAGGTTTCATTAGTTTTTCAGCCTCTGCAAATCGTTGACATTCTCAGATTATTTTTCTATTATACTATGCATGCATTACATTTATAAACCTCTTAGAAGAAATGCTTAAAGGGTTAGTGAAATCCGTAATACGGTAAGTGGTTTAGAAAAAGTTAACAGAGTATAGAAAAAAACTGTTTGTTGTTTGAAAAGTCGGTTTACAGAAGATAACGTGATGTCGTCATAGGACAACATTGATGAAAAATTGCATTCTTTTATGAATTGAATTAAATTATTAAGTCTGAATTATCATTATTTTGTATAATACTAAAGAGTTTACGTCACAAGCCGAACGTTTGCGCCGATCGTGTCTCTCTAGCTTGTTGCGCGCTCTCGCTTGCACGCGGAACGTGTCATTTTTTAGTTTTAATCTAGCTTTATTTAGTTAACACACTGTCTGTCTTTTATTACATTTTTCTGTCGCAGGTCTGCTGGAAGAAATTTCTAATGAAATAAGCAGTTCCTTTGTGCTCTTGTATCTGTATGTTCTTTTATACCTGATGTATGTGCAAAAACTAATAAATAAATAAACTATTAAGAGATAATTATGTTATAGCACTTTTAAAATCAGTCAATGGGAGATAATAATTTAAGGGCGGCAAAAATGAAGATGCTTGGAACAGTTCTATCTTCTTCTTCTTGATCGTTCTGTTACTGCTTACGACCGTGACTCTTACCGTGAATCTTTTCGAACAGCTGTTGCCATCGGTTCCGTTCTGTCGCTTGGTGGAGTGCAGCACTGACAGTAGTTTTTAATTGGTAAATATATTTTTCGCAGGTACTCTCTTATCGATAGGTGCTCAACGTGGTGTAGGCTAGGTGCTATTCGTGCAAGTGCTCTTCGGATGGGTGCTCTGGGTGGACTACGTCGCTTGTCTCTCGCCTGATATGATAATGATGATGCCTACGTCATGTTACATGTATATGTGTAATGCCCGGCAGAGAATCAAATCAATAAACGATAGTAGAATCCCTGAAATATTTAATTAGATACCACGCAATTTCCTAGATAAGAAGAAGTTAGGTTATTCACCAACTCGACACGAGAGACTTGACATGCGTGTGTCCACTTGGTGAAGTTTGAGTTGCTTTAGTGTTGCTGTATTTAGATACTAAGTGTCCACAGCGCGGTATCACCCGCGTTAAGTTTCATTTTTGGTTACTGCACTGCTCCCGTGGGTCGTAGTTAACCTTCCTCAAGAACTGGGAATGTTTCAAATCCGACTGGTAGTTTAGAGATAAGGTATCGTGTTCAAACAAAAAAGAAGCTCTTTAGCATACCACCTAATGTATTACAATAGGTAAGTACCTACTTATAGATTTAAGTAGAGGTGTTAATTAGGAGAATGATGAATAACTAAGTATAGGGCAATAATTACGTGTGAAACCCGTTGTTATATTTTACGAAAGAGCGTCATACATTCTTTTACGGTTTCTGTTTATCTTTAAGTTATTTAACATAGATTAAGTTATTATGATGTTATGCATTGTTAAGCACGACAATAATACAATGATTTATCTTATTTTTAATTTAAAATAAATATTATTTTATTAATAGCGACCCACACACGTAAATAGTAAAAACTGAATCTAAATCCGCTGTGTGGTTTAGAATATTGGTAGAATAGCGAATAGGAAAAAACTTTTTATTTATTTAGAATTATTCAGGTATATATTGTACTAATTAATATTGAATTATGAAAGTTATAAATTACTAGATGCGCCCCACGGCTTTACCCGCACCTAAAATGGGTTTTGCCTCCTTCGGGCCAATTTTACCATTTTGATCGAAATCGGTTTGAGCGGCGGCTGAGTAGTAACAAACACACACACATACACACAAATATTATGACTAGGATTAAGTCAGCGCAAGTTTAGTGATCCCATCTAACTTTGACCCTGGGTCTTTTAAATAGGGCGTGAAAAAGCATCTCACTATGCCGCCATAGTGGAGGCCACCATACCAACAGTTTGAAACGATGGCTTTTGGAATGGTAACCACCACTTCTGGATTTCACTGACTACTTACCATCAGAGTGGAGTCAATTTGGGAGGACAATTAAAAAAAAGTTTATTTAATAATTCAAATTAGGGAAAGCCTAGCCCTATATCCAGCAGTGGCTTTTTGGCGGTTATGATAATGACAAATTATTATTACAACATGATATATGTTAGTGCAGTTTAAATTAAGTTTTTTAACTCAAGCTTAAGTACGTCCAGTAGGTAACAGTTGTGCGCGTCATAATAGATTTTATCTGCCAAATATTACGAAACACTTTAATACAGCTTATCTCTAAACGGTCGGCTAATTAAAGAAATTCGCACAATTAAAAGAAGAGATTAAAAAATGTATTGGATTGACATAAGCTAACGCCAACGCTTATGTCAATCTCATACATTTTTATCTATTCTATGAATAGAATAGATATGTTTGACACTTGTCTAGGGCCTCAGAGCATTTTAATTTTTTTGAGCCTATTATGCAGGACGTATAAAGTGATTATTTGCATTTTACAGGAGGGTTTCACATAGGGCTGCTTACTATAGTAGGAAGAGTGGAGTTTTTGGTAGACTCATTTTAATATTAAAGTAATAAAATTATAACAACAACTTCACATAGCTCCATCTAAACACAAGTAAGCATACTTATGAACCAAAAACTTACTTACCCCTTTTTACGAAAATTGCTTGGACGGAGGAGTATGAAATTTAATACGCTTATATTTCATATAGAGATGGAGTGCAAAATGCTAATACTTTTTATAAAGTTATATAATAATAATAATTCCAGCTTGTTTTACTGTCCCACTGCAGGGCAAAGGCCTCTTCTCATATAGAGAAGGTATGAGCATTATTCGCCACGCTTGCTCAAGGCGGATTAGCAATTTCAGACTTTTTAGTCCAGGTTTCCTCACGATGTTTTCCTTCACCGTCAGTCAGAAATGTCCAAGATAGTCATTAATACTTACATTAGAATCCAACCCAGACTCGCACACTGGTCCATGATCCGAGATGCTATCATTAAACCCTGGCACAGGCACTTCTCTGCCATACGAGTCATACTTGTCCCTCCAGATAACCGTGGTGTTCACCAATCTGGCACTCTCCGGCTTGATGGTAGTGGCTGCAAGCCTGCATTGAGTTCCTTGGATACGTTGAAGCAATTCTGGAATCCACATGTTTAGGCCAAAGCCGCTGGAAATTGATAAAAATAGGTTAACTATTTTATACGAATTGGATTATTTGAACCTATGGATGTAGCAATATTTTCTAAGTATTGCAGAACTAAGTATTATGTAAATAGGTACGTCATAAACAAACGGTAAAGATATACGGTTAAGAATACTGAGGAAAACAAACAAATTATATTTATTAAAATACAAAAACCCGCCTGTCCAAAAAAGAACTGAAAAAAATGAAACCGTATTTTTTCGTACTGACGCAACATTGCAATAATAAACCCTATGTCACTTCCACAATTAATAGGAATCTAATGATACCTCGTTATGTTAAAATACATTAAGCCATATTAAGACTGTAGAGCGTGCCAAAGAAATAGACATACATACATAATTATATACGTACATACATACGCTAGAAGAACATAACCCTCCTTGAATTTGACAGTCGGACAAAAAAAGAACATTCAGAGGTAATAGATTATAAGATTAACATGAATGAAAATCAATACGTAATTATTTTATAATATATTGTAATACATTTACAAACACTAAAGGTCGCATGTTCAATTGAAATCATAAATCGATGAGTGATCACAATTCGATGGTTTCATACATTACACTTTTATTACAATTTATCGACGACGAATGTTCATACAGTTATGTTAAACTAGCTTCCACGGCGAGGTTTCATCCGCGTCTTTGCTAACTGCTCTGCTCTAGTCATCATTAGCGTGATGTTACATAGCTTATAATCTTCCAAGAGAACTGGGCTATCATACATAAAATGAGGACGCCGGAGGTCCAATTTCTTCCTTTTCTCTTTCCTCACCTCTCTCATTTCTGTCCCCTACGATATTAATTCCCAGTCGCCATAGTGGAGGCCACCATACCAGCAGTTTAGGAAGATGGCTTATGGCATGGTGGCCACCACTTCTGGATTCCACTGACTGCTTACCATCAGGCGGGGTGGAGTCACTTTAGTAACTGATATAAAAAAAATGTAATCCAAAAAAATGTAGTTCCAGACATTATCGCGTTCAAACAAACAAACAAATTCTTCAGCTTTATATAATAGTATAGATAGTTACTTACGCAGACATATTAGCGAAGAACATAAAAAGTATAAGAGTAGACTTGACAGCGTAACTCTTAGACACGAAGGTCTTCAGGTCTCGCAGCACGTTCAGGAACAAGTCCTTGGTGCGGTTCTCTTCGCCACCCAGCGTCTTTGATACGAAGATATCGTCTTGAATTAACTTCTTTATCTTGAAACAAATATACATAAGTTTTAAAAATATAATTAAATCATATGGATCCTCGAGAATGGAAGTCATTGAAGGAGGTCTTTGCCCAGCATTGGGATAATTTGGGCTGACAGTAATAGTACCTAACAGTAATTAATCATTATTGTATCACTTGGCAAAAGTAACCATTCGATAGCTTCATTGTCAAAATGAATGGGGTGGAGACCATAATTTCGCGGATTGCAAAATCCATACTACTTGTATAATGTCCATACTAATATTATAAATGCGAAAGTAACTCTGTCTATCTGTCTGTCTGTATGACTGTTACGCTTTCACGCTTAAAACACTTAACCGATTTTGATGCAATTTAGTCTGAAGATAGAACAGACCTTGGGAGACAACATAGACTTGGATAATTAAATGCAAAAAAAATTGCTTGAAAAAAGTTGTAATAGGAGATGAAAGTTTCTTAGAGCCTCATAACCCTTAAAGCCCATATAACAACTTAAAGCACATATATAAAGGGTGGTACAAAACAATTTTATTATACAAAAAGATTACCTTAAACTCAGCGTGCTTCCCATAATTCGACTTGTGAATACTGGCCAGGACCTTCAGTGCCTTATCTCCTCTGTTAGTGTCAGAGAGCAGCCGAGGACTCTCAGGGAGGCACAGGACCCAGATACCAGCTACAAACCCTGGTATACTCGCCAGTGCTAAGAACAGTCGCCATGAGTAGATAGGGAGTAAAGTTGGGTAGTCTGGTATCTTGAATGGTATGACCAACCACGCGAGAGCTGTAATAAATAATAATAATAATAATAAATCTTTATTTCTCCTCACAAAACAATCAATTGCAAGTTTTGGGTACAATTTTTCATACGTTTTGTAACATTTTAAATAAAATATAACCTGTACTACTGTATAATTCTTTAGAGATGACTTAATTTATTTTTTGGTTAGAGATGTGGACAAGAAAGTAGTACCTATAGGCTTAGGCATTAGGGAATAATTAAATCAACTAAGTTATAAATTGCCTTTTTTTAATTAAATGCACTTACTAACAGAAAGAAGATTAAAACCAAAAAGAAAGAATTAAATTGGTTGACTAAAGCTAAAGACTGTTTCTATAAGCTAGACTTAACAATTAACTGTACCTAGTATTAATAATAATAATAATATAATATTCTACCACATTCACACAGCGCCATCCAGCCTCAAATTAAGCAATTATATTTGCTTGTGTTATGGGTACTAAACAACTGATATACTACATTACATTTTTTTTGTAAATACATGCATATTATAGATAAATTACACCTAGACACAGAACAAACAATCATGCTCATCACACAAAGATTTGTCCTGGGTGGGAATCGAACCCACGACCTCCGGCTTAGCAGTCAGGGCCACTAGACCAACAGGCCAGTCATATTAGTTAAAGGCACGTTAAAAGTCGGTCCCAGTTGTTACCAAGTTGATAACAGTCGTTAGGTCAAGTCGAATGCCTTTAAGGCAACCTGAACAAACCACTCGATATTTGATTTGACTTTCTAGTTTATTTCATGATAGTCCAAAAAAGATACCAATCCTAAAATTAACATAACCTATCTTATTCGCTAGACTAAGTCGTGATATAATAAGTTGTAGTAAGTGATTAAATGTTAAAGCGCCTAACCATTTTGCAATAGCAAAAAGTGATATGTCAATTTGTTTGTTTCCTACAACCAGCTAAATAATCTATAGCTGATTTCTAAAGTTTCATTTAGAGTTCTAGTCTGCTTGAGAAACTGTAGAATCAGAGTCAGTCAATGAAGTAGAATCACAAACAGTAATGCCAATCAATGGATAAAAGCACCTCTCTTAGGGTGGAATTATTGTCGCTTCTCGCCGTTACTTGAAATCGCCTAATTGTCTTTCACTATCCAAGAGTGTTATTCACGGGAAGACGATAGGTCATTTTATTATTCTAGAACGGAGACTACATATCATCATATCAGCCTGTTATTATCGAACTGCAGGTAAAGGCCTCTTCTCATACAGAGAAGGTATGAGCATTGATCGCCATGCTTGCTCAAGGCGGATTAGCGATTTCAGACTTTTTTTGCAAGTCCAGGTTTACTTACGTTTACTTCCGTGATTTTCTTTCACCGTAGTCAGTAATGTTCAAAATAAAATTATAAAGTACATATGATTTGAATAAGTCACATTGGTACTTGCTCGGATTCAAACTTACGTACTCGTGCTACGTGCAAAAATATTTTAGCAAAACCCTATCACTAGATGAGTGATCTAACATCTCTACACAATGAGTTTCCGGCTGACAAACTAAACATAATTGACCGTGACAAGCGACATTTTGGCAACAAACGCTAGCAAATTGAATTTGTTCGATAATTTGATGATATTGGGCAATTTTGTAAACACGTATCTGAAGGCGTAAAGCGTTAGAAGTGCAGTCAAAGACTTATCATACACCCCATTAATGAAATGTCTCTCATTGCTAAAATTTTAGTGGTCTTCTAAAAATAATTAAAATTTAAAAGAAAATATTGTAACTAATTTTTTATTTGAATCTTTTTGGCCAAAGTGTCACTTAGGGTAAGTGTGCCTAATGCGGGCACCCGGCCTACTAGCTGACCCGGCGAACTACGTTCCGTCTAACAGTCGATCAACATTACTTTATTTTTCTAAAATAAAAGATTTTTTTTTTTTTTTAATAAAAGATATACGTAGCCTAAGTTACTGCTTATTACATCAGCTACCTGCCAATAAAAGTCCCGTCAAAATTGGTTCAGCCATTTCAGAGATTAGCCGGAACAAACAGACAGACAGACAAAAATTGTAAAAAAAATTATTGTGGTGTATGTACCGTATATATATTCATATTTATATGTAGTAAAAAACGGTTATTTAAATATTACAAATAGACACTCCAATTTTATTATATGTATAGATTAGCTTATAAAAATGATTCTACTCTGATGATAAGGAAATATAATTCTAGAGTGATCACACAACTCAATTCATCTCCATCAAGGCAAATTAAAAAACTAAATCACGTGCCGGTAAGTTTCAAAATTGTACTTTTTTTCAATAATTTGCAGTATTTTTTAACTATATTATTATCACTGCTGCTAATATTGCCCTTATTTACGAGTACTAGAAATCGCTCAATCTAAGTAAAAAGTCTTATAAAAACTCAGTATATCGATTTCTCTACGAACCTACTCGTCCGAACAAGTTTACTAACAAGAACATAACACTGACACCTTATTTGCAGTACTGCATCTAACGAGGCTTTATTTGATCTTCGACATAGTACTGTTGTTTGATATCATAGGAATAATCAATTTTATAACGATGTTTATTGAGAAGGGATTGCAAACATGGTTAGAAAATCTATTTACCAGAGAGTTAGGTCTCATCTAATTTTAATTTTCTTTTAAGCGGGGCATGAAAAAGCATCTCTCATAGTCACTATACCAGCAGTATATGACGATTGCTTTTGGGATAGTTACCGCCATTTCTGAATTCCACTGACTGCTTACCAGAGAGAAAAATGAAGTCACTTTGGTAGGCTATTATAAAACTTACATAGATTTCCGAGAACCTGCGATATAAGCAAGTACGCTTATACCTTCTATAAGCCTTCAAATAGATGAAGAAGAGAATTCAAAACTACAGTAGTTAATAGTGGTAGTACGTAACTTAATTATTTGATAAGAAATAAAATTATTTTTAGAAAAAAAATGATAACCGACTTCAAACAACACCTACATGTTCAATCCTTAACTAAAAAGTAGAAAATAATATTTTAATTACTTCATAGCAAAGAACATTAAAGGGGAATCAACGCAATCCTTGATACCTATAATACTTTACTATTTATAGTTTTTAATCAGTTATTTTGGAGTCGGTGCCAGCCAAGAAGGATCTTTAATTCTGTCTTTGCAACCAACTTTTGTAGTGCACGGGGCGGTAATTGCACGCGTGGGGGATATGCCTGAGTGCACTACCCGAACGCGGTCATACTCGTGAACGCAGACGTCATTGATAGTTGTGTTCAGATATACATAAAAAATTTGACGCGCACTTATCAGATTCCGTTCGATTTCTTGTATTAAATCTATATTTTTCATTCATGTATTAATAGATTAATCAAGAAGGTTTTTATTGCTAGTAGGTAGGTTATTTTTATGAAGGTCATTATGAACCTTCTTGGCTGGCACCGACTCCAAAATAACTGATTAAAAACTATAAATAGTAAAGTATTATAGGTATCAAGGATTGCGTTGATTCCCCTTTAATGTTCTTTGCTATGAAGTAATTAAAATATTATTTTCTACTTTTTAGTTAAGGATTGAACATGTAGGTGTTGTTTGAAGTCGGTTATCATTTTTTTTCTAAAAATAATTTTATTTTTAAACTTTTAGTGGGAATTAATTGTGTATAAATATATTCAATATGGGTAGACCTACTAAACGTGCTGCGCAAATGAGACAGCGCCGCGCCGTTTGAAAGAAAGTAGAGACGAGAGGTAAGATTGTAAATAGAAATATAAGGTCCTTGTCAACACTTTCTCGATCGCTAAACCCTGAATCCCAGAAACCACAAATCAAAACAAAAAAGTGATGATCTACCAACAATAAAGAATCATCAAAAATCATAATTTAACTGACCGAGCAATCGCTCAGATATACAAAAAATGCATATGGTCACTCATCCAGGGCTACTTCGTTTCTAACAAAAAATGAATTTTGAAAATCACTTCGCACTTGTAGCATGGACATGTCAATGTCAGATAATTCGTCGCAAAAGACATCGACGTGTTGCTTTACACGTCTTCACTTCTTGCAAACGATTTGTTACAAAATATTAAATTATTCTTTATAAAAAAAACATGGGACCCCATTTCGGAGTATACCCTTTCAAATAAAAGAAGAATTTTCCAAATTGGTTTATAAATGACGGAGTTAAGTTGTAACAAACATACAACCACTGAACCATTTCTTATAATAAAAAAATGGGACCAAATTCAGAGTATACCCTTTCAAATAAAAAAAAAATTTTTCAAATCGGTTCATAAATGACCGAGATATGAGGTAACAAACATACAAAAAAAAAAAAAAAAAACATACGACCCGAATTGATAACCTCCTCCTTTTTGAAGTCGGTTAAAAATGGAATAAAGGAAGCTAGTTAGTACTGGCTGGTTTGTTACTTACCGGGTAATATAAGCCAGGCAACGACAAAACTCATGCCTACGACGCTCAGGTAGAACTGCCTCTTCTTAACACCGACCAGGTCTGATAGATAGGAAAACACTAACGTCGCAGGACCACCTGAAAACATGATCAAACAATATTATTCTCTACTTAATAAAAACTTAAACTTGGTGTTCTTAAAAAATGTTATGCAAAATTTTCAGTGGTTGCTATCTAAAGGTTCAATTCTTGGATCGAGCAAAGAGATATCAGGTTTTCGGTCTAGAAGTTTTAAGTAAAAGTTATGCATGCTCGTCTCATATTACATATGAACAACTGCTAGCGAAATGTAAGTGTCATGCAACTCTGTTTACCCTTTCAAAGAAAAGATATGTTGCTATGTAAGTATTATAATGCCTGAACAAACCTCCAAATTGTGAAATCAAAAAGTGGTGTACGGCATACTTGATACAACCACTTCTAATTATCAATACTGAGCTTTAGACAGTAAATGTCTGATCAAATTCATCGCTGTAAACTGCTACAGCGACACAGTCAAATATAACAAGGCACTTAGTTTCATCATCATCATATCAGCCGAAATACGACCACTGCTGGACATAGAACTTGCCCAATTTTCACAACCTTGGCCAGCTCACCACCGGCTTTTAACTTACCTATAACAAATCCATTAATAGTCCTAGCAGCGAGCAGCAACCGATAGTCAGCCACAGTACTCTGTGCCAGCGTGATGGTAGCGTCTAGCAGCAACGTCAGACTGAGACAGTTCCTTCTGCCGAACACGTCGCCTACGATGCCCCAGAAAAACGCACTGGCTACTCCACCTGCGGCAATAAAAACTTAATTTACAACCTTAGGTTTATTTTGTTGAACTGTCATGCGAAGGTTTTGGATTCGATCAAAACTGACATTGGATTCTTCTGCCAAAAATAAGATATGGTAATAGGCGCGACCTATGTTACATGGGACCCAACATAGCTGGCGAAAAGTGTGTGATATAGACTTCTGCCTATCCCCAATTGAATCCCAAGTTTAAGTATGCAAAAATCCTGCCATGATGCAAAAAATATGCAGTCACGTCGCTGTTTTCGCGGCCTGCTTTGAGGGCAACGTCATTCCTCATTGGAATTTCCTTTCCCACTGCATTGCGTTCTGTACCCACCCACTATTACATGTAATTACATGCTATGAAATCAGGCTAAGAACATGAGTAAGCCAATATTCAGTTGGATTAACCAGACTCCTTAACTAAAGTGGTGGGCGTATAGATTGTTTAATTGTACCTATTACTAGTCGTTAGTCATGTCGATCTGAACTCAGAAATCGGGCTATTAGGCCACCTGCTTCTAGAGAGATCTGAGAAATTACATGGTGGTTAAAGAAAAACACGATTCGGAAACAAAAGTCATTAAATAAATAAATATTTTGGATCCTGTAAAGTACAATTTTGCGAGCTTGAATCGAAGTTACAACACTCGCAATAATCTTCGTAGCTACATCCATAGATGCTCTCAATTGATCCCTTTCAAAATAGATGTGGAAGGCCTATATTTAGCAGCAGACTTAGTCTTGAGTGTATTGTCAGAGCGAAACTTAAGAACGAAACAAACATAGAGGATATTGTTTTTGTATGATAAAATGAACAATCTTTAAAGCCGTTGCAAAAAGTGCCATCTAAAAAAGAACAGTACCCAGTTTTTACGCATATCACAAATTCTTAGGCGCCATTTCCAAATAAGTTAAGTTCGTAGTGGCATATACGCTTACTAATAACACCATTTAGAGTAACAATTTATTGTTACTTAGAGCTTGCATGTGAAGTATATGGTGTCATCTGTATTTATATGTGCACGTTTTTAAACATAACTTCTGCACCTGCTTTTGTTTTTTTCTAACCTATATAGTTCCTCCATATAAAAAAGAGAATGCCATTATAGTCTATTAGAAACTCTTTGTATCTGTTTTATACAATTTAGATAAACAACAAGCCCACGATCCACTTGACGGTAAGGCATAGATACTGTAACCACTTCAACATAGCATTTTGTTTGATTCCATGCATAGAAATGCGACTAGAGAGGTTTTTTTTATACGACTTTGGTGGCAAACAAGCATACGGCCCACCTGATAGTAAATGACACCCGTAATCTATAGAGATGACTGTGTTTTCCAAGCATTATGAAAGTAATAATGCTTAGAAAACACAACCAAATCGTTGCCGATCACGGAGAAGGGGATGAGGAAGGAAAAAGGAAAAGGATCAGGATCGAGGGAGTATTTGGGCTGCCTGCTCACCGAGCGAAACACATGCATGAAAACTAATATTCTTACGTCGATCTTCTAGGAAAGGGTAGTGCTGCCCCGGTCGATACGGCCCATTCATGCTGGAACTAGCGCTGATCTACTACTGTTGAAACAGTACAGCAAAAGAAATAAAATGTGTAATTTACAGCTTGTCACAATTTACATATTTTACTACAATAAAAGAAATATTAACGTTAGATTTACTCAAATAGGCGAAACACATAGCTTAATATGCCTATGATGTAACCGCACTATCTAAAATCATGCGATGACAATCAATATTAGTACATCATTTAACATAAAACTGTTACTACAACTAGTAAAAAACTTAGTAGAACTTACAAAGAGGACATAAGTGAATTCTAATTAATAGTTATTAACGCCTTTATGTTAGTCTTCCGCGAACAGTATATCATTAGGTGGTTTTACCTTTTAGGTCAATTTCAGCAGAATTGGACAGTTTAAATATCTATTGAATAAATAAATTAGAGAATTTGCGACTGATTTTCAAAACTAGCTTCCCGTAGCGAGATTTCAACCACGTTAAGGTACATCTTTGGTTACTGCTCTGCTTCCAGCGCCAGTAGCGTGATGTTACATAGCCTATAATATTCCTCAAGAACTGGGCTATAAAATGAACAACGATATTTTCAAATCTGACTGGTAGTTTCAGAGATAAGCGCGTTGAAACAATCAAACTCTTTCGCTTTATATATTTCTTAAACGGGATCATAGGCATTTTAAATATTTGAAGACATCATCACCCGTTTGGTGCAAAAACACTTGTTTTGTATAATGTGTGATGAATATACCTAAATAAAACTTCCTGTTTATATACATAATTATCTATAAACTTAGTTTTTCAAATGTATTACTTTGCACCAAATAAATGTTTCTTTCTTTCTTTCTTTACATAATAAAGTAGTTCTGTATTAGAATTTTAAATGTAATTTATATCAATAGGTGTCTGGAATTAGTCATAGAAAACAACCAGCGAACAGCATGATGTTGCTGTGTCAGGAATCAGTTTGCCTATGTAACTATGGTATGACATTTAGGGCACCTTCAGATTTTTCGCAGTCTCGCGCCGCGGCAGCTCGGCTACAGCGCTGCTGCCGCGCGATTTCCAAAATTCAAAAAGATCAAAAACGCGCGACTGCAGCGCTACACTTGCGCTGCGGCCGAGCATCAATTCATTGATTTTTTTGCGACACTTTGCGGCAAATTTTAAACCCAACAGTGGTTAAGTGGACTGATCTTTTTAATGTTTGTTAAATCAAATAAGTGGTTGGTGGTGAATGTCATTCTAATAACTATAGTGGCTCTGATGACATGATGGCCTCTACTATGGCGGCTCTGTGAGCTGCTTCGCATTTCTCAATTTACATAACCTAAGTCTCGTTCGTTTTTCATAACTAAAATGTAACAAGGTACTTAATTACTGTAGCAAACAAGAACCGAATCTGTAAAATAAAAAATCTTCCTCACCACTCATAAAAGCCATATTGATAAGTCCTGCTTGATACGTGGTCAGCATCAACTCGCACCTCGCGGCGGGAAGAATGTATGACATGACGCAGTTCTGCACTCCTGACGCGAAGAAAGCAGATGCACAGGCTCCGAGAGCGCTGCGGCTGAACCTTCCATAACCTGTTGAAGAAAATTAATATTTATTTCTAACTCTATGAAGTTGGAGAAGAACTAGTTTTAAATAGTTAGATACCGCTAGAAACCCACCCTTTCCTTTTTCCTTACCGCCCTCAATACCTTCACCTACCCCACTACCTTCACGGTAGTCAGCGGCATCGCGGACTTTGAGTCGTCCATGAGCGACAGTTACCACAAGACTTACCATTACGTGGGCTGTTAGTTCGTCTCCCACTGTCGGCAATAAAAAATCCTGTCTACAAGTGTCAACTGAGGACAGCTATTGAAAATCATTATATTCCCAATCCAAGGAGAAGTCCTCTGTTCATACAGTGAATATGAGTGGTATGAGTACCACACCCACGCATCATTATTTAATATCAACCTCATAGTTATTTATACACTCAATACATCTATTTCTTACATCAAAGTTACGACGCGTGGGAATTCTCAAATAAAATACCGAATATTAGGTACACTGTTTACTCTATACTTTTACATTTGTATCAACGGTACAAATGCAAGGGAACGAGTAAAGGCGCTGCGCTCAAGTTACATACGCGTCCCGTAAGTAATCAATATTTTATGTCAATCTTAAACGTTTAATGGCTTGCAATAAAACTACAATTGCAGGAAACATGGAATACGAAAAATTTTTTTTTTTTTTTATATATATATTAGCCTACCAAAGTGACTCCACCCCGCCTGATGGTAAGCAGTCAGTGGAATCCAGAAGTGGTGGCCACCATACCAAAAGCTATCGTCTTAAACTGCTGGTATGGTGGCCTCCACTATGGAGGCTGGGAATGGGGTTAGGGGAAGGGAATGAGGGAGATGAGGAAAGGGGAAAGGGGGAATTATGGCCTCCGGTACTCTCACTCACCGAACGAAACGCTGTAGTAAGGATACTACTACTCTTAAGTCGATCTTCTATGAGAGGGTAGTACTTCCCCGGACAATCCGGCCCATTCATACTGAAACCAGCGTGGATCTACTACCATCAAATTGATTGAACAAACGCGTTTTTTTCGTTGAATCGCGCTAGAATGTATAACACTGTTACCTAATGGAAAAATCCCGAAAAGTAACACTGTAACTTATTTCAACGCTTTTTTCTCTGAGTAATACTATAACATAACAGTACTCGGTTCTTTATCGGTAACGGAACCTTATTGTTTAAGTAAAATTTAATAAATATTCAAATCGAAAGTCTCATAATGTTTAGGCTAGCAGAAGGTTGTAGGAAGTTTGTATGATGTAAAAATATTTTATATTTATTTACCGGTAGGTACTATAAACGTGAGGTTTAATTAATTGCTCATGACTCTTACCCTGCTAGTAGAATAATAACGAATCGTAGAAAGCTTTACTACCTTGTATTTGACGAATTCTTGCCTTTGTTAAATAGCCTTGAAGTACGAGAGGATTGATATGGTTTAAGCAGACAAAATCATAACAATTACTTGTCTTCTCTACATCGTCCAGTATCTGCATGCTATTACAATTTATATTGGCAGCACGACCATGTTGACATAAACGACTACTTACTGTTAATGTTAAATATATAATAATATTTAGAACTTGCCGACAACTGGGCTAGTGGATAATCTTTGTGTTGTGTTTGAACTGTTATCACCAGGCTGTATATATCATATGAACAGTGATAGTTATACAGTTAAAATTTTACAGATGATGTATATCTGTTGCCGCTATAACAACAAATACTAAAAAACAGAATAAAATAAATAGGTATTTATTATACTATTTATGATACTACGGAATCCTTCATGTACGAGTCCGACTCCTTGACCAGTTTTTTATATATTAACCTACCAGAATAAGTCCCCTTTGTCTAATGGTTAAATTAGGGAGGTCCTCTTTCATCTTACACAGTCCCAAATGGGCTCTGTGGTGGTCTATATACACAAAAAGAACATGGTGCTCAAGTTCTATTAAGGATGTGTTTAATTAATGTATTGGGGAACCAGACCGATTTTCAGGATAAAAGTAGCCTATGTCCGTTGCCGGCACCGAGTCTATGTACACACCAATTTTAATCGAAATCGGTGCAGGCAGGCTCTGAGTGATCACAAACACACACACACACACACAAACTTTCTAATTTATCCTGCCCATTCAAACTGAAACCAACGTGGATCTACTACCGTACTAGTATTAGCTAGATTTTTAGTGGAGTGGTGTACATACATCATTGCAATTGCGTGTTAAATTAACGGGCATGGTGGTCATCACTATGGCAGTTTTGTATGATGTTTTACACGCCTCGCTTATAAAACTCTGAATCAACGTGTGGGATTAATCGCGGAAGTCTCTTTTTGACTTCCTGATTCGGATCATGCTTTGAACTTGGGGTAAAACAGCTAATTCAATAAAGATCGTTCAGCGATTCACTCCACGGGCCGAATATTTCGTGGGGTGAAAGAGGAACGACCCAAATTGGAAGGTAATATACGCTGATAAAGAGTTTTAAGTTTTAATTGAACGACATAAGTATGAAGTACTGAATTTCTTTTTTTTTATTAGAAGGAAAGAAATAAGTAACCTGCTCATGGAATTCTGGAATGCCAAGCACTTTGCTAATCCCCTACTTACCGAGACTGCAGTGGGGTAGGGCAAAGGGCATGAGGGAGGTGAGGAATAAGGAAAGAGGTGAAATTGGGTTTCGGTGTCTCCCTTAATCTTATACTTGTGATTTTAAAAGAAGATTTTGACCCAGATCCGTAAAGAGCCAGTAGGTTTAGAGTAAGTCAATAAGGTCAATCATAGAAATAGTATTCGTTATTTAATCATTCTTTAATCATAATATTATGAGCATTAATGGAAAAGGTGATTTACGCTATGACGCCCCATTGTCTTATTGTCACCGGCAGAGCCCTTCTTGGTAATATAATGTAATGAAATAAATAATAATAAATAATGTCACGTACGGGACTAAAGTGCCACCCTTTCACAGTGGAATCTAAACGGTCTCGAACCAAACGGTTCAGCACTTCATACTTTTGTCGCTCAATTAAAGCCTGGAACTCTTTGCCAGCGCATGTGTTCCCATCTAATTT
The DNA here is from genome assembly GCA_963082885.1 of Parascotia fuliginaria. Classification (NCBI taxonomy): domain Eukaryota; kingdom Metazoa; phylum Arthropoda; class Insecta; order Lepidoptera; family Erebidae; genus Parascotia; species Parascotia fuliginaria. The sequence continues at coordinate 17,362,552 of OY720181.1, read as the reverse complement.
TGATTCTGGGTCTTTTAAACGGGGCGTGAAAAAACATTTCACTAAGCCGCCATAGTGGAGGCCACCATACCAGTAGTTTGGCTTTTGGAATGGAGTCGCTTTCTTTTTGTATACAATCAAAGTAATAAACAAAAGTGTTATCAATTGTAAGCAATTAGCGCAATAACTGTTCACCATCAATATCGCCACAACCATTACATTTTAAAGTAAGTAAGGTGTGGTTTTTACAATAAAGTAATTGTTAGCGGAAGCCGATAAAAGTTTTATTAACAATCTATCGACAGTTAAATAAACTCCAGTAGATCGTTAATAGTAAAAACCGGTCAAGTGCGAGTCGGACTCGCGCACGAAGGGTTCCTTATCTATAATTCTTGTTATAGCGGCAACAGAAATACATCATCTGTGAAAATTTCAACAGTATAACTATCAGCCTGGTGACCGACGGACAGACAGGCGGACGGACAGCGGAGTCTTAATTAGGTTTCTGTTTTACCCTTTGGCTAAGGAACTCTAAAAATGATGGCTGAATAACTATCAAATAATAGAAATGAATGAAACATTGGATAGACGAGTACACGTAAAAGGAATTAAGCAGATACAAGCATATTGTAATCTCATGTAACTTTTTTTTACCTGACTGCACTGTTGGTCGAGTGCGACGCCGGGTGTCATGGGTTCGATTCCCGCAGAAGGCAAATATTTGTGCCTGGATGTTTTTAAGTATGTATTTACAAAAAAAAAAAAGAAAGTGGATTATTTCAATTATCCAGTACCCATTACTTAAACTCTGCTTAGCTTGGGACTAGATGACGGTGTGTGATAGTCTTCACATATTATTAAACCTAAAGTGGTAGCTGTTATGGAAATGCTCTGTTTTTTTTAAGCATTACAGAAATATTGCTTAGAAAACACAACGATAAAAATAAATCGGGATCCTCCGGGACGGGGTCCTCGAGGATTGGGATCCTCAGGGAATAACCCGCATTATACAGGGACCATATATATGAACCGTGTAGGGAAAAGAAAACGAAAAGAAAAGAAAAGGAATATTTTCATCATTGGTATAATTATATTTTCTATTTTTTTTTGCGTCTAGTAACCCCACTTCAATGATTAATGCCTCATCATTAAACAACATAACGGTACTACAGTACTTACATATAAGGGTGCGAAGAAAAACTGGTTTAGCCGACAGCCATCTTTCTCTTTAAATATGCATGCTGACCTAGCTTGCATGAGATATCTCGTGCACGAGTAAAGAAATGTGATCGATATCGATTTTGCCTATAAAACTCACTAGCAACCACTTTTAGGTGATTATTTACTACCTTAAGCACTATAAAAGCGGAGGCTCTAAATATTGACAAGTGTGAACTTGGTATTTCAGACGTCAATAGGTTAATTGAACCTGAACCCTTATCATAAAAGTCAAAAACATCACTACTGTATCACTACGACACAGTTATTATTTGCATATCGCGAAAATTATACAATTCGTGATAATTAAATAAAACAAATGTAACTATTATCAAGATAAATAATATCTTATCTAGTCAACCATACGTACGTGAAAATATTAATAAACTATATTACAGTAACTAGTAGCCGACTCAGCAGTTTCAGATGTGTTATGTAACAAACATACTAAAACGCAATCAGTATATATTTACAAATTGTACTTCGGTACCGATATTAAGTAAGTTATATTTTCTAGTACCCATTGTATTTTTTAATGTGGTAATGTTATGTCAATGTTATGTTGATAATCTTGTATTATACAATGAGTTGCATGTCACTATGGCAATAGATGTATCTACTGGCTATCGAGTTGAAGTCCCCTGTTTGATACCCGAAGTACTTTTCCGTTAAGCATGACAAAAATAATGAAAAAAAATATAAAAAAATACGACAGAATGAAAAAATAATTGCCTCTGTGGTTTTCTGTACGGATTACCACGTAGAGGTTTCGGGTTCGATCCCCGGGTCGGGTAAGATATTGGGTTTTTCTGTCGAAAAATTCTCAGTAGTAGTTCGGAGTCTGGAATTGTGCCCGATAAATGGCAAAATAATAATAATGCTACATGGAACCTAAAATAAAAATAAATTGGCAAAAAGTTGGCTACACACCTCTGCCTACCCCTTCAGGGTTAAAGGCGTGAAGTTATGTATGCATGTATGAAAAAATAACAAAGGCATCTTTATAAATAAGTCTCCAAAACGTATAAACCAAAATAACTGTTCTTCTATGTGTTTTATCTCCAACTTTTTTTAAACTACACAATGGATTTTGATTTGGCCATTCCCCTATTGACATGGGACCCAACATAGGTAACTGGGGAAATGCGTTATTCTTTTCTACCTACCCCTTAGGGTAAAAGTGCGTGAAACTATGTTGATTTATTAAAAGGAGGTGGTGGAAATAGAAATGTCCACTTCTGAGTACTTCGGAGAGAAGTGGACAAAATGATAGTAATCATTTGTCATCAAAGTCACATAAAGTGCAATTAAATTATCAGACCACTACATACTGTATATTTAATATTATAGTTTTTATGTTATTGTTATAAGGTTTAAAATTCATAATATTATACTTTAAACACGCACGTTGTGTTGTGTAGTCGTACGAACAACTATGCAATGTGCGTAAGTAACATGGACTGCTATTTTACTGACGAATACTATGAGCTACACAGTCATGATTTCTTCATGGGTCATGTCGAAATAACCCAGTGGATAAGGCACCTGCTTCGTAAACATGAGGTAGCGGGTTTGAATCCGGGCAAGTACCAATGTGATTTTTCAAATAATATGTTCTTTCTAAGTTTATCTTGGACATTTCTGACTGACGGTGAAAGAAAACATCGTGAGGAAATCTGGATTAAAAAGTTTGAAATCGTCAATCCGGCTTGAGCAAGCGTGGTGATTAATCCTCATGCCTTCTATAAATGAGAAAAGGCCTTTGCCCTGCAGTGGGACAGTAAAACAGGCTGGTATTATATGAATCATGTAACAGCTGGGTATTTGAGCGCCTCGACCGTCCAATTATCCTCTCGGTCTCTCTTTCTTTTCCCTTTCCTTCCTCATCCCCTTTTCCTTACATTGTTGGCAACGGTTTGGTTGTGTTTCAACTTCCAGCGGTTACCACTTACCATCAGGTGGGCCGTACGCTTATTTACCACCAAAGATGATATAAAAATGTAATTCATACACTAATTTCTGTGACTTTAACCAAGACAAAACCCTTGCGCACACCAAGCTTTGACAGCCAATTCAGATAATCATTTGGGAATTCAGAAGACTGTTAATTCTATAATATCGGAACCTGCAATGAATAGGACCACAATCAAATTGTACTACTATGCTAAAGTGATAATATAATGGATGGCGGGCAACTGATGGATAAGGGCGAGCCAAACTCACAGTCGTTCAACGTGGCGATGTTTGGGAGCTATGTTCAGCTGTGGACGTCTGACGAAGTTATTAAAATTGTTTAAATACTGATCACAACTGTATACTACTCCATGATAGGCGTGTTGCAATTTGATGTTTGATTTAATCTCTGTTATCCATGCTGAAAATTAATGCTAAGCCTATTATAATAATAAATCGTAGTAGATTATCTCGACGATTTTGTGGATTTAAAACCGGCAAACATCAATGACACTTCTACAGATTTGTTATGTACTTTCTAAGCTTACTTTGTAACTCGGGAACCAGACCTAGGTATTTTCGAAATTATCAAAAGAAAAAGTATCCTATGTCCGTCTCCGGCACCAAATCTATGTATATACAAATTCTTATCGAAATCTATTCAGCCGTTTAGGCGCCGATTCGTAATAAACACACACACAAACTTTCGCATTTATAAAGTATAGTCAGCAGATATTTTTTTTGAATCGAATCGGTTAATTTTCTATTTCATTGTAAAATTATTTACTATTTGTGAATTTGTAAAGATTATATTTTTAACACTGATAGTGTTCGAAAGTCGCTATTACCTTGTTACTATGCTTGTCTATATTCTTAAACATAGAACGAGTTTTATCACTCTTTTGAATTCCGACAGGTTAAAATATCATTAAGTTTAAGAAAATTATATTTTCTTTAAATATATAAGTTAATTATGTATATCCTTATTTGATTTTTGTGTAATAATTATGTGATGATTTTAAATTATTAGGTATATATTAAGATTGTGTAGATCTAACGAACTATGCTTTTTTTTTTTAATAATAGCCTATTAGTGACTCCACCCCGCCTGATGGTAAGCAGTCAGTGGAATCCAGAAGTGGTGGCCACCATACCAAAAGCCATAGTCTTAAACTGCTGGTATGGTGGCCTCCACTATGGCAGCTGGAAATGGGGTTAGGGGAAGGGAATGAGGGAGGTAAGGAAAAAGCTTGTCTTTATATTAATTAAAACATCATATAAAAACATTTTATTGCTAAACAAGTGTTTCATTTACTTTTACCTCACTGTGCCTTTTCTTTGAATTTAAATTTCACTATGTGGGCAAGCGTAAAAATCTTGGGGTGTCCAGATGGCGAAATAATAAGTGATACTAATTTTGAATTTCACCAAGTGGACACACGCGTGTCCAGTCTCTTGTGTCGAGTTGGTGAATAACCCGAACAAACATCGCGATCAATTTTCATGCCTTCTCTGTATGAGAAGACGAGTTTCAATATCCTGGTGGTTATGTCAACCAGTTGTTACGAAGCTTCAAGATGACTACCTCATTTAAAACGGAGTTCATCAGTTTTCATCAATATTTCTTCACATCCTGCTACTTTTTAATTACCTTTTAAATTTTTCATTAATTTTATTTATAAACCTACTGAAATAGTTGTAGGCAAGAACGCAGAACTGATGAGCGTTAAAGATATTTCCGAGTTCAGATTTTTTTACGATATTTCAAAGCGATCGTTTAAGAAACAAAGAAATCCGCAAGCGAACGAAGGTAACTGACGTGGCTCGCAGAGTTACTTCTCTGAAGTGGCAATGGGCGGGACTCATAGTTTGCAGAACTAACGGCAGTTGGAGCAGAAACATTCGGGCGGAATAAAATTTCGGAGGAAAATATGTCCCAAATTTTTTTTTGTATTAAACAAATAAACTATACTATTATATAAATCGGAAGCGTTTGTTTGTTTGGTCGTTTGAACGCGATGATCTCTGTAACTGGCTCAAAATCACCAAGGTGGAAAATTCTGAATTCTGTTTTATGATGCTATAGAGTAGAAGCTAAATATATTGATAGTTACTCTAAATCATAACTAAACTTGTGTTTAAACTATATTTACCTTGGCAGAGCATAGAATTAAATACTTTTCTTGAAATTTCAATTTTTAAGTGTGCTACCATTAAAATTAATCATTCGGGGAACGTTATTCGGAGGTTTATAATTAAATAAAAAAATTAATTATATATTTAATTTTTACCCTTTACGATAGCGGAGATATGTCGCCAATAGTACGACATTAAAAAACTTTGACAAAATTTGGAATTAAAACGATTTTAAGTACAATGTCGCTGTAAATTAAGCTATATGACTATTTCATGTTCTTAAATTAACTAAATAAGTGAATATCGCTCACTTGCATATAAATAAATCTGCGGTAGCTATAAGGATTCCGCCTGTTTTCAATATTATCAGGCTTTATTTCTAAATACTTTATGTTATAATGGCATTTCTTTGATTTTAGTGGTGTTCCCCGAAATGATGAGGGTGTTCATCAAATGATGCGTGTGTTCTCCAAATGACGATATGCAGACAATTAGGGTTAAATTCACAGTTAAATTTAATTTTAGGCCAAATTATAGGAAGTTATTGTTATTTATTTATTTGCTTTAAGGTTTATCTTAACAAAAACTTAATCTTAATTAAATTACATCACTTTTTTAGTCTTTTAATTGATGACACACAGCCAAGTAAAACTCTTAACCATCAAATTAAACTTTGGATGTTGCTGGAGATGATCAAACCATCTAAACAAATAAATATAGTTCTTTATTAAAATCTTATTTAAACTTATAAACAAAAACAAACTTTCTTTATCATATCTTAATTAAACTTTTAAACAAAAATAATCTTTCTTAATCATTATTAATTTAGGTAGAAATGCCTTCTTATAAAAAAAGAAACAATTTTCTGAAAAATCTATTTGTATCATTACCTCTTCTTCAGTTAAATTTTCTTTCAGCTCTTTTTTCAGTTTGTTGTAAATATAAATACCATACAGATGTTTTTTCATAACTGGAATATCTTCAATAAAAGCCAATTTTAATTATTTTACTGTACTTGAAAGAGCAAACTTTTTTGTTATCTTGAAAGTCTTCTTCTCGCATTTTACAGTTTTTTCTTCAATAACATCACCTGGCTCAAGTGTTGGATTTTTGCATTTCTCACACACACCATTCATACAGTCGTAAGAAATTACGTGGCAACTATAATCCTCGATAGTTTTCTATATACTCCCGTGATTAACCTGTTGTAATGTTTTTAATTTGTTTAATTTGAACTCGAAATTTTCATGTTTTACACATAAATAAGTTTCTCTGTCTCTTAATTTTGGAACTACCACCCAAAACGGCTTTGCTCTTAACAATGTCGCATAAGACAAATTAATTCCAGTTTCGTTAGCGAATTTTGACGTCAGTGCTTTAACTGAACATGAAAGGAGGCGTTTTTGTTTCCTAATCCCGTTTTTCTTTACGAAATCTCTCTTGGCTGGACACATCCTACTGACATCATCTCTTTGGAAGAACTCTTTGACTTTTTCGCGAACTTCTTTATTCAAAACAACCTCACGAATTTTGGCGTCAGATGTTTTGCCAAAAGATAAAACCAGTACTATTCTCAGTACTGGTTTTCTCTTTTGGCAAAAAACTCTTAGCCTTATAAAGCAATTTGTATTGCCTTATCATAGTCCCGCTAACACATTTTTGAAAAACTTTCCTCTCCTTGAAATTTTTCTCAAAGTATTGGCTTTATCTTGTAATTCGGCAGTCAATACTTCGTTAAATAAAAGATTCTTGCGCACTTCAGAAGGTACGTACAACGTTTTCTAACAATGCGTTAACTTTGCTGTTGGGAGTTGTAGGGTTCTGAGACTTGTCTTCTTAATCTTTTCTTTAAAGAAAAAAAATGGTTTTCTCTTGTTGTTTTATTTTACGATATGCTTTGGCTCTATCCTTCTGCACAATTTGTCTTCCTACTGTTTTACTCACTAAAGCTGATGCAGCTAAATCATCATCGGAATGTGGCGGTGTATTGTGTAATATGCCAGATAATGCCTTCTTGTTTTCTCTGTATTTTTTTGAAGCTTCTTTCCACATTTTTCTTTGCTTTCGCTTTTCTCGTTCAGTCATCTCAGCTATGTTCTTCACTTTCTTTTCTTGTTTTTTTTATGATAGTATTCTCTGCCCTTAGCCCTTTTAATCTTCTTCTCTTCCTCTGTCATCTTATCTAAAAATATTCTTTTTCTGGCATTAGCTTTTTCTCTTTGGCGCAAGGAAGCTGTACTGTTTTTCTTTATTTGCTTTTTCGAACGGTTGTTATTTTTTTCAGCTTTGTGAGACTCCTTATTGCTGTAAAAATAAAATAAGTATACCTATTGATAACTTTGTAAGCACGACATACACAAATTGACAGTTAGTAATAGAAAGTACCACTTAGTAACTAAATAGTCATTTGGGGAACAACAACATCATTTAGAGAACGGTCAATCAAATCGAAGAACGTTCCCCAAATGACCGTTCACCAAATGATATTTTCAAATAACCGCGCATTTTTTAAACGGCAGCCATATTTGACAGCAATTCTCGCTTCCTTATTGTAAAATATTTAAGGTTAACATTTGATAAACAACACTATAAAAGCTATTATTGCAATATTTTGATTGAAAAAGGCGTTCCCTATTTGACGACCTATTGATGTACGCTCTGTAAATAAGGAATTGAAAGACACTTACCACTTATTTTAATTTTTTTGGCGAACTACTTTCTTCACAGCCACTTTGTTTATAACTCTCTCTACAGCTGTTCCATAGACTAAAGAGGGATGCGTTCGAAATTTCTTTTTTCGCGCAATCAAAGCTGCGTTCACTAAAATGATGCTTACATTGTCGGACATTATATTTTGACTTGCATTTTTTAAATTCGTTTTTCTTCTTTATTAATGCTCGCAATAATTTAAAATTAGATACAATTGAAGGTGAATGGATATTAATAACCGTTAAAAATGTTTTATTTTATGACTATTTCTGGTGTTAGCTTTTAAGAATTGCTACTTAGGACGCGTTCTCCAAATGATTTCTTGTGCTTATTTGTCCATATAAAATGTAATAGATAAGACTTTTGAATTATTTTGTGTGATGTGTGGTTAAAGTAAACACAGTTAAGTGTTTATTAATGCTAAAATGTTAAAAAAAAAAACAGAATTTAGGCATTTATTTGCTGCCGAAGTGGATTTACCACCTTGGTGATTTTGAGCCAACTACCAGTCGAATTTAAATGATTATTTTTGTGTATGATTCTTGAGGAAGGTTCTAGGCTATATAACATCACGCTATTGGCGATGGAAGCAAAGCAGTTACCAAAGACGCGGGTGAAACCGCGCTGCGGGAAGCTGGTTATTTTATATACAATTACAATATTATAGTACTATACAGTATATAATAGTATACTGAATACTCTAACGTATAAGACATATTACTCAACGATTTGTAAAATATACTTCTTCGATTACAAATTTGAAAAATATTATAATTTAAATTTAAATATCGTAATTTTATCCATTTTTAACTAATTAAATTAATTAATTTAAATAGCCTACTGGTGGCAAATGTACAAATCCTGAAACGAAGAAATAACTGTATCGAATTGCACTCACAACACATAAAAAAGCGGGCATTGTAATGTTACTGTTTGTAAATATTCTATGAAAGCTAATTCTACCCATTCATGCTAAAACTAACAAGAATTATGTCGAAGAACTTTTACCAATATTTAACCGTTATACACCAAATACATCAGACATGCAATAATAAAACACCGCCAATGAAAAAAAATCCTTAAAATTTATGAAGCCTTCTGCATAAGTATTACATCAAGTACTTATATGAGCAAGGGCCTTAAACCGGTACGTAACGGTCCTGGATTAATGAAAAATGAGTTCCAATAATAACTCGGTACCGCAGGTGGTGAGGTTACATATTTAGGTAGTTCGAATAACCTGCAATGAGGAGCTATTCTTGGTCCTGTAGTTGATATGTAGTTCATTAATTTTTAATTTTGACCTTTATTGATGCTCCGCGGCGCGGTTTCACCCGCGTCTTTGCTTACTGCTCTGTTCCCGTCGCCAGTAGCGTAATGTTTTAAAGCCTTTAACTTTCCTTGAGAACTAGGCTCTCAGGCTCTCATACGCAAAAACAAACTCTTAAGCTTAATATTATTATAATTACAGGTGTTAAGAGAAATTTTATTAGACTCTTTTTTCAAAGAATTTTTTTTTTTTATTTAACAAATAGTTTAGGTGCTAACAAACTCATTAAAAATTTAATGCACCATAATTTGATCAAGTATTATGATATAATAATAATAATAATAATAATATTCTACCACATTCACACAGCGCCATCTAGTTCCAAATTAAGCAATTATTTTTGCTTGTGTTATGGGTACTAAACAACTGATATACTACATATATATACTTTTTTATTGTAAATTTATACATAGGTATTATAGATAAATTACACCCAGACACAGAACAAACAATCATGCTCATCACACAAAGATTTGACCCACGACCTCCGGTTTAGCAGTCAGGGTCACTAACCACTAGGCTAACAGCACGAAATATATTATTGACTATCTGTTGCCTGCAGCTTCGCCCTCGTGAATTTCGGATATATCGCAATATAATATTTATTTATTAAAGATTTTTATTAAAAATTTCATTCCTTATTCCCCCTATGGCCCCTTCAAGCCATTTCTTTTTGTTTTCATAATTTATGTCAAATTTGCTTTGCGTATCCACAATTATTTTGCATTTTGCATACAAAATTTTACGCTGCCATTGACATTATAGCTCATAGCAGTATTTAATTGCCGCTTTTATTACGTTGCCTCGAGTCAAGCGCAAGGCTAGCATTGTAGTTCAAGTTCAAAACCATGCGATGCTGGGTAAGCTTACTTAACCCTTTCATGGACACTACTGTAGGTATAGGTATAGGTATAAACGGGCTGTTTTCCGCAACTCCACGTCTGTGCGCGTATTTTGCGTGTGGGTGGGCGGCGATCACTCGATCCATCCCAGCTCCTCGAGGTAGGCCAGCAGTCTTCTGATGTCCCCAACGATCTCGTGGAGTGAATCCGGGTTGCCAAAGTATCTTGCCCTGTATGTAGCGACCTCAGGGCAGTGTAGCAATATGTGTGCTGTTGTTTCGTCTGCCCGCATGCAAGCTCTGCACAGCGGGCTGTCTGTAATTCCCATGACAAATAGGTGTTTATTGAAAGAACCATGACCGTTGATGGCGGCTGTGACTGTGCGAAGTTGTTGTTTTGACAATCGGAGCACCTGTTTCGTGAAGCGAGCATTCAGCTCTGGCAGTGCTTCCTTAGCCTGCCTGCACTCGGTATGGTTCTTCCATTTGTTATTGTGTTGATCTATGGTGTGATTTCTTACCAGGGTGCGTAGGTGACCAAAGGGAATGGCAACAGTGGGTTCTGGTCCCACGGCATTCATAGCTGAGCCTTCCCTCGCAAGCACGTCGGCTGCGTCGTTACCTCGAGAGCCGCTATGCCCTTTGATCCATTGTATAGTGATGTTGTTGTAAGTACATTACTGTAGCCACAATCGATGTTTTATTATCATCACGACCATATACGTTTACTGTCCCGGAAAGTGTTAATGTTATAGTAAGTTCTTCATACTTTTGTTTAATATATTCACTATGAATTTTATATATGTATATTGTCGTATTAATAGTATTTTTACTGCACTTACAATGCCGCTATTTCGTTAATTCAAATTGGTTATTCAAGTTTGTTCAAACATGAGTTCTAACAGATTTTTTAATGATAAATGCCGACTGTACTTTTGGTGTTTCTCAATAATCAGTTTTTACCTAAAGGTGTTTTATTAAATAAACTTGCGGTCACACCCACGTGTACATCTTTAGTTACTGCGCCCGTGGCTCGTAGCGTAATGTTACGTAGCCTATAACTTTTTCAAGAATTGGACTATCAAAAGCAAAGATAATTATTCAAATCGGACCAGTAGTTTAAACAAACCAACTCTTTATCTTTATATGTTTATTAGTATAGATGTTATGTATTAGCGACTTTGAATCCGCCAACTGTAATAAGTATAAAACCAATTCTTAATAGATTAACTTATCTTAAAGACATATGTACATATTTAGATCCACGCTGATTTCAGCATGAATGAGTAGGCTCGACCGGGAAAGTACTACCCTCTCATAAAAGATCGACGTAAGAGTAGTAGTATCCGTACTATTGCGTTTCGTTCGATTAGTGAGAGCACCGGAAGCTCAATTTCTCTCCTTTCCTTTTTCGTCACTGCCCTCAATCGCTTAACCTACCCTACTCCCTTCACGGTAGGCTGCGGTTTGCTGTGTCTGAGTCTGAGACTCTGAGTCGTCCATGAGTGACAGTTACCACTTACTATCACGTGGGCTGTTTGCTCGTCTGCCACTGTCGGCAATAAAAAATTGCTTAATTTTAGGTGAGCCTTATATCTTAGCATACTACCTCTTTTAATTTAATATTTTTTTCACTTTGAACATAGACCTTCCAATTGATATCCAAAGGAGACAAATTGTTCCCTGTCCTGAATTTTGCATCTTTTGTTTTTCTTATTGATGCTGTCCGTTTATTATGCTACCGTTACATATTATAAAAGTAGCTTACCAGCGATGTCTAATGCTGTTTCATAGTCAGCTACTTCTGGCATCGGATCCTGTGCGTCTGTTGTCGCCCGCCGCGTTGCTGGAAAATAAACAAATTCTGGTTAATCTCTTGAATATGTACTAACTAAAAATTGCGGCGGAAAATATTTTAAAGTGATAAAATGATGCATAACTTTACGCCTGTCATCCATTACTGGCGTAAGCAGAGACTATAGAACGCCATTTGCTGCGATCCAAACATAACTCTTTCGTCTCTTTAACATTCAATAATCTTTTCATACTCACACGTCTCGGTTACGGGTGCTTTAATGTGATAAGATCAATCAAATCAAAATCATTAACTTATATATTTATGAGAAAATCTAACAAGGCTTCTCGCTTAAACAGAGGGCTGATGAACCTCTATATAACAGAACTGCAGGAAACAATATATATACTGCCCATGTTGTACGATTCCCTAAAGACGCCGAAAAACACTATTCATCATTAGACACCCTGCTTTCACGCCTTTAATTGAACTGCTCGAAATCTATCTATCGTTTAGTAGTGCTCATACTACCTAAAGGCCTAGAACATTTCAGTGGCATAAACGCTTATAGAATAGAAAGCCTAGAAAAAAGGCATAATGAGGGTGTCAGGCCACTCTTTTTAATTGCCAGGTTATTACAATTTTTGTATGTTACAATTTCAAGTAGCATGCAAAGTAAAACAGGCAATACACTTAACTCAAAAAACTTAACAAAAAAATAAAACATGAAATGTGTGCTTTGCAGGCTGCTTCAATTTGCATATTGCTACAAAAAGGTAAAGGCAACATGTGAACTGTTGTAAATGTTTCTATGTAGGTATTATATAAAGAGTTAATATTTGCTAAAAGTATAATTTACCACAGAAGTTCACAATGTACCTCTATTTCACAAATCACAATGTATGATTTTAACAAAACTTAGTAAGTATACAATTTTAACAAAACAATACAAAATGTGTACTTAACTGTTCAATAATATTCCTATACACCCTCATTGCTACTTGTCTAAAGGCCCTGTGCTTACTATTATTTTGAATTTTTCACACGGAAAATTCCGCTGTCTCCAACCTCTATCCCTAAATTAGATACACGTAGCCGGATAACACGAAGAAAGTCATCTATAAGGTTTAAATCAATGAGATGCATTTCACTCCTAATTTAGTTTTTAAATGATGCAGCGTACAGCATGCGAATTTAAATCTAGTCAAATAAGCATTAGGACTTAATTCCTCTTTTCCCTTAGGTCACTTTCTACTAGGAACTTTTTGACTTCGCTACTAGGAACTACAAGGGTTCCAATAAATAACTATCTAACTTCATTATTATTAGCATGTCGACGGCATTAATCTCTGCAGTTGACAAAATGCTGCTCGTGTGTAAAAGCTGTAAGTAACAACATACAAGTTGGGAGTACGTTTGGCACCGAAATTGTGTAGAAAAAAAACTAGTAGGTAAAAATCAGATGACATTCTTAAATGGTTAAATTATTACCATCTTTTGCGGGTTATTGTTTCAATTTAGCACGCAAAGTGACGCGGATAATAATACGACAATGCTTAGTTTAAGTTTGATATAAAGACCAAAATTGTGTGCTTAAAGGCAACACATGGCAAGTAGAAGTGCTCTAAGGGCTCTAACACACGAGTAGCATGTTGCCAACTGCAATGAGAATGTCGACGGCTGCAGTTGCCTCTGCTGTGGCAACATGCACTTTAAGTATGAGTATGTAGTGCTCCAGTTCTGTTTAAAATATGGAGTTGCCCCATCTCTTTCCCTGGCTACTGTAAGAGACGATGACTAAGGAATAAAAACCGGCCAAGTGCGAGTCGGACTCGTGCACGAAGGGTTCCGTACCATTATCTATAAAAACGGAAAAAAATACGTTTTTGTATGAAAGACCCCTATATTTCTTTATTCTGTTTTTAGTGTTTATTGTTTTAGCGGCAACACAAATACATCATACTACTATCAAAGTTTATGAGATACAGCCTTGTGACAGACGGACGGACAGCAGAGTCTTAGTAGGTAATAGGGTCTCGTTTTACCCTTTGAGTACGGAATCGTAAAAACTAGGTAACGGCCAGTTTTGCTCGTTTATTGTTAAAGCCTCTTTCTCGTATATAGAAGACAAGAGCAATAATCACAACGCTTGCTCAAGGCGGATGTTTTTATTCACCGTCAGTCAGAAATGTCCAAGATAAACTTAGAATGTACATACGATTTGAAAAATCACATAGTTACTTGCCCGGATTCGAACCCACTACCTCATGTTATGAATCGGGTGCCTTATCCACTGGACGATTTCGACTTTTATAAGGTTATATTTTATTGATAGTTACCTAAATATTAACATACCTACAACGTTCACACAAAAATATAAAGAACTTTTCATCATAGAGAGTTAATATTCAAATTCAGGTAACATGCCGAACTTCACGTCTTTTGTTCCCGAAGGGGTGGGCAGAGTGTATAACCACCTACTTTTAGATATTTGTTTATTATTTTGAGTCCTATGTAACAGGGAGCCAGCCTGTAGCCATTTATCAGGCACAATTCCAGACTCCGCGTAAATACTGAGAATGTTTCGACAGAAATACCGAATATCACTTTACCCGACCAGGGGATCGAACCCGAGATCTCTGCGTGGTAATCAGTACCCAGTACCACCAAACCACAGGGCAGTGCAATCCAGCCTCAAGGTTTAAAAATTATTCTACATTTATTTTAGTTTCAATAATAATAAAAAAATTATATATAGCAGTTTTAAAAAGTTTGAAATTATTTAAGAATACAAATACAAATACAAATACAAATACAAAAATGTTTATTTTCTCTTTCACAAAGGTACACTTAAAATACTAATCACAATACAATGCTGCTCCGATTTCTTTGTGAGAGACTGGTGTCTGTGGTAGGTAAACCTGTGTTACAGATCACCAGGCTCCACCTCTACTATGAATGTGTGCGTTAATTTTATTTATATAACATTACAGATTTGTATATAGAATAGGCTTTAATTAAAATTAATGTGAAAATTTTCATATTAATTAGCTTAATTTTTTGTGTTAACTATTTATTGGTTTACTGCTGATCATATTACCAACATTGTAGTCGAGTTATCGTTTTTCACTGGTTTCTTTGTACGCGATAATAAGTTGAGAAATATAAGTTTATGGAATCGAACTATTACAGACCTATTTATTTCAAATAAATACTATTGCATGTTTGAAGAAAGTATTTCCTAGATTTATTATATATTATGTAATTTTATAGTATTTACTGTTATTCAAAGGCAATGATGTAATTTATAATATTCACAATAATTAATTTATAAATTAAAAATAAATTAGTAATATTTAAAACTTGAAATTATAAAATAAACTCATTAACAGAATAATACACAATATTAATTTACAATTTAAAAAAATTAAGAAAACAAACTAATAACGGTTTTATTAGAATTTTAAAACCCAAAAACAAAAATTAATAATAATACTCACGGCTTGCAATTTTGGGCAGTATTTTACACACCATTGTAATAAATATTTACACTATATATTACCGAACACGACATGGATCGAATGAACACACAAGCGCCACACACGGGGACCGACAACGCACTGTTTGGTCGCAACTGTAAGCACCATTGTTTCACAGAGCTCACCGCTCGCCAGATCAGGCAGGGAGAAACTAAAACCTTTTAGTTTTTTTCTGTAGTTGTAATTGAAAATAAACTGATTCAGTTGTCGAACAATCTGGTGGTCTAAGAGCGCCTAAAGCCCAAATACTTCCTCGGTTCTCTTCCTTTTTCCTTTCCTTCCTCATCCTCTTCTACGTGGTCAGCAGCGGCCTAGTAGTGTTTTTTAAACATTATTTCTAACGTGGTTGAAAAACACAGCCATTTCTATAGGTTACTTGCCATCAAAGTTGTATAAAAATTATATTATTAGTTTCTTTATAAAACTAAATACATTTAGAGCTTAACCACATTTATCATTTTAAAATCTGGGTCTACTTCTGGATGAAGTAACGAATTTACTAGACTTTTCCCATAATCGTCACGATTGGCAGATTGGCGATCGCATGACGACAATCTTAACACTGGATGTTGCCGCCCATCCTGTGTTGGATATTTTTTAAAAGACTGTTGCATCAGTCTATACTGATCGGTCAGAAAGCATTTATTTCATTCATCCCAAGCCACAACTCAGTATGTTTAAAAAGCTATTCAAGTAAATTATATACTAGTCTTATTACTCAAATAAATAATAGAATATAATGCGTTTCTTCACGAAGTATTCACTAACCATATGATTAAAAGCCAAGATAAACTTTATATCTACGTCAGACTGAAAAAGCATAGCAGTACATGGTACATCAACTTTATACATAAGAACAATGCCTTATTGCCTTGCTTTTCTATACTATTACATTAATCAATAGAGTTTGTTTGTTTGTTTGAACGCGCTGATCTTTGGCACTACCAGTCGGATTTAAAAATTATTTTAGCGTATATTTCGCGCCGCGGAAAGCTGGTTAATTGATAATGGAGTATTTCCAATCCTAAATTTCTTCGTTTATAGAAACCTTACAAGCTGATTTTTCCGAAAGAATACAAAAGAGTTAAAAGGTTTTTAACAGGGTCGGCAACGCGCTAGTGATGCTTCTGGTGTAGCAAGCGTTCATAGGCTACGGTAACTGCTTACCATCAGACGGGCCGTATGCTTGTTTGTCACCTTGGTCGTATATAAAAAAATGAAACGAACTTTGTGGGTATGTTCAATGGCAAAGTAGTGCTAAAGCAAATCCTACACATCATGTTTATTCGGTTACTGATTGCGTAGTTAATTAATTTAATGCTTGTTGCTGTTGTCTACCTGGGCTTACACGAATGTATATATTTAGATATGTGTGGCTAAGCCAAAGGGGATTTATTCCCGAAAATTCATCTACGCCATTCGATTTTACCACTACTGAGTCGCATAGTGTAAACCACCCCTACATCAATTAGCTACTGATTACTGCTAAGAACCGAGGTATAGCAACGAGGTAAGTTATCCAAGTTAAAACGACACAAGTCTCATGAAATTTTCCATTGGAAAAACAACTTTATTGTAAACTTCCTTAGTCATATTTTCTTAAAATTTGCAATTTGTCTTGCAATTATTGAAAAGTCAACTTTCCACAAGCGTACTTTCTTACAAGAACTGTAATTATTAAGTGCTTACTATTCCAAGAATTTATGCAGACACATTTCATAATACTCGACCCTAGAATTTATTATAATAGGTATTTTCATCTCAGAACGTGCTTCATTACGTGAGATGTTGCATAGTTTAAGCGACTGTTAATGCTTTCGCGGACTATATAGCGATTTAATTGGTCTTGTATATCACTCCTTCGAAAGAATAATATAATGTAGTGGAGTATCGATAAGTAAGTAGGTATAAGGGGACAGGGCTATGATAATAGATCAAATATGCGCTGTAAGAATAATGGTCTTCAAAAAAGATTGCTGGATCTAAATCCCCACGCATTCTACGCTACCCATCTCAATTATCATACGATTGGATTTTTTAGTAATGTGCAAGAATTATATAAATATTTTTGTCATCTACCAAAAGATGGGACTTATTAAAAAAATATGTCATAATAAAGAGATTTTTATTTGCTAAGACACATAAGAGTCATAAATCTGACCCAACCATTGTCTGAAATAAGATGGTCAAGCAGAATAGATGCTACCAAACCGTCGTTTACAAATTTATCAGAAATTTATGATGCATTGTATGAAATATCAAATGGTGTATCATATGGTCAGAAGACAAAACATGAAGACAAACAACTAAATGTCTAGCCGAAAAATATGCTCCTTTTCATTCTTTTGTTCACTAATTAAATGGTATAAACTTAATATTCACAAAAGTAAATTTTGTGAGCAAAATTCCGCAGTCTATCGATATGAATATGCAAAGTTGCTTTAGAAATTAGATGCAAATTTTGAAGAAATTGTCAATGTCGAGGCTGAATTTGAAACTTCCAGATCCAGACTTCAAAGAGTTTTGATTATAAACACGAAGACCACACTATAAATGATCCTAAAATCGCTTTTATTTCTAAATAGTAACTAATTAGATCAAATTAAACTAGTTATCCATACTTTAAGCATGCTTTTAGGTACTTTACATGTCATTTAACAGGTGATTAGTTTATTTTTCGTTGATCAGTCTTTCAGAAACTGAGGGTAAGATTCGTGAAAAAAGGGGCGCTTCATAGGTTTCGCACACAGGCGCTGTGGGGGGTCGGCGCGGCCCTATATAGTAAAGTATTAGATTGGACAATTTAAAACTTCAAATACTCATTAAGTACCCATACTCCAAGTGTATGTTGTCACTAGTGACAGCGTGAAATATTCTGTGGGAAAATGTACAGCGCCACTGTCATAAAGTTTAAGAACAAAATATTTTACGCTGTTAGCGATTAATTTTAAGAATGCGCCTCTATTATTTATTTTGAGAACTATATATTTTAAACAGTCAACGATGAATAGTAGGAGGAACCCTCATAAAGAGAAAAAGTTTTATTTGTCACACAAAAGGGCACATTTAAACTTAACTTAAGGTCACAAAAATAAAAGTAATAGTAGAAGTAGAAGAAAAGAAAAAATATAAACTAGAAGTAAACATATTTATGTTCACTGGCAACACCACATCCCCCGCTAATTTATTCTAAAAACTATTTATTTCCGCTGTTACCGATGAGACAAATACCTTACTTATGATAAGTGCAGAGGCAGAGCGTTACTAGTTGTTGCAATGTGTCCTTTTACTAAGACTTATAATCCCATACAGTTTCAAAGCATCCACGTTCATCTCGATGAGCAACAGCTCTAACAGTTCTCGGTGGCCGACAGTTAAAATTGTCCTTTCTCGCTCATTAACCCTACTTGCTAAGACCAGTACTGCCTTTATCATCCAGAATACCATAACTGTATACCTCAAGTTTTGCAAAATTAAACTTTAAGTTAGACACATAGGAAAAGTTTTTAGTTACTTATATGTGCACTTGTGTCTTTCTTCATTGGAAGATCAGAGTATTATAAATATACTTCTCAAGCATACTAGCTGTTAGTATAAAACGACTAGTATGCGTCAATAATTAATATCTAAGCAACAAATCATTAAAGCTTAGTTAACGGTCAATTACCTCGATTACCAGGGTCTAGTACTAAGATTTCACTTCCACGTCTACAAGATTTCCCTCAAAATATTTATGGTGAATGTATAACGACTCCATATTTAATAGAAAGAAGCTGCGCCCCACGGCTTCGCCCGCGCGTATAAGTGTGCGTTCCCATTGAAGGACCACATCTGAATTTTAAGCTTTTAAATGCGTCAGCCTTTAGTAAAAGTTCTCTAACGATTGTAACTTCAGTCTTTCATTTGTAAAAGTAGGCACTCAAAAGTTACAAGTGGTCAAAGGTGGTCCCTCAATCGTGGCTGACAAGCATCTATATCTCAAAACCTTGTTAAAATTTACAACTGCTATTAATGACTACTCTTAGTAAAAGATTTGTTACACTACTTTATTAAATACCAGCTTTGCCGGTTCATGATATAAAAAGAACTAGCATGCAGAAGGTGGTCCCTCAATCGATCACCATAAGTTCACATAAGTGGAGACCACAGTGGAATTTGGAAATTTCGTATGGCTCTAGCGTTAGTAAAAGTATATAAACGGTTGTAAACTCAATCTCTAGTTTGTAAAAGAAGCCCTTTAAAAGTTACAACAGGTGAAAGGTGGTCCCTCAGTCGAAACGCTTTTCATAAGAATCAATCAATTTATTATTCAGAAGTCAAATAGCCCATTGCTACTGCCTTTAGTAGTTGTTTTTTACTAGCGATTACTTTACTAAACAATATAAAAAAAACCTACAAATTTTGCTTTAAACAACAATCAAATTCCTGCTAAGAAATCTAGCATCGGGGTGACCACACAGCAGGATTTTTTTTGGGATAAATATAAACTTATGACCTTGATGCTTGTATAAATTTAAATCATATTTTACATTACTTAGCTATTTTTTTCTCATAGTTTTACAGTTAGAAAATTGGTATAGCTTATGTAATATTAATTAGAAATCTAGTGAGAGCTGGAGTCCGTAGTAGGTTCTAGGACCTGTGTGACGGATCTCCAGGCTCTCTCTTATATGTTTTACATGTTTTGCCATAGATGGCGTACAAAAATTTTATTTTTATTTTTCAGTGCATAAAACATCTTAGTAAATTTAAAAACAAAAATATAACTAAATATAATTAAATAATTAGGTTTGGTGCTTAATAATATTAATTATATATGTATTAGTATCTATTTAATAGCTAATGCGTACATTTGGAGTAATTTGAGAAATAAAATCAAATAGATGCATGCACGGTGTGTGTGTGTGTGAAATATAATGTTCATCACTCAAATATTTGCCTGCTACCGGAATTGATTATGTCTGTGGGAGGGTAATACTTCTTCGGTCGATCCGGCTAATTTATGCAGCAACTAAGATCTACTGCCGTACGTAATACTGTGATATCGATTTCATTCAATTTCTGTTTTGATGTTATGTTTGTATATTTGTATGTTTTATCTTGTAACAATTAAGTGAATATATGGTGCTGTAACTTATGTTGTTACACGACATTTTTTTTTTTTTTTATTTTAGAATGGAAGAAGTTTTAAATGGGTTTACGCGGCATGAGTGAGTAACTTCGCAATTTAGTGTCATATTTAGTGGTTTTCAATTTATATCATTTAATCTGGGCTTTATTTCAAAAATATGTTCTGTCTATACGCTAGAATTATGTGAAAGCTTTATAAAAAGTAAGAAATCATTGCGTTTACAGTTCTATTTATATGCAAATAATACATTTGAAACTTAAGTTGCGTTATTTTCATAGTAAAATAACAGTAAGCATTATAGTTACTTACTTTTTATACAGCTGTCACGTAATTCTAGCATGTAGAAAGAACATATTTTTTAAATATAGCCTCGATTAAATGATAAAAATTAAAAATCACGAAATATGACAAAAATTGCGTCGTTGCCACTCATGGCGCGTAAACGCTCTAAAGAAATAAGTTATACCTCAAAAGATCTGTTCCGCGCTAGAAATAACATTAATTCATTCATTCATTCCATAATTCGGTATTTAATGCTCTAAGTTCGGTATAGACGAAAGAAACAGTAGTTACGGTTACGCTGAGTCTAGTAGATTGGAACCCAAATTTTTATATTTGGTTACTAATCATTTTACCTACCCCACTTCTTTTTGGTATTATTAAATATGTATTCCAAGTCTGCTCTTTGTTTAGTGTTTCATTGTTCTCTAGAACGAAATCAAATCAGATTTTCCTCAAAAGCGTCACAACATTTTGATACCACGATTAGGTTTATTTTGATCAACAAATTACAATACGCAGTCATATTACTATTATTATCAAATTTAATATCCTTCTAATAATAACTTAATTTGACACTGTCAGATGCCAAAATTCATACTACCATTGTCCTCGGTAACGTTAGGTACACTCGTAATTGTAAATCCAATTTAATAACTAAATTAATTTAGGTTAGGTAATTGAAATGTTTATACTTGATTTATGTTTATACCTACTTCGCCAGCCATTAGAAAAACACAATTATTAGAAAGAAAGAACGAAAATACATTCATTGAGCACAAATAAAACAGCGTAGTGCTAAATAACTAATCTTAAAAATTAAATACACAGGTAAATATAATTAAAATATTACGAACTAGTGGTGGTATTATGGTCTCAAGAAGCGACCACGAGAGGACGCAACCCATTCGTCAGCAAAATAGGCTGGTGACCTAATCAAAGGTAAACTGAAACTTTAAGTCAAACTCATTAAATAATAAATAACAATACCAGCCTGTTTGCAGTCCCACTGCAAGCCTTTTCTCATAAAGAGAAGGCATGAGCATTTATCACGCACACTTTCTCAAGGCGAATTCTGAATTTCAGACTTTTAAGTCAGGTTTCTTTAGGATGTTTACCTTCACCGTCAGTGACGGTACCTCGTCAAACTCATTTAATTTTATTCAATCAGAACACATAAATATATTATATATTATTATTATATTATTATTATTATATATATATTTAAATTAAGTGATACTAAACGTCAGAAAAATAAAAAACAAATTTTCAGTAATTTTTTCGTCAACAGAATCTCGGAAAGGAAAGCCGTTGGATGCATAAATATCAGAATCGATCTTTATAGATGTTGTTAAACGACGATGGACGCTACGACTTTAAACCCATCATAATCGATCATCAGCTATGAACCTATCAATTGTAAACTTATACAAATGATAAAAAGCGTCTCAAGAATCGAGTCTTGCATTCTTGCAAATTTTCTTTTCAAAGAAACATTACGTTATTGATAACCCACTGTCGTAGTATGATTTCTAATTATTGTTTTACATCTATATTTATTTGTTAATTTTCTAACGGTACTTGTAAGTGCTAAATCTAGTGTTTTGTCTGTCGTCAAGGAATATTTAATCAATCAATTCAGTTTTAAAAACAAGTTAAAAGCGATAGGCCATGAATCAGTGCTGGAGAGGAGATAATGTTGGCGTGATAACCACTAATCAACAAAAATGTGTGTTAGCAAAAATGTAACTTTATATTAGTTTGACTATGTCGTCCAGAATATGAAGCCACCCGACCTCTGCTTTCGGTGTAAGGTAACCTCTGCCTGCAAGGAGGAATTAAAGAACACCAAGTAACTTGCATCAGCATTATCTGCGTAAATAATATCTCTTTAGCAATTACGAAAGTATCTCCTTGTAGGAGCAGCTTCAATTGGAAGTTTTCTTTTTTTTTAAATTTTAATACTCAGAACCTGCTGAAGACTTTTTGTTATTGCTGATGCTGACAGTGGCAAACGAACTCAAAGCCCACGAGGTCTGACGACTCAGAATCTCTGACATTGCTCCTGCAATAATATAGACTCTTTACAGCCGCTGCCTATCGTAAAGGGAGTGTGGTAGGTGAAGGGATTGAGGGAGGTGAGGAAAAAGGAAAGGGGAGAAATCGGGCCACCGGCACCCTCACTCACTGAACTGGTTACTGCTATTACTTCCATAAAGTGACAATCAATTTTGTAATTCTATTATGAGTCTAGTTGGGAGGATCACTGTCACACCTGAGCAATAGAAGTCAAGGTCGCGAGTCAAGTGACCAAACTGCCAACGCCTTCCTATTATATGGTAATACAGTTGCGGACAATGACCCCACATATTGTGTTACTTATCATGTTTCCACCTTGTCCACTTTTGCCTGATTGCCGAAGTCAAGGAGGGTAATGTTTTTCGAGTAATACTCGATATTCATATAGGTTAATTAAATTAACACTTATGAACGTCAAAGTTTACAAAATGTCAGCAAATTAACCTACAGCCAGTTGGCTGACGAAGTAGAATCATGAGAAGAACTGGCAAGAAACTCAGGTCGCTCTTTTTAATCGCCAGGTTATTAAAATTTTTGTAAGTTACAATTTCGAGTAGCATGCAATTTTTTGGCACGCTCTACAACCTAAATAGCTTGATGGAATTTTAGGTAAGAGGTGTCATTAAATTCGTATTGATTGTGGGAGTGACATAGGGTATACAAAATTTTTATGTAGCGTTAGCACAATAAAAAAAATGGGTTTCTTTCTTTTCACTTTGTTTTAGGCAGTCGAGCTTTTTAGTTTTTAATTATATATATTGCTTGTTGTAGATGATCTCAATACGTCAACGAACTTCAGATCTTTGGAATTTGTACATAATCAACCTGAATTCATCCATCCAGAGAACTCCTATTTCTCTCAGGTTCAATACACTTGGCTGGCGTAACTTTAGCATTACATTTTTTACTTGTTCAGATTTCTTTATAATGTTATCTAGATAAACTTCAATATTATATAATGGCCATGCTTAAGGTATGATAGTAATAATAATATAATAATAATAATATTCTACCACATTCACACAGCGCCATCTAGCCCCAAATTAAGCAATTATATTTGCTTGTGTTATGAGTACTAAACAACTGATATACTACATATATATACATTTTTTTTTGTAAATACATACTTAATATAGATAAATTACACCCAGACACAGAACAAACAATCATGTTCATCACACAAAGGTTTGTCCTGGGTAGGAATCGAACTCACGACCTCCGGCTTAGCAGTCAGGGTCACTAACCAATAGGCCAGTCAACAGGCTATCCTGTTGACTACGTAAACTATTTCGATCCTTCTGGAGCTCGAGAGGAAATTCGACTCACAGTCTTGAAACTTTTCTCTAAGAAGAGTTTTGATTGAATGGTTACGCAGTACCGCGCCGTGTTATAATATAACGCTGTCGTAAAATTTTGCACGTGTTACTTGTAGATTTATATTATTGTATGTATGTATAACTATATAATGTTTAAAAATCTACCTTACTCCTTCCATAGATTTCGAAAAGGGTGATAAAGTAAGGTCATTTGTAGCAGTGTTATTTGCGTGCTAAATATCCTTACTCCGCAGTAAGGTCACCAATCCTCTTGCCATAACATAGGGACTATGGCAAATCCCTTCAATTAGAAGAGTCCTATCTAGTAGTGTAGGTATATGTATTAAAAATGTAACAATGTGATGTATATGTTATTTAAAGTATGAATCTGTGAATATGAAAAAGAAATCCTAGATAATAATAATAATAATACCAGCCTGTTTACTGTCCCACTGCAGGGCAAAGATCCCAAGTAGCATTCGGGGTTCTATATAAGATATCAAGTCGTTCACATGTACTCCACAAGCTGTGTAAATAAGCTGTATAAAAGCTGTATAGTTGCTATAATGCTCTTATAGAACCAGTTTGGGCACAAATTAGACAGCTTTAAGTTCACTATGGCTGTACATTAGCAGTATAATAGCATTATAATAGCAGTTTAAGTAGTAACATCGGACTTAAGGCTGACTTACGGGACTATATGGGACGCAGTGTGAACCATACAACGTACATGAGTGTAATAAAGAGTAACAAGTGGCTAAATACACAGCCTTCATAGTTATAAAATCCGACAAAAGTACTCCAGTGCTACCTAAAATTCACGAGTGTCCTAAATTATTTCTTTATTTTATAAATTATCCTCAGTAACACTATTAACTCCGGCGGATATCAATTGGATAAAAATTTATGATAACACACGGTCAGTACCTGTTTTAAATACTTAACAATGTTAATGCCATGGGAATGAAACTTTATAGTGAAATGTATACATATTTACAGCTAAAATATTCACGTGCCTCTGTAAAAACGCGATATTCATTTTAAAATATTTAAAACTGGCTGAGGGGAAATCTTCAATTTTCAGTTTTTGATATTATATTGGCATTATAATTATACTACAGTAATTAATTATAACATGAAACCAAAACTCAATCGCTCTATTTGCGTATTTTGTGATAAATCTGCATGATAATTTTGGAGATTTATTTGGTAAATATTTTAAGTTACGTAAAACAAAATGGTGGAAATGAAATACGGCTATGTGAACTGTTATAACTCCAATTTAATGCGGTAAGCGTATATAGGTTCACATGTGTTCTGTTAGAATGCTGTTATCTATATGAAGTCCCACATTTGTACCACTACAGAGCCAATGTCTATAAATTTATTCTAATGTGAACTTATGTGCAGCTTTAAGATGTAGTTCAGGTCAATTGTGTATCATCGTTTAATTCTTTAAATATACTGAAATTTTAGAAATCCGCAATAATAATTATTTTCCGTTAAATCGTCTAGCCCAGGTATTAAGTCAAGTATGAATGCCTAAAGTACAAATTTTGTAACAAACTAACAAAAATCACTTTTTGTTTTCGTGTGAGACACACAGTTTGGTATCAAAGCGTTTACACTTTGATACCAAACTAAGTCTAATCATAAACTTACTATAAAGCTAGTATAGTGTCTACTCAAATGCATCTAATTCTTGAAACAGTATTTGTTCTATCTCTAATTGCATCATTTAAGATAAACTAAAAGTAAATTCGCGAAAAAACAACGCGAATTCTCTTTCGGCGCTATTGGGCGTAAAATTAACCTTTAATTTTAACATTCAAAATTGAACTTTAGTACTATGATAGTAGGGTGCATTGGTTAGGACTTATCGTTTAGTTGATTAGTAATTAGCTAATTTGAACTTGGCAAAAAAGGTCGTCTGCCTTCCGTTAAGTGAAGATGTTTGAGGAAGGATGTCTTCTGGCTTACCTACTGTTAATACGTCATTAAGCTGCAAAATAAATCGTAAGGAAATCCTATTAAAATTATAAATGCGAAAGTTTGTGTGTGTATGTGTGTGTGTGTGTTTGTTACCACTCAGCGGCTAAACGGCTGAATCGATTTCGATGAAAATTCGTATGTTGATAGATTCGGTGCCGGAGTCGGACATAGGCTACTTTTTATCTCGAAAATCGGTCTGGTTTCCGAGGGATACAACAAACCATATTTTATATGCGGACAAAGCCGTGGGAGGCAGCTGGTACTAAAATAAAAAAAGGAGGTTAATATCATAGTTGTATGCATCCGGACAGATGTGCAAAGGTCGTTGCTCAGTGGGTGCATGAGGACAGGCATCGTTGTCCAGGCAGACCTTTTTGTTTTGGATGTCTTTGTGAACGACTGGACCACGTAGACGTCGAATAGAGAGCTGTGGAGCACTATGGGAAGACCCTAACCCAGCAGTGGAACAAAATGGATTAAAAAAAATGTCATAGTCAACGTCAGCTTTGGTGGAGCTCAGCAGTGGGACGAAATAGGTTTAATATAAACAGTCGTGTGGTCCTTAATCTAGAATAGGAACCATTCTCTCTTTCTGTGGGTATTCCAAGAGGCGACTAAATTCAGTGGCAGGTAAGTGGCAGAAAACGGACAGGCAAAATTCTCCCAATAGCATTGTCTTATGTTCAACAGTCAATGTATTCAGGTTAATAAATAAAATATAAAAAAAAAACATTTAAACATTAAACATACAAATTAGCAGTCTTGTACTTCATTAGAAATTATTAATTAACCAAATAATGACGGTTATACTATTACTTTAAGAAGGCCAGAAAATCATCTAATACAGAATCAACTAGCACTACAATCACATATGGTAAGGGATTTTGCAAAATTGAAAATGAGGTAACAATGATGCTTGAGGACATGATGCATTACATTTCAGAATGTGTCTTCAGAATCGTTTTGTAGAAAAACTACAAACATGGCTGGAGCAATTCTTAGCCAGCCAAAATCGAAATGGGAACAAAGGCACATGATGCATGATACTTCTCAGTTTCTACTGTTAATCTTGCACTGAGGGAAATAGCCAATTGTTTCGAAGCTAATGGATCGCAAATTGTCATTATTTACGCACAATTATCAAGTTTAGAGCCAATGCTTGTGACCAATTGTCAGTGAAGAGGTCAAGGACAATAATATCTTGTGTAGATAGGAGACATTCATTTTTGTTTCTCATGAAGACAAACGAGCAATTGGATAACCTGACGTTAAACTCTCGTAGAATTCAGAGGCGTCAAAAGTTGATGATGCCACATCACGAAATCTGTAGTTATTAACAGTTCTATCTAAACAAACCTGATAGGGCCTGTAATAGTTTATATTTATCGGGTCGACACGATCGGTATTCGAATGCAAATACGGCACGGTTAATGTCTGGTAAATATGAAAAATGCAAGGTTCAATGTAAAATATGGATTATCGTGGCAGTCTTATGTGTACCGTTATGTCTGTGCTATTGACGAGAACTGACGCAAACAGCAGACGGAGCACGTTTACCTAGTGTAACTTTTTACTTTTATGTTTCAAAGACGCTGTTACTTGTTACCTGGTAATTCCTTAGGTGCATATGACTTAAAAGAAGAGATTAATTATGGCGGTAGTAGATCCTTGCTAGTTTCAGTGTGAATGGGCCGTATCGACCGAGGCAGTACTACCCTCTCATAGAATGTCTATATGAGTAGCAAGCAGTATATTTACTATTGCGTTCCTCTGACTGCTTACAATTAGGCAGAGTGAAGTCACTTTGGTTGATATAAAAAGGATGATAATTCAAAATCAGCCAGAAACACCGTAAACATAATAAAAAAAACTATTCGTAAAGGTAATATACAACAGTTTTTCGGGTCGAACATACTATCACAAACAGAACGTTAACATCAAAGGTCATTCCTACACAAACAGTGTGTAACTTATGACATTAGTTCACGATATGTGAACTCGGTGTAGTAGTCGGTCGTAATTCAAGAGTTAGACCTGCAATAATGTAGCCGCACCTTGACTTTGAACTTGTACAGTCAAGTACACAAGTGTTATTGTAACAATGACCAATTTGGCGCAGCCGTGAGACGCATGCTACCAACCTGCTCAAGGTATTATCTGTTGTTGTGTTGTTGTTTATAATTGTGTCGTCGGTTATTTTGTGTAAATTTATCTGTGTCAAATAAATGTATTTTCTTTCTTTCTTTCTTTCTAATAGTACACACTATTCCATATTATTAATTCCAATTTGATTTGTTATAATATGTAGTTTAAAAAGTAATTTTATGTCTGGAATAAAGTTACTGGTGTGGATGGTGGTAGGTTTGACTCGAGTTTTGTTTTTCAATGTTCGTATGTTTTTAAACAATTTCTTGCTTAACTAAAATGTCAGATTTAGCTCAAGAGTCGGAAATTGTACTCGATAACAGGCTCGCGTCCGTGATCTAATCTATACTATTATAATATAAAGCGAGAGAATTTGTTTGTTTGTCACGCACTAATCTCGGGAACTACCAGTCGAATTTGAATATTTTTTGTTGCGTATGATAGCCCAGTTCTTGACTAAGGTTATAAGTGAAGTTACATCACGCTACTGGCGACGGGAGCAGTGCAATACAATAACTAAGCGGTTGACACTGCGCCGCGAAAGATAGTCGTCTAATATAGCTTATGCGTGGCTCATAAGTAAATACCTCTGTCGGTACACAATTTGTCTTTAGTAGGAAAACATTGCTAATCCTAGCAAGCGTAGTAATCAATGGTTATGCCTGCTCTATATGAGAAGAAGCCTTTGCCCTGCAATAGGTCATTAACAGGTTAATATTAATATTAAAATTTATTTAGTACAATTTAAAAAACATGCTAATCATTTTTGTACACCAGCATACTCAGTCAGTGGTATTCTGCGAAACAATAACAAAAGTAAGAGCAAACCAATTCGACGTGTATATACGTTTGTGCCCAAAATATGAAGGTTCATGTCCAAAGGATAAACGATCTTTTATTAGGGAGTGTATACATAGTGTATGCAAAGAAAATATGGTTTTACTGCTTCTATGAATAGTCAACTATAAAGAGCAACATTATCGTCAAAGATTTACGTCAGTAACTATTTTAAAGTTTGATCATGTATACCTTCTTTCTAATTTTACATTTGATATTACTAAAACGATGAAGGAAAATAACGCATCCATGACATAATATATCGTTACGCCTTTTTCCCGAAGTAGTAAGGACTATACGTCAATTTTTTTAAATAATAACATCGATTTTGATCGATTCTTGCGATTGTCTGGTCACAAATCTCGTGTATTTTTTCCCACAGAATCTAATCATTTCAAACCCGGGAGCAAACTTGACAACTCTGCTTGGCCGATCTATAATAATTTAGAATTTCATTAAGTTAAAACCATACTAAAATTAATCTAACATCTCGCCACGCAAAGATTTTAATTCCTTAAACATTGACATCCTTTAAAGATATTAAAAGATCCTAAAACTATAATCACAATATATCTACTTTAAAAACGGCTACTATCTATGTACATAGATTTTGTTTCGCGACATAAGCTACTTTTTATCCCGAAAATCACTCTGATTCCCGAGTTACATTTATTAAACACATAGCAATTTTCGCGCGGGCGAAGCCGCAGTGCGCAGCTAGTAAAGAAATAAACGTAAATATCGTGCGTATGAACAAGCTATAAGTTAGGCGTTGCGGGGCGGGAACGGGACGGGAGTTGGGTAGCATTCCTACCAGTTCTAAGAATTGTACAGGGCCGGAGGACGCATCTTTAGAATTCCAGTGTCTATACAATTAAATTAAAAATATAATTAAAAGTGATTCACGTGAGCAGAGGGCTGGCTTGTTCTTTGGCCAAAGAATCATCATTGCCATTCAGCGTGGCAATGCTGCCAGTCTTCTGGGCACGTTGCCAGATGACAGCGATGCGGAGGAGTACATCGACGCGATTTAATCCTTGTTTTAGTTTTTATTCTTTGTTACGTTTAAATATAATAAAATAGGTAGAATTTTAATTTATGAAATAAAGTATTACTCTGTTGAGTTGATTCATGCATGAAAGTGATTTACATAAAATCATTATGAGAAAATCTGGACTTTACAACCTATATATTGATTGATATTATGTGAAGAAATAATTTTTCATCCGTTTTTAAGCAGATTATTACAGGGGAGTTTATAATTTGGATTTAGATTCGTTCAATTTAAAAACTGACTGCCGTCTGGGTTCGGTGGTACTGTGGACGGATTACCACACAGAGGTCTCGGGTTTTATCTCCGGGTCGGTTAAAGTGATATTGGGTTTTTATGTCGAAAAATTCTCAGTATTAGCCCGGTATCTGGAATTGTGCCCGATAAATGTTAACAGGCTCACCCCTTGATACATGGCACCTTAAAATATATATATATATTTATATATGGTCGAATTAAGAAACCCTCTCCTTTTGAAGTCGGTTAAAAATGGCGTAAAGTAGGTGGTTATACACCTCTGCCTACACCTTCGGGGATTAAAGGCGTAAAACTATGCAAATATGTATCAATTTAAAAATAAGGATAAATTGCGTTCATATAATAAAATTTATAAGTAACTTCAGTGATGGGTACTATGTATAAGACATGATTACACTTACAACATAAACTAAATAAAACCATGTTTTTGGTAAAATAAATATTTTTTATCTTTATTCTACAAGAATTGTTTGGTATGCTTTTCTTGTTTTTCTCCATTAATTACCGGCGACCTATTTTTAGCCGACTTTAAAAAGAAGGAGGTTATCAATTCTGGACGTATGTTTTTTTTGTTTGTTACCACAGATCTCGGTCAGATATAAACCGATTTGAATTTTTTTTCTATAATGTTAACACGCGGTAATTAACAAGATTAAATGCTGCTTCTAACACCCCGCGTAAATTTATTTATACATTTCCAGAGAAGAATGGATTACGGTCGGAGGTTATTTGTTATCTATGAGTATAACACTGATTTGAACTGATCAGTTGATCACTGAAAATGACTACGTACTTAAAAAAAAACAAAACAGCCAGTTACTTTTCCAGTCACGTAAATTAATTTTGATTATCAAATTGGAATAAAACAATTACTAATAAAAAAAACTGTCTACTACTTTTAAACTCTACTGACCGCTTACCGTCCAGGATCAGAGTCAGACTCTGTACCCAAGCCAACGGTCTTAAATACTTAGAATAAAAAGGATTAAAACTATTCAAAGCGCTTTCTTAAGATTAATTTAATTTTATAAATAGCCTCTAGGAGAGCTAATGCTACCTTAACTGATGCCTTATCGAGAGGCTTGTCAAATTAACGAAGACTTCTAAAAAGTACCTACTTAGTTGGTGTTTGAAAAAGGCAAAGCTGAAATTGAATAGTTAATTTACGAATTTAGATTAGAAATTATTAGTCAGTGTTTAGTCGGGAAATTAGCGATTAGTCGTCAATGAGGAGAGAACTATTTCACCAAAATAATATTAATTAAATTTCTTACATATATTATTTCAAATAATAATTGAAAGATATAATAAATGCTTCATGTAAAATCATAGTCAAATATATTTATTCATTTAGGTTAATTGAATTTGGCGAAAAAGGCACATTATACCATAAATGAATATTTTAACGATAAAGACGAATGACAATGATGATGTACCTACCTGTAATTTATATTTAGTCATAACATGATAGTATTGATCATAATATAAATTAAATTGTTTTGACTATGTACAATTATCTATCAAAAAATTGCATGCTAAAGGGCAGAATGTGGCGTCATTATTTTTATAAATGTGTCACCTTTGCATGCCTTAATAATAATAAATAATACCAGCCTGTTTACTGTCCCACTGCAGGGCAAAGGCCTCTTCTCTAGAGAAGGTATGAGCATTAGGTGATTAATGCTCATACCTTCTCTAGAGAAGAAAATGCCAACCTGCCTTGAGCAAGCGTCACCACGCTTGCTCAAGGCGGGTTGGCAATTTCAGACTTTTTAAGTCCAGGTTTCCTCGCAATGTTTTCCTTCACCGTCAGTCAGAAATGTCCAAGATAAACTTAGAAAGTACATATGATTTGAAAAATCACATTGGTACTTGCCCGGATTCGAAGCCTCTACCTCGTGTTTACGAAGCGGATGCCTTAATCTCAATAAATGATTGATTGATTGAAAACTTTTTAAATATGGCTTAAACTGACCTAACTTTAATTTTAATTCAAGAACCAATTTTAATGAAACAAACACTAAATGTTACACGAAGCTAGCTGTGATACATAAGTGCAAACCGCCATCAAACGGCACCGGCGCGGTCGCTACGCGCCTCGTATGAATACCTAATACTTTTATTTTCAAAAATTTCTGCTGGTTACGGACGGATTTCAAAAAATCTTTTTTAATCAATAGGTGTGCCTATCCCATATGAACAGATGTGGACTCACTTGCAGATATTCACCGTGTAACATATATTAATAAATAATTTTGTGACAATTTTAAGGATATCCGGATACCCGGTTTTTTGGTATTAAAGGTAGCCTGGCCAAGGAGTACCTACCTATACATGTAGCGAGTTTAATAAAAATCCATTCAGTGATTTTTGATTTATGCCTACACATACAGACAGACAGACAAAAATTTTCTTAATTACATTTTTGGCATCAGTATTGTATAAATATTACCCCCACAGTATTTTTTTAAATATATTCAATATACAGATTTTATCGGCGTTGTCTCAGGGAATCCGTTTTGCATTTTACATGCATTTCTCCCGCTAGTTTCTACAGAACACCCACTTGTATTAAATCAAATTGATGGCTGTTGGCTCTTGACATCGAAGATTCACTCACCGTTTCACTGCTCATCGGTAGACTTGTACGAAGTTGGTCAAGAACCTTTGAATAACACTTTAACACACTTTCTATTATTGAAGATTTATTCAACGGGGTACCAATAATACCTTAAGCAGGTCGCTTTGAGAATCCTGCGTTCCTATGACAAATAACGCCATCGATAATGTAAATAGATATTTTTTTTAATATTTTAAAAACTTCTCTCGCTCCTTCAATCAATCGCTCTTGTAATTTTTACGGTAGGTAGTAGATCCTCGCTGGTTTCAGTATAAATTGGTCGAATCGACCGAAGAAGTCCCTCTCATAAAAGATCGACATAAGAGTAGTAGTATTCGTACTATTATTGCGTTTCGTTCGGTGAGTGAGAGTGCTGGTGGTTCAATTACCCGCTCTTTCGTTTTTTCTCACCTCCCTCAGCGGCTTTGCGGAGTCCCTGGCATTGCAGGCAGGAGAAATGCTTAGAGACTCTGAGTCGTCCATGAGCGACAGTTACCACTTACCATCAGGCGGGCAGTGCGGTCTGCCACTGTCGGCAATAAAAAATATGGTTCTATTGTGAGGTACCAACTTTATAAACATACAATAATTCCATTGTATGTATCACATAAAGTTGTCTCGGGACTCGCACAATAGCACAACAGTCACATGAACTTTCATCAAATCCTAATTGAAATATATTAGTCCGATTTGAAGCAATTAAACATAATTTGAACTTATTTCTGTCTGTTTGGACCGTCATAGCAACAAAAAAAAAATTTTTTTTCCGATACCGACAGTCATTTAGTAAGTACAGGAAATTGTAAAGTAAAAATAGATTGTAAACAATACTTTCTCTTACGTCATTTCAATATTAAGGTGAATCTCCTCTCGGTTGCTTCTTGACCCTCAAGGTCATCAGGTCAGTTACGGTTTATTGTTTATTTAATAATACAGCCTCTATTTCAAGTAGGAGTAATCTTAACGATCATCCGTGAAAGTAGGCTTCTAGACACTTCTAACATTATACACTTGACATCAAAAAAATCGAAATATTTCCGATTTTTGCCTGATTGATTACCGAAGTGAAGGAGGAATTTTGTTCTCTTGATGATTAACAACTAACTGCTTTATTTTTACCTACACTAATAATATTATAAAGAGGAAAGATTTGTATTTTTCTATGCAACGAATAAACTCAAAAACTACTAGACCGATTTCAAAAATTCTTTCACCATTAGAAAGCTACATTATCACTGAGTAAAATACGCTATATTTTATCCTCGTACTCCCACGGGAACGTGGAATGAACGCGGATGAAACCTCGTTACGTCCACTAGTTTATTATATTTTAGGAAGATTTACAGTCCAAATTAATCATGTCCCACCATAAGCTCATTTTGCCAGCCCATCTAAATGCATGTAGGTCGAAATTCGCCTACACAAATTGCCTTGGCAACGAGCTTGTTATCATTTTTATATTTTTTATTAGACACTGACATTTTACTGAGTACATTATAGTATGTTAGTATTCAAAACGTCCTTAGTGCATTATACACGATAAATCGAGCCCATTCGACCCAGCATTAAAAGTTGTAAACTCAACCCGTTTTTGAGAGCCCATTCGTACCTATTTTAGGTACGAATCCAGAAAAAATTGAATTGATCTTACAAGTTTGACAGTTTTAAACGAAATAACAGCAAAATGGATTATTAATTCAGCTGGTTCGATTACACACGAGTGAACCACAGCGGGTGGTTTAATATTTTAAAAAAGCACCAATCTGCAAGGGCCTTAAAGCAAATTTATCAAAACTGTATTTCTTGTACTTTTTACATTACAGTCGGTTATCTGCGCCGAGAATTTAATGTTTCTGGCTTTTGTGTGATTAAATCTGCTTACACCTAACCAATATACAGGTAGTATGGCACGCAGTTGGAGTTCCTAGTAACGGGCAGCTAAATATAGCTGGTAAAGAATCTGCATTTCGTTTTAAATAATTCTGAGAAATACTGTATATTTTTTTTATTTGTATTCCTTCATGAGACTGTTGTTCCTCCTTATGAAGGGCCTGTCTACGTTACATCTTCTGTTTCGAGGTCACCATTCAAGATCGGTTTTGCTCCAACGGCCATTTGTTCTGCGGTCCATATGTTCTGACTAATGCAAGTTCAGTAAGGCGACACTTTCTTCTTTATAAAAGCAAACAAAGATATTTGGAACACTGGTACTTCAAAAAACGTCTGCAATTTCTAATCAGTTTTAATCCAACGTGGTGATCATTTCATATGCCTTCTTAGCAGTGGCGAAGCGTCCATATAACACGATTCCTGCCGGCTTACCTTTTAAAATATGTCCTGACCACCATAAACCTATCACTGCTTGCGTGTCTACTCAAAGACTAACTAGCCTTCCAAAACTCAAAATATTTTAGTCCCACCGGATTCCCTCCTCAGAAAAGTGACTCTTCGCTACTGCTTCTTAGTATATTAAGCAGCGGCAGCTGAAGGTGATAGCTTTTTACTGCTTGCGTGTCTACTCAAAGACTATTTAGCCTTCCAAAACTCAAAATATTTTAGTCCCACCGGCTTCCCTCCTCAGAAAAGTGACTCATTGCTACTGTTTCTTAGTATATTAAGCAGCGGCAGCTGAAGGTGATAGCTTTTTAAATCTATGAAATTTCATATCATTAAATAACTACCTACGCACTTTCTTAATTAATAGCGTAGTTTAATACTACGTAGAACTTAAGACGACGTAGCCACAGGTGCCGCTATACAAACATCTACTCGCAAAACTAATATTTACACTCAACAAGAATGACCTGGCGACCTTTGGTCAAAGGTGGCCGCCCTTACGACCTGTTTACAATACTTCTGTATACGGAGTGCGCAAATAAAGAATAGCTTTTAATAAGGGAAATAGAGCATGCTTCTAATATGCTATAACATATTTTTTTGAAAAAAAAACATACTCTTTTAGAAGCAGTCATTCAGAGTTTGGTTTAAAAGTAGTTGCAATGTGTAAAGTAAAAGATGTTAAGTAAGTTTTTTTTTTGCGATATGTTCAGTTAATATTGAAAAAAATTTTTCTTACTATTTGCTGAAATTCTGAGGGAAATTGATTTTCAATAGCTAAAAATACTTTTCAAATTTGGTATTTATAAAATTAATTATTTTGAATTTGGTATTCTTCAGAAGGCATCTACAAGAGTGGCAGTAAACAAAAACGTAACGCGAGTAAAACCGCAGTGCATACATACAAAATATAATAAAAATAAAACCGATCCCCCAGGGGATCAGTTACAGGGGATCTTTTCGGCATAACTCGCACGTACAGCTAGTTATATTACTTTAAACTAATCCCGACTTTTATTAGTTAGAATGCTTTTAAGCGTCATTCTCTAATAGCTTTCAGTTAATACCCCATTAATATCTTGGCAAGTGTCATCTCAAGGTCAAGTTGTAATGTTTGTACTTTTCAGTAATATGATATTTTAAATGGACACGTGGCTTAATTGCTAGTAAAAGAACAAACATGTTCGTTTCTAGACACTGAACTTCGGTTTGACACTACACGTTGGGTAAACGAAGAACGAATACAAATTTTTGTTTTCTTTGCAATTATTTTTGGCAATAAAAAAATATTTAAAAATCAAAACAAAAAGCCTGCGTGTCTAAAACAAAATTAAAAGAAAGAAACCTATTTTTGATAAATACTTGAAATACAATGTGATCGACGACCTTAGCAAGAGTCACAGAGCTGAAACGAGAGATAGAAAACAAAACCAGATTTAAGATACTTATATGTTTATCATAGAACGTCGGTAGACTTAAAATTCTGTCAAGTCTGACTTCACGCCCGAGCAGCTCTGTCTTCTTTATAAGACACAGGTTCGTTACTGCGTGGAGTACTGCTCTCATCTTTGGGATGGCTCCGCACAGTACTTACTGGATGCACTCGATAGGTTGCAGCGGCGAGCAGTCCGTATCATCGGAAGCCCGGAGGCTACTAAGACCCTTGAGCCTTTACAGCTGCGAAGAGACATCGCCTCAATGGCCGTCTTCTATCGCCTTTACCATGGAGAGTGTTCTGAAGAGCTCTTTGAATTAATCCCACCCTCTCCCTTTTTATCCAGAACGACACGTGCGGGACTAAAGTGCCACCCTTTCACAGTGGAATCTAAAGGGTCTCGAACCAAACGGTTCAGCACTTCATACTTTTGTCGCTCAATTAAAGCCTGGAACTCTTTGCCAGCGCATGTTTTCCCATCTAATTTTGATCCTGGGTCTTTTAAGCGGGGCGTGAAAAGCATCTCACTAAGCCGCCATAGTGGAGGCCACCATACCAGTAGTTTGGCTTTTGGAATGGTGTCCGCCTCTTCTAGATTCCACTAACTGCTTACCATCAGGCAGAGTGGAGTCACTTTGGTACGCTAATATAAAAAAATAAAAATAAATAAATAACAAAATAAAAAGAAAAATATTTTACATTCCTTTATTTGCTGATAAAGATAACACATTTAAATAGAAATCAAACATTTACAAGTTTATTACAGGAGCTCCTTCTAAGTGCCATGAAAAAATAAAGATATTTTGTAAAATAAAATGTTATTTAAAAGTTTACTTTACATTATCATTTTCTTTGAAATATTTATTTATTTATTACACTATTTTATTTTTTCATGACACTCGGTACTTACAATCAATTTATTTTATTTATTTTGATAATGAACACTATAAAAGTGACTATTTTAAATTTTATATAAACATACAATTGAATGTAATAAGATATACCTACATATTTAATTAAATTAAGTAATTTAAAAATCAATTTTAATCTAATATACTTGAAACATGCACATTTATGATTATCTCTATACAAATTTACTCTTTCTCAATTACATTTATATTATAAAAATCAAATTTTACATTTCTTTTTACGTTTGATTGCAATTTTAAATTTACATTTTTATTAATTATTAAAAGTGAACACCACTCTATCGCTTTATACCAGAATATATGTAAGAAAAGTCAAATTGTTAAAAAGGAAAATATTTAACAATTGTTTCAATCTTGAAAACAATTAATTCTGGTAAAGTAAAATAAACAGGACAAGTTTAAAAAACGTTGAATTTATTAAAAAATCTGTGATTAAAATGTACCTTTTTATCATTTGATGCTTGTTTAAAATACAATTTATTACTTAATATCTAGAATGACCTTACAATTAGGTATTAAATATAAATGACTGCTTCTTTGTAAGTCAGTGAACGAGAGAATGAAACACTGCCTTCCCACGAAAATCGTTTACTAGCAAGGATTAAATAGTAGAATGAAAATGTAAAATAATCCAATATATTTTTCTATTACCACAATTTTCAACAAATACAACTCCCAATTTATAGATTTTTTATTTAAAAAATCATTCAATTAGGTACTCTGCTAAACCAAATTCAATTGAAAACCAATATCATACGAAATTTTATAACAAGAAAGCACGTAAAAGCATTTTAGGAAAGATTATAAAAGTTAACATTTAGAACAATAAGCACGAATTTTATGTAGCATTGGAAGACTTACGTAATTACTACTTTATATTATTTTGCCAGCTATCATTACTTTTATGATTTCTGCCACCTAATCATTTTAAGTATCATTATTATTAACACAACGTTTCTTATGTATCAATCTGTTCTAGATTCCCACCGTTCGGGCACCGATGAGATTCTATAAACTAAATAAAATATAACTACAATCAAAATCACATGAAAAACATTGAATTTATAACAAAAATCAAATAACAAAAATTTTAAAAAGAAAATATTTACAAATAAATGATTTTGTCACAAAAAGTAAAATGGGAACATGCAAATTTACAAATTTAATTTATGTCTATGAAAATGTAAAGTTCGTTCTTGTAACAGAACCAATTGATTGTAAACTTAATTAATTAGTTTGATGTAAAAATAATGATTAAATAATCGACGCTGACAATTCAGATCAATTATTGCTACTAGAAAATTAGCCTTTGCACACTGCAAAGGCTAATTTTCTTGTTAAAATGTTAAAGTTAGAACTGAAGTAAATAGACAAGTACTAATAGAAATCAGCAAGAAAAGAAAAATATCAGCAGAAATAGAA
Source organism: Parascotia fuliginaria (assembly GCA_963082885.1). Taxonomy (NCBI): domain Eukaryota; kingdom Metazoa; phylum Arthropoda; class Insecta; order Lepidoptera; family Erebidae; genus Parascotia; species Parascotia fuliginaria. The sequence continues at coordinate 17,323,221 of OY720181.1, read as the reverse complement.
CAAGAAGATAACAAAAACAATATTGATTTTCAATTAAATAAACAAAAAAATAAATGATCATGACATTTTCATCTTATCCAGTTCTAGTAATAGAAAAATAGATGGTAAAATTTACGAAATTAGAGTTTAAAACAAATTAAAAACACCTGCCAATAATAAAATGCCATAAATTATTATAACATTTATTTCATTTTTATAAAATAATAAGGATCTCGAATAATATTATTAAAATTATTTGTGGTGACATTAAAGAGTTTAGGCTCTGACTAATTACACGACTCTAAACACGTTTAAGTCCATTGACGGTATTCTGGGACTGTTACAAGGGACTGGTGCATTCCTGTGAAAAATTGAGTAGAAATTAAAAAAAAACAGCTTGTAATATATTTTAATGTTGATGATAAAAAGTTGAAGCAATAAAGCTCTTTATTTTTACAATATTTGTAATAAACAAATAGGTATGCTATATAAATAAATAGCTGCATTTAAAAAAGTATCGAATTTCGGCAAACCTAAATATGTATGAAACGTCTCTTATTTTCAGAGTACAAACTTTTAAAATAATACTTATAAATTTCACCTGACTCGAAAAGTTTTTCTTGGCAATACTAAAAATAGATAAATTAATCAAGTTTTAAATATTAATAATTTGTATGGTAAACTCACCGCGGTAGATCTGCTCTGAGAAAACCTTCAGGCGGTTGCGAAAACAACTCGATACCGTCACTGTTGTCACAGATCAATCGTGATATTGTTACCTTCTTTATTTCCTCTAGCTGAACTGTAATCACATAATAATTTTTTATTCATAAGGATTTTTATTCAACTGACTGCTTGCAGATTGAGTCACTTTGGTAGTCTAATAATGAAAAAGAAAAAGATCTCAAATCTTACTTTAATCTGATTACGAGTCACAGTTTTATTATTGAAAGCAAATAAAGAATATTATTTTTTAAATAATAATGTTTATTGTTTTGTTATAGTAAAGGTTGGCTTTTTGGTGCTATATGGCAATATGGTGACAATTTTGGTTTTTCCTTTTTTGATTGAACTGACGTTAGCTACGTGCCCCCCTATTCATTGAGTCACGAGCTGTAGTCGCTATCGGACACCGTTTGCTCGTTTCACGCGCAAATAGGTGAAAAATGGAGAATGATCGGTACGTAAATATCACCATTTATTAAACACATTACTTTTGTTATATTTATTTTGTTTTTAGCACGCTTTGAGTGCGTTTTGTAGAAAGAGTAAAGCAATAAACTTCTTACTGTTTGAAGAGACACTTCGAAGCAACAAACGGAGCTGTATGGGTAGAGTGAATGAACAGTAGGAAGACTACCACAAAGAATGTACTAGCACTGTGTCACCACAGTTCCTGTGTGATAATTGTGACCGAGGTGCCTTTTCAGGCTCTGATGACAGTAATTGGAAACCGGAATAGACTTGTCACCATATTGCCATATTATATAGTTTCACCATATTGCCCCCGTATCTCCATATTGTCAACCTTTATTTAATTAGATTTTTCACATATAAGAATTAATGTTACTGTAATTAATAATTTAAGAAAAGAAAAGTCTGATTAAAAGCAAAGTGATTTTCCAATAAATGTTACTTTTCGTATATATTATCCAACCTTTACCCTATACGTAGTTGTTAAAAGCCATTTTTATAAATTATTGTTTTATAAACTGCTTATAAAGAACTATATTCATGAAAAATCTAAAAATTGTTTGATATTTCATGTACAGTTAGATTAGTCGAAATATGGATAGTATTTTTAAGTCAACGCCACCATTAAAGAACTACCCTTGTGTCGTGGGAGACTTTACAAACATATAATTAACAAACACAAAGTACACCCAGACGAATTATGTGTTTGAAATAAATCTACTTACTTAGTGAAAAAGCTCCTGGATTAACATCAGGCCCATACTCATAGAAGTAGCGATCTCCCTTCTTAAGTTTAGAGAATTGATCAGCGATAATATTGGCGAAAACTGGGCCGAGAATACCTCCTTCTACTGATTCTTCTAACAGCCCTCCCACCCAGAGGTCTATGTCTTCTGGTCTTTCGTATACTGCTGATAGACGTTGTGCTGCCTGTAAGAATATATTATTTTTTTTTATCTTGAAATCTGATAATGTTGCAAATCTCATATGAAACTCATACCGGAGCGTAATGAAAGGCAGTGGTATTATAGTGGCTTAGTCAGTCAAAATATTCATGGTGGTTGTGAATGTAATATCCTACTGCACCGCGCCGCTCGCCGGGCGCTACAGGCGCTCAACGCACTGTTTGACCGACTAATCCCCTCGGCCGTATACCTATATTTTTATGTAACTGAACGAATTTACACGGGTCGCTTAATAATGTGATATTGTTAATTATATTAATATTAGGTAGATAGATTTTTGTTTTTATGTGTTATTTTTGTTATTACGTCCCTCTATTCCCACTTGATCTGTTGAATAGTTCTGTTGGCAGAACTAATGGTATTTTTTTTCCATTAGTTCTGTGACCTATTAGACTATAATTTACACCGAACTTTCAACTATTGCCACCTGTTCTATTTACTTTGAATTTTTTACGATTTATGTAAGTATGTAATTTTAATATGTGTTATTAATATATGGTGTAACTACTCTATTGTATTAGGTATTTTTCTGTAATAATAGCTGTGTGTGTGTGAAAAAAGCCAATTTGCTTACAGCATGTTTGAAACTACGAAAAGTGGAGAAATATCTCAGATCTTTAGGAGCACTAATAAATGGACATAGGCTACCATACTTTAACTGTATAACAGTTTCCTGGCAAGTGAGTCTAATCTATAATAATAAAATAATATATACGGTACGGCAGTAGATCCACGCTGGTTTCAGCATGAATGGGCCGGATCGACCGGGGAAGTACTACCCTCTCATAGAAGATCGACGTAAGAGTAGTAGTATCAGTACTATTGCGTTTTGTTCGGTGAGTGAGAGCGCCGGAGGCTCAATTTGCCTCCCTTTCTTCTTTCTTCACCTCCCTCATTCCCTTTCCCTACCCATTTCCAGCTGCCATAGTGGCTAACTGCTTACCATCAGGTTATAATGTATACCTACTAATCTATATTAATATATAAAGCGGAGAAGTCTTTTGTTGGTTATAACGTGGTAATTTCAGGAACTACCAGTCGGGTTTAATTTTTTTTCGTTTGATAGCTCTGTTCTTGAGAAATGTTACAGACTATGTAACATCACGCTAATCGCAACGAGAGTAGAGATGAAACATAACGTGAGTTATACCGCGCTACGGAAAGCTTAGTGCTAGATATAATAGAAATGAATTTCCTGAGGCTTATTACATTGTACTTACGGGGTTCTTTCAGCATCAGGAAAAGGTGACCACAAAAATAAGAAATATTAGGTACAGTTAATAATACTTACGCTTGGTGGAAACTCCTGGAAGTTCTCATAAGGCTGTAGGCCGACGAGTCGTCTATACTCGTTGTAGGATCTTATTCCGTGATCACGACCTCGTTGAATGTTGATGGATGCCAGGTCGAGACCATAAGGGTTACCTCCATGGAACATGTAGCGGGTTAACTGTAAACATAAATCATTTTGCTTGGGATTGATTCATAGTCTTGATCTTCTACCGTTAGACAAGAAACTATTATTATTATTTATTTATAGGGCTGTGGCAGGCTTGAATAGACCTGAGGCCCTAGACAAATGTTAAAGATTTCTGTTCTATTCATAGAATAGATTAAAAAAATTATTGTATTGACATATGCTAACGCCAACGCTTATGTCAATCTCATACATTTTTTATCTATTCTATGAATAGATAAGAAATCTTTGACGCTTGTCTAGGGCCTCAGTAGCACCGCGACCTAAAAGATCTATTGTGCTCACCCCGTTCTAGAGTTCACTGCCAATTCCTGTCAGAGACAAGAAACTAAGCAGAATAGATTTTTTTACGGATGATACGCATGACATCAAAAATAGACAAGAATATATTTATTAATTTTGCGTATAGTTGACCATAAAATTGCTTTACCAACCTTAGAGTAAATGTCGTTTAATCACAAAAGAATAATGTCTATTTTTGCTTGCAAGTTAGCTCGTTTTAGTGATAATTGTCACTGTCATAATTTGACTATTATTGAATTTTATTTTGGATGGAAATTTTTGTTAAAAGTAATAAAGCAACTATGTAGTCGACTAATAGAAGTCACGATAAAAAATCTAATATTTTAAGCTTTATTTGGAAATAAATATAGCAGTGTTAAGAAGACGGAAAACGAAGCGTGGGTAGACCGCTCAACCGATGGATGAGGGTGGCTCACGACCGGCCACGGTGGCGAAAATTGGGGGAGGCCTATGTCCAGCAGTGGACGAGTTTCGGCTGATATGATGATAGCAGTGTTAAATGAACTACGACATTCCCTAATTTATTATTAGTCCCTTTAAAGTCAAATATGATAAATTTAATTTAGGACATGGTTCACTTCTCTGATATATTTATTCATTTTTGTCATCTACTACCTACTACCGACCCATTTTAATATCACATCATGATGCTTTTCTTTTTTTCATCCTAAGCAATTTCTTTATATTATTCTACTGTTTGCGGTCATATTAGTAGTCTCATATATAAAAAGAAAAAAATATATATTCAATATCTTTCTTTAATCTGATTACGAGCCACAATTTTATTATTAATAACAACATGATTTTCTTTTCTTTTTTTCATCCGAAGCAATTTCATAAAACCGAGTTCAATAAAATCAATGTCACCTAAATTATTTAAAATAATCTCAAAGTGGTCCTTAGTATTTGAATTATACTTACCCCCTCTGTAACGAATGGGTCGACAGTCTGCATAGCCTGTGTGGTCAGTCCCATCAACGCTCGGTCTAAGAAGTGCCGTAGCCTCATTCTCGAAGGTTGGAACATGACCTCTGGGATCGAGATTGTCTCGTATATACCGCCTTTTAATGGACTCGGGATTCTGTAGAAAATACAAAGAGACAATCGTAGTATTCACAAAAAATTTCAAAAAATTAAAGTTCAATAAGGCTCATTATCACTGACAACTGTCACTGTACTGAGGTAACTTGCAAGCAAATATAAACATAATTGTTTTGTGATATGCAAACAATATTTTACTCTAACGATGGTAAAGCAATTTTATAGTCTACATAAACATAGATATGGATTCGAATATCACCTAACCGTTTCCCAGTCTACCTTAAATAAGTAAATAATGCTACAAATGTGTACCTAATGTGTGTGTGTAATCAGTGGCCTTATATCGCAACCGTTCGTAAAGTTTATGCGTTGTATTTGATGTCGATTTCAATATTAGGTACCGTTTTATGATTAGTATATTTTCTCTTGAGATTCAGTAAAATTCATTTGTAATAAGCAAAAACATATGAAGTATACACAAATTAATCTAGATTTTTGAAATTACAGCAGAAGTACTTGCTCGATAACCATAATATCATAAATACTAACATCAGCCTGTCATCAACGACAGAGTGTCCAAATCTCATTGCCGCTGTAGAGAACTCCGATGTAAGGGATGGATTGACGTGACCATCATACGCTGAAGAATACTGTCCGGATGGAGACAGGTTAAAAACTTGAATCAATTGAGGACCTGGAATGTGAAATGAGATACCATTTTGGGAAATATTCTCTCCTCGATCATGAAAAGTTTGAGGTATCTATAAAGTGAAGTTTTATGCTGCAAATGAAACAAAATGTTTATGTTTCAAATTATTCAATTAAATTTTGTATCTAGGTTTGCCTTATACAATAATTGTCACTCCACCTTGACTCGAATATTCTACTGTATTTTAATTGGTATAGCTTGTCTAATGAAGCTCTGTGAGATAGCAGTACTTCTAATGCTGCCACTTCACAGAGTTTTCCAGCAGTTATCTCTTCTTCTAAAACAGCATAGTTGTTATTCAGCACTTCACGCTCTTTAGCTGTAATGATAAGCCTTAACAATAGCAAACTATTTCTTACCTAGTAATAAAGGCAACCATTCATTATATATTATATGTTGAAACTCAGCCTGAAGTATCCTCCTGGTTTCGAAGAAGATCATATTTTCATCCCACATAGGATTGATAGTCGCTAGAGCTCGTGCCACTCGATTATGTTCCCGGGTGAATATTGTATGCAGGACAGTTAGTGAGATGATTTGATTTCCGTGGTTGTCGCCTGACAACAGAATCGGTTTATAAATTAATAAATTTGAAGTGGTAATGTTTTGATAAAAAAGCTATTTTGCGGCTTAAAGGAGTTTGCCTACTACAATGTACGTACCATGACGTGCTATGAAGATATCAGGATCGGCAAGCAATACAATACGTACTACTATGGCCACTAGAGCGTAATATTATATTCTAGTCCACAATGTTGACGCTACGTGCATGGCACGCGACGGTGCTGGTCGGTGATGGAACGGTCTAATGGGCAGTCTCATACTTTTCAATACAAAGAATATTTTTTACACGTTCATAGCACGATCATGGTCACGTCAGACATCGGATTTTATAATTAGGTAGGTTTGAGACTACAAAATTGTTAAATAGGAATAGTTATTTAGTATTTAAGTGACAAACAAGCTTACAGTCCACCTGATATGAAGAGGTTACTGTAATCTCTGCATGGTTAGGTTCTTTAAATATTGCCAAAACAAAAATTTCACCACGCCGTTGGCAGTAACGAATTTAAAAGAATTCGTGTTAAAAGAAAATAATAGTGAACCGAATGAGTTGGTTATTGGGTCTCAGTTCTCTTTCTTACCGAACGAAACACGAATACTACTCTGCGCTGAAGTTTTTTGATGGGCTATACACTATCCCTATCGAGCTCAAATGTCATGGCTTGTGGTGTCGTATTGGCCGGGTCATCACCTTCCCTCTAATATGGCGAAGGTGATGATGGCTGGTCTGTGCGTCATGCTCGTGAACGGGTGCTACCTGGGATGACTGGTCAATCTTGGCATGGCATACATTTAATACTTAATTCAATATTACCTTGTAGTTCAATATGACTGAGAAATGCATTTACTATTTTTTAATTTTAATTAAAATACGTAGTCAAATTACCATACTAGATGAAACTAAATAATTGTAATCCTCTATTTTCGTTTCTTTTCTTTTTTCAAAAATGTTATTAAATAATTAGTTATTTTGTAATAATTACTTTGTATGGTTCTTTGGTTGCGTTGATGTGTTAAAATTGTTAACTCATACAAAAAATTGTAATTATCTGGCGATTGAAAAGAGTGGCGTGAGTTTCTTGCCAGTTCTTCTCACAGCTCTACCTCGTCAGCGAACTGGCTGTAGGTTAATTAGCTGACTTCATGTAATTTGACTTTTCATAAGTATCATTCTGTGATCAAAATGAAATAAATACTTTGACTTTGACTTTGACTTTGAGCTGATACAACTAGCAATGATACTGACTAATATAAAAACATAGTTTTAGATGTAACTATATACCAGATTCAAAACAAGCAGCTCCTTCTTTTACGGTCATACATTCCTTCCTTTGAGTGAGCGGAGGCAGTTCTCTCCCGTAGTCATTAAACGTGTTTAGAAGACCGCCTGCTGCGCGGAGTGATGAGAGCTTCTCTTCTGAAGCGCCATACAGGTGGGATAGATCAGGAAAGTGGGTGGCACCGTTCATCTGACGAGGAAATAAAATGTACAGGTAAGTGACAAGCTACAAGAATAACGTTTCTAAAATGTCTATTTTTGCGATATGTGCGTTATAAAGTTACGCAGCGTTCTTGATTGAAAGCATGATAGAACTTTTTTGATTAGACATCAGGTTCTTTCAATCCAAATGCTCGCTTTGTCTGTAAAGTTACTTCATAGGGAAATTATTGATACAGGTCACCAAACAACTGCGCTTTTGGCACCTCCAGGGTGTAGTAACACGTTTACAAATTACCATTTCTGACGCCATTTGCTTTTTTACCACCAACAAGAATAAAAATAGGGCCATCATTATCATCATCATCACTATTATTACAGTAAATAGATTTATATTACTAGATACGGACCTCTTGTGCCATTAAGCCACTTCCATCCATCGATTGCTCACCACTTTTACTGTTACCAGGTCATCGCTCGATCTTACCTGCTTTCCATACCCAACAGAGCAGTCACTCGCTGGCGCTAGCTGAACCCTCACAAAGTTCAGACACGTTTGTCCGAAATGGCTGTAGAAGGGGTCATCGACGGCAGCTATGATAGGCGCACAAGCGAAATGCTTAAACTCTGGAGATAGGGGAGTACCGGAGGACGAGCAGCAGGATATAGCTTCGCCGTTATCTGAGAAAAAAACTAATGTAAAATCATTGCAGAATTTTTTTGTTGTTGTTATTTTTTTTGTTAAAAAAATAACGTAATAATGATGGTAATGCTTCTAAAAACTTTTAAAAAGTTTAGTTTAATTTATTAAAACTTCATATTTATAGGAGTATATCGACAGACTTAATCATTGAGGCATTATCGACCAGTCAACCAGTACAGGATATACAGAAATGCAAGTGCACTTACACATTCCTTTATGGAATAACACAGAGTTTTCATAAAAAAATATTGCTTGATTTAAAGCAACTAGACGAATGAAATACCCTCACTCTACATTTTGTACAATAATTATCTGAAAATTGCTTTGTTCTAGTGGCTTTAGTTAGTGAATAGGCATTTTATTGATATCTAAAACCACGCTGTATAAATTAAGTCTTGGGTAAGTAAACCAATTTTTAACACAGAAGCAGGTGATTTTCTTCAAAGCATAGTTATAGACAGTTTGTGTTGTTGACAGGCAGTGTGGTCCAGGAATGTCATAATCGATGATTTCCATTAAGTGAAAAATGGACAAGTCTATCAGCGAAGACAATAAAAAAGTCGAAGGGATTAAAAATCATGGTGAATTACCAGCAGTAAACACAACGCCAGTACTGATATCATGTGCGATGAACTGTCCGAACTGCATGAACAGTAAGTTGTGAGTTGGACTTGGATGACTTCCATCTAGAAGTAACGCACTGCTGACCAGCCTTGCACTCGGGAGTGGAAGACCTGATTTTGCTGTTCTCATGGCCCAGATACCTGTAGAAAGAAATACGTAGAGTTTAGACGTTACGTTTTCTTTCTTTCTTTCTTTCTTTAATTCTTTATTGTACACACAAAAAATCATTTACATAATGTTTACAAATTGTTGATGTACAAAGGCGAGCTTAACTCAGTAATGAGTTTTCTACCAGCAAAACCCAGAGTGTAGAGGAAAAATATTAGTGTGAGAACAAGTGAAGTATACAACCGAAATAAAGATAAAAAGAGATAGAGTTATTAACCTAATACTTAACTATTTATTTTGTATACTATAGTGTATACTTTAACAAATAAACTTACATACTAATAATAGTAATAATACACACATTTCTTTTTTATTTCTTATATAGGCGGTGTTATTGATTTATTACAAAAGTCATAATAAATTTGGAATCTAGTTAATATTTGATTCTGTGCTACAGTAGTAGGAGTACGACTGCTATGCACGAGGTTGTAGATTCAATTCTCTCATAAGACAAATGTACACATTGTATATTTATTCAGTGTCCCTCAACACAGGATATGTTTCTGATGCGAGACAATATGTTTCTGGTATATTTAAGCTTCATTGTGACTTACCATCGCTATAATCTGGCGGCAAGAGTCTTTCAAAGCCAGTGTGGATAGCACCCCATGTAGGAGAAGTGAGGCTGTTGCACTCTCCCCCAATTGTTCTGTAGCGACTGTCAGGCTGACAATTAGGCTGTGACATACAAAATGGACCTGGAACACAAGAACATTTACATGAAGTGACTGCGGCTGTGGTACAGCGGGAGTGAACTGCTGTGCACTAGGTTGTGGGTACGACTTCTACACCTGACTTTGTATGACTCATAAATTTGCTTCGTTAGTAGGTACACAATACAACTAGTTTCTGAAAGACTGATCAACGAAAAATTAACTAATCACCTGTTAAATCTTATGTGAAGTACCTAAAAGCATGCTAAAACCATGAATAATTTGTTTAATTTAATGTAGTTAGTTACTAATTAGATTAAATTAAACCAATTATTCGTACTTTTAGCAACCCAGTTGGTACTTCACATGAGATTTAACAGATGATTAGTAAATTTTTGATCAGCCTTTCAGAAACTGGGGGTGTTTCTGATAATTGTATATTTGTAACATAAACAATAAACATAAAGTAGTCATAGTCTTTATAAAACTAAATAAGTTTTAAACACATGGATTATTTTAATAAATAAGTATTTTGATGGGTAACATAGTTTATTTAGGTTGTACGGCTATTCCTACACGGCTGCACAGAACAAAAATTATGAAACTGTTCTTAGATTTGATCCTATTTCCAAGAATAAATCTGTGGGATTATCGTAGTTACCATCAGTTTGCTCCATGAGTCCTAAGCCCAGTTCGTCATCAGAGATGGCTTGGCGCGCCTTGAGGTCCTGTGCAGCAAACATGTTCAGTAGACCGCCACGACCGAGCGTAGCTGCGCGCTTCTCGTAAGTTACCATTGACTGTTGAGGAATAAAAACCAAATTAACTGTTTTTCACTTTTCTGAAGTCGAGTACTGTATTCACTCAATAAAATCTAAAAAACGCATTAAAATAGTAATATGATAGCTATTTGTCCTCTGTTACATGGGACCTTAAATAAAATGGCGATACGTGGGTGATTAAACACTTCTGGCTACCCCTTCGATAATAAAAGGCGTGAAGCTATGTATGTATGATGGCAGGCGAGTGCCGTACACGAGGTTGTGGGTTCAATTCACATACGGGGATATATTTTTTCCGAGAGTAAAAGCACATAGCACTATTATACCCCTGCCAAAGGGCTGCTAGCTAATTCTTTTTGCGTTTGATAGCTCCGTTCTTTTTAGGTATCATACGCTACTGTACAACTAACAATCATTGCTATCACTATTACTAGAGACAACACTAAGTTTTCAGACTTTTTTTAATGATAGGTAAAACTTTTAAACAGTACTTTTTTTATATTAGCCCACCGAAGTGACTCCACCCATCTGATGGTAAGCAGTCAGCGAAATCCAGAAATGGTGGCCACTATACTTAAAGCCATCGTCTTAAACTGCTGGTATGGTGGCTTCTACTATGGCGGCTGGGAATTAAGAGGAAGGGAATGAGGGAGGTGAGGGAAGAGGAAAGGGGGTGGGGGGAATTGGGCCTCCGGCGCTCTCACTCACCGAACGAAACGCTACTATTCTTATGTCAATCTTTTATGAGAGGGTAGTACTTCCCCGTACGATCCGGTTTTATTCATGCTGAAACCAGCGTGGATCTACTACCGTAATAATAGAGACATTTATACTGGCTTACTAAATGATGTCCAAAACTAGGTGATGTACTATTGACAACAGTATGTGCGGAATGTTCTAGAAGTTTGTCTGCCCTGCTCATCCACTGTGCGAGCTGTTTGTTAGAATGACGATGTGACTGTTTCACGTCCTCAGCGTGTATTGGCGTTGACCTGCGGGTGGTGCGTTCGTGTTCAGCTGGGGAAAAGAAGGTATTCTTTAGTTATTGCTTAGTGCTTAAACATACACAGAACAATTATGGAGACAAAAATGGGCGAGTTTGCGGCCTAATCACACCCTCGTATCATCATAGCTTAATTGCTTCGCTTTAGATTCCCGCAGCGAGTTTCACCCGCATCTTTAGTCACTGCTTTGCTTTCGTCGCCAGTAGCGTGATGTTACAAGGCCTGTAACCTGCTCCAACAACTGGACTAGCATACGCAAAAAGATTTTTAAAATCTGACTGGTAGTTCTAGAGATTAGCGCGTTCAAACAAACAAACTCTTTCACTTTATATATTTGTATAGATTAGGATAAAACACTTGTAAGCAAAGTATTTTCATTCGTTTGTCCGATATACCTAGGTATGTATTTTACATTGAGACACTTACTTATTTTCATTTTGTATGAAAGTCTTAAATGTACTTGTATCTTCTCAGGTACTTTTAATTACATAACAATCACAATTTATTGGCATTTGTTAAAAAAATTAAATGACGCAATTAAAGCATGGTGCAATAACTAGGCTTAATCTAATTTTGAAAATGAATGTTATAAAAAAAAATATACTGACTGTCTCTGTGTTTCGGTTTACTTTGGGTCTAGATGACGTTGTGTGTAGTTGTGGTGATATATAGGTACTTAGAGAGAAATATATATCTTTCACTGTTACTATCACGATAGATTTTTAATTATTTATTAATCCTAATTTAAAAAATCATACTCTAACTTTATAAGTAAACTTACCAGCATGATGGCTGCCTGTGAAGCAACAAACGCCTACAGAATGTTCGAGATGACATGCAGGGTTGTAGGAGCCAGGGCGAAGATGTGCTGGACATTGCACCTTCGGCACGCACCTGCCGTGACGAGGGCAGGTGGCGCAGGGAGGCTCTTGATTGTGACGATGCTCTGGTGAAATATTTACTAGTATTCACTATTGGGAAGTGATGAAACTACTTTAGTTTAAGTTAGTTGATTCTCAGAGTGAACGGAAGTGGAGAGAAGTGGACATTTTTATTTCAAACTCCTCCTTTTTTTACTTCTGATTAAATTCGTTGCGGGGTCCAAGACAATAGCTTTAGCACTCTCCAGGACTCCCGAGTGTCAAAGCTCTGTGTTTCGTATTGGTTATCACTGTTAATCCTGGCTTACAGGAGTTACAGTCATGTGTGGGATTGTCCCGATATTGGACAGTGATGATTCCACTATATTTAAATTAATACAAACTTTATATAGGTACTTTGCTTTTAAGTCAACCCAGTCATTGTCATATCATCGTATAAACTAAAATCTTTAGTTCTTTAGTTTTAAGTAGGTGTGAAAACGCATCTCATAAAGTCACCATAGTAGATGCCATTAAACCAGTAGTTTGTGAATGACTTTTGGCATGATATTAACTACTATTGAACCCCATTTACTTCTTATTATCAGGCAGAGTAAAGTCATGATGGTAGGTAGGTATATTGGTAGGCATAATAAAAATAATTATAAAAAATAGGGCAGAGGATGTCTTTTACCTTTAAATGCAAGCTTGCTACGTAAGTATTTTTAGGTCAAAAGGCCAACACACACACAACAGTATGTGACTGTTGGTATCGATGGTTTGTTTTAGCATTATAGGCACCGTCGCAGGGTATAATTCTATTCCTCAAAACGCACCAGCTTTGAAACACACCAAATATAGCGCACCAAAAATATTCTATGAAACGTACCAGTTTTAGGCGCTAACCAAAATAATATTACTACTACTGGTGCGTTTAGAAAATTATTCTTGTGCTTTCATAGTTTAGTTTCATAGTTTCGAGGAATACCCCACGGTTGCACTTGTAGATGTTAATTCAAAATCTTAATTCGCAAAGAAATTAATTGATATATTGATAGCCACCAACCTTGTCCATGTGCCACATGGTTTCTAACCCCAGGAGCATGACACCACACCACAGGACAAACTACAATTACATATACATACACACGCAATATTAACTTGTAATCACACATTTTGTAAAATTTTATTAAAAACTGCTTAACATTTTTTGGTTAAATTTATTAAAAGCATGGTCGTGATTGCAGAGTTATGATAAATGAAAGTGCTTGTCATTTATTATACTTATTAAGTAATTGGAGGGTACATTTATAAATTTCTGTGTTTTAGAATACCTTCATTGATGTCGTTTTGATTTATGGCAAGAATGTTGTTTACGGTAAATAAAGGACTATTTTGTTTATTTTATCAATAGTGAAATTCAATACGAGGCAAAAATATTTAACAGTTTTTCAAAATTAAGCGAGTTGGTAAATACGTCATCTTACGGTTGGAGTCAGAACTAAATATGTAACAAGGTGGCAGTTGGTTTTCACAGCTACCGTTAGGTTATAAGTTTCTTCTTGTTGCTTACTTTGATTCTTTGTAAAATACGATTTTACAAAGAATCAAAGTAAGCAACAATTTTATTTTTAACACATTATATCTAAAGATATTTTGTGCTAACCAATAAACTAATGCTGTGGTAGGGTAATATGAAAAAAAATCAGAAACCATAAAATTATATTTTTGAATAGGTATTTGGGCACTGGGTATAAAAACAAATATAGATATGTACCTACATTTATGTAAGTATGTAGTCATTGAAGTACTTGTTAATAATATTTATTGCCATTTAGTTAAAAAGCCTGGTCGAATGTACCTTTGCAGACGATGGGAAAGATGCCTATGTAAATTCCCTACGGTAACAGGTAATTCAAAATAAATACTAATAACATTTAAAAATATTTTTATTTACAATTTTATTTACAAGTGTGTATTTTATTTACAATAATATAATAAATACTTATATAGGTAGGTACTTCACTAATAAGTGATGGAGTCATTATATTCTCGTGTTTTTACAAAATCGTACACAACCGAAAATCTCAGTAATTAAAATTTCCAAATTTTTATTAAAAATATTTAAATAATTTTATTTAAAATATAATTACATACCAATTTAAAAATTATACATAATAATATATATTCTTTGTCAAATTTATAAGATTTCTTCATTGGTAATGTGATGAATTTAAATAAACTTACATCCAGAAAGTACATTTGAATGCTATAAATATTATAATTTATTATCATGATACAATTCATTCATCTTCAGCGAACTGATTACAGTCAAACCAGGGGGCTTACCACCACGTTATGTACCAATTACTTTGTGTTTTGTCTTTTTCTTTTGTACCATTAACAACAAGGATAGAGACAAAGTAAGGTTATAATAAGATTGCTTTAAGAGGTTGTGGTCCCTACCATTTGAGTGCCAGTACCAGTAGCAGTACCAGTGAGCAATACCACAGGGGCCCTCCCTTGCGGTATTGCTCACTGAGTCTTACTTTATAGGTATTCAATCAGTCAGTCAGCAACTTACTTACTTTTTACACAAGCCTTCCATACAACCTGTAGTTCGATAAATACTATTGTATTACTTCATAAATAGTCATGGTTACGTTATTGAATACAGGCTGCACTTGCTTGCATACTTAATTTAAATAACACAATATTTTTCAATAATAAGTCTTCATTGTTCTATAACTTCTTTTCGTTTCTTCTGTTCCAAAATCTTCTCTTCTGTAGGCAACAGCATACATAATAATCCGGTAACTGGAAGACAAAAAGAAGTCTTAATTATCACAAAACTTTTTTTCTCTGTTTATATAAGGACTTTTATTATAAAAATATGTCAGTCCTATTGTATCAAAAACATAACTTTATCTTTAAAATATAACATTAATATAAATAAAAATAGAAGAGTTTATGAAATAGCTTATGAAAAGTACTTCACGCTTCATACGACCATCACTAAACTCGTAATTAAAAAAAATGTAGTCTCAATTATCGCTAAACTTGTAATTCAGAAAAAAAGATAGCATTTCGTTCTTGCACAGTCGGGAACGGCGTGGTTACTTCAGCTTCATTTATCCAATATTTAGATAACGTGGCCTTGTCTATATGCTACTCAGTAATGGTAACATCAACAGGCACTAAGTTATAAAAAAAAGTATAACTTACAACACGTAAGCCCTCCAAAGGTATATAAAATATGTTCACAAGGATTGTTGGAGAAAGCTGGTACAACTCGGAAGATGAGATCTGGATTACCATAGGCAATTACTGTCAGCAAACATACTGTTGTAGCTCTGAAATTAATTAAAAAATCTCAATTATGATAATGGTGTACTGCATATTTTGTGGATATGTTATGCTCGAGTTAACACTTGCAAAATTTTGGTTCCAATTTTACATCACTTTTCTATTGAAAGGTGTGATTACATTTGTGAAATCAATAGATCAAGTTTAGATAGACCTTTACTTGGTATTCATTAAGTCTAACTTTTTATACGCACATCGCAATTAAGGTAAATCAGCTAGCTACAAGTAACATAACAATAACTTTTAAAATAATATATAAAAATGATCTATTTACCTGATGTAAGTGGGGTAAATATCAAAGACGTAGCTCATGAAGATGCCGTAGTTTGTAATATTACATAAATAGGTCATCATTATGATGCCTGAGAGTATCCAGTATGGGTTGATGTTGATAAATAACAAGGAAAACCCAGATATAATCTGTAAATTAAAAGAAACATTGTAGCCAATAAGCAAATTTTGAACATCAACATGAGTGACAACGATATAATCATACAATTTTTTAAGAGGTAAATGAAACCCATTAACAAAATGTATAATTATAAATATCATTACATTCTACATAAATACATACATAGCTTTATACCTGTCTCCCATTTATGGGGTAAGCAGAGACTATAGAACGAAATTTGCGATCTAAACATACCTCCTCTGCCTCTTCAACATTCATTATTCTTTTCATACACACACGTCGGTTACGGGTGCTTGTAATTGTGCTCTTTGTCAACGCATCACCTATTTGGTCGGCGTATGTTCGTCTAGGGCCCTACCAACTATTCTTTTTTTTTTTTTTTTATATTATAGCACTCCAAAGTGACTTCGCTCCGCCTGATGGTAAGCAGTCAGTGGAATCCAGAAGTGGCGGCCACTATACCAAAAGCCATCGTCTTAAACTGCTGGTATAGTGGCCTCCACTATGGCGGCTGGGAATAGGATTAGGGGAAGGGAATGAGGGAGGTGAGGAAAGGGGAAAGGGGTGAAATTGGGCCTCCGGCGCTCTCACTCACCGAACGAAACGCAATAGTACGGATACTACTACTCTTAAGTTGATCTTCTATGAGAGGGTAGTACTTCCCCGGACAATCCGGCCCATTCATGCTGAAATCAGCGTGGATCTACTACCGTAATTATTAGTACCAGTCATTGCCGCTCCATGATAATTCTATGTGTTTCATTAACTCAATTGGAATAAAAATATATTACAGTTACTGTACTGCTAGCCTATACCATCTCACTGCTGGGCAAAGGCCTCCTACCGTGATTGCCATACTTCTCGATTCATAGCCAATGTTGACCAATTTTTATCTGCTCTGGCCAACTTAAATATAGGACCATCATCACATCAACCTTTACCCACTTATTGCGTTGTGCTTATTCTTGTACTCAGGCAGAAACCAGTTACCCTCTGACAATGCACCACAAAGAAAACCAAATATAATATTGTATGAAATGCCTCATACATTATTTGTACTAACTTCTGTTAGATATCATCTTCACGTTTTTCCACTTTCTAGCTATATCATCTTTTATTTATACATTTATTATGCGCAGTTCATCGATCTTTAACATCAGGCAAGTACAGTCACGAGAAAAGCAGTTGTTTATGTCATCAGTCTGATAAACACTGCAGTAAAAGCAGTATCCAAATAAAAGTAAAATGTTAGGTGCCTGTAACTTGCAACTGTATTTTAGCCGAGTTTGTTACAAATTTCTTTAGTACTATGAAACAAGAGTTCTTGAGGATGATCCGTGTAGGAAATACAAGGAAGGAGCTAATTGTTTTAAATTTGTATCCTCCACTTACTAAAGTGAATCTAAAAAACTATCTTTGTAAATCTGTTTTACCTGAATGTTGGTCAATTGGCTGACATTTTGTAAATATTGACGTTTATAAGTGTTAATTTAATTAACCTATAAGAATAAATATATTTTCATTTTCATTGGATGTCTGTCTTACATGTCTTACCTGAATTCCAATAAGGAGATTCTTTCTTGAGATGTAGTTAGCTAATCCGCATACAATCAAATTCCAAACAGCTAAGGTTATGAATAAACCAAACATAATAGTCAAAGTAGATGTATTTATCGAACAGTCTTGATCCTAGAATAGAAACATTTTTTGATTAAATAGGTTATAGGCAAAAAGAGGCAAACTATGAATCCATAAAATAGACATAAAAGTCATTTCATCAGTCGGTCCGGGCCATGTTGTCCAGTCGTTGGGTCAAGTCGGATGTCTCTATATGAATAAATATGAGACGACCTGAACAAATCCTAACATTAGGTTGATTAATAATACGATAAATAATTAATTTTAAGAAGAAATAACAAAAACCGTCTTCAAAAATATTATATGTACAAACTTAAATAAAAACTAAAACTAGAATTCCTCAATATAATTTGAACAAACCAAAACATCATTATGTATATTTTGTTTGTGTCGAATTTTTCAAAAAGCGGTAAACTCGCTACGGTTGTAGATCCACGCTGGTTTCAGCATGAATGGGCCGGATCGTCCGGGGAAGTACTACCCTCTCATAGAAGACCTACGTAAAGTGGTACTCGTAGTATACGTACGACTACGTTTCGTTCGGTGAGTGAGAACGCCGGAGGCCCAATTTCCCTTTTTCCTCAAATCAAATCAATCAATCATTTATTCACAAGATTCCTCTTTCCTCACCTCCGTCATTCCTTTCCCCTAACTCCATTCTCCGCCGCCATAGTAGAGGCCACCATACCAGCAGTTTAAGACGACGGCTTTTGGTACGGTGGCCACCACTTCTGGATTTCACTGACTGCTTATCATTAGGAGAGGTGGAGTCACTTTGCTAATATAATAAAAAATCGATTGCTATCAAATTTATATAAGACCATGTCTGAAACATGAGCTACCTTACAAAAAAGAATCATTAAAAGCGCGAAATTGCATAACACATACAAAAAAACATACGGCCCGAATTGAGAACCTTCTCCTTTTTAAAGTCGATTAAAAAGAAGAAATCATTGTCATCGTCAGCCTGTAGGACGAATTAAACAAATCTTGTATAGCATTTTTTTAGGAAGCAAATAGACTTAAGTGGCGTCCTCTACACCATACTGAGGAGCGTCCAATTTCTAAGTCTATTTTTATCTTGTACCTTTGTTCCTGTTCATTATGTTTGTCTTTAAAACATACATTAAATTTACACTTACCTCTTCTTGGAGATTCTGGTATTTTGTGATCATACCGCATACAGTGAGATTCGTGTCACCATTTTGGAATGATTTGACAAATATGTCTATGGCGAAAATAAGATATCTTACGATCACAATATAGCTGAAAATAAAAATTATCTTGTAATATCCTTAGATTTACATAAAATAAATAAATGAATAATACCACAACAACCCCAGAGCGCCATCAAGACCCAAAGTCAGCTTGTGATATGAGTTCTAGAATGCGGATAAACATACTTACATATTTTTTGTTCATACACAAAACTATTTTGTACTGAACGGGAATCGAACCCGCGAGCTCTGCGTGGTAGTCCGTACACAGTATCACCGATCCACAGAGTTTATATACATCATTTTAATGAAATATCTACACTCATAAAACATCATTGTAAGGTAGAAACGTGCGTATTACGGCATTTCGTTCTCAGAGTAAAAGAGCTCCTAATTTACAATTGTGTTCTTTCCTTATTCTTCTCCTTACAATCATTTCATTGGTTAATTGTTTTTACTTAGAATTTTTCCTGCAATGCTTAGAGCCAGGTCCATAGGTTCCGGGTAACGACTAACTATCCCACCGTATGCTTGGTTACCACATCATTAATGTTTTTGTTTCAGTTGAACATTTTAACTCAGCTGTAGTACCTACACAGATTTTTTTTAAACTGGAAACTTACCAAATAAAACATGGTGCTGAAACAATTGGTAGTACATGAGTGCTCCTCTTAAATGGACGCTTAAAGATGGGCAGCGTATGAACCAGAATGGACTTAAATATACCTTTCGGTTCTTCGGCTAGTTTATCTTCATTTAAGAACAGAGCATTAACCTAAAATCAAACTTTACCAACATTAGATAACACTAATTTATGTACAACGAATATGGAAGTAATGACCGCCGCTGACCGACTATATAAGATGGCGATCGTTTTTATTATTGCAATCAGTCAAACAAATAGTGGAGAGCAAACTATCACATTAGGGTTTATTTTTATTCTGCAGACGAGCAAACAGCCCACGTGATGGTAAGTGGACTGACGTAAGCTGCTGCCTACCACGAAGGGATTGAGTTAGATGAAGGGATTGAGGGAGGTGAGGAAAAAGAAAAGCAAACTGGGGACATTGCTTACTAAAGTGACACCACAGTGCCTGATGGTAAGCAGTCAACGGAACCCAAAAGTGGCATGAATATTATCGAATTATGGATGGGCAGCAGCTTTCTTTGATAAGACGCCAATGCGATCGCCAATCTGCCTTCTAAACGTGTCTACATAATAAAATCACATCAAATCTAGATCTAGATCTAAATCTACTTGCTTGCAAACTTTGTCTAACAGTAAAAGCATTTTGATCGAAATAAATTGAAACATAATCTCCCAAAGCTAATTTTTTAAATTTGCGACATGTGTTTGCTTACAGAATCTAAACGTCCGATGCTGATGACACATTCCGGGAAAGTAAACGAATATGGCCGTAATGACAATAAAACATCTATTGTATCTAAAGTAGTGTCCATAAAAGGGTTAATTAATAATAAACTAAGACTTACTAACTAAGACTTCCATCTTACCTTGTACTTATCACCAGCTCTTCCAGTATTCATCACATACATTAATCTCAAAACTTCAATAGATTTGTCTTCCTTTCCAACAGAAAACAGTTGTTTTGGACTCTCGAAGGTATGGTAGGCAGCGATAGCAGATAAAGCACTTGGTATTGAATAGAGTAAACTGAGTAATCTCCAGGAATTGAAGGTAATGTTCAGAATTGGTACGTGGTAGGAAAACTTCAGCGACAGGATTGGAATAGATATCACTGAAAATAATAATAGTATTATTTTTGGCTGTTAGTATTGGTCTCATGTAAGTAAACAAAGTATGGCCTAAGTTCTTATACGATAAAATGAGGGTCCCTGAGCCCTGAGCATTGATGACACATGATCACATGGCTCAAGACGAATTTCAGACTTACACATTCTGCTTTTCTCAAAATGTCTTCCTTATGCCAGTTATGTTGTAAGCCATAGAAACTTTTAGTAAATCTAACACTCCTCCATCAGCACAATATGCCTAACAAAAAAAAACTGTTTGTTGTCTGTAAAGTTGGTTTATGGACGATAATTTTACGTGATAAGGTCTTGCGTCTCAAGCCAAACGCTTAGGCTGATCGTGCCTCTCTATCGCCTGTTCCGCGCTCTCGCTTGCACGCGGAACGTGACATTTTTTCGTGTGTGCAGCCGGCGTTCATTGATTTAGAAGACGTTTTCACGTCAAAAGTTTTAAATTACCTGCCATCATTCCTAATGTTACAAGCAAGACGCTGGTAGAGAGCATTACTATCAACCTTCTTTTGGCCATCGGAGTACACTCACTGAGTAGCAATTGAGAAAGTGTGTTTCCAAATGCCATGCTGAAAAAGAAATTTCAAACGTTTAGCGTGCGTTTCCATTGACGTGAAGCTGGGCGGAGTGAACAGGAGCAGACCGTGAATTGGCCAATCATACTGTTCAAAATCTCCACTCCGCATCAGTGGAAATGCTATGGTTGGCCAATTCACGGACCGCTCCCGTCGACTCCGCAGTTCCGCGCTAATGAAACGCACTCTTATTCAGGTACTGATACTGTCATCCCTTTGAATCAAAAGCCTGTTAAAACTGTAGTTTCGTCAGATCATCAACTTGACGTCACTGCAGGATATTGACCTCAGTCAAAGGGGTTTGCATGACTATCTCTAAGGTGAATGAGATTTAGTATGCAGGTATTATCTTAGTAAATTCTTGCCTCTGTCGACATCCGAAAAGAGATGAGTTGTTTTTTAGTTTCGTCAGATCATCAACTTGACGTCACTGCAGGATATTGACCTCAGTCAAAGGGGTTTGCATGACTATCTCTAAGGTGAATGAGATTTAGTATGCAGGTATTATCTTAGTAAATTCTTGCCTCTGTCGACATCCGAAAAGAGATGAGTTGTTTTTTAGTTTCGTCAGATCATCAACTTGACGTCACTGCAGGATATTGACCTCAGTCAAAGGGGTTTGCATGACTACCCTTAAGGTGAATGAGATTTAGTATGCAGGTTTTATCTTAGTTAATTCTTGCCTCTGTCGACATCCGGAAAGAGATAAGTTGTTTTTATATCTATCTATACACGAAAGAGGTTGCTTGTTTGTTTGAACGCACTAACCTCCGGAACTGCCAGTTTAAAGAAGAAAGAAATAATCATTTATTTGCGTAGAATACAGGTGATACCAGGTATAACAATGGTGTAAAGTGCAAGCTATATTCTGCCTGTATTAGGCATGCAAACATTTTTCATTATAAAATAGGTACTTCTTATTATTATTTTAATATTTGAAACATTTAACATACGTACATAACATACATATAGTTGGATTTGAAAAAATCTTTTTACGGATGATAGCCCAGTTCTCGAGGAAGGTTTATAGGTTATATAATATCACGCTACTCGCGTCGAGAGCAGAGCAGTAAGAAAAGATGCAGGTGAAACTGAGCCGCGGAAAGCTAGTACTATTTTATAAAAGGCGGAAGAGTTTGCAGTCTGATATGAATAATTCTTTTTTTTTTTTTTTTTTTTTTTCTTTTTCTTATATATTATAGCCTACCAAAGTGACTCCACCCCGCCTGATGGTAAGCAGTCAGTGGAATCCAGAAGTGGCGGCCACTATACTAAAAGCCATCGTCTTAAACTGCTGGTATGGTGGTCTCCACTATGGCGGCTGGGAATGGGGTTAGGGGAAGGGAATGAGGGAGGTGAGGAAAGAGGAAAGGGGGAAATTGGGCCTCCGGCGCTCTCACTCACCGAACGAAACGCAGTAGTACGGATACTACTACTCTTAAGTCGATCTTCTATGAGAGGGTAGTACTTCCCCGGACGATCCGGCCCATTCATGCTGAAATCAGCGTGGATCTACTACCGTGTGTTTTTGCATTTGATAGCCCAATTCTTGATGGCGGTTATATTATACGCTATAGAACATTACGCTATGAGCGACGGTAGAGGAGCAGTAACCAAAGATGTAACTTAGCGCGGGTGTAACCGCATCACGGCAAGCCATTGTTTAGATATGAAACCGTACGGCCTAGTTAAATCAATGACACGTACATATGTAAAATTATATGTGCTAAGTTTATCTTGAACATTCGTAACATAAATAGATACTATCGCGAAGAAACTTTAACTATAACACCAAGTATAAAGATATAAGGGTTGATATCTAGGTACATAATATACCTAATACTAGCTTTCTGCGGCCCAGTTTCAACCGCGTCTTTGCTGACTGCTGTGCTCTCGTCACCAATAGCGTGATAAATAGCCCCTTCTTCGAGAACTGGGCGACTGGTGGTTCCAGAGATTAACGCATTGAAACAAACAAACTTTTTCGCTTTATATAAGACTTTATTTAGACGATTTATTTAGACTGCCTCTGTGGTTCGCTGGTACTGTGTATGGACTGCCGCGCAGAGGTCGCAGGTTCGATTCCCGCTCAGTGCAAATATTTGTGTGTATGAACATGTCTATTGCCATTGGGTGTTTCTATGTATAACATGTATGTCTTTACAACAAAAAAAATATTTCAGTATGTATATCCGCATTCTAGAACCCATAACACACGCTATAATACGCTTACGTTCGGTCTAGATGGCGTTATGTGTAGTTGTTGAATCATTATTATTATTATATAACAGTATAGATGTTGATAGCATTCCATGATATTAAAGAAAATAATAGACAATACTAGAAACAAAATACATTTGCTTACCAAATACCAGAGGCTAATTTAAGTATAAACAGCACAATCCAGTGTGGTGAGAAAACGGCGATCACTGAAATGATGAAGCTCACCGTCGTAGAGATCACCAGAAACTTTCTTCTACCTTTTGTGTCAGATAAATAACCCGACATATGACCTGATACGAGGACAACTGCAAAAAAAAACAGGTTACTTTTATATCTAAGGTTACTAGCTGGTGCCCGCAGCTGCGCTCGCGTAAATGTCGGTTATTGCATAAATTATTAATCTTCTACATTGATCTACATTACGATTTTTCATGCAAAATTTCTACCCCTTCATGCCATTTTTTCGCAATAATAGATAACCTATGTTGTTCTCCAAGGTCTAGTCTATCTCTATGCCAAATTTCATCAAAAACGGTGTAGTGGTTTAGACTTAAATGCGTAACAGACAGACAGACAACCAGAGCTATATTCTCATTCATAATATAGTATAGAAGTATGCATTCACACATTGATTAAGCGTAACGGTGCGCCATTAACTGTATATATGTAGCTAAAATAAGAAAGGTAGGTAATTTATAATAAGAAACAGAAGTTTGATCATTTTAGTTTGTTTCATAATGGTTTAAATTAGTTATTGTAGACTGAATATACATTTATGATTAAAATAATAATCTAATTATTAGTGTATGCAAATATATATTATTGCAGTCTAAACTAACGTTCTCTCATAGACCGATGATACGGAAAGTTTTAGATTAGGTCCGGGAGCAACGACTAACGTGTTTATGTAACTGAGGTGCTAAGAGGTCACGATTAATAAAAAATACTGTCACTCATCCACATACTGACCAAACATAAATATAAATCTAAATTAAGTAATATTATAATGAGAAAAATTGGTTTTTGTATGTTTATAACGACTTAATTTCTTTTGCCTTTAGAAAAATTCAAATATGATGCGCAATATAGTTTTAGCAATTTTCAGAATTTCAATATTTTTAAATTGGCAATAATGTAGACAGTAAAATATACTTTGAATACCAAAGCTAAACGAGGACGGGCGGCTAGTTAATGTTTATAGACGTAACAGTTCATAAAAACATTTAAAAAAGATCTATAACGGGAGAAGAACAAAAAATAAATGATGATATGCATGGACGGCGATACGCAGCTACGAATGTTGGCGATGCTTGTAAGAATTTCGTTTCTGAAGGGCTGGTCAGCAAAATGATTAAAATTATTGGTGGTTTTAGCAACCCAATTGGTACTTCACATGATATTTAACAGATGATTCGTTAATTTTTCGTTGATCAGCTTTTCAGAAACTGGGCGTGTGTATTGCAATGACACAAAACATTAAACAAACGTCAAACAAAATCTCATTTTACTACATTTTTGTTACTACGATACGATGTACAGCATTGTTGCTGTGTCATGGCGCATCGAATATACACCGAAATTGAATGAGTTTCTGTATGATAACTTTCTTGCTCTTAATTATAAAGAAAAAATCAATACCTAACGCTGGCAGAGACATCAGTGTTTCCTTCTGTTTGCTGGTAGTATCAAGGTCACACGCACTGGCTGATGCTAAGTAAATAATGCTGTACACCTCGAAGACATGACCCACAACGATGCACGTGCAAAGAAAAAACATGCGTATGTTATATCTGGCGAAACCTGAAATAAGATTATCAACAGCTTAATTACATAAGTCTTTTCGAATACAGAGTAAGTTGTTAAACAAGCATATTGCTATGCATAACAATCAGGAAGGGACTGAGTGACTGACTTTGAGTGCACCGTTGGTCTAGTGGTTAATATAACTGACTGCGACGCCGAATGTCGTCGGTTCGATTCCCGCGGAAGGCAAATATTTGTGTGATGAACATTTGTATTTGTCTTTAGTATTTTAAAAAAAGTATGTATATGTATTATATTTCACTTATCTATTACCCATAACACAAGCTCTGCTTAGCTTGAGACTAGATGATGGTGTGTGATAGTGTCCACATATTATTATTATTATTATTTTTATTAGATATTGTATCTCACGTATTTGACTCTAATCTTCTGGTAGAAGTCGTCGTTTAAATGCGCTCTGAACTCAAATGTATAGTGTTGTTTGTATAAGTGTGCTTAGGAAAAGCCGTTTTGACACGAGTTTGTTTGACATGGAGCGTTTTTGTGGCAGTGCCCGTGGCAGGTAACGCGGCGGGCAACGCAGTAGTCACCATCGGCTCAGCAGGTTTATAATAAAACTAGCTGTTGCCCGCAGCTCAGCTCGCGTGAAAGTCAGTTATATCTCTGTTAATACATTGACGATTTTTCATAATATACATTCATCCCCTATTTCAACCCTTTTAAGCCATCCTTTCGCAATAAAAGATATGTTGTTCCCCGAGGTTTAATCTATCTCAACACCAAATTTCGTCAAAATCGGTTCAGTGGTTCATCGTAATTATAGTAGAGAAAGATGGAGAATTTTAAATTTGTTAGTAGGTCGTAAAAAACGTATACAACCTTTGTTTCAAGCCGAGGCAAGTCGCAAATTCAAAAAATAAAAAATTTATTTCGTCGAATCATGATGACATACATAACATAATAATTTATGGTCGAAATTTGAAAAAATTACGTTCAAACGTTATTGAAATTTTTTGTCAAAAGTAAGTAATTCGTGCGTTTATAAAACAAGTGTTTCTAGTTAGTTTTTAGTAGATTCTATTTATTGCTTGATTATCTATAATCGCTTAAATTATCATGTTACATAGAACTATGTAAGTACATCATACATGTGTCTGGGTGTAATTTATTTATAATATGTATGTAGTTATTTACAAAAACAAATGTATATAAGTAGTATATCAGTTGTTTAGTACCCATAACACAAGCAAATATAATTGCTTAATTTGGGGCTAGATGGCGCTGTGTGAATGTGGTAGAATATTATTATTATTATTATTATTTATACATCTTATCTGCTGACCTACTATTTATTGCATAATTTTATCAATCTGGTGTTGAGAAGTAGGCTATTGCATTTTTTTTCGTTTGCGTAAAGAACTGAAAACGTGACTTCAGTTTACAGTAATCAGCTTATTTACAAACTAGTTTCCCTCTGAGAAGTTTTACCCGCGTCTTTAGTTAGTAAAGTGATGTTACATAGCCTATAACCTTTCTCAAGAACTGGGAAATCATAGGCAAAAAGAATTATTCAAATCTCACTGGCATTTGCAGAGATTAGCACGTTCAAACAAACAAACAAACTCTTTCGCTTTATAGTATAGATGGAATATAATTTTTATTAGTCTTCAGTAGATTTACCATGAATCAATATGCGTACATCGTAAACCATTTGTCGAAGAAAGAAAAGCGCCCCTTGTATTTATTGCAAGAATTAAATATTTTAGATGTCACCGTATCAGTGAGACAAAGCTACTTTTATTCGACAAATGTGATTTGTTAAAGTTATGCCCTCTAATTTCATAAGAAAACGCTGAGCTGGTCGTAGAAGACACTATTATTACATAAAATACATACAAGTAATACAAGATAAACCTAAAAGATAACGTGTATTTAGTCTAACATAAGTTGTTTATTATTATAATAATATACATAACATTTGATAACAAAATATTAAAGATAAACATGTCATCAATGATTCAACAAGGTAAAACTTAAAACTAACAAACAAAGTGATGCTATGTGTTATGTACTTTGTAATAGACTATAGTATTAGCACAATATGTATTTAGATACCGTTTTTGCTTGACATAATCAAATGTTGCAAATATTTTTATGATTTTAAATTGAAAATCAGAAAAAGCATAAAAACAAACTAGGTAGTAATATCGTTTGAGAAACGAAGAAATCCGCAGGCGAACCAAAGTAACTGACGCAGCTCGCAGAGTTGCTTATCTGAAGTGGCAATGGGCAGGACACATAGCTCGCAGAACTGATGGCCATTGGACAGAAAGGATCTAGAATGGCGACTACGAACCAGAAGACGCAGCGTGGACAGACCTCTCACAAGGTAGACCGTCGACCTTATAAGGGTGGCGGGCAGCCGATGGACGAGGGCGGTAAACGACCGGCCACGGTGGTGAAAATTGGGGGAGGCCTATGTCCAGCAGTGGACGATACCATAGTGTAATAAACTCGTAGAGTCCTACTTGATCGGACAGTATTTAGTAAGCTGATTTTATCTTCATTTCTACACTATCGGCGTCGTTCAAAACCAAGGTCTTTGATGCGTTATGCCAGTGATGACATACAGCGCAGAGCCGTGGTCGCTAACTAAGGGTTATAAGACTCAAAATCACTCAGAGAGCTATAAAGCGGGGTATGATAGGTGACTCTCAACGAGATCGATAAAATTAGCAAATTCGCAGGCGAATAAAACTGCCTAATATAGCTCAGAAAGTCATGGCAGCAGGACTGATGGACTTTTTGGTGAAAATCTTGGAGATGTAGAGTGGGCAAGCTCTTTACAAGGTGATGATAGGTGGTAGTTATTCTATAGAAGAAGACAGCTCACGATTGAATGACGATGTTAAATTTAAACATCATTGTAATAATAATATATATATAAATAATTTATAATATCGCAATCTCTAAACAAAAAAGTTGTAAAACAAAATACTTTGGATGAATAAATTTTAACTGTAATAATCATGCATAGAGTTCAAAATTGCACAGCATTTTTTTACTATATCATGATTTTGGACCATGATGTGATAATTTGCAGTATAGCGTAACTATTTGTTAAATGTTTGATTTATACGATAATCGTTTCGACCTTCTTGTCAGCCGTGACCAGTTTCAGTCCAAACGTCAATAGGTGTACGTCATAGTTGTATTATTTATTCTGTGGTCGTAGAAGATTTTGATATCAGTGTCAAATGATAGATTGTTTTTTTTTTAAATAAATAAGAAGTCCGTAGCTATAACGGTAACTGGTTCTGACAGGGCACCACAAAATATGATGAAGACAAATAAATAATAAACAAACGTTGCGTGACAACTAAGTCTGGGCCGAAATAAAATGTGTGACTGTGTATAAAAGGGCATGTTTGTGTGTGTGTGGGTGTGGGTGTTTGTATTATGTTGTGTGCTAAACCCTGTTAATATAATAGTTGCAGTTTATGTATAGTTTAACAAACCCAATTTCTCTCGGTAGTAGATCCACGCTGATTTCAGCATGAATGGGTCGGATCGTCCGGGGAAGTACTACCCTCTCATAGAAGATCGACTTAAGAGTAGTAGTATCCGTACTATTGCGTTTCGTTCGGTGAGTGAGAGCGCCGGAGGCCCAATTTCCCCCCTTCCTCTTCCCTCACCTCCCTCATTCCCTTCCCCTAACCCCATTCCCAGCCGCCATAGTGGAGGCCACCATACCAGCAGTTTAAGACGATGGCTTCTGGTACAGTGGCCGCCACTTCTGGATTCCACTGACTGCTTACCATCAGGCGGGGTGGAGTCACTTTGGTAGGCTATAATATAAAAAAAAAAAAAAAAAAAACCCAGTAATAACATGAAAATGCAAAATTTAAACTTTATTTTTATGACATTTTTAAATCATTAAAATTTGATTATATTTTTATAATTAAAATATATTATAAAAAATAACAATTTACTTATTTATATTATTAATATTTGAACATAAGCTGAAATTGTATTTATTTGTATATTATTACTGTAACACACATTATTATAATTATACGCCACTCTAATGCGATAATAAGTAACTAGAATTAAATCTAATATTTTCAAATTTTAATAATTATAATCTATTGTTCTAATTATGTTAATAAGTTTAGTAAAATACCTGTCATATTTAGAGCGGTCTCATAATCCACTTTTTCCGATTCTGCCATTTTGCACTATCTCACACACACAGTAGTTTGACCTCTACGCTACAACGTTCTTCTCATGTGAAATCAATGTTTATATGCGCTGTGTACTTATATCTAATAAAATAAACTGTAGTAAGCGTGTAATAGCCGATAACGTTGGGTTCTGTATCGATAATTATATGTTACAGCGAACTGGCTGTAGGTTGATTTGCTGACATTTTGTAAACTTTCTTCTTCTTCTTTTCGCGGGCTCGTTTTCCGCATGTGGTCCCTTCGTAGTTGGGCCTTTTTGCGTGATGGTGTGGTTTGAGTACCCACTGCCCTACAGCATCCATCCAAGCTCCTTCCAGAAAGCAGCCAGTTTGCCGGGTCTGCTGCAGGCCTCTCGGAGTGTGCTTGGTGTTCCCAGGTGTTGCGCCCGTTTTTCCACGACCTCGCTGCAGTTCATGACTACGTGGGCCGGTGTTTCTTCAGCCCTCATGCACGCTCGGCATAGTGGGCTGTCCGTTTTACCTATAACATGCAAATGTTTGTTAAGATTACTGTGCCCTGTTATGGTCCCTACTACATACCGTAGGTCCGCCCTATTTAAGCGCAGCAGTTTTTTAGAGAGTCGTCCGTCTAGAGATGGCATTGCCTCTCTCGATTGACGACATTCCGTCGTCTTTGCCCACAGTTCGGCGTGTAGTTTTCTTGTTCTATGTCGCAGCCAGTACCTTTGCTGATTTGCCGATATTGGTATAACGGGTTCCACCCTGTAGGTCTCTGATTCGGATCCCCTTCTGGCCAGTTCGTCGGCCGCGTCGTTGCCTAGGGATCCGCTGTGTCCTTTGATCCATTGGAGTGTAATCGCGTTTGACTCACATATACCCTCCAATTTCCTGTGGCATTCTAGGACTAGTCCTGATTTTACTGTGTTGCTGCATAGAGCGTGCAGTACTGCAGTGCTGTCCGTTAGGATACGAATGCCTTGGTTCTCTATTTTTCTTGCAGCCACCGCGTCTGCGGCCTGTATTATACCGACGCATTCTGCCTGGAAAATTGTGTTGTGCACACCCAGTGCTGTTGATATATTAATATTTAAGTCAGCGGAGTACGTGCCGGCACCTGTCCCTGTTCTCATTTTGGATCCGTCCGTGTATATCCTCACTTCCTTTGTACCGGATGTATCTGTTCTCTTTTCCTTGAGTTCTATCCTGTATCGTTTATCGAAAACGTACTGTTTTGGTATGATGTCGTAAGGGGCCATTAGGAGTGGTTGGTCGTTTTTGGCCTCTTCCACCGCGTTGGTGTGCGACACCCTCGTATCGTGTGTCCATAGGGAGAGTTTATTTAATCTAATGGCTGTAGTGGCTGCCTCTTGCTGTATGAATAGGTATAGTGGTGGAAGGTCCAGCATCGTTTCAAGGGCGGCTGTAGGCGTTGTGGACATGCAGCTTGTGGTGGCTAGGCATGCCACTCTTTGTAGACGTTGTAGTTGGTTTTGTGCGGTAATCAAATTTGTTCTTTGCCACCATACTATGCAACCATATGTTATTGTTGGTCTGATTACCGTTTTGTAAAGCCAGAGCATAATTCTAGGTTGTATGCCCCATCTTTTCCCCAACATGCGTTTGCATTGCCACAGGGTAATGCAGGCTTTGTTTATCTTTTGCTCCATATGACTGTTCCAGTTTAGTTTGCTATCGAGTGTCAGTCCTAGATACTTGACCTCCGTTGCGAACTGTAGTACTGTGCCAAATAGGTTTGGTGGTCTCAGGTTTGTTAGTTTCCTTTTGTTCGTGAACAGTACCATTTCGGTTTTCTTGGGGTTCACAGACAGTTGGTGTTCCGTGCACCACGCTTCCACTATTATTAGGGCGTTTTGCATTAGAAGGCATAGGGTGTTCTCAAACTTCCCACTAACCAGAATGGTTAGGTCGTCCGCATACCCTATCGTTGGGAAGTGTCTGTTGTTCAGCCGTCTTATCAGGTCATCCACTACCATATTCCAGAGGAGGGGTGACAGCACCCCTCCCTGTGGGCATCCTTTGGCTACTCTGGCACGTGTCGTGTTATTCACCGTGAATTGGATGGCCCTTTGTTGAAGCATGTTGTGTATCCATTCGCATAGTGTTGGTTCCACCCCATATTTAGTTAAGGCATTACTTATACTCGTAAAGCCCGTCTTGTCGAAAGCTCCTTCTATATCGATGAAAACCCCTAGGGTCTGTTCCTTCGTGGACAGGGATCTTTCGATTGTGGTGACTACGCTGTGTAGTGCGGAATCTGTAGACTTCCCTGTGCTGAACGCATGTTGATTCCGATGTAGTGGTTTGCTTCGCAAGTGGGTGTCCCTTATGTGTCTATCACACATCCTCTCCAGCGTTTTCTGCATGAAGGATGTCAGACTGATGGGTCTGTACGCTTTTGGGTCAGTGTAGTCCGATCTCCCCGGTTTCGGCAGGAAAATCACTTTTACCTCTCTCCATTGTTTGGGCATGTATCTATGTGCTATACATGCGGTGAATATCTCTGTTAATTGGGAGTTTATTAGCTTCCCTCCCCATTGTAGTAGTGCAGGGAATATTCCATCTAGGCCAGCTGCTTTATAGGGTAAAAAACTGGCTATGGCCCATCTAGTCTTATCGTTTGATATGATTTTGTGGGCTGTGTTCCAGTCTTGTTCTGTTGTGTCTTCTCCTGTGTTGTCTTCCCAGGCAGTGTCATCCGTCAGGGTGCACTCTGGAAAGTGTGCCTCCAGTAGGGCTTCACAGGTTTCTTTATCTGTGTTGGTATAGGTGTTGTCACTCCTCTTCAGTGATCCTATTGTTCTAGTCACGCTGTTCGTGATAATTTTCCGCACTCTGTTAGCTGAGCTAGAGGTTTCTATGTTTGAGCAGAATCTTTGCCAGGACTCGCTCTTTCGGAATTTTATTCGTTTTTTGTATACTTTCTGGGCTTGCTTGTATTCCTCCCAGTCTAGTTCGCATCTAGTATTCATGGCCCTATTGAAAAGTTTCCTCATCCTATGTTTGAGCCTGTCTAGTTCCGGGCCCCACAGGACCCTTTGCGGTCACGATTCGGATGGGGCGTGATAGGCTCACATGCCTTCTCGTAACTTGTAATTAAGCTTTTTGTTAGTAGGTCCACATTTTCGTCAATGTTTGCCCTGTGTCTATGCATATCTTTAATAGTTGCGTTGGACAAAAGCACTCCCAGCTCGGTCGTATATTTGTCTATGTTAGTTTTCCTTGGGTTTCTATACGGAATTATTTGTTTCACATTTGCTGTTATATTGTAGCATATTCGCCTATGATCGGCGAAGGAAGGTTCGTCGGAGACACGCCAGTCGGTGATCGTCTCCAAAGCCCCTGTCGTTGCTAGGGTTAAGTCTACTATGGTTTGGTAACGTGAGGTCACAAAGGTTGGTTTCGTTCCCCTGTTTAGAATATTTAGATTTGTGGTAAAAAGGTATGATACAAGTTCCTCACCTCTTTTGTTGCTTGTTTCGCTACCCCACAGGGGGTGGTGCGCGTTGGCATCTGCTGACACGATGAGTTCTAAGCCAACTGTCTCGCAGTATTGTATCAGGTCGGCCAGCTCTTTCGGAGGGATGGATTCCTTGTCCGGGAAGTACGCCGAAGCTAGTACTGTGGTTGTGGTCGTCTCAGAGTTCCTGATGTTTTGTGGATCCAGTCTTATAGCTGTCAAATCTCTTGTGCTAAACTGATCGAGTAAGG
Source organism: Parascotia fuliginaria (assembly GCA_963082885.1). Classification (NCBI taxonomy): domain Eukaryota; kingdom Metazoa; phylum Arthropoda; class Insecta; order Lepidoptera; family Erebidae; genus Parascotia; species Parascotia fuliginaria. The sequence continues at coordinate 17,289,844 of OY720181.1, read as the reverse complement.
TGGCATTTAAGTTACATGGTATGTAAATACATGTACGAGGGTTACGAACGGTGTTATTGTGAAATATCTTACCTCCGATGTTGTTGAGACCACATATAGTGTGTCGCCTAATCCACGGCTCCTGGATTAGGGCGATGGTCTCTTGGTTAACCTCCAGCACTCTTCGTAGGGTAGCCGTTGCAGTTATTTTGTGCTGGAGGTTAGTTTGTATTGCCCTATAGGCTATCGGACTTTGGTGAGAGAAGATGTTGGATGCAGCTCACCAAGTCCTCGTCCGAGCTAACTACCTCGGGAGTGGGGTCCCTCATATGAGAACCCTGATCCACGGGCGAGCTCGTTGTTTGTAAACTTTCATAAGTGTTAATATTTCATTTCATTGCACTTAAAGGCAATTTTAACTGTTCACTTTTAAATGGTGCTATATGAACCTAGAAATGTAATTTTTTTTTTTTATATTAGCCCACCAAAGTGACTCCACCCCGCCTTATGGTAAGCAGTCAGTGAAATCTAGAAGTGGTGGCCACCATACCATCTTCTTAAACTGCTGGTATGGTGGCCTCCACTATGGCGGCCGGGAATGGGGTTAGGGGAAGGGAATGAGGAAGTTGAGGAAAGAGGCCACCATACCAGCAAAAAATTGAAATTGGATGGATTGGAAATTGGGCCTCCGGCGCTCTCACTCACCGAGCGAAACGCAGTAGTACGGATACTACTACTTTTACGTCGATCTTTTATGAGAGGGTAGTACTTTCCCGGACGATCCGGCCCATTCATTCTGAAACCAGCGTAGATCTTCTACCGTCCAATGTTTTAAAGTAGTGTAAAAGTGTTCACACATAACAATTATATTATTAGAGTAGAATATTTTAGATAAATGGTTCGCAATATTACGATATACTACTATTTGAGATGTTCTTATCATTTAAGATAAATAAATCTTCAGATTGGACCAAGTAGTAGGCGACTAACACTTGTCATTTCACGCCAGTGAATCAGCTGATAATGATCACAAAAGACCGATAATAGAAGAATAAGAATAGAACTCATGACTCAAAATAGAAAGAGTACCTTTTCGGCACGAGCTGTCAGTATGGGCAGCTTAGCTCGCATGTCTTATTATTATCTTATCTGTGGTATTAATAATTGTTTTGTAAGAATTTAGGATAAAACAAGTTACTATCTGAAAGTTGAGTCACTTTGATTTTGTCTTCATCTATGTCGTTGACTTTGAAGTTGACATTGGCTGCCTTACCTTCTGGAAATAAATTTTAAAAAGATCCCAAGTGCAAATAATACAATTGAAATATGAAAATAATAATTATTTTGTTCCCACGTCTAAATTATTTTCGCTAGTGAACTCACCGCTACAAATGTATAGAATTTTAATAATAGTGACGTCAGGGACGTTTGTAAGCTATGTTTTACTCTCGTTGTAATATTTATTGCATTTTCGGTGAGGCACATCTTAGTTGACATAATATTAAGAACTTATCACGTACTAGTACAAATTTATTTATTTATTTATTTATAATCCTTAACACTATCATAACAGACCTAAATCTAATTCAATAGTGTGGCTAGCTTACTTTTAATATATTAATATGAATCAAATGACTTACACTTACTAACTTACATAACTAACAATATATAATACAACCCTTACGAGTTCATCCAAACTGCACGAGAATATATCAATTCTGTCGTGAGTTTGATTCACCACTCGGATGGCTCGTGTGAGAGATGTTTTCGCCAGTAGATTGGTTCTTACTATATATATGCACTTTTTATGTATTGCGTGTGTATTACCAAAAACTTATATTCTCAGTGAAAATTTCCCACAATCATGTTCGTAGACAACTGGTTAATAAGAACAATTTGAAAATGCAACTGGCAGAATGTAACTGTTTGCCTTGGCGTGTCTAATGATGGCTGTGGCTCTTGGATATTGCAGAGATAAAAACAAAACCAAGTCGTTGAACGTGAAATAAATTAAGAATGAGAAGAAAAAAGAAAGAAGCTAGAGAAATTATTATTAGACAAAATAAAAGTTATTTATGTTCACAAAATCTTTATTAATACTTAAGTACAATTCAGGATACATCACATACATTCACACAATAACAGCTGCAGCAAATACAAGCATAAAACCGACGACGATGAACGAGTAACAAGTATAACATTTTTTTATACGACTAAAGTGACAAACAAGCATACGGTCCGCCTGATGGTAAGTAGTGGTGTGAATAAGTGCTAATTTATCATATCGTAATAAATGCTATATGCTAAATTTTTTTCGCACGCGATAAAGGTTGCTATAATTATAACGTGAATATCGTTTTAAACGAGTTAATGTTGAAAGCGCGAATTTTATTATGTCTGCTATATAAACGATAAAATTATAACGTGAATATCGTTTTAAACGAGTTAATGTTGAAAGCGCGAATTTTGATTTCAACTGTTGATGTTTTTAGTGACAAGATGGCGATATTTTAAATTTTGCCAAAAATTAAAATTTAAAGAGGTTTATATAAATTATAATTATAGCAACCATTTATATGTCTAATTATAACTGCTAAAATTATAAAAGAAAATAACGTTATAACTATTGCTATATAATATATTAACCACCACTAATGGTAAGCAGTTACCGTAGCCAATGGACGCTTGCAATACCAGAAGCATCACTAGCGCGTTGCCAACCCTGTTTAAAACCATTTTTTTTTAGGTTTTTTTTTAGGAGTTAAACCTAGCAACTAAAAACGAGTTGGCGCGCAGTGGGAAGCGAGTGGGAAGTTCCGATAGTTTTGTCACTGAGCTACACGCGAGTCTCTCACGCATTGTAGAGAAATGGCTGCTAGTTGTTCTCTCGGCGTGAACTCTGACCGCCAAGCGAGCATCGCTAACCCAGAAATATCTTTAATAGCTCTTGTTGCTTAGTGACAAACTAGTAGGAGTCCGCGCCGGCAGTATGAACAATCAGCAATCAACTATTAATATATTCATCTCTTTTGTTTACACGGAATGTTATATCTATGACACCGTTCTTGAAATAGTCGATAGTTACTCGTTTACTCGCTGGCGGTGGGACAACTGCATACACAAGGTTACGTAGACGGCCCTAAGCAAATTCATCGTCCATTTTTTTTCACAACTTACTGTTCATCACTGGTAGTGGATCAGGGAGCCTACGACCACCTCTTGTAGCAGTATTATTTTAATCTCTTTTTGTGTTTTGTATCATTTGAATCATCAACGAGAAGATTATTTAACACTTGACGCTGGCAGAAATAGCTGACACAATCGTAGGCTCAGTGGCCATAATAAAAGGAGAAGAAGAAGAACATTCGAATGAATGAGATGCTAAATAGGCTTCGCAGACTTTTGACTGCCTGTAATAATGATCGCAGATAATGCAAACAATCGGGTCAGACACCAGGACAGCTAAATGTGGTCGTCAAGGAGGAATCTCTCATAAAATCAGACATAATTTCAAATCACACTTAAATTAATGTTTATAAACAATATTTAACATTTTAAATGTATAATAAAAAGCGAACCCCCAAATACTGAAACATCATTTAATTTACAGATAATTTTTTAAATTTTACTGTCACTTTTTATAAAAAATTATTCATAGAAAGTCTTTTACCTCACAGTTTTTGAAAGGCTGATCAACGCAAAATGAACTAATCACCTGTTAAATCTTATGTGAAGTACCTAAAAGCAATAAGATTATTACTAATTAGATCAAATTAACCTAATTATTCATGCTTTTAGCAACTCAATTGGTGCTTCACATGAGATTTAACAGGTGATTAGGTAATTTTTCGTTGATCAGTCTTTTAGAAACTGGGGAAAAGACATATTCTTTTATAGTTAGGTAAATGACGTTTGAGTATTTGAGGATGATACATGAAATCTCTATGCATTGCTGCCTATTGGTAAAGTGGTCAAAATATTGACAGCCTTACCACATTGCAGTTTTGGATGAAAATGCTTTGAATGTGAAGAGAAAACTGAGAATAGTTTGTGTATTTAAACTAATCTCTATAAAATCTTTTATTCTCTATCACAGATTGTAAATACGTGTGCTATTCTCGAAAGACCCATCCGGTGCATGAACAACCATGCCTTGCTCTTAAATGTTTTCAATCAAGTCTTCTTCGAAAGAGTGGCAGAAAGTAACAGCAAGATTATTGTTAAAAAGTTTTAATTAACAATAAACGATATCAAATTAATAACTTTAAGGCCTTTTTATGACTAAGTAACAAAAAATCCCCATTACTCCAAAAGCTTCTACTTTTATAGGTACGAACTATTGTGTTGACTACTAGACGGTCTTATAGCAACAGTAAATTGTAATATTATTATAAACATAAGCTTCTGATATGAGCGAGTTGGGATAAAAATAAAATAATTTGTTAATATATTTATTTATTTTATTTATTTATTTTTTATTTATTAACTTTATGCACAAATCGTACATGGGTGGGCTTAATGCCAAAGGCATTTTCTACCAGCCAACCTTTGGGTGATGCAGAGATAAACGAAGTAGGTGCAAGTTAACTACAAAAGATTATTGCCTGATATAGGTAATATACGTAAATAAATATATACTTAATACACATAATATACTTATAATATATATAGATACAATACATACACAAATACTGATACATAAATATACATATATACTTATACTATTAATGTGATGATTCTGCCAATCTGTCGAAGAGTATATCCCGTACCTTTAGTTTGAATTTATAGCGGTCCGTAACCGTCCTGACTTCAAGAGGGAGCGCATTCCAGAGTAAGATAGATTGAATAAAGAAGGAAGAATGCACGAAATCAGAAGTATGAGAGGGGCATGCTAGAAGAAGATTATTAGAAGAGCGAAGATTTCTGTCATGAAATGAGCACAAAGGTTGAAAGTGTGGAGATAAATAACTGGGTAGTGTGGGAGAGTGTAAAAAAGAAAATAAGGTAGTAAGAGCGCGCTGATTTCGGCGCTGCCGAATGGGTAACCATTTTAGGTCAGAACTTTATTATTTATTAAGAATTTTATTATTATTAATATTACTATTATTTTAAATCAACCACTGCTAGCTTTAAGAGATAGCTTATTTTAAAAGCGTAACAAGACCTTAAGGCGAATATCTGTAGCAAAACTTGAGGTCACATTTTCACGTAATACTGTTGATTTTTACGAAACTTCTCAAATTTATCTTCAGGTCTTCATGGCTTTCTTCTGTTCTAGAATTTTCTCGTCCGATGGCAGAAGGAAACCAACTACTCCGCCAACTATAAGAATGGTATTCATAATTAGGCTTAAAGACTTTTAAAAGCTTACAAAATATTGTATTTATTATAATAAAAGCTGTTTTGTACTTAAAATGGATTATTCCCATCTGTCCCACTGGTTTGTCCCTCTAGGTTGACAGATGGGAAAAAAGTTCCATTTGTCCCACCGTTGTTAACAGGGGGACAGATGAAACTTTTGAAGAGTGACTGGAGTTTCATCTGTCCCCCTCTTGTTAACAGGGAGACAGATGAAACTTTTTTTTCCCATCTGTCACCCTTGGGGGACAAACCAGCGAGACAGATGGAAATAATCCCTTTAGATGCATATTTTTAATTCGCTATAGTGATAGACGAGCCAACTGCCCATCTAATGGTAAGTGGTACCTGTCACTCATGGACTATTACAATCCTAGGGACGGGTAGTTCGATACATATTCTTAAAGTACTTGTATCTATAACTGGCTTTCACCCGCGTCTTTTCTTACTGCTCTGCTCTCGTCGCCAGTAGCGTGATGTTACATAGCCTTCCTCAAGAACTGGGCTATCATACGCAAAAATATTTATTTAAATTCAACCGGTAGTTTCAGAGATTAGCGTGTTCAAACAAGCAAACAAACAAACTTTTCTGCTTTATTTAGTAGTGTAGATAATACTGCCGTAGAAAAATGTAATATTATACAGCTATAAAAACTAACGAATAATATTAATTGCAATGATTACCAAAAGAAGACACAACTTACGGCAAGCAAGGCCTCCGAAAATGTAGAACACATTGTCGCAGTCGTAGTCAAGCATACGTTTGAGGATGTTGATTCCAAAGATAGCACTACCACGGCCCACCATCAACGTTAGACATACTGCCATAGCTCTGAAAAGATAACAAGTTGTTAGGTTATACGAGAACGAGTAGATATTGATGCCTTTTGTATCCGATCTTGGATCAGCAGCAGGTCATGAAAATCTTCTGAGACTACTATAGAGACGGCTTTTCGGGACAATCTTACCCACGTCATCACTGTGACTCTTGTGAGGATTAACAGTAACGAATTCATGCCAACACAAAACTATGATACTCCGGAGTCCTGGATATTGCTAAACCTACTCACTATCTTGAGCCACGCAATAAATTGTATCAGAAGAAAATGCAAGAGTTTGAAATAATAGGACTTTAAATATTAGGCTTTCCCCGGCGCGGTTTCGCCCGCGTCTTTGCTTACTGCTCTGATCCTGTCGCCAGTAGCGTGATGTAACATAGCCTATAACCTTCCACGAAAACTGGGCTCTCATATGCAAAATATTTTTTTAAACCCGACTGGTAGCTCTAGAGATTAGCGCGTTAAAACAAACAAACAATCTCTTGCTCTCGCTCTCGCTTTATATAATAGTATAAATAAATATAGATGATTACCACTTTTTTATGCAATTTACTTCTTTTTGGACCCGTCTGCTTAGTTTTTTTTCCGGCGACAAAGTACAATCTATGTTTGAAAAACTAATTGTCTAAGAAAGTCACTGTCATAGCAAGAAATTAAAGTTTAACACCTGTTAGACCTACCAATGACTGCTGATAACAGAGCTATTTGTCAAAGATATAACGGTTATTATGATGAGATCAGTATCGTTTTTCACGAAACCGTTATTCATACTGATAAAATCGTCAAACAAATACGCCTGATAATAACTAGCTACCGAATTTTATTAATCATTGGAAAATCTAGTATGAAATGCACGTACCCCTTAGATATTATTGTGATTGCATGATTTGGGTGTTTCTATGTATATTTATGTATTTACAAGAAAAATATTTTGACGACCTCTGTGATTCGGTGGTACCTACTGTGTATAGATTACCACGCAGAGGTCATTGTGTGCATGAACATGACTGTTAGCATTGGTCTGGATGTTTCTATGTATAATACTTGTGTATTTACAAAAAAAAAGTATTTAAGTATGTATATCCGCATTCTAGAACCCATAACACAAGCTATAATATATGCTTACTTTGGATCCAGATAGCGTTATGTACCTAGTTATATGTAAATATTCCGAAGTCAGAGTCTAATCTTCCTGCTTAATCTAAACACGCCTTGCCTTTGAGTTTGATATTGTGTCTGATAAACACAATGCCGAAGTCAAAATTTTATTCATTTAGAATAATTAAATTAACATTTACGAACGTCAAAATTACTAGGTAATCTATAATTTGTTGTTTTTCAGCCGAAATATTGATAATACTAACTTGACATAGGTAGGGAACACATCAACGGAGTAAGTACTGAGGAAACCAAAGTTGAATACGCCAGAGAGGAAGGTGAGGAACAATACAGCCGTCAGCATCCAGTAGGGGCTGATGTTGATGAACAACCCTGCTATGCCAGATACAAGCTGTAAAACAGATAAAATGAACTTTATGACGATAAAAACTTTAGCATGTTTTTCGAAGATCTGAGAGACGAAATGGAGACAACAATGATTAATAAAGAAAATGTACCTCGAACTATTTCTTGTCAAATGTAAATGTAATATAAATAAATGGTTTAAGAATGTATTTTTATGTTGTTTCTTTCATTGAATAATATAGTTGAGAGTATTCAATATTTAAGTTAGGAGTTCTACTCTGGTAAGTGACATAGATTTATTTGGGTTTAAAAAATTGCTAAAATAAGTTTTAAGTATTTTTTTTAATATCATAGAAGACACAGAAGCAAAAGCACACAAGACCAGTTGATACTCAATGTTTTGTATAAATTTAAATGTACACGCCTTTTAAAAAGTAGATAAAAATTACAATAAGTACCTACCTTTATTTTAACAATTCATAAAATTTTTGTTTTGTTTTAAATGATAGAAAGATAAATCCAGTAAAGATAGTCGTATGTTGTGTATATAAATAAATAAATAAATAATCTAAAATCGATTAACCTGAATGCCAATGACGAGTTTCTTTCTACTGATGTGGCCGACTAAGATACTCATGACCACGTTCAAGGCAGCCAGGATCGTTTGGATGCAAAACACCATAGTCATGGCAGAACTGTTCATCGAGCAGTCGTCATTCTGCAAAAAACATATATTATACATTTTTAACTGCTACTACTATGCTACTAATACCTTAACTATGATATCAAAATAAATATTTCTACGATCATAAAAGAATATTATATTTGTAAATTTCATACAGGGATATTCTATTGTTCAGCAGCCAATTCAACAAGCCTTTTCAAATAAGTTAGGTAATAGGAAAAAAGATTGAAATCCATGACTTTTTTATTTCTCTGATAACCTTCGTTATTATTACTTCAGCTAAAACACCTACACTACTCCTGTAATTTCTTCAAATTTAGTCAACGCAACAAAGACGTCCAATTTAAAAGTAATTTTACTACCATAAAATAATAAAAATCTACTTACATCGGTCTCTACGGTGGAATTTTGAAATAGTCTGATCATCTCACAGATGGTTACATCTGAGTTACCATTTAAAACTGATGTCATGTACGAGTTCACGATGAATGGCAGCCACACCATAAACGCGTTGATGCTAAAATATTTTTTAAATTGATCGTAAGTTATCAAGGGTTGCTGACATTTTTCTGCTTCATTTTTGCGAGAACCAAAATAAATAACCTAGAAAGGCTCTATAATTTGAATTTGTTTTTGAAATGTGTTTTGAAAATTTAAACGTAATTTTAATGTCCTTAAGTCTCCTGATATCAGCTAAGCTTCATTTCATTAGATCTTACAGTTAATCTCAAACTCAAACTCAAAGCATTTATTTCATTTTGATTATAAAGTATGATGCTTATGAAAAGTCAAAATTACATGAATACAGCTAATTACCTACAGCCAGTCCGCTGACGAGGTAGAGCTGTGAGGAGAACTGGCAAGAAACTCACGACACTCTCTTCAATCGCCAGATAATTACAGTTTCTTTTATGAGTTAACAATTGTAACACATCAACGCAACCAAAGAGTAACAGAAATAAGTACGTGAGTATTATTATTATTAGTATTCTTTGAACTTTTTGATCATCGATAACATATACGTGTGATATCAATGTTTTTGATTAACTATTTGAACACTTATAAACTTTTGTGGTATAAACTTACCAGATATAATTGATGACATAGAGACTTGAGATCAATAGAGTATTCTTCAACAGTGGCGGTTTTAGCATGGGTATCGTCTGAGCAATTATTGATTTGAAGAAGCCTAAATGCACCGTCGATATGCTATCCTCATCAGCCACTAGGACATCAACCTAAAAATAAAGAACGAGCTCAGCTCTTACAATCTACATAGACTTATTGTTGAGATGCTAAGGTCGACGTGGATATACGAGACAACTGACAACTGACGCAGTATCAAGTACAGACGGCTCACCCATCAAGGCGAGCGTAGGTGCTGGGCTCCATACATAGCTAGGGGTTTAATCGGTATTTCTAGCCACCTACCAATTTTAAGCCAGTAGAACGTTCGCGCACATGTTCATCATTTTAACTTCTGTTAGCCAGGATTAATAGTGAAGGACGGTTTTGAAGACTTAGTTATGACACACTATTATTGTTAAGCCCACTGTTATTGACCACGGAACGAACTCAATCAGAAGTAAATTGAAGGTCTTAGAAACTATGTAAATGAATACTGTCAGTTTCTGTTGGAAGCCAATTATAGAATTATTAGTATAAAGCTGTGTAAAGTGTAAAGTATAGTAACAGTAATTAATTTGTATGACATAAATCAGCTGTAACGACTGTGTACATTTTTTTAAATGAATAAATAAATAAATAATAATAAATATTATCCTAACCACAAGGTCACATGAGCAGTTGAATCACAAGAACACTCAGCAGTCTTTAGATGATAAAGATAAGCGATAATGTTTGTGATGGTAACAAATCTTTCACAAACCTCATAGTTATCACCACTTTGCCCAGTATTCATGACATACATCCCTCTTAAAACCTCAAGGGCTTCTTCATTCTTGCCAACAGTGACGAGATATTTGGGACTCTCATAAGCACAGGCAACTCCTATGGCACTGATAAGGCACGGCAACGCGAATATGAGATCCAGCAGTCTCCATGAGTTGAAGTAGATGTCCAGACCCGGGATGTAGAAGGAAAACTTGAGCGGTAGAACAGGCATGGCTATTACTGAAATAAAAAATAGCGTCGTCAGTGTTATTTAAAAAAAAATCTTCTTCGTCTTGTTTTTTTATTGCTGACAGTAGCAGACGAGCAAACAGCCCACGTGATGATAAGTGGTAACTGTCGCTCATGGACTCTGCGGAGCCGCTGCCTACCATGAAGGGAGTGGGGTAGGTGAAGGGATTAAGGGAAGTGAGAAAAATGGAGGGGAGGAAATTGGGCCTCCGTCGCTCTCACTCACCGAACGAAACGCAATACTACTGCTCTTACTTCGATCTTCTATGAGAGGGTAGTACTTCCCCGGTCGATCCGGCCCATTCATGCTGAAACCAGCGTGGATCTACTACCGTACAATTACCGTAAAATTGTACTTAATTGTTAAATGTCATTTTAGAAATGTACCTAATCACTACACTATTAAATATAAAATAGAATGGTACTACAGAAATATGCAAGACTAACGCTATGCGATCGCCAATCTATAACCAAGAGTGGGCATCATGACGAATCTGTCTATTACAATATTTCCAAATAAACTCATTAAAGTATGTTTCAAATAAATAACACAATAAGCTATTACATTATGCTTACTTTAGGTCTAGATAGCACTGTGAACTACTGTGTAGTTGTGTAATTATTAAAAAAATATATAAAAAAAGTATTACCTGCCATAGACCCTGTGGACATGAGGAATATAGAGGTAGATGTAATGACCACAGCACTTCTTCTCGCCATCGGAGTACATTCGCTGAGTAATGTGACAGATAATGCGAAAGCACCAGCCACCCTATAAAATGAAAAGGAAAACCAAATAAGTATTGCTACAACTCTTTTAGTTTTTGGATATCGTACAAGACAACTAAATAGAATTTTGTAAGAAAAATAGATTAATTTGCAGCAAGTCCATCTCAAAAAAGTTTTGAGTCCAATGTAGGTTTTAAGAGCAACTAAAGATAGCACCAGGTAATATAAGTACCAGGTTTCCAGAGCATCTAAAAATAGTATTGTATTGGCGCCACAAGAGCTGCCTTCGACTGCAGAAACAGCTTCATTCCCTTTCATATATGTGAAGGCACCAGAGGTATATTCACTAATTCTGGTGCTTTTAAATTCTATAAAGCGGTTACCACATACCTTCCTGATGGAACTTCAACTCCACTATTAGCAACTAGAAAATATAAAAACTATGGACTACGTACCCAGCTGAAGATGCGAATTTCAACACAAGCAGTGCAATCCAGTTGGGTGAGAAGGCGGCTAAAGTGCCGGCGAAATAGCCCATTGACATAGACACTACCAGGATCTTTCGCCTTCCTCTAGTGTCCGCCAGGTAACCCCAGATATGAGACGTGGCGATAATACCTGGAAGTACCATGGTGAGGTTTAAACAGAGTCTTAAACTGCTATTATAGTGGCCTGCACTATTGCGGCTATGAATGGGGTAGGGGAAGGGAATGGGGAGAAAATTGGGCCCCGGTGCTCTCACTCAGCGAACGAAACGCAGTAGTACGGATACTTCAACTCTTACGTCGGTCTTCTATGAGAGGGTAGTACTTTCCCGGTCGATCCGGCCCATTCATGCTGTAACCAGCGTAGATCTACTACCGTAAAGATAAAAATAATAACTGTATTGATAATATTGTCATCATTTCATGCTTTGGATCGATTTTGTAATTTTACAAATACTGCTAACCTGAATATTCCGACCTTTTTATATGCGTGGCCCACAGAAACAATCGCTTCATGTTAAACACTGACAGTTACCCCTGGTTTCTGAAAGGCTGATCAACGAAAAATTAACTAATCACCTGTTAAATCTCATGTGAAGTTACTAAAAGCATCTAGTTAGTTAGTAACTAGATCAAATTAAACTAATAATCTATGCTTTCAGCAACCCAATTGGTATTTTACATGAGATTTAGCAGGTTTTTAGTTGATCAGCCTTTCAGAAACTAGGGGGGAAAAAAGGGGACATATTTTTGTAAACCAACATTTATATCTCACCTGCTAATGGCACGCTCGCAATCAGTCCTTGCTGAGTGTTAGTAGTATGTAACTCGCAGGCGCTGGCTACTACTAAATACGATACGCTGAAGATCTCAAACGCCATGCCCATCATGATGCTGCCGCAGAGCAAAAAGAGCAACAGGTTGTAGCGGGAAAACCCTGAAAAGCAAATGTAGTTATGTAAGTGATACTAGTGGCAGATTATCCCAGGGGCGCGAGAAAACAATTTTTTGGCAAGGACACTACCAACCGTACTACTAGTAGTGTCGTTTACAATCGACAACGCGACCAAGTCTTTTTCGGATTAAATTATACAGTTAACACAGCAAACTTTAGAAACGTAACTTTTTTTTATCTATACTTATAAGATTAGAATTTTTCTAGATTAGAAGAAAGATTTGTCCTGGGTGGGAATCGAACCCACGACCTCCGGTTTAGCAGTCAGGGTCACTAACCACTAGACCATAATTTTGGTATTTCTACATGATTGAGATTTTCCAAATAAGTTTGCTTTTATTTAGTAATACCTAACTATGGAGTTAATAACATCATAACAACTACACACAACGCCATCTAGACCCAAAGTAGGCATATATTATACCTTGTGTTATGGGTTCTAGAATGTGGATATACATACTTAAATACTTTTTTTGTAAATACATACATTATTATACATGAGTTACATTTCTGAAGCTAAAACTGTAACGCTCGCGTCTCTTTACCTCCGTAAATATGGGCGCGAGCGTGAAATTATTAAACGCCTTTATAGCCATACCATTATGTTCCGATCTGGGTGATTCGGTGATTTTCAACTTTCCATACGAATGTAAGTACTGACCATAGAATCGATCTTTTCATACCTATTTCGTTGAGGCCACAGAATACCGAGGCGGTGACAGCATAAACACAACAAAGCGTAAGGTACATTAAGTGCAGCGACATTGTATTGTATTATTGTTTATCAAACTAGGTACATATATTAAAATATTTTGTTTGTCTCATTATCCAACGTTCATTGTTTCTATTATTGTTATACAAAAATCTAAGCTGTTCTGTGAGCGTAAATTATTATTTTAAAATACTTGTCAGCTTGTCTATGGTGCCAGTATGTGACTACTGAATTGTTAATTATTTTATTTTATTTATTTTATTTATTTATTTATAATCAGAACGACAAAAATACAGTCAATTACACTGATTACACAGTAAAAACTTAAAATATATAAAATAACAACTTTTACTCTGACGTCTCACAATACTTCATACATTCAGACAAGATCAACTTCCATTCATCAGCAAGATTTATGAGACTTGATACTACACATTCAAATACTACATGTATTTGAATGTGTAATTGAACACAAAAATAAATAACGCTATAGAAGTTTCTTTACCAAAGAGAACTTCATCTTTTTACCTATCTATTATATAGGGCGAAAGAGTTTGTTTGTTTGTTTGTACGCGCTAATCTCTAGAACTACTAGTCGGATTAAAAAAAATCTTTTTACGTATGATAGTCCAGTTCTCGAAGAAGGTTATAGGCTATGTAACATCACACTACTGGTGACGGGAACAGAGCAGTAAGCAAAGACGCGAGTGAAACCGCGCTGCAGAAAGCTAGCTAGTACCTTTATATCGAAGTTGAAATTTCAAATTTCAATTTAATATAACTAACGTAACAAAGCACGTTTTATCTCTATGACACAGGCGACCTCCACGTTGCGCAAATTTGTTGAGTTTTTTTTAATTATATCTAGGTATTCTTAGTCATCCTACTTGATAAGAGGAGTGGTGCACTCATGATAGGATAAAATATAGTAGAACACTCTGTGATTTATAAAAACCATTGCAGAGAGCAATAGCTTGATATTTAAAATCTTCTAATTTGCTTAAAAATACGAATGACTGGCATTATACATTGTGTACAAAAATATAAGATAAGCCTAATATTTTTACGCAGTAAAATGTGTAATAAATTTATAAAGTGGCCTGAGTTTTGCGACGTTCAATCTATATAATATGATGATATAATAATAATTGAAAACACCTTAAAAATAAATAAATAGGTATAAAGAAAATCATAATTGATTATTATTATTTTTATAGCATTATTTTATAGGATAACATTTATCCCAAAAAAAAACCGGGTATTCCGAATACCCTTAAAATTGTCACAGAATTATTTATTAATGTGTATTACACGGTGAATATCTGCAAGTGACTCTACACTATACATAGCCGACAGGAATACATATTAATTAAAAAAAATTGAAATCCTTAGATACATAAATACCAGAAATTTTTAAAAATAAAAAAATTTATGTATGTATACGATTTAAAGCCGTTTGATTGCGATTTGCACTCATGTATATTGCAGCTAGCTTCGCGTAACATTTACTGATTGTTTTATTAAAATCGGTTTACAAAAAATAAAGTCAGTTTGTTTATAATGATTCGTTTATATCAATATATGCACAAAATTTTAAAAAATAATGCATGGTTTCTCAAGACATAAATATTTCAAATTTAAATTGAACTGTTATCAATATTGTCGACCATTTAAATAGGGACTAGCTTAATGATGTACATCTGGATGAACATCTTGGAGGTGAACAAAGGATGTACTGCAACCCTAATAATAATAATATGACGGAATGTTCAGAAAAACTAAGGCAAACTAGGTACTTAGGTAATCTCTTTTGTAATGTTTCAACTTTGTGAAAAAGATGCATTTGTAAAGCACCTTCATTCATCTCATTAAATAATATATAACACGTGGAACCGCTGTGAATGGTGAACCAGTTAATTTTAAACATTATAATGAAATAATTTACACGGCACCTTAGGGCAAGATTCACAGACCGCACTTTGACTTTACTTTGATGCAAAGATCTACTTTGTCCCAAAAATATGTTTCTTAGGCCCAGATTCACAATCGTGACTTTACTTTACAGCAAAGGCACCTTCGCAAAGTAAGCTTTGTATTGCCGAAGATTACTTTTAACTTCATATTCAAACATATTTTTGGTACAAAGTCTTTGCATCAAAGTAAAGTCAAAGTGCGGTCTGTGAATCTTGCCCTTAAAATCACTCAAAATGTTGGTACTTGTGTCTACTTTTTAAACTATTCGTGTTACTTATTTTGCTAACTGGTGTGTCGAGACCATTCATTTAGTATAATGTTTTGTACATCTATCTTCGAGACAAAACAGCGTTTTGTTTCAATTCGATTCGTGTTATTAGCGTAGATAATGCTTTGGCTGTTCTCCGCGATTGAAGCTTTATTTTAAATAAAGGATAAATTTACTATGGCGGTTTAAAGCGGTAGACCAGAAGGATGAATTTACTATGGCATCTGTAAAGCGGAAAAAGTAGACCAGATATTACTTAATAACAGACAACACCAAATTATTAGTGGATATCACAGTACTATTTTGTGTTGATTTTCAGCATACTCTACCTGTAGGGTAGCTTTATACACTAGGTACAACTGAAACAGTTTTCTTTAAAAGTATATACTTAAGTATTTACAATAGTTATCGACTTGATATTTATAGTATGTTAAGTTATGTTATCTGTACCTCTATGGCAAAGAATAACACTAATAATTACATAATAAGACGACCGAAAAATTTGGTTCCATTGACCTCATGGTGAGGACCTTTGAAACAGTATGTAGGGTTAACTGAAGCACTTAAATATCTTAAATAGAATCACATATTTTTATTAAGTTTTAACAATTCTGTATTAACATAAATGTTTTAGAAAGATCGTAAAAATATAAACAGGAAATTAAGAAAATTAAAAATAATATCGTAGCGACAATTTATTTGTGGATGAGAATTTATAATATTTTATGATAAGCACTGTGGACAAATCTTAATTGAACTAACTTTTAAGTAGGTGTCACGTCTTTTATTTATTTACTAGCTTCTTTCTTTTCTTCGGCGAACTTCTTTCCGCCTAATAATCGATCAACATTACTTTATTTTTCTAAAATAAAAGAATTTTTCTAAAATAAACGTAGCCTAAGTTACTCCTTATTACATCAGCTACCTGCCAATAAAAATCCCGTCAAAATCGATCCAGCCATTTCAGAGATTAGCCGGAACAAACAGACAGACAGACAGACAGACAAAAATTGAAAAATGTTATTTTGGTGTATGTACCGTATATATATTCATATACATGAAGTAAAAAACGGTTATTTCAATATTACAAACACTCTAATTTTATTATATGTATAGATGTAAGCTAAGAGAAATAAAGAATATATATAGAAAAGAGTGCAATATAAATATATTTAAATTTAATACAAGGTCTCAGGGGTGGGTAGGTTTGATGGCTATTTTACAACAGAAGTAGTCCCTTCATTCCGCACTTCCCTGAACTACACCAGATACGAAGACAGTTGCTCTTCAGCCTCTAGGTAGGATGTTTGGTAAGGTGGGCCTCTCATCCTCGAGGCTTCTGCTCCCTGCTCGCTTCTTACTGCCTTCCAGGTTCAGCCAGAGGTTCAACGCGGTCGAAGAGGAAGAAGTTCAATGTTCATTAAGCGAGCGAAGCCATAGGGCGTAATTAACTAGGTGCCAACGGATTTAACCGCTAATAATTTTATTAGACATTCTTAAATAGAAATAATTAATGTTGTACAACACAAAACAAAAATAATACTAAAAGCAGATAAAACAAACTAGAATACAATTAACCAAAGCAGCCGTTCTGTCACAATAGTCAATTAGTAATAGTAACTAAAAGAAAAGAACAAAACCAAGAAACAATACTACAAAAACTGTTTAAATTATGTGCATTACAATTCTGCTTTCAATTATTGAACATCAGATTCTTTTACCATAAGCTATTAATAATAATAATAATAATAATATTCTACCACATTCACACAACGCCATCTAGCCCCAAATTAAGCAATTATATTTGCTTGTGTTATGGGTAATAAACAACTGATATACTACTTATATACATTTTTTTTTTTGTAAATACATACATATTATAGATAAATTACACCCAGACACAGAACAAACAATTATGCTCATCACACAAAGATTTGTCCTGGGTGGGAATCGAACCCACGACCTCCGGCTTAGCAGTCAGGGTCACTAACCACTAGACCAACAGGCCAGTCAATAAATATACTATATTATATGCTGTCAGCTGTAATTACATATATTATAATATTTTAAAATTAGCACATACTTTAAACGTTACATACTGTCATCGTTTTACTTATACACCATACTGACAAGGAAAAACCACTATAGCAAAATAGATCAAACCTTTACTAAGTGGGCGTCATTATAAGCGAGCGAAGCCATTAACTAGGTACCAACGGCTTCGCTCGCTTAAAAATATTGAACATCTTTAGCACAAGATTGGGGCAAGCAGGGCTCGGCTTTATAATATATTTATACACTTATAAATACACTTTGACTAACTATACTTACCCTCGACCTTGCAGGAACTCTGGCTGGACCTGGAAGGCAGTAAGAAGCGAGCAGGGTGCAGAAGCCTTACCAAGAATTTTACTTACCTGGAGGCTTAGAGGTTCACCTTACCTAACATTCTACCTGGAGGCTGAAGGGTGGCTGTCTTTGTATCTGGTGCAGCACAGGAAAGTGAGGAATTAAGGGATTACTACTGTTGTAAATTAGCCATCAAACCTAACCACCTCTGAGACCTTGTATTAAAATTAAATATATTTATTTAGCACTCTTTTCTTTCTTCTTTATTTTTCTTATAATATCAGGAATTTATAATTTGTTTTTGTTGCTTACTGCTCTGCTACCGTCGCTATCAGCGTGATGTTACGTAGCCTATAACCTTGCTCGAGAACTGGGCTATAACACGCAAAAAGAATTTTTCAAATTTTACTAGTAGTGCCAGAGATTAGCGCGTTTAAACAAACAAACAAACAAAGTCTGCCGATTTATATAGTAATATAGATAGATAAAACGTAAATATGTTTATAATTTATATTTGACTGGCCTGTTGGTCTAGTGGTTAGTGACCCTGACTGCTAAGCCGGAGGTCGTGGGTTCGATTCACACCCAGGACAAACCTTTGTGTGATGGGCATGATTGTTTGTTCTGTGTCTGGATGTAATTTATCTATAATATGTATGTATTTACAAAAAAAAAAGTATATAAGTAGTATATCAGTTGTTTAGTACCCATAACACAAGCAAATATTATAATTGCTTAATTTGGGGCTAAATGGCGCTGTGTGCATGTGGTAGAATATTATTATTATTATTATTAATATCTTTAAAAACACTCGAATAACACTTTCAAATTGTATACCCAAATAAATTTAAAATTAAATTTAAATGTTATACTTTAAAATTCTAATTTATTATGTTACAATTAATTCAACCGAAAGGCATCTACTGCTACCTTAGAGCATTTAACCAACGCTACACATAGGCCTTTAATAATTTAAAATTAAAAATTCTAAATACCTGTCATAGTGAGCGCCTCCTCAAAAGCAACCTTATTATTTACTTTGCCTGTCATTTTGCACACAACACACTAGATGACACTTAAAACTTATAAATATATCTATTCTTACAATATCTTTCACATAACACACACAAACCACAACTGCAAGAATTTTACGTACATACGCGTTTTATTATAAAATATCAATAGGTAAGCGTGCGGTCCTAACTAAAGTGAGGTTCCGTACAAAATTAAAGGAAATTCCTCTCTAAGGAAATATGTAAAAATACAAAATATGAAAAAAAGGAAATATTTTATATATTTTAAAATTTTTACTGTGTAATCAGTTTAATTGACTGTAATTTTGTCGTTCTGATTATAAATAAATAAATAAATGAAATATGTAAGATAACTTTGGGTGTTTTACTTAACAACTTTATTTATAGTAAATATCGTCCAAAAATATAACAACGGTATTTTTAGTTTACTCCAGCTAACTCGCGATGAAAATTAATCAATTTATGCAAACACATGTAACTCTTTTGTATATTAATGTTAGTCGTAATGGCCCAGTGGTAAAGGCACCCGCTTCGTAAAGACGAAGTCTGGGGTTTAAATCCGGGCAAGTACCACTAAGGTTTTTAGATCTTATGTACTTTCTAAGTTTATCTGGACATTACTGACTGACGGTGAAGGAAACATCGTGAGGAAACCTTGACTTCTGAGGAAGTCTGTAATCGCCAATCCGACTTGAGCATGCGTGGTGATCAACGCTCATACCTTCTCTGTATGAGAAGAGGCCTTTCTCTGCAGTGGGATAATAATGGATTATGTATAATGCGTAATGCTACTCCAAAAAAAAACTTCAAATCAATATATTTCTAACTCTAACACCCAGTTTCTGAAAGCCTGCCTGTCAAATCATTGTTCAACTAACACGACTGTTAATTTAACATGGCTGTTAAATCAATTCGAGTTTCTGAAACGTTAATCAGTGCAAAATTAACTAATCTACGATTATTTTGATTTGACATTAGGTTTGTATGAACAAACCGAATGTCAAATCAATTGGCACTTGACATATGATTGTTATGTTAATTTTTGTGTTGATCAGCCTTTCAGAAACTGGATATCATTCTCGTCGTAACAGTTCGCGTCCTTTGATCACCATCACCGCTAAATGTTTGATACTCATGCTAATATCCGAAACGGACATGATTGTGATTCAAACAGGAACAATGTTCATTTATCAAGATTTGCAAAATATACACTTTTTTTAAAGAAAATCAAATATTATAAATAATACTGCATTAGAAATATGTTTTGACATACCCTAATAAGATAAATTCAAAGAAAAAACTGAGTTTTACATAAAAAATCAATAGTATTCACAAGTTAATTTGCCGACGAGCATCGATTAGTTGACAAAGCTTTTGACCGACGTATGATCAATGTATTAATACATAACTAGCGTTTCAGAAACCCAATATGGAGGTTAACATACGATTCTCGAGCCAAATTTATCAGATATGTCAACTGACAGGATGATCAAATTAAACTAAACAACCATGCTTTTAGCAACCCAATTGGCACTTGACATGAGATTTAACGTGCTATTAGTTAATTTTTGCGTTGATCAGCCTTTCAGAAACTGGGTGTAACTGTTTTATCCTTTACACAGGCTATTTTGTAGCCTAGCTAGGATAACACATTGACACCCACAATAATAACTTGTAGTAAAAAATTGCACTTTTATTGAACTTTAATATGCTTGTCAATGTAATGTACTACAATGTATTTCTGGTAAATAAAGGTTATTATTATATTTAATACATAGTTTGTAAAAAATTACAATAATATAGCGTCTTACGAGACCCACGGGAAGGAGTTGTGGTAGTTACTATGATATACCTAAGATCGCATGGCCAATGGTTTTCATGTACGCGGTACCCTAATGCTCGAGATGCCCTTATCATCAACAAGATAGTACGTTAATGAATAGAATTTCATATTTAATTTAATACCTATGAAATAATATTTACATGGGCTGACGAAATCATTATTTTTACATATGACACAATCTTTTGCAACCATTTTTTTTCGGTAGTAGATCCACGCTAGTTTCAGCATGAATGGGCCAGATCGACCGGGGCAGTACGACCCTCTCATAGAAGATGGACGTAAGAGTAGAAAAAAAAAATATTATGTTGAGTTTAGTGAATAAATAGTTGTATCAAACACAATGTAAAAATTCTTTATGATGATAATCTAAGCAAAATTTTAGATCTGAAAACACGTAATTCAAGGTCAAGAATATGGATCCATCCCAGAAATCAATCTTAGAATATATACAAACAACAATTCTTAAAATTATTTAATTAACTAGCCACGGCATTTCGGACCTATCTCACTACGCAAGCTTTCCACAGGTCCGGGTATAATTATTTCCAGAAACGACATACAGCATGAAAGAAGCTACACAAGATATCAGTCAACCTGACCCCTTGATGATAAATATTTGCCTGATCATAAACGTTAAATAATATGATGAATATGTTTATTATAGTAATATCAAAACATAATTTGAAATCAATAACCTTCTCGTATCGACAGATACAAAGATTTTTCTCATATCTTTATCGAAAGATATTGGGTAATTTCTTAATGCACTGTTAAAAGGGAAATTAATCAAAGTATTTCTTGCACAAGCGATTCTTAGTCGATTTTTTTGGAATAGAAATAATCAATTCTATTGTAAGTGTAACGCCTGTTAACCAGGATTAACAAAAAGGGAACCTCACAAACTTCAAGCTTTGATACTAGGGAGTCCCAGAGGTTGCTACACCTTGTGTCATGAACCCTTCAAACATTAAATCATAAATCATAGAGGAGTTGCGAACGATAGAGGGTTTTAAAATAGGAGTGGATATTTAACTTATTTTGCAAACAAGCTTACGGCTCACCTGGTAGTAAGTGGTAACAGTTGTAATCTTTTGACATAATCAACTACTAAGACATTGTTTCCAGTCATTGATTCTTCTCATTATTATCAACATTTATCCTAGTGTCTAGATATGTTTAGCTCACTTATAATTTACTGATTAAAGCGCATTAATTAACCCTACTTTACGTTGTTATTCGATCAATGGACTTCTCAGTATATCCGGTCCATAAACTGAACTCAGCAGGAAACTATAACACGAAAGCTCAGGTAGGACATTTGCACATTGTGTATTAAACTGATATTCTTAAAGTATATATATTGCATAGAGCCTTCAATTGGTCAAATATATAAGGGATCAAGAGATTGTAATATAAATGAGAAGTACGATAGAAAAACTGTCTAAATCAAAAATATTTCTGATTAGTCAGGTGACCACATGTCAGCTAGTCACATGACGAGTGTTGTAGAATATCGTGTTTTGCTCCTAGCACCAATTGCACACGGTTCTAATAATAGTTAACTTTTAACTCTTGCCGCGTCTCTCCTCTTCTCTAAATATTTATACTATTATAAAAAGTGGATAAGTTTGTTTGTTTGAACTCGCTAATCTCTGGAAATACCAGACAGATTTAAATTTTTTTTTTGCGTATGATAGCCCAGTTCTCGAGGAAGGTTATAGGCTATATAATCACGCTACTGGCGACGGGAGTAAAGCAGTAAGGAAAGACACGCGCGAAAGCCAGTATAGCGAAACTATCGTTATCTTTTGTGTATATTTTCGCTGACATTTTCTGAGCAACGCTACAGATTTAACACTGCTACTAGAATTTTTTTACTGGGTCGTTTAAATACGTGCATACTGCAGTAAATAAAATCGGTATTTCAAGGGGTTGTAATGATGTCGTAAAAACATTTAGTGCACACACATATTGCATTGGTTCGCATTAAGAATATTCGTGAATGTAAAACTGATGTTATCCGCGACGTACCTATTCTAAGACCTTTAGTCTGTCACCCTGTTCACACCGAGGGGACAGATAAAACTTTTAATGAGTGATTGGAATTTTATCTGTCCCCCTGTTAACGACGGAGGGAGAGATGAATTTTTTTCCCTATCTGTCACCCTAGTGGTACAAACCAGAGGGACAGATGGGAATAATCCTTAGTCAGATACTGAGTACCTAATACGCAGACTGCCGATTTCGCGTTTCGCCAAAATGTCATTAATGTGCCGAAACTCTTCATTTATGCACCTGGAAACAGTTATCTGTCACATCATTACAAGAATGATTAAATTAATGGAATAAGAGTTCATATGCATGTACTTAACATCGTACTTTTTAACATCCCACCTTCTTTTCTATGCTTTCTACATAGAAAAGATACTATGCAAAAATGTCTGTAAAGGTTGTATGTGATGTGTTGGCCAAAAGTCAAATTAGCAGTAGGTACCCTTAATAAATAAACATAATAATACAATTAACGGTGTTGTTATATATTGTAATATAGATTCAATTCTTACACAGGACAAAAATAAATGTTTTATAATTTAGTAAATTTCTTTTCGTATTATATATCTGTTAATTGTGTCAAAATCAATATATCATCATATATCATAACTTCTATTCTTACACATAATTTAGGGTCGACAACTTTTAATGCTATCACAGTTTCATTTCAAATACTATTTATCTTGAGTATATTTTATTTAAGACTCGATATCATTAAACAAATAATATATAAAACGTGCTTTAATAAAACAGATAAGCCAATCTGTCACACAGCTACGCCTACTGTTTAAACTGTTATGACGAATGTACATAATAATATATATACAAATATTATAACATAGGTTACGTCAGAGCTGGGTGGTGTTAGCTTCCGTAAAGTTATAACTAAATACTTTTGAATAAATGTATTTAAATAAATAATTTAAATAAATGTGTTTTCTTTTCTTTCTTCTTTCTTTCTTTCACTCAGAAGACGCCCGCTGCAAAACATAGGCCTGTTTTAAAAGAAGAAAGAGAAGATGTCGGGTTTTGTAAACGGAGTGTGAAAATTATCTCTAAAGCTACTATAGTGATAGCCATCTTGTCGTCAGAAAAACTCAATGGCGTATGTAGATAATGAATGACGAACACTCCAAAGGGTCTAGACAAGTGGCATAGATTTCTATTCTATTTACAGAATAGATTAATAATGTATTTTTAGTCTATACCATGTGTAATGTGTAACGGGCTCCCGATGGACTTATCCATCGGGAGCCCGTTACATTACCCATTTAGGAGGTAGTAGATCCACGCTGATTTCAGCATGAATGGGCCGGATCGTCCGGGGAAGTACTACCCTCTCATAGAAGATCGACTTAAGAGTAGTAGTATCCGTACTACTGCGTTTCGTTCGGTGAGTGAGAGCGCCGGAGGCCCAATTTCCCCCCTTTTCTCTTTCCTCACCTCCCTCACTCCCTTCCCCTAACCCCATTCCCAGCCGCCATAGTCGAGACCACTATACCAGCAGTTTAAGACGATGGCTTTTAGTATAGTGGCCGCAACTTCTGGATTCCACTGACTGCTTACCATCAGAGGAGTCACTTTGGTAAGCTACAATAAAAAAAAAAAAAAAAAAAAAAGCCCGGGAAACGATGAATACTAAAACAAAGAACCTTGATTGAAACTTAAAATTGATACAAAATTTCCTATTTGTCTTACTAACATCATTATCATTAGCCTTTTATGACATCCATAATCAGAGATACCTGAGGCCCCAGACAAGTATCAAAGATTTCTATTCTATTCATAGAATAGATAAAAAAAATTATAGGATTGACATAAGCTTTGGCGTTAGCTTATCAATCGCATACATTTTATATTATAATCTATAAATCTTTGACACTTGTCTAGGGTCTCTGGTGCTCCAAATTTCTAGACTGAAGACACACGGTCTATTTACCGCCAAGTTGTAAATACAGTGATTTAATAAATTAAGACCATATATTTTATGTTCAAAAAGTTTTAAGTTTCTAAATTGAAGAAGTAGACAGCACACGACACACGTAGCACAAAAGCGCTGCATAAGGGCTATGTTCAATCTGCAGTCTACCGACTCGTGTTTACCATATTTTAAAAAATATAATATTTTAACTTTACTAAGTCTATACATTCTGGAGGTCGCATTATTTATTTAAAAAAATCCTGAACTATTTAATTATCGAAAGCGTATAAGACATGAGGATAAAGTGCATATAGTCGCTAGCAAGACTCATCTAATGCATGAAAGTATATTCTGTGCAGCTTCGCGCATTTTCAACAATATCCCGAAAGAGATCAGAATTATTAAGGAAACAACCATATTCAAAAACAAACTGCAGAACTTGTTGATGAATAAATGTTATTATTCAGTGAAAGATTACATAACTGACAAATCTCTTTCCAATTACACTATAGGTACCTAAATCATGAGGTGTTCAGTATTTTCGTCATTTGATTGCATGTATCAACTATTATTATCCAATTTTAATATTTACTGTATCTAATTATTGTATGCTCAATGGGCGGGACATAGCTGAACTAAATAATGTAACCTTAACATCTGTATTATGTACCTACCTATGATTCACAATAAAGAATACTATGACTATGACTATGACGACTTTTTTTGCATATAACCAAAACACATCAAGATGGAGGATGGAGGATCGTTGGATCGTTTCTTCATTTGTACAACTGTAAAATCTGATTAAGCCCTACTTCTCTTGAAACATAATAAGTAATATTTGTACCTGTATATCAAATAGTATTTATATTGTTTGAATGAGATCACGTTTCTCGCGTGGTGCTTTGTTCTGCGTCGTTTGAATCTTAACATAATATATTATTTATTAGTATTATTTAATATTATCTCTATTTAGAAGATGATACTTCATTGAGAACATTGATATAGATGTTTGTAAGATAGTTTGTATTTTAGTCGTTAGTGTTTAGCAGAACGGATGCTATTCGGGACGATATGGGCTGCTTTTTAATAATCATTTGTGGGTTCCGCACTGATCCACCGTTTAGGGGACACGGTGGATCAGAATAGAAAATATAATTAAAACAAACTGATCCTCTAGGGGATCAGATACAGGTTATTCGACCGGAATAACTCGAAATCAATATATCACCAGTCGCTTAGCATAAGTCTTCACCGGTAACGGACGGATTTCTAATATATAATTTTAAACCGACTTCAAACAGAAAGGAAATTAAAAAGTTAAAATAAATTTATTTAGCACAAAGTAATTCGTATTTTTATTAAGTTAATCAAAAATGATTAAATAAGTATTTTTAAGTTTAAACTCTTGGGATATCTCCTTTTCAACAAAAAAGAATCATCAAAATCGGTGCATAAACGACGAAGTTATCTGCAAACACACATAAAAAAAATGTATATACTGTCGAATTGAGAAACCTCCTCCTATTTTTGAAGTAGGTTAAAAATGAGATAAAACAGATACCGTATATCACACCCATACTATAGCAGTATAGCTATAATATACCCATGAATCCATGATAAATGTAGAATGGGTGGTGGGTAACCGATGAATGTATGCTCACGACTGGTCAAGGTAGCGACAATTGAGGAAGCTATGATTAACGGTGAACATCTTTTTGGTGGCAGTCTGGCGCAGTAAGGAGATTTAGTACCTACGCAGAAAACGTTGCCGCGAAAATATAGAAATACTGGTTTTTTCTAGATTTCTGAAGATAAGAGTATATTAGTCTTGAAGTATATCATCCAAATAATACAGTGTCTAAATATATGGCGGCCGCATTATTTTTGTCACAATTTAAAGCTTGAACGAGTGCAAAAAAGATTCTTCTGGCACTTGGCTTTTATTTTAGCCAATTTTCCTACGTCCAATTTGCTGACTAAAGTGGAGCCATTAAAGAACTGCCAAGAAACTAAACCACACTTTGTTATTGCGAAATTATTTACAATTCTATTAATTATTAATACTGTAAATGCGAAAGTTTGTGTGTGCATGTGTGTTTGTTACCACTCAGCACCTAAACGGCTAAACCGATTTCGATAAAAATTGGTATGTAGATAGATTCGGTGTCGGAGACAGACATAGCCGCGGGACGCAGCTAGTTTGTCATCACTACATAGTATAAAACAAAGTCGCTTTCCGCTGTCTGTCCCCATGTGTGCTTAGATCTTTAAAACTACGCAACGGATTTTGATGCGGGTTTTTTAATAGATAGAGTGATTCTAGAGGAAGGTTTATATGTATATAACATGCATAATATAGTAAAGAAACACTAATAAATTTAGATGTTTTAATTTGATGTCGTAAATAAACAAATTTTTTGCGCTTACATTGCAACGCTGGCTAAATCCTACAAGATAGATCAAAATAATGTACTACAGTATTGTATACTTTAAAAAGGTCTACAAAAAAGTCCGCTATAGTATATGTCTATCTCTTAGGGATAACCCACAATAACATTTTTTTATATTATATTTACTTTTTATGAGAAAAATAGCTTATTTTCGAAGCGATTTTAAGCAATACAGCATATCAAATTAAGTACCTTTAATACATTTCACATTTAATATAAATCAATAATGCACTTAACAGCATGTAATTTAAATAAATATTTTTAAACATATATTACAGATTAAAAATGCAGGGAGAAATATAGCGGCATAGGGCCGGCATTCTGTAGTAAAATTAAATATACTACATAATGTGTAAATACACCGTTCACAGCATTTGTTTTTCTTCGCACGGGCAATGCTGATACTAAATATAGTATCAGCATTGCACCCGTGCAAAGCCGGGGCGGGTCGCTAGTATAAAATAAATAATACTTCAAATTGAAGATTAATAAAAATTGATAAAGAAATTTCATCATTATTAAATAAGTAGCAGAATGTTTGTAGTTTAATACTTATGTATACGCGCTATCTACTTTATATAGCCATATATTAAGCCCATTTTGTGTAAATTAATAAACTACAAGTATCTTCCAAATATTTAAAGTTTAATTAAATAATATTCGAAGCAAAGTAAAATTTAACGTCATTTGAATAAGGTTAAATTTGCCAAAATGATAATATTATTTGTTGTGTGTACAATTGTAATAGTTATCAAAGAATAGTATTGACTTTTGCATTTGGTAATTTACTTTTAGGTGTATTTTCATTCACTGAAATTGTGATAATATAGAGAAGTATAAACTTAAGTTTCGCGTTCGCTTTTTATTTTCGGGTAGTCTATATTATAAATGCGAAAGTTACTCTGTCTGTCTGTCTGTCTGTTACGCTTTCACGCCTAAACCACTGAACCGATTTTAATGGAATTTGGCATGGAGCCTATATATTTTATCGCGTAAGAATAGCTTAAAGAGGTTGAATTAAGAGATGAAAGTTTGTATCAAAAATCATCAATGTAAACAGAGATATAACTGACATTCACGCCGGTGAAGCTGCGGGCAACAGCTAGTTTCATATAAAACAGCTTAGAAGCTTACAGTAGCAGCAGCACTGGATGAGTTAACGTAACAGAGTAAAATACCTATTAAGCGCCCCTGGTATTCAATCTGAGAACTATTTGTGTCATATTGTTAACTGTGCATGACAGAATTTAATTCTTAGAGTAAATACCAGGGGCGCTGTTCTCTCTATTCTCGAAATAAATATTTATGGATCACACAAGGTTTGGTTCTATGTGGGGATCAAACTCTCCCACTACGCCACGGAGGCATTCAATTGTTTTTAACATTTTTGTTTCATCATCATCATCATCGTATCAGCCATAAGACGTCCACTGCTGGACATAGGCCTCCCCTACATTTGCCACCTTCGACCACCGGTTACCCGCCACCCTTTTAAGGTCTTCGGTCCAACTTGTAAGGAGTCTGTTTAGGCTGCGTCTTCCGATTCGTGGTCGCTACTCCAGAACATTATTGTTTAACATGCGCCATTTATTCTCGGGTCTAAAATATAAAACTACTCATCTATGTCGACATAATTAGGCTGAAAGCTTGAAACGGTGATGATAATATAAAGAACCTCTTAAATTAACTCCTCCTTTTTCTATTTCACTCCTTTTCTTTTCTATATTTATTGGGTCCAACATTACAAGCAGTCACAGGCTATGGTGATTACTTTATTAGGGAGATGCTTTTTCACGCCCCGCTTAAAGTTGTAAAGCATCCCACGATGCATGTTCAAGGCATGTTCCCTAGTCCCTTAGATTACTTTAAAAAAACTAAAGACTCAAGATAATATACTTGGAAACTAATTACAAGTAAGAACTTTAAACATAAGAAACAATAACATGAAGCCACCACGACAAGCTATATCTAATCAAATATATTCTCAGTTTGTCAAGTCATATTTACTTGCGAACACTTATCGCTGTGTAACACAAGGGAAGATAATATAAATGTGTGCAAAAACTAATTAATATACACTTAAATTTGCTCCCTAGTATTCTTGTATGATTAAAATTGTAAAACGGAAATTTAATTTAGTCAATTATTCCATGATCCTTACACCAATGATGTGACGTGTGGCGGCCACTGCGTCAACCGTGTGGACGAGTCCATAAAGGAAAAATGTACGAAAACTAAAGGAAATATGCTGGTGGCTGTGGCCGGTGGCCCGTGTTTGGCGACCCTAAGAGCGCCCGCACATTGTGTTACTAAACAAAACATGCCGCGGACGAGTTTTTTCATACATTTTGTATAATATAAGCACAAACCGAGCGTTCGAGTGGCCGCGTTGGAGCCACAAGCTACGGGACTCGCCCGAGCTCACAGCTTGTGGCCGCATTTTGTATCTAGCATCGCGCGCTCATTCGGCCACAGTAGCCGGCGTCTTCCCGGCGCTGCCGTGTCCCCACCACACGTCATTCTTGTTGTAGGCACGCAACCACTAGCAGCTGCGATTGGTGGCTGCGTCTATTGGCTTGACTGAGCCACTAGTAGTCGCGTTTAGTGGCAGCGACTAATGTCCGTAATGTACTATAATATTTTAACTGTCGACGATTTTAAAATAAGTTAAAGAATATCGATGCGAACGAAATACCACCTTACTGCACTACTTTTTAAAGTTGTTTTGCAGTAGGTGTCTTAAGACTGACGATGTGATGATGTTACCACACTGAAAACTGTTTCTGCACTCTATTACCGGTTTTATCCAGATTTTCTAATCAAAGAATCTGCAACCTATCTTTATTTGCCAATGTAAGTAGCAACGATATTTGTGCATGTTTACAATTTTGATAAAGAACAAGCAAAATATTTTATTAAAAAACAAAATAGCCTGCCTCCATAAAACAAAAAGAAAGAAACCCACTTTTTTTTTCGTAGTGACGCTACATTGAATTTTTATATACCCTATGTCAGTTATGTCACTCCCACAATCAAAACGAATCTAATGACACCTCATAATTAAGTTAAAATCCATCAAGCCATTTAGGCTGTAGAGCGTGCCAAAGAAATAGACATATGACATACATACGTTCAAATAACATTTACCCTCTTTGACTTCAGCAGTTATTTTTAATTTTATTATTATAACAAATTTGTCTAAAATATTTAACAAAGTATACAGTGTTTTATCACAAACTCATTGTTACTGCTCCGCTCCCGTTGGTCGTAGCGTAATGTTAAATAGTCTAACGTTCCTCGAAGCTCATAATTTTTTTTTTTATTTGATGGACTTTTTGTCTGCTGGTAAAAATAGACACACCAAAACGCCACCTGTAATACAAAACTCTGTGTCAATTTTAGTAGAAATATTATCAATTGTATTCTGTAGTCGTATGATATGAAACCCAAAGAAAAACTTGTTATTTAAACTTAAAAACAAGTAGAATTTTACATGTTGTATTAAGGTTTTGCTTTATCATAATTTTAAGTTACCATACAAGTCACAGTTAGATTCAAATTAAAACGTCACTCAATCTATACCTACTAATCTTTTAAAGAATTGAGTTTTTGTATGTTTGTTTGTTCGTTTGTTTGCAACGATTTAACCAGAAATCTATGGTACGGATTTGAAAATTTTCAACAATTGGAAATCTATTTAACCAGCTAGTATGCTATATTTTATTATGTTTAGTCATTTTCAGAATTTTGAATATTTTAGGCGCCTACATAAACTTAAATGCGATACTGTTGCTATGATATTTTCCGTAGGAGTTTGATGTGAAGTTGAATGAAACTTTTGATACCGAAGCAAAGCGAAGGCGGTCCTCTAGTTAGTAAGCCTTAAGAATCATGCTTTTTCGGACACCTTGATGTATATTCTAGCAACAGAAAATACTTTTAGTCTTCACTCACTTATTCTAGCTTCAAGTTAGGTACGTTTGAGTATTTGGCATTAGACGTACAGTGAAGGAAACATAATAAAAAAAACCTAGACTATAACAAAATAAAGCACATAAAATCTCAAGAGTCTAACCTTATTAAAAACAACTAAAAAAAAGATAAAAGAGCGTTGATAATTCACTGAGGTATCCCGGAACACGCATAATAAAGTCAAACGGTACACTTTTATTTGAAAAGTTGACATATTCTGCAGAGACCGTATTTTTTTACTTTGAGCTTTTGCATGCGCTTCATTTTCATCAATAGTTTCTTACTTTTTTTTTTATTTGAAAATCTTTTAGTATTTCTACTACTCTTTCAATAATATTTTGTTTAATATTAGGTACTAGATAACTCAATTTGCAATGGCCTGCATGATAAGAATGCATTCGAGGAAGACGCAATTCCAAAAAAAATGTTGCGTATGAATAATTTTTCACCACTAACCACTCGATAAAAAGAATAGAATAGAAATGTTTTTTTGTTGTTATTGACGAGGTTATTGCAAGGTTTGACGTTGCTGTATTCAACTTTTGTATTGCGATTTCTATTGAAAGTTCAATATAATATGTAGACCTCCTAAGTGAGACCATCTGAACAGCTTTTGAAGGAACTAAAATAACACCATCAGCTAAACAGAACCCAGTAATAACATACTGAAACGAATAAGTACTTACTAAGCACGAACGCAAACCACCCGTAGAAGGTGACTTCGCAGTACCGTGTGATGATAGATCCCATTACGCTGACACCCACTAGTGAGCTCATTCGAGCTACCATCATGCTTAAACTCATCACCAAACCCCTGAAACAGAAGAAATTCATAAAACTATTTATATCAAATTTTCCCCATTCGACAAATACTTGTATTTTCACAAGTACTGATTTTGAGTCGGTGTCAGTACTTTACCGTACATTAATTATATGTTTGTAGTCTTCCTCCATATATATGGCTTGATACCTAATGTGGGAGATTTCTATAGATAACAATTTAAAGGCATATATGTGTGCGACAATTTTGATACTACGCGACACTAATTGCAACACAGCCTACCGCCTACCTCATTACCTCATACCGCCGCCATTACAGCCAGCATTTTCGTGTGCCGTGTGGTGTGAAAATATACCTTAACACTTTACGGGACAGTAAACGGATATAGCCCTGATGACAATAAAACATCTATTGTGTCTATAGTAGTGTCCATGAAAGGGTTAATTTAAAATTAAAACCTATGTGGTTTTAATTGATGACAGTAAACAAGCTACTACTTTTTATTGGTAACCTGTAACTGCTCACATCTGATTGTGCTTTTATGTCTAGTCTATATGTGTTAATTGCATGGTTGTAAAATTCTAATACTATACTTCTACATGACGTACCTATGATTAGTCGGATACAAGTCCACAAAATACGAATATATACACCCAATCCCTAACGAGGTGGCCTGAAGCGTAGTAAAGAAAATCATGTTCGAAATCGGATTCGTCAAGTTGACAAGCAGCATGCTGATAGCAGAGATCAAGAGAATGGTAATGATGAGGACACGAGGTCGAGTTGATACTTTTGCCACTAGTAAGCTTATCACGGCGTAGAATAAGCCGTATATCATCCCAGCGTAAAGGGTGTTTGTAGATATCTCGTCCGTGCATTGGAACTGAAAGGAAATATTTATGTAAATATTTTAGATGAAATAGAATAAATGCGGTATATGGAACCATCTCAATCAATTTGGTAAGCTTATACCTAACAATGGAAGTCAAGTCGATTTCGAAGATAGAGAAATAGATATACTTTAGAATATTAGAGTAGTGGGTAAAGTTATACATATAAATCATCAGTCGAATGATCACGTCGTAAACTGACAATTACTTCAAAGTGCAGTACTCAGTTATAACAGTTAAGCAACTAGTTACAAAACCTGAAGTAGGTAAATAATAAAGATCCTAACTGATTTATATATTTGGTATGATGAACATGAATGGACGTTTATATACCGATTGTGTATCAGGCGATATGTTCGCTTCACCGAACACTCTCTGACAAAATGTCTGCTCGTCGTCGATTAGCGCGTTAAAAGAGTTGAAAAAGTAATTCACTATCGTTGGATACCACATGATGAACACGTTGTTTCTGTAACAGAAATAGTAATAGTTAGTATACAACCTTATTGTATACTAGAGGTCCGCCGTCGCTTCGCTTTGATAACAAAAGTTTCATTCAATCTCACAAAAACTACGGGAAATATCATAGCATAGTGCCGTATTGCATCATTTAGATTTACAAAGGCGCTTAAAATATTGATATTCTGACTATGACTGATAGAAATTGTTAAACATAATGATATTATCTTTTTTAATTCGTTGATACAGTAATTTTTATTATTATTTTTCATTTAGGATTTAAATTAACACTTATTAACGTTAAAAATTACAAAATGTCTGCCAAATAACCTACAGCTAGTTCGCTGACGTGACGACTCAGGCTACTCTTTTTAATCGTAACTTACAATTTCAAATAGCATGCAAAGTTAATGCATAATTTTCTATTCCTATTCAATATCAGAAAAATAGATCTGGGGTTCTTACGTGACACAACACAGTGCCATCAAGAAGTACAACTGAATAGTCCTCCATAATAAAGGTGGCTTGAAAATAGGCACTGTCTGGCGCTGCAGGTTCTTCCAGAACGAACTGCCTGTCGGAGTTTCTGTATCTGAATGTAACTGAGTTAAGTTTTTTGCCTGAAAAACAAACAAAGATTGTTAATAATTCAAATTTTCAAATATAATAAAAACTGAGGGAAAACATGCAACAGATACGCTAGTAGTAGTAGCAATAAACAGCTTGCGTGGACTTACGTGTTTTTAGAACTCTAGTTCACACGATTTACGACTTTAACATTATATATAGATAGACTACAACTGCTTACTTGCATAATGAAGGAGAATACACTGCCTCTTATATGTTGAAATAAGGCAGGTTATGATATCCTTGTAAGATTTAAACAGATGGCCTAGACAAGTGGCATAGATTTCTATTCTATTCATAGAATAGATTAAAAATGTATAGGATTGACATAAGCTAACGACAATGTTGGCGTTAGCTTATGTCAATCCGCATGTCTAAAGCCTTAGATGTTGTAAAAATAAGAATGATATAAAGTAAATAGTACCGTTGCCACAACATTAACTACATCTACATAAAACTTACAGGGTACTCCTCCCTCTTTCCTCCATTCCTTTCATAGATGCTGCGCAGTACCTCCAAAGCTTTCACATAATCTCCCCTGCAGGCCAAAAACTTGGGACTCTCATGCAACCATAGCATAAGTCCTGCTCCTAGACCCAGAGGAAGGGCCAGCACTATAGTGTAGAGCCTCCAGGGTCGAAAGGTCATGTTTAACCAGGGAATAGGTACTTTGAAGTTTAAAGGGAGAATCAACCAAGCAAGAACTGAAACGAAACGATTATTGGTTATTTGTAAGTATTGACTGCCTCTGTGGATCGGGGGTACTGTGTACGGATTACCACGCAGAGTAAATTATTATTCCTTTACAAATACTTTTTTTATATATTATATTAGCCTACCAAAGCGACTCCACCCCGCCTGATGGTAAGCAGTCAGTGGAATCGAGAAGTAGTGGCTACCATGCTGCTGGTATGGTGGCCTCCACTATGGCGCCTGGTAATGGGGTTAAGGGAAGGGAATGAGGGAGGTGAGGAAATAGGAAAGAGGGGAAATTGGGCCTCCGGCGCTCTTACTCACCAACCGAAACGCAGCAGTACGGATACTACTACTCTTACGTCGATCTTCTATGAGAGGGTAGTACTTTCCCGAACGATCCGGCCCATTCATGCTGAAACCAGCGTGGATCTATTACCGATCAAATATTAAAAAAATACTAAATTTTAGTAATGTTATCCCTGTCTGTTTAATAATAATATGCATGTTAGCTATAGAACTATTTTTTTTAACTACTGCTAGAGCAAGACATGCTATTAATATACATATTACGCACGCGTGAATTTCAGATATCGCTTAATATATTTTTACTAATCATGACCATGTCTCTGTTTACACATTGACGATTTTCCATACAATTTTTCTCCTATCACAACCCCTTTGAGCCATTTTTTCGCAATAAACGATAGCTTATGTTGTTTCGCAAGGTCTAGTCTATCTCTATAGCAAATTTCATTATAATCGGTTCTGTGGTTTAGACAGACAGACAGAGTTACTTTCGCACTTATAATAAATAAATAAATTATTTTAATTTCGGACTAAGATTCATATATTTGATAGTATTACAGCAACTTACATACTATGTTAATATTAGCTTATATAGAAGTGACCTTAGGCCACAAAGTAGATACGTACAGACACAAAGCTTCATACAACCGCGCAAATCGGTGACACTACTACAAGCACGAGGGGCATGTGTGCATGTCCACTGGCTGTGTATCGCGTACACGGCGAGACTGGAAAAAACCGATTGACGCTGGCACAGCCAGTTGCCCATAGATCATACGCAGTTGACAATCTCAGGGTCAGTGCGACGCACGTTAAAGTTAATTGTTAATTATTTTATCGGTTATTTTTAATGGTTGAAACTATAATAAATATGTTATTATTTATATTCATGTAAAGTTTGATTAAATTTAAATAATGTTAATGATATTTAATAAGAATGATTGTTTATTTTACCCTCAGTGAACTTACCTTCATATTTTAACAGGTTCATCAAATTCTTTTTTTTTAATTTTATTGTCGATGATACCGGTTCAATTATGTTAAAAAAAAAAGTGTTTTTGTTATGTTATTTTAGTGTGAATTGATTTATTTAATTTAATATTTTAAAATTTGATTTGTAATTAATTAATTCAATTTTTTTAGTGCTCATATTCTTAATGTATATATTTGAATTTTATTTTTTTTATTTCTTTTTCTGTTGTTAAATTTTATTATTGTTATTATTTTTATTTTTTATCTATTTTTCTTCTCTAAAAGTTTTTTAATGCTTTCTGTTTCAACTTCCGTGCCGTCAGTAAAGGGCCTTTCAGAATATCAGCGCTATGGTATAACAACCATAGCTCAGTGCTGAGAAAGGTCCCTTTTCTGTCTCACCTGTATTTTTACTCCTTCCTATAAATTGGTTTTACTACTTTGTGAGCACAGAATAAATATTTTTCTTTCTTTCTTTCTTTCTTTCTTTATTTCAAAGTTTGTAGGAAGGTTTAGGTTTGTACCTACTTAATTGAAAAATACACGAATGACAATGTTTATAAAATCATATGTGCAACAAAACTTTTATGATATTAAAAGCTTAAAACACTAAAATATATCGAATTTAGCTACTTGAAAAGGCAAAACGATAGATGTTTTCCTATTCACTATGTTAATCCTAATCGTTTCAATGAGATATCAAAATCAGTAGGTATATATATAGAGTTATTCCGGTCTGATCCCCTGAATCTCATACACTGGGGATCGCTTTACTTTTTGTTATTTTCTATTCAGTTCTGATCGCGTAGGAGATCAGAAACAAAACTTAAATATATTCAAATATTTTATTCCAGTCGTATCCTCTAGTTATCTTTGACAGATTTTCGAGAAAATACATACAATAACTTCACGCCTGCCTTCCATTAATGGGGTAAGCAGAGACTGTACAACTGCTCTTATTATTCTTAGGTGTTTTAATTAGTTGTTACATAAACTGCTTTTCTCTTGAATGTACTTACCTATCAAAAAGACTGAAGGGATCAGACCGGAACGACTAAATTTGCAGAGAATTAGAACGGAATTAAAGAATAATTACAACCCTAGAGGATCAGATCTGGGGGATCGGACCGGAATTACTCCATATATAAACTATTTAACAAAAGTTTTGTTTGTCTTAACGTACTGTGACAACCCTACCAAAATAGGTAACAATTTTGCACTTTCTTAGGAAGCTTTGCCTCTGTACGGCTTATGTACTCTGTTACTTTGTGCTTAGGCTGACGCAACTCCTTGCCAATAATGTAAATCAAATCAATGAATAGATTATATCTTAACAATGTATGATATAACGGCCAGATCCTCACCAAATGAGACCAATTCCGAAGCCACGTTGAAACTATTGTTGATGAACAAGTACCAACTCCTATGTTTGTTTCCCGTAGACTCGCCCAGCATAGTCATAGTCAGTGTAAAGTTAGCTGATGAACTGAAACGTTAAAGGTCTAGGTAAGGGCTTATACAGATTATTTTTAGAAAGGTTTGTTTTGAAAGGAGATTTCATAAAAAAAAATTAATAATCCAGCTAGAAATAGAGTAAATGTAGACAATATTTTATAAAAAAAATATACGTAACAAAATGACATTATTACCTAAGCAAGCAAGCACGCCCATTTCAAGTAACTAGGATTACGATGGGTAAATGATGAGAGTTCAGTTTTTTTTTCATTTATTTCTTATACAATATACGTTGTGTTGAAAATGTCCTTACATACTAAGCAAAGCATAACATGATTAGCAATTATAAATAAGAATAACAACCCAGTATAATTATGTCAAAAAACTTAGACTTAATAGCTATTTATTATCATTAATAAACTTATCTAGACTGTAGACTTAACTAGACATTATTTGTTCAGTAGTAAGGATAATGCTCTTTAATTCATTTGACAGCTTATTGTAAATATAGACAACTGAAACTGAAACTTGACACAATTTTGAACCATTTTCAACTCTGGATGAAAATTTCGGTAAATCATCGACTTGTTTAAAATGTGAACTCTTATCAGTTTAGGATCAGAATCCTAACCAGAGGCCCTAGACAAGTGTCAAACATTTCTATTCTATTCATAGAATAGATAGAAAAATGTATGAGACTGACTTATGCGTTGGCGTTAGCTTATGTCAATCCAATACATTCTTTTAACTAATAATCTTTGAATCAATACTTACAAGCTACATCCAATAATCTTGACGATGAGCATGAAGATCCAGTGAGTGGAGAAACTACTGATCACTGCGAACACAAACCCGATAGCAGCTGATAGTGTCATAGCACGTTTTCTGCCTTTGGTGTCCGCGCAGTAGCCCCATGGAAATGCTAATAGAACACCTGGAAAGTTACAGTGTTGTTTTACTCAATTCTTCCAAATTAATACTGATTTCTTCTTTTGTTATTGCTTACAATGGCAGACGTGCCAACCGCCCACCTGATGGTAAGTGGCCAATAGGGACAGGAAGTACCTAAATGATGTAGGTACTTGCCCATTGAACGTGTAGAACATAATTATGTTCTGTGCACAAGCGTATCTTCAGCCGTCATAAGACAAAATACAAAAGAGTACTAGACGTAATTTCTCTCAGCTCGTACACGCATTCGCTGCTATATGCTATTCACTCGTTTTAGATAACAATAATATTATTGACAGGTAAATACAAAACTACAAGGCCAAGTAAACCTATAGTTATTTCAAGACAATATTTATCTACATATGAGACGACAACACCATCTTAATCGAAAGATATATCCACTACTGAATCTACCCACCTCGGCCTGTTGTATATTGCGTATTACTATTACATACACTGGAAATAGGATGAATGGCGTAAATATCATCGTAAATATTTTTTTCTATATGGTTGAGACTGGTTAAGTTCCGATTAAGTCCCCTGGTACTTTTCCTTTCCCTTCCTAAACCTCATCACCCTACATCTTCGATAACGGCTACAGGTTACGGTTATCACTTACCATCAGGTGGACTGCACGCTGGTTTGTCACCTAAGTATAAAAGAAATCGTACTTCAATTCGTACTTTTGTCGCTCAATTAAAGCCTAGAACTCTTTACCAGCGCATGTGTTCCCATCTTACTTTGATCCTAGGTTCTTTAAGCGAGGCGTGAAAAAGCATCTCACTCAGCCATAGTGGAGGCCACCATACCAGCAGTTTCAGACAATGGCTTTTGGACTGGTGTCCACCACTTACCACTTCTGGATTTCACTGACAATTTAATCAACCTTACCGGCAAATGGCGCGGCTGCTAACACACCAAGTTGCGTAAGGTTTAAGTTAAGATCGCAACTAGCAGCAGCCACCACAGTCGCGTAGCCGAACATGTCCAGGGCACAGGCATTTGTAATCAGACTGCATGTGGTCAGCATCAAATAGTTGTAGCGTCCATGACCTAGAAAAATCATTTTTTTAACTTAACATACAGCCATCATTGCAGGTATTTAATATCCTAATTCAATGCTGTACAAATATACATAATAAAAATAGAAAATGGTGAAAAAGAAATATAGCTAGTCAGACTCGCTAACGAAGGGTTACGTATCATTATCTATAAAAATCATGTTTGTTGCATGGAATTTCAACTGTCTAACTATCACGATGATGAAAATGAAAATGAAAATATGTTTATTCATATAGGTTATTTAAATTAACACTTCAAAGTTTACAAAATGTCAGCAAATTAACCTACAGTTCGCTGAAGTAGAGCCATGAGAAGAACTGACAAGAAACTCAGGCCACTCTTTTTGATCGCCAGGTTATTACAATGTTTGTAAGTTACAGTTTCAAGTAGCATGCAAAGTGACACAGGCAATACACTTAACTCTAAGGGTAATTAATTACAGCTTTCTATCTTGTAAAGAAAAAATAAAAAGTAAAATGTGTGCTTTACAGGCTGCCTCAATTTGCATATTCCTACAAAAGGTAAAGGCAACATGTGAACTGTGGTAAATGTTTTTATGTAGGTATTATAATAAACTGTTAATATTTGCTATAAGTATAAAGTAAGATGAACTTGATTTACCGCAGGCGTTCACAATTTACCTCTATTTCACAAATCACAATGTATAATTTTAACAATATTAAGTATACAATTTTAACAAAACAATACAAAATGTGTACTTAACTGTTCAATTGTGGCTCGGGCATCATGTCATATATATTATTATATAATTTTTTTTTTTTTTATATATTATGTCAAAAATTTTAAAATTTCGATTCATGAGATACAGCCTAGTGACAGACGGACAGCGGAGTCTCAGAAATACCGTTTGGGTACCGAACTCTAAAAACGACCATAGTGATTTCACTGTGCTTCACCAAGCAATCTGTGAAGTTCAGAATCGATGGACACTGCTAAAAAGCCATGATCTGTTGGCATAGTATATGGTCTTCAGGCTACAATATAAAACCACCACATATAGTTAGTGACAACAGTAACTTGTTCATTATAAGCAGGTAACGCTGCTTATGTTTTCTGTTATTCTATTGCACACCTTTACGAATCCTAGCTCTTACTATTTTATAAAGATAAATTTACTTAATAATAATCACAGTTTAGTAAGAACAGATAGATACGTTTTAAAATATTACGATAATTAAATAGGATTTCTTCTTAATTTCATAAAATTGCATAACACCACGTTTTCATGAAGGGGTATGCAGAAAATATCCACGTTTCGTCCTGTTGGGTTGGAGCAGGAGGCAAGCTTATTCACTCTGACAATGCCAAATCTCAAGATGCGATTTTCTTGAACTCTAACCCCAAAAAATTATGGATAATTAGTTTAATTTGATCTAATTAGTTACTAATGAAATCAAATCAATCTAATTTTTCATGCTTTTAGTAAACGAATTGGTATCACATGAGATTTATAATAAATAATAAAAATATTCTACGACATTCACCCAGCGCCATCTAGTCCTAAATTAAGCAATTATATTTTGCTTGTGTTATGGGTACTAAACAACAGATATGCTACATATACACATTTTTTTTTTGTTAATACGTACATATTATAGATAAATTACACCCAGACACAGAACAAACAATCATGCTCATCACACAAAGATTGGTCCTGGGTGGGAATCGAACCCACGACCTCCGGCTTAGCAGTCAGGGTTACCACTAGGCCAACAGACCAGTCATTTAACAGGTGATTAGTTAATTTTTCGTTGAACAGCCTTTCAGAAACTTTAGGTAACTCTTGAACACTACTTTATCCGACCCGCGGATCAATCCCGAAATCTCTGTGATGTCGCAGTCCGTTGACAGTATCACAGAAACATTCTTCTTCTTTCCTTTTCACATTAACTAAATAAAACAATTTATAATTACCAGCTAGTTCGACAGCTTCATCATAACTATACGTTTCTTTATTCTTGTCTACAGCATCTCTGTTATCCATCTTTGTCTCATGTGCGTCTGGTTTCTCTCATCTCGTAATACTGTCATTTCATATCTGTTGTTCAACTCTTATCATTTTTATCTGTAGGCATAAACGCAACATATAAAAAATAAGTAGTAGTTAAATTGGTACAATGTCATATTTCTATTCTGATTTAGAAGGCTGACTGATTTAAGGTTATGTTTTTTTATTGCCGAAAGTAGCAGACGAGCAAAACAGCCAACGTGATGGTAGGTGGTAACTAACGCTCATGGATGACTGAGAGTATCTGCCATTGCTCCTGCAATGCCAGGGACTCGGCGAAGCTGCTTACTGTGAAGGGAGTGGGGTATCTGTAGGATTTAGGAGAAGTGAGAAAAAAGGACTGACATTTCTTGAAGACCTGTATAATAATATGTTTAGCAGTGGATTTCTTTAGAGGACCGAGGGTGTTATTGGGCTGCTAAAGCTAAAATGGTCTGAAATTATGACAAAAATAATTATTTAATATTTCAGAAACACATGTATACAAAAACTTAGCTTTATCTTGAAACAGTAATGGAAATATTACATTGTCTAAATCTACAGATTGTGATTAAAGTTAAATAAAGAGATAAGAATTTATTTACTAAAACATTTTAAAAACGTCAGTTTTTCGAGGATCTAAATAAATTTGACCTTTATATAAAATCTAAAGCAAACAGTTCATCAGATAATGGTAGAAGCTGTATATTTATTTATTTATTTATTTATTTAAGCTTCTTACACACAGAATGTATAACGGCGGACTTAATGCCAACGGCATTCTCTACCAGTCAACCGGGTAATGCAGAGTTGAACCACAGTAGGTGCATGATAGCAGATAGTAAATGTAGTAAAATTGTTAATACTAATGTTGAATATTTTACTAAATAAGACCATAACAATACACATACGTACGTATAAATATAATGATAAACATACATAAAAATCATACATATAGTACTAGTACTACATTATTACACATAAATATATATGTATATATATATATATATATATATATATATAAAACAATAAATGTAAACTATTGGGTTAATTTTGCCAATTTATCCATGAGAAGTGTCCGAACCTTTATCTTAAACGTGCTTCGGTTAGTTGCCATCCTGATTTCCAGAGGGAGGGCATTCCAGAGTAATATTGATTGGACAGGAAAAGAGGAGTGGATGAAACCGGACTTATGAGAAGGACAGGCAAGGAGGAGATTGTTGGAGGAGCGAAGAGGCCTTTCGTGTAAAGAGCAGAGGTATTTAAATTGGGAGGTCAAATATGTGGGAGCATTAGGATTAGCAAGGATGGAATAAAGTGTAGAGAGTGCGCGCAGACTACGACGCTGACGAATGGGAAGCCAGTTCAATTGGGATCTATAGGTAGACACATGGTCATACTTGCGAAGACAAAAAACAAATCGAATGCAGTTATTGAGAAGACGGTCCAATTTGTTGAGAAGATCTGCATTCAGGTCAAAATAATACACGTCACCATAGTCAATCAAAGGAAAGACTAAAGTCTGCACAAGCATTGCCTTAGTCTCACAAGGTAGAAAATTCTTTAGCCTATACAGAGTACGCAGGGTACCGGTGACTTTCTGGCTGACTTGCGTAACTTGGGCTCTCCAATTCAATGTAGTGTCGATGTGTAGCCCTAGATCTTTAATACTTGGACAAAAATCTATGATAGCCCCGTTAAATATGATTGACGGAAGAGTAGTCCAGTTTAGTCTGCTTATAAGGCGTTGGCTGCCAACGATGGTGGCTTGGCACTTTGAAGGGTTTATAATCAAACCAAATCTGTCAGACCAGTTTTTAATGTGCTCCAGATCCCGGTTCACCATGTCAACCGCAGTTGAGATGCAGTCAATACTTGCTTGAGAATAAATCTGCAAGTCATCAGCATACAGATGATACGCACACTGAAGATTAGGTGTTAAAAGATTAATAAAAATTGAAAATAACAAAGGAGATAAAATACCGCCTTGAGGGACGCCAGAGTCAATGTCACCCCAACTTGAAGATGAATCTTCGAAGCGGACAGACTGCTGATGACCTCGAATGTAACTTGAGAACCATTCCAGAGCTTCGGAGGAGACCTTATAGTGGGAAAGGATAGACAGAAGGATATCGTGACTGACGGTATTGAAGGCATTCGAGAAATCGACCAAAGCCAAGACTGTGACTTTGGTACTCTCCATGCCCTCCCTAATATCGCCAGTCACTTTAAGGAGCGCGGATACAGTGCTATGTCCGGGTCTAAACCCAGACTGCATGGGACTAAGTAGCTGATTGCGGTACACAAAATGGGAGAGTTGCTTGTGCTTGTGTATATGGCTGTAGGTAAAGCATTGAAAGCTAAATCTATCTTTCGTAACCATCATGTCAATAAAAATGAAAATGTTGTTCTAAAAGGTAGACTAACCTCCAGTTTCTGAAAGGCTGATCAACGAAAAATTAACTAATCATCTGTTAAATCTCATATGAAGTACCTAAAAACATTTAGCAACCCAATTGGTACTTCACATGAGTTTTAATAGGTGATTATACTGATTATTTATA
Source organism: Parascotia fuliginaria (assembly GCA_963082885.1). Lineage (NCBI taxonomy): Eukaryota > Metazoa > Arthropoda > Insecta > Lepidoptera > Erebidae > Parascotia > Parascotia fuliginaria. The sequence continues at coordinate 17,245,859 of OY720181.1, read as the reverse complement.
AATTTTTCGTTGATCAGCCTTTCAGAAACTGGAGGAAAGACTCTGTTGCTAATAACACAGCATTTTTTTATGAAGCATGTTAATAATGACAGCTGTTATTTCTGGTGCATCTGGCACCAAGATCGCAGCTTATTTACTAAAACCAGCCAAAAGCTACTTTATTCTAACTTAAAATTTAATCAAAACTGTTGTGCGTAAATAAAAAATACACTAGGTAATACTTTCAAACTATTTTAAAATATGAGCATCGCACTTCGCGCCCAAAAACGATCTCCTCGGCCAGCCAGTTCCCGCTAAAGTAAAACTAGCGAGAGCGCGCATATCGATGGTGTAGAACTAGTGTTGCACCGTCCTCGTCTAGAAACCGATTATTTTCTTAACAGTAGTTAGAATTACAATTTTAACAATATTTATTAACTAATAAAAAAATTGTTGGCACTAAGATCAATACTCGGTTTCGTTTAAACGATTAATGGTGCATAAAATTTACTTTTAATCTTTCGCGTTGCATGATATAAATTTATAAACAAGGGAATTAATCCACTCAGCCTGCTTGTGACCACGGCCGGTGTAAACTGGTCGAAACGTCAACAAAATAAGGTATGTAAGTACCTAATAATAATAATAATAAGCAATGCCCTGGACAGGAGAGTCCGTACATTGCTGACTTCATACCGAATGCATTATCCACGTTCGTCTGTCATGAGGTTGTATATCCCGCGAAAGTGTCAAAATGCCAAAACCCTTCATAATCGCGAGATATGCAACCTTAGAGACTATTTACTTTTAAACTTTCGCGTTCCATCATATAAATTTATAATCATACGGGAATTAACGCGATCATGCATTAGGTTTAGGTTTACATACCTTATTTTGCTTGACGTTTCGACCAGGTTACACCGGCTGTGGTCACAAGCAGACTGGTGAGGCGATGTCACGGCTCCGTATGTGAAGTAGATTCTAGATCTACCCTCACATTTTTGTCTTTCCACGTACTATCACAAAACACACTGACAGTGTCCCTATTCTGTATGCCGTCCGTATTCCGAGCGTTAACCGACTGCGCAAAGCGAGGTTGCGTAATTTGAATCACTGGATTCCACGTAGCCGAGAGCTTGAAGCCGTCTTCCCTATTGAAATTTATGAATTTATTTTTAGAGACTATTTTCTTAAAACGAACGGGGCTCTGCATCGTGATGTTGTCGCAGTGGACAATGGACTGACCCCGCTTGCCTTGGCTAAGGAGAACTGGCACAAGCCTGTAGTGCTTGGCGTCGACGACCGTCGGGTGGTATGGCAGAGCAGGGAGCTCCACAGCAGGTTCTACCGAGCTTTACACGGTCCAGATGTGGACCGAATTGCTTCCGTAGCTAGGCTACGCTTCGGTGATCTTTTCGTAAAAACCGAAGGGTTTGTTTGTGCAATTGCTGAAGAAGTTATCAAGACATATATCTTGAGAGACTGCACTATCGACATAATAATATGTCGTGCATGTCATCGCCCAGGTGAGTCTCTCAGGCATATTGTTGCCGGCTGTTCGCGTCTTGCTAACGGAGAGTACTTGCACAGACATAACCAAGTGGCCAGGATCATCCACCAGCAACTTGCTCTGCGGTACAAACTTGTGGACGCCGAAGTGCCTTACTACAGGTACAATCCTGAGCCGGTTCTCGAGAATGGTCGTGCGACATTGTACTGGGATCGATCTATCATCACTGACACGACTGTTATTGCCAATAAGCCTGACATAGTGGTGATAGATCGATTAGAGCGCCTTGTAATGATCGTTGACGTCACCATACCTCCTGATGATAATCTCGTAAAAGCTGAAAAAGACAAACAGATCAAATTTTTGGATTTAGCTCACGAGGTTGTTGACATGTGGGATGTGGATTCGGCGATCATTGTTCCGATAGTGGTTACAGTGAATGGACTTATTGCTAAGAGCCTCGATCAACATCTTAAGAAGCTCGCGTTAGCTGGTTGGGTCAAGGGCCAGATACAGAAGGCGGTGTTGCTTGACACGGCCCGCATTGTGAGGAGGTTCCTATCTCTGGAGCCCTAACCGCCGGTAGCTTGGTTCTTGTACCCGATGCCGGTGGGTCTCCAATTTTTATATTTTTAAATGTATGTGTTTTTTTCATATACTTATATTTAAAAAGGTAATTTTGAAAATGAATTTAAATAAAGGAAATAATAATAAAAATAAAATATAATAAAATATTTTTTTTTATTTTTTGTTGATTTAGCCCATGAGATTGTTGACATGTGGGATGTGGATTCTGCTGTCATTGTGCCGATAGTCATTACTGTAAATGGTTTAATATCAAAGAACCTCGACCAACACCTTAGGAGGCTCGCATTAGGTGGATTGACACTTGCAGTGTCAGCAACTGATGACGCGCTCACCGACTGAAAACTGCCGATGGATGCATTTTGTGCCCCGCGTTGAAGCCCTTGAATGAAAATATAGTGATTAAAAAATTCGCTGACGGCTTGCGAAATCGTAGGCTGAGCACAATCATTGCGGCCAGGAAATTTAGCACGCTGAAGGACGCGATCCAAGCGGCCCTGGATGAGGAGGTCATCACCGCTTCTGGTTCAGGCGAAATTATGGGTATGAATAAAAATTTTAATTATAACTACAGGGGTGCAAAATATTTTCATCGAGGACACCGAGGGGATTATGACGGCCAACGCTCTTCATTTAGCGGGCGAGGACGAGTTTTAGAGGAAACCAGCGAGGATGGAATAACCAGTTTCCAACCCGAGGTGTTTCGACGCGAGGTCAGCAGTACAGAGGTACGTCTAGAGGAAACCAAGGGATACGCCAACGACTACATGTTAACGTTTTAAATGATGAACGGTCAAATTCATTGCCTAATTCAGAACCACAAAGTTCACATTCTAATATGACAGAAACATTTTTTCGTGACCAACAGTAAGAAACATTGTATATTATCGTGCGACAGCGATTGTTTTACTTATTTTACAATAAACGGGAAACAATTTTCATTTTTAGTAGATTCGGGTGCATCTTTGTGTGCAATTAAATATAAATATATAATAGAGCAAAATCTTACATTACATAAAGAAGATATTATTATAAATGGTTTAGGGAGCAAAGTCCGTGCAATAGGATACGTTTATATACAATTGAGTAGTGATGATTTAATTATAAGTCATAAGTTTTATGTTTTTAATACATTGCCTATTAAGTCGAATGGCATAATTGGTCGAGATTATTTAAGAAGATTTAGATCAGGTTTAAATTTCGAGACAAATATTTTGACGTTACGTGATAGTTTAAATAAAACAATTAGTTTGCCAATTACCAATAAAATTGATAATTTATTAGAAGTTTCGGCCAGATGCGAGTCTATTCATTATATTCAGACACGGTTCGAAGAAGATTGCGTAATATGTTCGAAAGAGATACAGGACGGTATTTTCTTAGCTAGTTCAATTGCTTCTCCTGTCAATGGCGTTATACCTATTAGAATATGAAATACAACACAAAGGGATATATTTCTATCAACATTTAATTTTGATATTCACAGATTAAGTGATTACAACGTTTGTTCTTTTAATAAAGTAGAGAACAAGGCGGAAAGAGTTAAGCAATTATTTTCTTATATAAATTTCTCTCATATGAGTGATGAGGAACAGACATCTATTGGAAATTTATGTGCTAAATATGCGGACATATTTTATTTACCGGGAGATAAATTAAGTACTACTGATATTTATACTCACACCATAACTTTAAAACCTAATACTACACCATTTTTTTCAAAACAATATAGATTACCTCACGTACATAAATCAGAAATTAAGCAACAAATACATAAAATGGTTAACGAAGGTATAGCAGAACCAAGTAAAAGCGAATGGTCAAGCCCTGTGTTACTAGTACCGAAAAAATTAGATACAACAGGTACTAAAAAATGGCGACTAGTTATTGACTACCGAAAGTTGAACAATTCTATAGTAGATGATAAATATCCATTACCAGATATAACTGAAATATTAGAGTCTCTATCTGGTAGTATTTACTTTAGTCATTTAGATTTACACCAAGGGTATTATAATGTGAAATTAGATGAAAATAGCCGTAAACTCACATCTTCGATTCTGGTCGGTACCAGATGACTCGGATGCCAATGGGTTTAAAAACGAGTCCGAGTTCGTTCTCTCGTATGATGATTACAGCTCTAGCAGGTCTTAATTATGAGAAATGTCTAATATATTTAGATGATTTGATTTTTTTTGGAAGAAATTTGACAATGCACAATAAAAACTTACAAGACGTTTTCGAAAGGTTGCGAAAAGTTAACTTAAAACTTAACCCTTCGAAGTGCAATTTTTTAAAGAAAGAAATATTGTATCTGGGTCATGTGATATCTAATAATGGTATACAACCTGATCCTGAAAAAATAAATACAGTAAAAAATTATCAGTGTCCAAAAAATTGTGATGAAGTTAAAAGATTTGTAGCTTTTGTAAACTATTACAGAAAATTTATACGAAACTTTGCAGAAATTTCACACCCTTTAAATGCACTTTGTAAAAAAAATGTTTCTTTTATGTGGGATCAAAAATGTCAACAGGCATTTGAAACGCTTAGAGAAAAAATAATCTCGCCTCCTATTTTACAGTATCCTGATTTTTCAGAGGAGAACAATTTTATTATTGAAACAGATGCGTCTAATTATGCTATAGGTTCAATTTTGGCAAATAAAGACGGGCGTCCAATAGCATTCGCTAGCAGAAGTTTAAATAAGGCGGAAAAGAATTATCCGGTAATAGAAAAAGAGTTATTGGCAATAGTATGTGGCAGTAAAACATTTTCGTCCGTACTTGTATGGTCGATATTTCAAAATTAAAACGGACCATAGACCTTTGATTTACCTTTTCAATATGAAAGATCCGTCAAGTAGATTAATGAAATTCAGACTTGTTTTAGAACAATATAATTTCGATGTAGAATACGTTAAAGGTTGTAATAATAGCGCTGCAGATGCTTTGTCTCGAATATCGTTAAATGAACTAAAAGAAATTAATAAAAGTGTAATGAACGTTTTAACGCGAGCACAATCTAGAAAACTTAAAGATTCTTCAGTTAATATGGTACCCTCGGATGATTGGCCTGATCAACCAAAAATCGTAGGAACCCATATTAAACCGAAAGAATCAGTAGAATTAGTATTTATTGATATCAATAATTACAAGAAAATGAAAAATAAAGTGTTACGTAAGCAGTAAAAGAACAATTTTTATTAAATTTTTAGATTCTCAATCACGAATTACACGAGGTGAATTCGTGAGAGAACTAGATAAAATATGTAAGAAAATTAATGTTGAAGAAATTTGTATAGTTAAAAAGAAAGATAATGAAGTTTTTATTAATAAACTATTAGAAGAGATAAATAAAATAAAAGATAGGTTCAAAACACGTATATGTATTATAGAAAATGTAGAGATAGTAAATGAGAAAGATGATAGACGAGTAATCTTAAACGATTTCCATCTCCTACCCAGTAGTGGCCATGCTGGTATGAGACGGATGTCGAATAATATAAAAAAATATTATTACTGGCCTGGCATTGATAAGGATATAAATGAATTTGTAAAACGTTGTGATCTATGTCAACGACAAAAACATTCAACGCCAGTTAAAGAACCAATGACCATTACAACTACAGCCAATTCGGCTTTTGGGAAAATATTTTTAGATCTTGTTGGTCCCTTAGATACAGATAATGATAATTTTTCATATATACTCACTTTACAATGTGAACTTAGTAAATATGTCGAAGCTTACCCCTTAGTTTCCAAAAAGACTGACGAAGTTTCAAAATCTTTAGTTAATAATTTTATTCTTAGATATGGAGTTCCCAAGGAGATAGCAACTGACAGAGGTAAGGAATTTATGTCATCTACATTTCAAGAAATGTGTAAATTATTACAAATAAAACAATTACATTCTACTGCCTATCACAACCAGAGTATAGGTGCATTAGAAGTGTCTCACAAACATTTGAATTCTTTTCTTAGAATACATACTGATAAACACCCAGAGACATGTAGCAAATGGCTTCCATTTTGGTGTTTTGCATATAATACTTCAGTACATTCGGAAACGAAGTTTATGCCTTACGAATTAGTGTTTGGAAAAAGATGTACCTACTCTTCCAAGTAATTTAAATAAAGATATCGTAGAACCTATTTATAATTATGAAAGTTATCCATGTGAGCTAAAGTATCGTATACAGCTTTCACAGAAAGAAGCGAGAGACAATTTGCTTAGTAGTAAGATTAAAAGAAAAACAAACTATGACAAATATACAAATCCTGTAAAATATAATGTTAATGACTTAATTTTAGTAAAAAATGCGGTTGGTAATAAATTGGATGAGTTATATTCAGATCCTTATAAAGTTGTAAAGGACATACCACCTAATGTAGAAATTATGAAAAATAATAAAGTAGATATAGTTCATAAAAATAGGACTAAATTGTATCATTCCTAAATAAACTTTGTAACCAATGATTATTAATAAGTAAGTATACTATCTTATGTTAAACTTATTTAATGTTTGAAATATGATAGTTTGTAGTTATTGTTAAAAAAAAAAAAAAATAGTAGTGTATTTTTTTTTTCTGTAATAAGGGTGATGTAGGGTGTATGTACCTAATATGTAACCAAATAATATCATTATTATGCTCCACGTGTAACCTCATTATTAAGCTATTTAACCAATGATTATTATAATAAATATGCAGTCTTACTTATGATTTCGTGGTTTCAATTCGTCACGTGATCGCGTTAATTCCCTAATTAGTCTCATTTGCACCATTAATGGTGCATCTCTACTCTAATAAAAAAATAGTACTTCGCCTATGAAGTAAATTTAATTGACGTCGCTGTACGTATTGCTATGTGAAAAATTTGAGGCGTTACACTAAAAGAATACGAGATCTATGTATAAAATATTAAGTATTTAAAATATAGGTACGCATGACTCAGTAGTATTCGTGTCTACCTTGTCATAATTATTGTACAATGTATTGTAGGTTTAATTTATATACGAAAATGTATCGCTAAGCACTTTACATTCGTAGTGGCAAAAAATAAATGGTTCTTCAGATAATAAGCAATAGTTTTATATTTCGTCTATCAAGATAAGCTAAGCAATTTGGCTAGTAAATAAGACTAAAAAATTTTGTTATTAATCGACTGGATGAAATGGTAGTTAAAATGATTTATGTAAAGCACTGTGTGTATGTTTGTTACAACTCGAAGCCTAAACAGCTGAACCGATTTAGATAAAAATTGGTACATAGATAGATTCGGTGCCAGAGACGGACATAGGCTAATTTTATCCTGAAAATCGGTCTGGTTCTGGGTCACAAAACATATTATACGCGCGGGCGAAGCCGTGGGGCGCAGCTAGTGTTTATCATAAACTCACCCTTATCACCAAATTTACTTTTCAAGAGCGTTTTCTATCCACTAAATAAATCGATAATGCGATAGCCACAAATAACTACAGCCTATACAAATAAAAATGATCGAGACTTAAAATAAAAAGTATTAATACGAGAAATTGCTATATCTACGTAATATTCCGGTTTTGCATTCAGAATATTTACGAATTAAATTAATTAAAGTCATCATTGATTAAAGGATAATTAATAAATCGATCACTCTAATCACTAAGAGCTCATAGATAAACATCGACAAATAAACAATACTTTTAATTTCGTATTATTTTAAAAGAAAGGTAAAGCTTCAAAAGACTTACATTTATTACAGGCTGTGTTCAATTGAAAGTTGATACCTTCACAGGTTTCTGAGAAAACTTGAGTAACAGACACGTAACGAAGTGATTATGAGGTTGAATTTTAATTTTAATCCTGCGTCGGTTGTTAGGTGTGCAAAAGCATATTATTTGAAAGCTACCGTACTAAACACCACCATTTTTTTTTTATTGCCGACAGTAGCAGGCGAGTCAACAGCCAACGTGATGGTAAGTGGTAACTATCGCTCATGGACGACTTCCCTGACTCTGTCTGAACCCGCTGCCTACTGTAAACGGAGTAGGGTAGGAGAAAGGAGAAAAAGAAAAGGTGGGAAATTGGGCCTCTGGCACTCTCACTCACCGAAAGAAACGCAATAGTACGGATACTATTACTGTCAATCTTCTATGAGAGGGTAGTTTTTAGGTCGATCCGACCCATTCATGCTGAAACCAGCGTGGATCTACTACCGCCTGCATAGCACGGTCATAGCTTTTACCTATAGTACGGTGAAGTGGGCAGACTCCTTCATCGCAACAGCAACGGACCACCACTCATGGACTAAAATGATTGTTTACCTTCAGAGGCCCGAGACAAGTGTCAAAGATTTCTATTCTATTCATAGAATAGATTACAAAATGTATAGGTTTGACATAAGCTAACGCCAAGGCATATGTCAATCTCATACATTTTATTATCTATTCTATGAATAGAATAGAAATCTTTGACACTTGTCTCGGGCCTCAGGTCAGTTTGACGGTCTCTGTAGTTCTTTGATTTAAACAAAATTTAGTGTAATGGGCAAATATTTTGTGTCCGTAAAATTATACCTTGGTGAAATCCTCTGCGATATGGAAATTATTATCTATTATTATTAGTATTGCAGTCTTTAAAAAAAGAAAAAAAAGCTGGCGTCATTTTAATACGTTAATTATAAAATTTGGCATTTAAAAAAACAACATACGTACTTCATTTTGATAAGCACAATTGATACACAATCTCGCTTTTAACTATAAAATCTTTTAGTAATTTTATTATACAAGGCCCTGGCCCTCTATTGATAATAAACCGTCTATTAATGAACCATTAAGCTAACGGGTTGTGTTGTGGTTCCTAGCCATTAATTAGAACTTATTGAAAGCGAGCTTACCCTTACTAGGGCATTTCCTACATAGTGTAGGAAGTGATATTATTATAATGTTTCTAAAAACCTTGTGTGATAAATATAGGTAGAAGTTTCTTTCATCCTAGGTATACAAATAGGTAGAATAAACTCAAATAAAGTTATTTAACTTATATCTACCGAGCCTTTACATTATTTAATTCCTTAATACTATTAGATAAATATAAATTAATAATCAATAGATTAATCCATGCTCCATAATATTATAACTGTGAAAGTAACTCTGTCTGTCTGTTACGCTTTCACGCCTAAACCACTGAACCGATTTTGATAAAATTTATTATAGAGATAAAATAGACCTTGGAGAACAACATAGCAACATATATTGTGAAAAATTGCTTGAAAAGGTTGAAAATAGGGGATTGGAAGTTTGTATGAAAAATGCAATATAACCGACATTCAAGTGGGCGGAGCGGGCAGCAGCTAGTTTTTGTATAAAAATACTCGAAACGATTTGGCTAATTGATTTACACTTCATATATCTTGAAACCATTAAAGCATTCAAAATAACTACAAAAGAAACGAACAAGCGGCGGACAGTCTGCAGATCTACTTATAGATCATTTACAATAACTAAAATTTATTTTACAACACTCCCACAGCCACACAAACACACACATAGGTACACTTACACTCTTACATACACTTTTACACACACTTTCACTGGTACACTCAACTAATAGCAAGGCACCTAAAAAAAGGTAAACTCTGTCAGGGCCAAGTTGAAAACCAGCGTCAGATTTTTGGTCTGACAAATACACTATACCCAGTTTAGAGGCCCTAGACAAGCGGCATAAATATCTATTCTATTGATAGAATAGATTAAATAATGTATGGGATTGACATAAGCTAACGCTAACATTGTCGTAAGCTTATGTCAATCCCATACATTTTTATCTATTCTACGAATAAAATAGGAATCTATGCCACTTGTCTAGGGCCTCAGGGTACCTAGTTGCCTCATCTGTTAGACACTCACTTTTTTTTATACGACTAAGGTGAAAAACAAGTATACATAGCCTGATGGTAAGCAGTTACCGTAGCCTATGGACGCTTGCAACACCAGGAGCATCACTAGCGCGTTGTCGACCCAGTAACAAACCTTTTAACTCCTTTTTTGAAGAACTCTATTTCTCTTGCACTTGTAGGTACTTTGTATTTTGTTATTATTTCTATTTGTCACGGCATTTTCTTTCGATCAATGGATGGATGAAACTGATGGTATTTCCGCCACTTCTCTATGTCTAGAGCCATCTCTCCTTAACCTCTAAATACGACATAGCATCTGTACTTTTCTTCATTTGGCTTATATAGATTTTTCGGATTCGTGGTCTTTCTCTACCTCGCCTTTCATATATCTTCCCTTCTATGATGTTTTTTTATAAAGCTGTCATGTCGTATAATGTGGCCAATCATCTTTTTGCCCGACTGCCACAGTCAAGAAGGGTAATGTTTTTCGAACGTATATTTATATTTTTTTTTTGTAATTTTCATAATAACTTTACATCACTCTGTTGTTCTTATTTCAAAGTGCCTTCGCTCAACATCGCTCATGTCATTAAACCATTGACTGACATTTTAAACAACCAACTTAAACCTTATTGTCATCCACTACTAATTTAGCAGAACAATAAATTATACTATACACGTCCAATCTCAAAGTCAGACTCCTATTCGTAACATTTACAGACTATTCATGGTAAATGCACTTGTTAATATTGAGTCAATGTTGATGTAATGTTTATTAAATCATATGGTGACAGATAAAGGCTATCTCAGAAGAAAATAACAGTAGATTTTCACAAAGATAGAGATACAAAAACTCAGGTCATACTTTGTAATCGGATTTTTACAGTTTTTGGTATAATATCATGCAACGCAACCAAAGTACCTTTCACAATAATTATTATCAATAAACCAAGTATTATTATTAACCAAAGTACCATATAAAATAATTATAGTAGGTATTCTTATTTTCCATGGACGTAAGTCTCCTTCAAGTATTGCCACTTTAACGCATGGTGTGACTTATTATATTAATATTATGTAATTCAGACCTAGATACTTACTGGTGTCCTTATTTTATTACTTTAATTCTACTAATATTATAAATGTGAAAGTTTGTGTGTGTGTGTGTGTGCGTGTGTGTGTGTGTGTGCGTGCGTGCGTGCGTGCGTGCGTGCGTGCGTGCGTGCCTGCGTGCGTGCGTGCGTGCGTGCGTGCGTGCGTGCGTGCGTGCGTGCGTGCGTGAGTGCGTGCGTGCGTGCGTGCGTGCTTGCGTGCGTGCGTGCGTGCGTGCGTGTGTGTGTGTGTGTGTGTTGCCATTCGACGCCTAAACGGCTGAACCAAAATCGTTGATAATTGGTATGTAGATAGATTCGATTCCGGAGGCGGACATAGGTTACTTTTATTCCGAAAATCAGTCTGGTTTCTGAGTTACAGATAATAAACACATACCAATTTCCACGCGGGCGATGCCGCAGGGCGCAGCTAGTAATAGATAAATATATAACGTACTAGCTGTTACCCGCGACTTCGTTCGCGTGAAAATTCAGATGGGTGCCTCTATGAGAATTTTGCGTGCCTGATTTTATGGCAATCGTCCATTATATCAGTATTGTCCGTCTCTATGGCGAATCCAGTTTAAACCCGCTACGGCTAAAACTGACAAACCACTTTCACACAAATTTGCGACTCTTATTAATTGCCCATTTAATAAGGGTGGTTTCTGAATATTAAAAAAAGAGTATTTTCTACTATAAAAACTATAAAAGTTTCATACAAACTTTGCCACCCCTTTATACCCCCTTAGGGGATGGATTTCGCAAAATTCCGTCTAAGTGAGCACCTATATTCTAATAGAAATGACAATGCAAAGTTTGAAATTCCTAGCACTTGTTGTTTCTGAGATTTCGTGATAAGTGAGTGAGTGATCTTTTGGGCTTCGCTCGCGTGAATGTCGTTTTTTCCAATAGACATATTTATATTGTTTAAATACTGTTTTTCATACTATTTTTAATCTCCTTTTCATACAAATCCTCTTTCACCTACCTAAAGATATCCCTCGTAAATCAATATACAATACACAAAGGCAAATTTTCACTACAATAACTTTCCCCTTCCCCTTCTTCCCTATTGCACTTTTTCTCCACTCTCCACAGTTTCCTCCTTCCTCTTCTCCCCTACCCCTTCTCCTCTTCACCTCCTTCAGCATCCCTTGCCCCTCCTCCAGCATCTCTTGCCCTTTCCGCCACTTCCCTCTACCTTGCCTCCTCGCTTTCCCCTCTCTTCCGCCTTCCTTCTCCTTCCTTTTCCTCCTTTCCTCTCCCTTCCTATCGCTTTCTATCCCTTCCCCTCCCTTTTCCACCATTCGAGAACTCCTTACTTTCCACGTTCCTTCCCCCTCCCTTCCTCTACCGTCTCCTTCACTTTCCTCTCATTTTCCCCTCATCTTCCCCTCATTTTCCCCTCATTTTCCCCGCATTCACCCCTTACTTCCCCTCACTCCCTTCCTCACTTCCGCTTCACTCCCCCACACTCCCACACTTCCCCTCACTCCTCCCTCACTTCCCTGTCACTTCCCTCTCACTTTCCCCTCACTGCCCCCTCACTCCCCCTCACTTTCCCCTCAATTTCCCCTCACTTCCCTCTCACTTCCTCTCACTTCCCCTCACTTCCCCCTCACTTCCCCTCACTTCCCCTCACTTCCCCGTTTCTTCTCCGTCATTTTCCCCTCACTTCCCCTCACTTTCCTCTCGCTTCTCCCTCACTTCTCCCTGGCTTTACCCTTACTTCCTTCTGACTTCTCCCTGACTTTCGATTTCATCCCTTTACACACACTTAGGAATTAAATTTTAAATAACCCTTTTTTAGTACAACCTCTAGACATTTAAACAAACACACCTTCCAAATTTAAGTCACTACGACCAGCAGTTTAGGCAGTGCGTTGTCTGTTAGTCAGTCAGTCAGTCAGGACAAAGCCTTATATAATATGTATGGGTGTATGGATGTATGGATTAGACGTATAGCCATCGGGGATCAAAGCATACAGGCTGCTAGGAATGCTAACACTTGATAGAGCCACAAAAAACTGACCATGCGAAAAACAGCTAATACTTAGATTCACACCCACAACTTTTAGTTGTGTCTGACCTTGGGCTTTATTAATTGTCATTCCAAAACATAGGCTCACTGGAAACTGGACTCATTTAAAACTAAACGGATTGTTTAGAATGAGAGGAATCCGAAAAATAAAAACGCTATCAGCTATTCCGTAACCTGTTAAAGTCACTGTTTCTATCAGATTTCGTAGTAAATTAACAAATATACGAAATGATTCTTTAAATTGGCATAACTTTTTTATTTATGAACCGATTGACATGAAACAAACACTAAATGTTAAGTGAAGCTTACCACAATGTATTAGTGAAAACCATACGGATAAGCCGTTTCTGAGATTAGTGTGAACAAACGCACAGACTAACAGACACAAATTGTAACAATCATTGTTTTGGTTTCTATTTGCGTTGATAAAGGCCCCAATAAATTTTTTTCTCATATATCTTCCATGTACAGACAGCGATCGGTTACATTTTTATTATATGTACTAGCTGTTGCCCGCGACTTCGTTCGCGTGAAAATTCATATGGGTGCCTCTATGAGAATATTGCGTGCCTGATTTTACGGCAATCGTACATTGTATCAGTAATAAATATCAGTATTATCCGTCTCTAAGGCGAATCCAGTTTAAACCCGCTACCGCTAACACTGACAAACCACTTTCACACAAACCGGCGACTCCTATTTGCCCACTTAGTAAGGGTGGTTTCTAAATATTAAAAAAAGAGTATTTTCTAGTAATTTGGTAATCCTACTATAAAAACTATAGAAGTTTCATACAAACTTTGCCACCCCTTTATACCCCCTTAGGGGATAGATTTCGCAAAATTCCGTCTAAGTGAGCACCTATATCCTAATAGGAACGACCATGCAAAGTTTGTGATTCCTAGCACTTGTAGTTTTTGAGATTTCGTGATGAGTAAGTGGAGTGACATTTTGCTTTTATGTATATAGATAGCTTTGCCCGCGGCTTCGCTCGCGTGAATATCGTTTTACCAATAGACATTTTTATATTGTTTAAATACTGTTTTTTATACTATTTTAAATCTCCCATTCATACAAATCCTCTTTCACCTACCTAAAGATATCCCTCGTAAAACAATATACAATACACTAAGGCAAATTTTCACTACAATAACTTTCCCTTTCCTCTTCTTCCCTATCGCCCTTTTTCTCCACTCTCCACAGTTTCCTCCTTCCTCTCCTCCCCTCCCCCTTCTCCTCTTCACCTCCTTCAGCATCCCTTGCCCCTCCTCCAGCATCTCTTGCCCTTTCCTCCACTTCCCTCTACCTTGCCTCCTCGCTTTCCCTTCTCTTCCTCCTTCCTTCGCCTTCCTTTTTCTCCTTTCCTCTCATTTCCTATCCCTTCCCCTCCCTTTTTCCACCATTTGAGAACGCCTTTCTTTCCTCGTCCCTTCCTCCTCCCTTTCTCTCCCGTCTCTCTCACTTCCCCATCACTTTCCTCTCACTTCCCCTCGTTCATCCCTCACTTTCCCCATCACTTTCCTCTCACTTCCCCTCGTTCATCCCTCACTTTCCCCTCACTTTCCCTCACTTCCCCCACACTCCCCTCCTCACTTTCCCCTCACTTCCCCATCACATCCCTCTCACTTTCCCCTCCCTTCCTCCTTCCCCTCAATTCCTCCTTTACCTCCCTCCCCCTCCCTGCAAATTTCAAGTCGCTAGCTTCAAAAGCACCAAAAATTTCACCCCTCTAAATCCACCCCTGTTAAAATAAAAATTATAAGGATATTTTTTATTTAAATAGAAGTATTCCAAAACAAAATTTCAAAACTGTAAGTTAAAAAATTAAGAAGGTTCATACAATCGTTTTCATCCCTTTTCACACACTTACGAATTAAATTTTTAAAACCCTTTCTTAGTACAACCTCTCGACATTTAGACAAACACACCCTCCAAATTTCAAGTCACTACGACCAGCAGTTTAGGCTGTGCGTTGTCTGTTAGTCAGTCAGTCAGTCAGTCAGGACAAAGCCTTATGTAATATGTATGGGTGTATGGATGTATGAATTAGACGTATAGCGATCAAAGCATACAGGCTGCTAGGAATGCTAACACTTGATAGAGCCACATAAAACTGACCATGCGAAAAACAGCTAATACTTAGATCCACACCCACAACTTTTAGTTGTGTCTGACCTTGGGCTTTATTAATTGTCATTCCAAAACATAGGCTCACTGGAAACTGGACTCATTTAAAACTAAACGGATTGTTTAGAATGAGAGGAATCCGAAAAATAAAAACGCTATCAGCTATTCCGTAACCTGTTAAAGTCTCTGTTTCTATCAGGTTTCGTAGTAAATTAACAAATGTTCGACGTGATTCTTTAAATTGGCATAACTTTTTTATTTATGAACCGATTGACATGAAACAAACACTAAATGTTAAGTGAAGCTTACCACAATGTATTAATGAAAACCATATCTAAATCGGATAAGCCGTTTCTGAGATTAGCGTGAACAAACGCACAGACAAACAGACAAACAGACAAAAATTGTAACAATCATGGTTTTGGGTTCTATTTGCGTTGATAAAGGTCCCAATAGTTTTTTTTCTCATATATCTTCCATGTACAGACAGCGATCGGTTACATTTTTATTATATGTATTGATGATTGATAGATAATGGGTATCATTATTAATTTCCCGTTTTGTTACCAGATGCGGCAATCTCTCTATATTAATAAAATGTATGCTGTTAAGACCCTTGGTTAGCATCAGAAGTTGCTACTTCACATCCGGAGGTGTAGCAATGATTATCGTAGATGGGACTGTAGTTAAAGTTTGAAGACAGAGAGATTTTACTTTAGTAGTAGATGACCGCTGACTTAGAATTATAACCTAGGTAGTGTCGCAGTCCTGATGGTCAGCAATGATCCAATAACCCAAAATAATATTTTAATAGCAACAAAACAAATTGAGTTTTAATCTGTAGTTCTTTTTAATACTTGAGGCGCTAGACAAGTGGCATAGATTACTTTCCTAATCATAGAATAGATAAAAAAAATTATAGGATTGACATAAGCTAACAACATTGTTGACATAAGCTAACGACAATGTTAGCTTTAGCTTATTTCAATCCCATTTTTTTTCTATTCTATGAATAGAATAGAAATCTTTGCCACTTGTCTACGGGCGGTATTACATTATCATATAAATATGATTTCATATCTGTCAAATTCTATGATCATAGTTCGACGACCCTCAAACTATGATCATAGATAATCACATGTTGTAGTTATTATACCGTCATATGTTCTTCATTTAAAAATGACTTACACATCTTTGATCAAATTTCTATGATAGTCTAATAGCAGCCTAAGGCCTTTGTTGTTGTGGACTGCACTAAGTAAAGGCACTGAATACAAATCAATATAGCGCTTCCAAGATGAGACTCATTTAATCATTTAAAGATAATTTAAACAAATTTGTGTACAGCTAATTCGCTGACAAATGCAGAGGAAATCTGACAAATTTCAGTCATTATTTTTAATCGCTAGCTAATTATACATTATTATATTATACGACTACATACATATATGCTGCCAATTAAGTACCTAGTACTCCCATAATCGGCTTTTTGTACTTATGGAAAAAGATGATGGTGCCTTACTGTAGATCGAAGACACGCTCAACTTGGTCACAAAAATGTCTAACATTATTTACACAATTAGCATATCACGCGCATAAATTATGTTAATGATTACATATTATACAGATTTATAGCTGATTATATACATTATATTGTTGCCATAATTCAATATAACCATAATCTAAATACAATAGCCTTTATGAATTTACGTGTATCGATAATTATTGATAAGTCTTCAAAGTAATAGTCTTTGGATGACGTAGAGCTATTACGTATGGCCTCTGAAGTCGTACCAAGTTCTTCAAGTCTACCAAGTGTAGGTCAAAAGGGAAAATTTTCTAATTGCTAATTGCCTTTTTAATCACCAGCTGCCAGCGACATGGTTTCACGCGCGTCTTATAATAGTACTAGCTTTCTGCGGCGCGGTTGAACCGCGTCTTTGGTTACTACTCTGCTCCCATCACCAGTAGAGTGATGTTACATAGCCTATAACCTTCCGCAAGAACAGGGCTATCATACGCAAAAAGAATTATTCAAATCTAACTGGTAGTTCCAGAGATTAGCGCGTTCAAACAAACAAACAAACTCATCCGTTTTATACAATAGTATAGATTATAACATGTCCTTCTTCAAACAAGGTTTACACAGAACATTAATATCATGGTAGGCAGCGGATTCGCAGAATCCCTGGCTTTGCAGAAGTCCATTAGCGACAGTTACCACTTACCATCAGGAGGGCTGTTGGCTCGTCTACTACTGTAGGTAATTGTTGAAAAATTCATACAAATATGGCAGCTTTCGCATGAGACTTGTTACTTTTACATCGGTTTGTTGTCCGCACTCAGAGACTTAAAAGTCACCGTGTTTCGTACTAATCTAAAAAGCGAAAGGGTATGTTTGTTTGACCGCACTAATCTCTGCAACAAGGTACAGTTGGATTTGAACAATTATTTTCGCATTTGATAGCCCAGTTCTTGAAGTTTATAGACAAAATATATCATCACGCTACCAGCGACGAGGGCGGGTAATTCAGCGTGAGTGAAACGGAAAAAGCTAGTTTGAAGATAAGAGTACAAAAATTAGGCAAAATGCATACAGTACTAAATCACACGTCTGTTTTTGTGTAGTATAATCTATGTCTAGCCCTAGGAATAGTCTATTGTTACGAACTAGGTCACTGCGGCGTCACTCGACTCTCATTTGAATGTAGTGGTTTAGGTTGTTTTTAGTTTTGAAAAGTTTGTTTGTTTGTTTGAACGCGCTAATCTCTGGAACCACCAGCCGGATTTGATCTTTTGCGTATGATAACTCACTTCTCGAGGAAGGTTATAGGCTATGTAACATCACGCTACTGGTGACGGGAGCAGAGCAGTAAGCAAAAACGTGGGTGAAACCGCACTGCGGAAAGCCCGTGATACAATATATTGATACACTTAGCAGTAAGAAACGGCGATTAGTGTTGTTTTAGTGGACAGATGTAAATGTCTTGATATCTCAGTGATAAATGTACGGACTGCTTTAGAGGTTCCGAGTTCGATTTTCGGGTTAAGGTTTCAGTGACTCGGTAGTTTAGTGGTATTATGACACTTTCACGCAGAAGTCCTGGATTTGATCGCCGGGTCGGATAAATTGATTTTGGTTTAATCTGTCGCGAAATTTGGTTTATTAACCATGAGTCAGGCGTGCCCTCTGTTCGGACAAAGGTACGGGGCATCCTACACTACCCATTCGAGAATAAAAAGCGTCATGAAGAAAGCGCCGGCAGCCCAATTTAATTTTCATTTCTTTTGCTTTTCCCTATTCCTTCCTCATTCCCTTCTACCTAAATGGTAGGCAACGGCTTGTATTATTTTAGCAATGCTTTGAAAATATAGCTATGATTATAGGTTACGGTTAGAACTTACCCTATGGGCCGTATGCTTGTTTACCAATAAAGTTGTACAAAAAAAATTATAGAAACCCATTAGCCATCACTACCACATACCATGCAGTTAGCCTTTGGCTACTCTAAAAAATAAATATATATGACAATCGCAATTCGACTATTACTCACAATAAAAGTGACCAGCGGATGAAACATATCAATTTAATGACTGCCATATCTTTATTTGTTAACAAATAGCATTCATATATCACCGACACCCATTGTATCTTTCCGTTCAATCATCTTATGGCCAAAATCCTGTGTAGGTTATCTTACAGGAACTGCACGCAAGGCCAATAATTTTACATAATATGAGTTTGATCCGCCGAAGTACTACTGCCTACCCTGTCACAGAAAAACAGCTTAAGGTGTTAATGCCGAAGTCAGCATGGGTATTGTTGTTCGAGCGTATGTATGTATCTATTTCTTCGACACCCTCTACTGCCTATATGGCTTTATGGAATAAAACTTAAGAGGTGTCATCAGATTCGTATTAATTGTAGAAGTGACATAGGGTATACAATTTTGCAATGTATCAGACACGAAAAACAAATTGGATTTCTTTCTTTGCAGTTTGTTTTAGGCAAGCGGGCGTTTTGCGTTTGACTGTTATATTTTTTCTTTCTTCTTTCACGATCGGCCATGACATCACTATGTTTTATGATCAAACAGGGGCCCTTGAACATACTGACTGCCTCTGTGGTTTGATGGTACTGTGTATTTTGATTACCACGCAGAGGTGGCGGGTTCGATTCCCACTCACTGCAAATATTTGTGTGCATGAACATGTCTATTTGCATTGATCTGGGTGTTTCTATGTATTTAAAAAAAATAATTTTGTATGTTTAAACTCATTCTAGAACCCATAACACAAGCTATATAATATATATGCTTACTTTGGGTCTAGATGGCGTTGTGTGTAGTTGTTGTGATATTATTTTATAGCATCCTCAAACGATGACTCATTTTATATTGTGCCCAGCGTCCACAAACAATCAAAAAGCACGCAGAAATATTTAATTAACCCTGACAATCTAACCGTAGCTAAGTTTTGGGCTGACAATATAAAAAGATTTGCTGTCGACACGAAAGTAAGAAGAAGAAGAATCATTTAATTAACTAACTAATTTATAAGAGAATAATTATTATGCCTATGTGCAGTGATAGGTTACAGTAACTTTCGGGTCATTCCTTTTTCACACCACGAAATATTCGGCCCGTGGGGTGAATCGCTGAACGATCAAACCATGGTCCGAATCAGGAATTCATCAAAAGACTGCCGCGATTCAACATAACATTCAGTGACAAAATATAATCTATGATTACATTTGTCACTTATATCGTATAAATATAAATAAAAATAAATAATAATCCAGGATGTCGCTATTGCGGTAGATTTAATGTTTTGGTGTCTAAATAATTGTTAATAAGTGTTGTTGTACTCTTAGTTTGTTTTGATGATTATAAATGTCTGCAAAGTTTAAATTGGAAGGTAACGTTATCTGATAATAATGATAGTGTTAAATTATTTCACACTTACATAGAGGTATATAATATACTATCATATATATATAATATACTGGCCTGTTGGTCTAGTGGTTAGTGACCCTGACTGCTAAGCCGGAGGTCGTGGGTGCGATTCCCACCCAGGACAAGCCTTTGTGTGATGAGCATGATTGTTTGTTCTGTGTCTGGGTGTTATTTATCTATAATATGTATGTATTTACAAAAAAAAAATAAAAGGTTATAAGTAGTTTATCAGTTGTTTAGTACCCATAACACAAGCAAATATAATTGCTTAATTTGGGGCTAAATGGCGCTGTGTGCATGTGGTAGAATATTATTATTATTATTATTATTATTACTAGTTTTCCGCGGCGCGGTTTCACCCGCGTCTTTGCTTACTGCTCTGCTCCCGTCGCCAGTAGCGTGATGTTACATAGCCTATAACCTTGTTCGAGAACAGTGCTATCATATGCAAAAATATTTTTCAAATCCGACTGGTAGTTCCAAAGATTAGCGCGTTCAAACAAACAAACAAACTCTTCCACTTTATATAATAGTATAGACTAGCTGTTGCCCGCGACTTCGTTCGCGTGAAAATTCAGATGTGTGCCTGTATGAGAATATTTCTTACCTAATCTTACGGCAATCGTACATTGTATTAGTAATAGCTGTTGCCCGCGACTTCGTTCGCGTGAAAATTCAGATGTGTGCCTGTATGAGAATATTTCTTACCTAATCTTACGGCAATCGTACATTGTATTAGTAATAGCTGTTGCCCGCGACTTCGTTCGCGTGAAAATTCAGATAGGTGCCTCTATGAGAATATTGCGTGCCTGATTTTATGGCAATCGTACATTGTATCGGTATTATCCGTCTCTATGGCGAATCCAGTTTAAACCCGCTACCGCTAAAACTGACAAACCACTTTCACACAAACTTGCGACTCTTATTTGCCCATTTAATAACGGGGGTTGCTGAATAATAAAAAAAGAGTATTTTCTAGAAATTTGGTAATCCTACTATAAAAACTATAGAAATTTCATACAAACTTTGCCACCCCTTTATACCCCCTTAGGGGATGGATTTCGCAAAATTCCGTCTAAGTGAGCGAATAGGTAAGTAGGCGATCGTAATAGGAAAGACAATGCAAAGTTTGAGATTCCTAGCACTTGTTGTTTCTCAGATTTCGTGATAAGTGAGTGAGTGACCTTTTGCTTTTATGTATATAGGTAGATAGCATTTTTATATTGTTTAAATACTGTTTTTCATACAATTTTTAATCTCCCATTCATACAAATCCTCTTTCACCTACCTAAAGATATCTCTCGTAAAAACAATATAATATACAATACACAAAGGCAAATTTTCATTACAATAACTTTCCCCTTCCCCTTCTTCCCTATTGCACTTTTTTTCCACTCTCCACAGTTTCCTCCTTCCTCTATTCCCCTCCTCCTTCTCCTCTTCACCTCCTTCAGCATCCCTTGCCCCTCCTCCAGCATTTCTTGCCCTTTCCTCCACTTCCCTCTACCTTGCCTCCTCGTTTTCCCCTCTCTTCTCCCTTCCTTCTCCTTTCTTTTCCTCCTGTCCTCTCCCTTCCTATCGCTAACTATCCTTTCCCTTCCCTTTTTCCACCATTCGAGAACTCCTTTCTTTCCGCGTTCCTTCCCCCTCCCTTCATCTACTGTCTCCCTCACTTCACACTCACTTTCCTCTCATTTTCCCCTCATTCAACCCTCACTTAACCGTCACTCCCCCTCACTTTTCCTCACTCCCCCTCACTTCCCCCTCACTGCCCCCTCACCCAACTCACTTCCCCCTCACTTCCCCGTTTCTTCTCCGTCACTTTCCCCTCACTTCCCCTCACTTTCCTCTTACTTTCCTCTAACATTCCCCTCACTTCTCCCTGGCTTTCCCCCGACTTCTCTCTGACTTCTTCCTGACTTTCCCCTCACTTCTCCCGCATTTCCTCTACACTTCCTCTTCACTTCCCCCTCACTTCCCCATCACTTTCCTCTCACTCCCCCATCACTTTTCTCTCACTCCCCAATCACTTCCCTCTCACTTTCCCCTTTCTCTTCCTTCTCCTCAATTCCTCCTTTTCCTCCCTCCTTTTCCTCCCTCCTTTCCCTCCCTCCCCCTCCCTGTAAATTTCAAAAGCTAAAGATCTTTGTATAGAATATTTCATCCCTAATTTCACCCCTCTAAATCCACCCCTGTTAAAATAAAATTATAAGTATAATTTTTATTTAAATAGAAGTATTCCAAAACAAAATTTCAAAACTGTAAGTTAAAAAATGAAGAAGATTCATACAATCGATTTCATCCCTTTTCACACACTTAGGAATTAAATTTTAAAAACCCTTTTTTAGTACAACCTCTAGACATTTAGACAAACACACCCTCCAAATTTCAAGTCACTACGACCAGCAGTTTAGGCTGTGCGTTGTCTGTTAGTCAGTCAGTCAGTCAGGACAAAGCCTTATATAATATGTATGGGTGTATGGATGTATGGATTAGACGTATAGCCATCGGGGATCAAAGCATACAGGCTGCTAGGAATGCTAACACGTGATAGAGCTACATAAAGCTGACCGTGCGAAAAACAGCTAATACTTAGATCCACGCCCACAACTTTTAGTTGTGTCTGACCATGGGCTTTATTAATTGTCATCGCGAAACATAGGCTCACTGAAAACTGGACTGATTTAAAACTAAACGGAAGATTGTTTAGAATGAGAGGAATCCGAAAAATAAAAACGCTATCAGCTATTCCGTAACCTGTTAGTCTCTGTTTCTATTAGAAAATGTTCGACGTGATTCTTTAAATTGGCATAACTTTTTTATTTATGAACCGATTGACATAAAACAAACACTAAATGTTAAGTGAAGCTTACCACAATGTATTAGTGAAAACCATATCTAAATCGGATAAGCCGTTTCTGAGATTAGCGTGAACAAACGCACAGACAAACAGACAAACAGACTAACAGACAAACAGACAAACAGACAAAAATTGTAACAATCATTGTTTTGGGTTCTATCTGCGTTGATAAAAGCCCCAATAATTTTTTTTCTCATATATTTTCCATGTACAGACAGCGATCGGTTACATTTTTATTATATGTATAGATATAGATAAATTTGAGACTTGTTTCTTTTGTTAAGACGAGAACTACGAAATTTGCAAAATAAGGAATACAAAGTCCACAGATCTTCTTAAAACAAACAATTGTGACACAAATACAATGTTTAGTGTAACGTTTAGTACGAGCACAATATATCTTTAGGTCGCAGTGCTACACAGGACTATTCAAGCCTGCCATAGCCCTTTATATATAAACTAGCTGTTGCCCGCAGCTCCACCCGCGTGAATGTCGGTTATATTTCTGTTTACATTGACGATTTTTTATACAAAATTAATTCCCTAATTCAACCCCTTTAAGTTTTTTTTTCGCGAGAAAAGATGGCCTATGTTGTTCCCTGAGGTCTAATCTATATCTATACCTATCTATATTTCATCAAAATCGGTTTAGTGTTTTAGGCGAGAAAGCGTAACAGACAGACAGACTCCCTACAGACAGACTACTTTCCCATTTATAATATTAGTATGAATAATTAAATAATAACGTTTACTAAGAAAATAACTATTAATAACCACTAGACTTTTGTCTAGTTATAATTTAGTATACCTAAACATAATAACTTTATTTTTTAAATCAAGCCACAGATAAAATTAACACACAACTTTTAATTCCCATTAATATAGGTATGATTCATAAGTCTACCAAATAACCAAATAAATTTTAAATAGGTAACTCAATAAAAAAAGTTTTTTATCCAGATATTTGTTTTAATGTAATAACGTTTTCAGTCAGAGTAACTCAGTAAATAACCCTCTTTTCACATGTAGTAAATATAAATACATTGCAAACTTCATTTCCCATGGCCTAAAAAGCCAAAGTACAAAATGAAAACTGGACAAGCGGACGATTCGTCAGGTTCCAATTAACCGTCTGTCTCCAAATCCACTTACAGAGATCATTCACACCAGGCTAGATCTAATTAATCCTTATATAACAGTGCTAGGTCAGACACAAGCGGTGGCGAATGGGATTTACGATCTTTTAAGTTCACAACGCAAAATAGACCGTAATAGCGTAGGTACTAGTTTAATAGTGTCGGCTTTTAGAATGGACGTTACTCCTCGACTTCACTTAATGCTTAACATCAATGGAAGTAAAGTTATAAGACTAAATATCTCTTTCAGTCATATCTTCATTGACTACCATGTGTTCCTGTCTTCGGCTATATGTAAGTAGTAGTGAGTTGTAGACCAGTGAGTAATTTTATTTGATCACACCAGAGGTTTGGTGATCTACCACGGTGACGCTTCTCATCCACCTTGCCTATAATTAGTTTGTCGACGCTATCTGGGTGGCGACGCACTATGTGACCCAAGTAGCCCAGGATTCTTTGGTAACAGATTGGAGATAACCACGTCTTGACTCGCAACTGGTCCAGGATCTACATGATAGTTCTTTTATCAGTCCATGGCACACGTGACAATCGTCTCCAACACCAATCTCGAACGCGTCAATTATCTTTCGCTTGAGGCTAAATATATACCTAAGAAATAACTAAGGTTATCCCGTAGTATTGTAATGTAGACGAAAAGCTAAAGCTTTTCCGTCGGTAGATTGATTTTGATTAAGCTTTGTCTACAGTATAAAATACACATTAGTCACATAAATTTATATAACAAAACACACCCTACCAAAATAAAATTTCTGCATTTAGTGTCAAATCGCTCAGTCTCTGCTTACACCGTATCCCTTACATTACGAATCCGATGTGATTAGCAACGTTCATAGTTCAGTTTACACCTATAGTAATACGATATGGATGATACGTAACATGACATCGATACTAACGTAAGGGATTTCTATTCCGCGTATATGGAAATTTTAGGCGCTGTGAAGTGACCGAAACTATTACATAATACCGTTATCCCAGATAGTGTAAGCAGGAACATGATATATTCATGTTGCGGTAACTAACGGTAGTAGATTAACGGTAGTAGATCCACGCTGGTTTCAGCATGAATGGGCCGGATCGTCCGGGGAAGTACTACCCTCTCATAGAAGATCGACTTTAGAGTAGTAGTATCCTTACTACTGCGTTTCGTTCGGTGAGTGAGAGTGCCGGAAGCCCAATTTCCCCCGTTTCCTCTTTTCTCACCTCCCTCATTCCCTTCCTCTAACCCCATTCCCAGCCGCCACAGTGGAGGCCACCATACCAGCAGTTTAAGACGATACCCTTTGGTATGGTGGCCACCACTTTTGGATTCCACTGACTGCTTACCATCAGGCGGGGTGGAATCACTTTGGTAGGCTGGTAAATAAAAAAAAAATAAAGAAAAACTAATATTATTGTTATTTTAATCGAAAGCTGTACAACTGTGCACAGACTTATATGCAAATACATTTGAGGAATTTTTATACATAAATTGTCACATATTGTACGTGTATGGCAAACGCGGTAGAGGCGAGGCAGTCTTATGACAAGAAGCTTCTATCTGTCATATATTTCGCAGGTGCCTTCATCAGATTTTCATCATATTATTTTTATATTATTATTATATACTTACACTTATATGTATCTATTCTTCTATATAGTTATTTGGTTGCGTTAAGTGCTAACATACACATATATAACTCACACAAAAAGTTTTAATTATCTGGCGATTGAAAAGAGTAGTGTGAGTTTCTTGCCAGTTTTTCGCACAGTTCTACCTCGTCAACGAACTGGCTGTAGGTTAATTAGCTGACATCATGTAATTTTGACTATTTGAAATGGTCCAGTGGATAAGGTCCCCGGTCCGTAAACACGAGGTCGGGGGTTCGAATCCGGGCAAGTACCAATGTGACTTTTCAAATCATACGTACTTTCTAAGTTTATTTTGGACATTTCTGACTAACAATGAAAGAAAACATCTGAGAACACTTCTGAGAAAGTTTAAAATCGCCTTGAGCAAGCGTGGCGATCAATGCTCATACCTTTTCTGAGAGAAGAGGCCTTTCCCAGCAGTGTGATAATAATAGGCTGATATAATGAACTCATAGTAACTGATGGGTCCAACTGTTAACAGTATGAGTGTCATTGTTGCAATATCAGAACGATTCAGTATTGTGAACCTATTACTGTTGTAGTAATCATTGATCTTGTTGTGAGGATATTTTTGTAGATGTTCTAGTGTTTTATGCGACGATGATTCTATTCTTACTGCCTAAGACATCTACTATCAGCAGCCAACGTCCAGGCAAAGATGACCTCTGTGGTTCAGTGGTTAACTTTCCCGATCAGTGCAAATCTTAGAGCATTAAACCAACAGGAGTGGACACGCGCTCTATTTCCCTTGCGCAAAAGTCTGCCACTTTCGGCGGGGGACGGGGTAACGCGAGCAACGCACACTAATTACAATGTTAACTACTAATGCATTTTTAAATCGCGTCGTTATACACGCACACAATAAAATTATTACACACTAGTTTAAACTTAACACACACAATCACATTCACACACAGGGACATCTATCAGTTTACGCTTCCTTAGCATAAAACAGTTAGAGCTTGACTCTGTCGATATTTAGTATCGATGTTTAGGATTTCATATAAGTACGCGAAAGATTTAATTATTTTCATGATTATTATGTTTGCTTATTAAAATGAGCATTATCTTATATTATATAGAACAGTTTTAGGTAATAATAATCTATTATAATTTTAAGGTTTTTTTTTATTTAAGCACTTTGAAATAGATGAAAGTAAAGTAAATAGTTCATAAACATGAATTAACTAGAAGTAATTCTGTTAATTCATGTTTAAGTCAATATTACAGGAAGAATAAAACAGTGTTTCTAACTAGCACACTTTTTTGTAATTATTATCAAAAAAGCCCGTCATACGGTCGGGCTAAATTTATTTGTTAAACATTGTTTGACAAACAAATCTGGTTATGCGGTCGGGCTCTCCTACTATGTTTACTAATGTTTATTCAATACTTCCGATCCCTGATAGTACGGAACCCTCGGCGCGCGAGTCCTACTGGCATTTAGCCGTTTTTTTTGATGTTATACTTTTTTTGGCGCGATTGGGAAAAATGATGAGAGTGAATTTTTACGATGCGCGCGCACACCGACAGAAAAAAGCAACACCCTGAAGTTAGTTGCGAACCTTTTACACACTGAAGTTAGTTGCGGATCTTTGTGTGTCGTATCAGTACAAATAATCTGTGTGAATAAATAAAAAATATATTGGCGTTTATATCAATTCAAATATTTATGTATGTATGCGTTGTATTATTATTTGGTATTTTTGGATTGTTATGCCAAAGAAGTATAACTTCTTACGTGCGTACATGGGTACCCACTCTTTTTTTTTATTTTACTACTGCGCACAAGGATGTATGTTCAATAACCACCACCTGTTGAAATTTGTTCTAGTGTGGATTAAAGATTGTAATTAATTATTACGTGTCAATTTTACGTGTATTATTCCTAAGTATGTATGTATATTCAAACCAAATAATACTTTGAATTAATTGTCTGTTGCTATTAAATTTCGTTCCAACTAAGCAGAGCTTGTAATTGGAGGATTTTGTTCTGATTACATAATAACAAGACACTGACATGAGAAAGTATGAGTAGATTTTTATTAGAGAGATATTTTATCTGTTCAGATAACAAAAAAACAACAGAACATATTTCAGAAAGTCTTTATTTAAGTAGGTATAATAAAATACTGAAAAACTGTGCAATTTAAATTAACCTTATAAATCTAGTTTAACTAATCCTAGGTAATGCAATAAGAGGAGGTAGCGCACAGCGAGTTTACTTGCTAAGAACTGAGCTCTCCGCCGCTTGGGGGGTAGGGAGGAGGTAGCAGTGCTGGCAGCACAGAAGGCTTTGTCTTTTAAGCTGTTAGTCAGATACTTGTACGCTTAGGAACCCACTTATATGGTTCCTACAATATTGGACCCAAGCGACTCGAGGCGCTGCTTCTTTTGAAAATCTAAAACAAACAAAAAAATAATAATTTAATACTGGAAAACCGATATCGATATCGTGATTAAACTGTCTCATCTCTAATTATGTTAAAGTGTGACCAGTTTCTTAAAAATAAATACGCTTATTTTTGTAAGAAATGAGCAATTATCTTTCGGAATAAAGTGCACTAATCTTGTATATTTGGATTTATAATCTTATTTTACTTGTTCATTTAATATTATTTTGTGCATTACTTGGTAAAAAAAACATTGGTTTTAATTAAAAATAAATAAATATGGGAACGGTGACACAATAATGTACATCCAAAATGAAACTTGTTAGATATGTCAACAAGGCGAGATATAAAAAAGGAAAGGTTAGTTTTTATGTTAATTCAACTTAAAATATTACCCCAGATTGGAGTATTGATGATAAGCCTGGCAACACTTGTTGATTAGCATTTTATTTGGTTAAATTGCTAATTTAATGCCTTATTTAATAATATTAGAACAAAATAATACTTACAGGTGGAATGTAATATTATCCTTTTGTAGACTTGATGTCGCTGAACGCTTTTTACACCAAAATACACTGCAATTCGGCATTTCTATTGAGACGCTATTACGCATGCACTGATAGGTGACTTATGATGCGGAACGCGCGTCAACTAGTTTTATATAACGGGTATGACCGGTGGTCTCGTACCTTTGGCAGAGGGGTACGCCTGTCAGTGGCCTCTCCGGTTGGTTTAATGCTCTAAGGTGCAAATCTTTGTACGCATGAACATGACTTTTTACATTGGTCTGCATTGGCATTCTAGAACCCATAACACAAGCTATCTATCTATAATTTTATATAAAGCACAAAGTTTGTTCGTTTGTTTGAACGCGCTAATCTTTGAAATTACCAATCGAATTTGAATAATTCTTTTTGCGTATGATAGCCCAGTTCTTGAGAAAGGTTATAGGCTATGTAACATCACGCTACTGGCGACGGGCGCAGAGCAGTAAGCAAAAACGCGGGTGAAACTGCGCCGCTTTAAGCTAGTAATATAAATGCTTACTTTGGGTCTTCATAGCGTTGTGTAGTTTGTGTAGTGCTCTCGAATACGGCGGCTTTCTTCTAGCTTACCTTCAGTACTACAGCCCAATTACTTCTTCAGACCTCTCTTTTTTTCCTTTTCCTTCCTCCCCTCTACCCCTCTATACAGTCGGCAACAACTTAGTTGTATTTAGGCGTTACTTCTGTAATGCTTAGAAATAACTAACCATCGGCTAAGAGTTCATCCTCACACCTACGGGACCTAAGATGTTCTACCTCTTAGGTCCCGTGCAGTGAGGTTTCAGAGAAACTGCCTCCCTCATACGATAAGGTTGTGGAATGAGCTCCCTGTCGAGGTTTTTCCGAGAGACTACAACATGGAGTTCTTCAAGAAAGGAATTAAAAGGTTTTTAAAGGGTTGACAACGCGCTAGTGATGCTCCTGGTGTTGCAAGCGTCCATAACCTACGGTAACTGCTTACCATCAGGCGAACCGTGTCATTGTTTTATAAAAAAAATAACAGTACAAAGGACGTCCAACTTTCTTACTAGGTACTCTTCTATACTCCTGGACTCTTTCAGAGGATAAAAATAATATAAATTTAAAAATCCATAATATTTTTGCATCAGGTATGTGACGTTACACACATATGACTTTTATAGTATACATAATCCAACCATATTTAATTCGTTATCTTAGAAATTTTCATATCTTTTTTAATTGTACATTTCTACAGTAGCGCTATTGACATGACTTTCAGATCTGTAATTATTTGTTCGTAACAAATATTATAATCTGTATACTTAAACGATAATTGTTACGAAACGTTCATTTACTTGCTTAATTATACTTTTTTTAGTTTTATATTTTGTTTTAAAGCTATTGAATAGTGAAGAGAGTTTTCATTTATAGTGTTCTACTTGAATCAACGGTGCTTTAAAAAAAAAACAACTTCTCCAGCGTCTATAAAGAGAACTATATTTTGACATTTCTATTTAACTTCCAATCAGCTGAAAGATTGCAGTCGTTGCTACATATCGTCGGTCCATCTTCTGAGTCTGCATACGCTAAGTCTCGGTTCATGTATATTCTTTTAAAATAATACACGGATTTTAACTTGCAGCACCATATGGGACAAAGGACATATCCTTTTAAGACTCAGTTAAATCCAAATGACCTGCCAAGGGCGTTTGTTCATCTGCATCAATGACCTAGACATTGAGACAGAGATATGTTTCTTACGATTTATACTACACATGCTTGATACTTTCGAGGCTATTGTTTAATTAAAGAATGTCCTTTCTGGTTTAGTGATACTGAGCACAGACTGCCACGCTGAGATTTGGAATTCGATATCGGGTCGGATAAAGTGATATTGGGTTTTATTTATTTATATAAATCAACTTTATACATACAATATGTAATGACGGACTTAATGCCAAAGCACAGAAAGAGCCGACGTCTAATATATACACACAATCTTTAACTGTCAAGATGGTCCGGCAGCGAAATTTTCCCCCAAATGTCTCGACTTCGAATAAAGGACGCATGAGAAATGCTTATCAAAATTTATAACAGGCTTTTTTTTACGTTTGTCATTTTGAATAACTAACGTTGATGCGATATTCAATAACGTTTACTATAGAGTATTTTCTTCGAAAGGTTTATGTGTGTGTATGTTAAACATACTTAAAGTAAACTAAAACCGAGAATTCCAAAGATTTGTAATGAAATAGTAAAAATATAACACTACAAAATACTTCTACACCGTGTGCGAAATCCAAAAATATTTACAACGTTAATAAAACAGACAGCTACCTACCTTATCAAGTTACCTTCGGTTGCAAATAAATTTGTAAACACCGATACGATCCTCGCAAATTTATTTATGAAAGGTCAGTGCATTATACTTCCCTGGTGAGATTTTATTAAAAAATTAGGTGACCTGCGCACGAAGTGATGCGACGCTGCAATGTTCGCGCCTGTGACATACGGACATACAAAATATTAACAGCAAAAGCTTTGAATGATTTTTAAATATCATTTGCTTATAATGCAGTTATTATATATAAACGAGTACCTGTATAATATAAATTCTGCGATAGTAGTAATAAATGATTCATGAGAGTAATTGATAAGTTTTATCTTCAAATATTAAATAGTAAATATTTATTATTATATTTTGTCAGCTTGGGAATAATTAATCAATTAATTAATTAATTAATCGTAAGCTGCCGATTTCTGGTAACCCTACGCAAAGATAGTTAGTGAACGAGAGTGGTTTATACTAGTATTTCTAGGCGAAACTACGGGTTTCGTTACTTATTAAAACAAAATAAACTTAACATATGCCTTTTCTTTTAATTATTTAGATTAATTCTCTAATTGATTACATATACCTACCTCCATTAATATATAATATTTATCATTGTTAAAGATAATTATCAATCACAACAGTAGTGCATGTTAACTTATCAAAAAATAGCGCAAGATTACAACAATAATTATATTGATCCATAGAGATATATCAGATATATGTATATTTTATATTATGATGTGTGTTTATACGTTTATATTATTTTTTTTCCTTACTATTTTAATATTACTAAATTATTCTTACGAGTTCACTTGAAATTTTGATAATAAATTCATTTTTCAATGAGTTTCTACATTTTCTGAAGCACGTTTTAACAACTTTTATTTTAAATTACAGTACTTTTACTTAAGTTTTAGTGAAGTTTATTTCAAAAATATTTGAAAAGTCAGGATATAATTAATTATCAGAAGTGCGAATTTTAGCCAAACTAATTAAACCAAAAATAATACACATAGAACTAATATTTAGTTTCTATCGGATTAACTTTAACACAATATGTTGACATCCTTCTACTTCAAAATGACATATTTTTCCCTAAACTCAAAATACTTACATTTACACATTATACACACATATATATATATATATATATATAAATTTTAATAATTAAAATAAGTTTCGTTAAAGATATGAGTGATTAATTTAATTTAGCATTAACGATCAATATTATAAAAACCCATATTCAACGTTTATGAATTATGTCGTACACCACAAAAAAAACTACATAGGTAGATGTACCTAATGGATTAAAAATACACTTTAGTCACGAATACTACTATGACGCTACAATATTACCAAGCTATCATTATTTAATATCCCATTTATTATTCATAATATCAAATA
The DNA here is from genome assembly GCA_963082885.1 of Parascotia fuliginaria. Classification (NCBI taxonomy): domain Eukaryota; kingdom Metazoa; phylum Arthropoda; class Insecta; order Lepidoptera; family Erebidae; genus Parascotia; species Parascotia fuliginaria. Next base: position 17,213,403 of record OY720181.1, on the reverse strand, counting down.
ATATTTTGTTTCATCGGCAATATCAGGTAAAATACCGTAGTAGTGTTTTAAAGTTTTGGCAGAATAAAGACATTATAATAAAGTCTGTCAACTTATTATCTGAAAATTGACTTTTACGATTAATGAAATTAAATATTATGAGAAAACTTGAACTTATAGTTTTATCTTTTTTTTTTTTATTATAGTCTACCAAAGTGACTCCACCCCGCCTGATAGTAAGCAGTCAGTGGCATCCAGAAGTGGCGGCCACTATACCAAAAGCCATCGTCTTAAACTGCTGGTATGGTGGCCTCAACTATGGCGGCTGGGAATGGGGTTAGGGGAAGGGAATGAGGGAGGTGAGGAAAGAGGAAAGGGGAAAAATCTTGGCTTTTAAAAGGCGAAAAACTTAAAGAATAAAAAGCAAAACAATGAAAATGTAAATTGGTAATTTATTATCAATGTTATCGTAATTATCAATTAAAAAATCTAAAACAAATGTTATGTAATATTTTACAATAAGATTGTAGAAGCGTCAAATTATATTACAAACGAGCAAATTTAAAATAGGAATTACTTCATGAAGCTCACTAATAAAATTGATAATTTCCATCGTCCTTCCACAAGCTAGACCCTAGGTTTTTCTAAAAAAGTTACTACTCACATGCAAATAATCTGCAAACTATCTAAGTAATATTAAATGCTGATTTATCTATTCGTTGGAGATACTTTTTCAGTCGAGGTCCTCAAACATAGAACACGTTGGGTATAAAAGATATATATACTTTTTAAGTTATCAAAAACTTCGTCTCGCCATTTACCATCTAAATGCCCGATATCTTATCATTATATCAATAAAAATGAAAGTTAAATGCAGACTGCAACCTATAATTAGGACAGCGATTATAAAAAAACCTGAAATACAAAAGAACAACGTGTTTATCAAATATTTTCAATATCATCATCATATACTATCAGAAGTAATTAAGCACTAAAATGCTATCAATGAAACAAATCAAAAACATTGAATACCTCAGTCGATTCATCATACTGTCTTTTCTGTTCTTTTATTGAATCATCGATGTTTTAGGAACTTGTTTCAATTAAATTAAAAAAAAAATCAAACAAAATAAAATTTCGTAATAAGTTTGAAAATAAAATAAAAAGTAAAACTTACCGGTTAACTTACCGATACCGCATCCGCGTACGATCGCAGCCTATTATTTAGTTATATTGTTAATAATTCTGTATCATAATAACATAAAGCGAAAATTAGGGGAGGCCTATGTCCAGCAGTAGACATTTTTCGGGTAATATAATAATAATGTAATAAAAATCTTAATAATACACAATACATTAAGAAAGAAAGAAAGAAAAATAATTTATTAGCGTACAATAACAAAATACAAATAGCAATAAATACAAAATTTTATAAGTAGGTACAATTAACTTATAAGCTAACAAAGGTAGTGTAATATTGCAAGCCCGGTAGGTACATAGAAACGTTATATTGTACTGCTAATGGGCCTCAGCTCAGCATGGTGCTGCAAAAGTACAAGTACAATAATTGCAGCGCTGATTTTCAGCCGAAGCCTCGAGCGGCTAGAGGACAATAAAACAATTGTAGATGTGATGACATAATAATTCAATGTTAAATAAATAATCAATAGGATGTCATGCAGAAATAAAATTTAAATTAGCATCAAATAATTTAACTAGATTAACTAACTAAGTAGGTAGTATTTATCTAGATAAGTGCGTATGTGTGTGTCACAGCAAATTATCTACATTATATCATACATAGAAACACCCAGACCAATGCAAATAGTCATGTTCATGCACACAAACATTTGCACTGAGCGGGAATTGAAGCCGCGACCTCTGCGTGGCAGTCCGTACACAGTACCACTGAACCACAGAGGTTGTCCATTATTAGCCTGATGACATCTAAAGCTGGACATAGGCCCCATTTTGCCATACCATACCATTTCATAGACATCATGTCATTGTATGGTAGACAGATAACCGCAGTAACTATATACGCAGATAACGCTGCTACCTATCACGTTTTCTCTTAATCGCTTCCCTAAGACACTCACGAGTACTAAATGTATTGTTTCATTTTAGACCAGACAACACGGTACTTAATGTACAGTCTCTAAAGATAGATAATACTCCAGTATTAAACATTATTCACTTCTTCTCAAATCACTGACTGAGAACCCAAAAATATAGTAGATACGTCTTATCTGATCTACACGCAGCCATTAGTCTGACAGATTATCCTATTTTTTTTTTCGTACACAATAAAATATACAATAAAGATAAATTAATATGAATAATATTATGTACACGAGTTTAACATAATATATGTACTTACATATTACAATCACAAAAATACATAATAAAACCAAGCGAAATATATCATTAAAAAACGAAAAAGCCCACCTGCTTAAAACAAACTAAAAAGAAAGAAACCCATTTTTCTTTCGTTTTAGGCATGTAAATCCTATGTCACTATCACAATTATAACAAATCTAATGATACCTCATATATGTTCAAATCCATTGAGCTATTTAAGGTGTAAAGCGTGCCAAAGAAATACATTCAAACATACATAAGCTCGAAAAACATTACCCTCCTTAACTTCAGCAGTCGGGCAATAACATGGCAATTATTGTGTTAAAATATTATGCTGGTCATTCTCTACGACTGTATGTCACAAAGATACCTATTATCACACAAAAGTAAGTTCGAGCGTCTGTTAGTGTTGGCCGTACGGACGCACAACAGTGCGCGCGGCTGATAAAAAAGTATTTAAAACAAAAATGTATAAAAACTGGACATTCGTAGACATTGGTATTAGTACCATAGCGTGTGTGTGATTGGTGAACTACATTTAAGCAGATAAAATAATAAATAAATAACGTAAATAAAAACAAATAAGTAAATAAAATAAAGTGAAAATCGCAGGAATATTTTTAAATAAAAATGAAGGCGATTATTGTATTCTTTCTAGTCAGTTTTACAGGTAAGGATTGTATTATTATTATTAGTAACTTATTTGTTAAAGGTTTATATTTAAGTAAATAATTAAATATTTATTATGTAAATAACACTTACAATGCCTACCTCCCCGTTAATGAATAAAATATACTTAAATTATAAAAATATCTATTATTAAAATAAAGGTACTGTATTTTAATTAAAACTTCAAATAGGCTTAAGTTTTTATTAAAATCAAAAAAAAAATATGACGGTACTTTACAGTGTTAAAAGAAATACTTACTTACATTTCTTAGAAGAATAAGATAATGACATATTGTAGTATTTCTTTTAAGCACTGTAAAGTACATACCTACATCTAATTAATTATTTATTATAATCAACACTTAGTACAACAAAATTGTACCACTTATATATAAAAAATAAAAGTTTAATCAAATAACACGAAATTTTTAAACGTTTTTCGTACGTAAAAGTTTTAATTTGATTCGCGCTCGTGACTGGCATTTTATTTCCGGACAGCAATCACCTATCAAAATTTCCCGCTCTTTTTAGGCCTCTTACGGTGAAATATATTTTTTTTAGGGTGAAATCTTTAAAATTGATTACAATAATAAAATCTTAAACTAGGTATTTTTATTATTGTTTAATAAATACCCATTGCGGTATATGAGGTGGCTATTAAAAAGAAAACTACTAATAAACTCTTAATAAACTCTACGAAAAATAACTAAAATTATAGAAACACGTGATCAATGGTATCTGCTATTAAACACCATAGTGTCAATAATACCTTATAAAGGTATTTATCTTTAGTTAAAAAAGTGTAACGTTCAATTAATCAAGAACGTTTCGACACCTAGGTTAATTTAAAAGAAATAAATAGCTTCAAGCACAAACTCTAGGTTACAATTTTAAAGTTCTATTAAATGAAAAGGGCAATTAAATATTTACTTAATAAAGTACAAGAAAATCGTTTGGCACTGGTTATCTAACTGTCTACTTAGTTGACCTTAAAGAAAATAAAAAAGTCTTAATATTTTTTAGAATTTGAACAACCTACAAAAAAAAACATATTGATGGATGACCCATCAATATGTTTTTTTTTGTGGTGTTTAAATATATTTATACGCTACAATATTGCCAATTTCTAGTAGGATAGCTTAATTTTTTTTTATTTTAATAAATTAACTAATTTTTATATATTTGTTTTTGATGGCGATGAATGAATAATATTTAATTGAATTATATTTTTATTGTTACAGATCTAAGTCTACAGGCAGAATGGTCTTATGATTGTAAGTATATTTTAGATGTGTATAATTTTAAAAATATTAAATTATTAGAAAAAATTAAAACGTTGACAATTAAATTAAAAATTACAAATGAAATTAAAAATATTTATTTCTTAAAGAAATAATTAAATAAATTGCTTAAATTTTTGAAAAGTACCCAGTTTTAAGCTATCCAAATATTTTATTACTTACTAGCTTACCGCGACGCGATTTCATCCGCGCTTAAAATATGGTTAGTTGCATCCCTCGGAAACCAGACCGATTTTAGGGATAAAAAGTAGCCTATGTCCGTTTCCGGCACCAAATCTATCTACATACCAATTGTCATCGAAATCGGTTAAGCCGTTTAGGCGCTGAGTGGTAACAAACACACACACACACACACACACACACACACACACACACACACACACGCACACGCACACACACACACACACACACACACACACGCACGCACGCACACACGCACGCACACACACAGACACACACACACACAAGCTTTTGCATTTATAATATTATAACTTTTTATAAATAAATATTAGCTGTTATCACTTATAATATCATAAGTACTAGTGCCGAAAGCTATTAATGACACTGGTTAATAACGACACAAACCGATAGGTCAATTCAGACGCCTCTTTAATAAATTATGGGCGAATTATTGTTAATTGTTATTTGTAACGGTATAAAATGTATACGCGATCTTCAAAATATTTGTACTTTTAAACACATTGTTTAGCGTAAGTTTTTTAACTTTAGTGACGGTGGCTACGTTATGATAACATTATTTTATGGCTATTGGTAACAGTGGCGGGCAACCTATGGATTAGGGCGGTTTACGACCGGCCAGGATGGATTGGAGGAGGCTTATGTCCAGCAGTTGACCTCTTTTGGCTGTCATGATGATGATTGGGAACAGAAGAGATTTGTAATTTCAAATTAACCCTTGCAAGGAATAAAACTTAAAAAAAAAACAAAAAGTATGTAAGTACATTTATCCGCATTCCAGAACCCATATCACAAGCTATAATATAATGCTTTCTTTGTGTCCAGATAGCGTTGAATAGTTACTATTATTACTTTAATCACTAAGGACCTTAAGCACCTTAAGCCTCCTTGCTTGTCGCTATAATTATGTAAAAAAGAACTGCAATATTAAATGTAGCAGTTTTAAACGCAATTATTTTTACTGTTTTATTTAAGGGCATTGGTACTAACCGCCAGTATGTACTTGTAACTTGGCGTTTAATAGTGGTTGGTTATATAGGTAGTAACACTATAATTGAGATCTACTGCAGATAATTAATTTTAAGAAAAATAAAACAAAAACCGACTTCAAAACTAGTTATAATGTACTAGGCAAATGTATAATTACCTGGCGATTGTAAAGAGTGGCGTGTATTTCTTGCCAGTTGTTCTCACAGCTCTATCTCGTCAGCAAACTGGCAGGTTAATTAGCAGACTTCATGTAATTTTGAGTATGAGTATCATACTTTATGATCAAAATTAAATAAATGCTTTGAATTTACAAACTTAAACAAAAACTAAAGTAAAATTAAACAATATAACTTGAACAAATTCACATCTATGTAAGTACATATAATTTTGCTTTTGTTAAATTTTCAAAAAGCGCTTTACATATTGCACGTCTGAAACATGACCTAACTTGCAAAAAAATAATCATTAAAATCTATTCCACAATTTGCGACTAAATCGCGTAACAAATATACAAAAAAAAACATACAAACTGAATTGAGAACCTTCTTCTTTTTGAAAAGAGGTACTACACTGTCAGAATACATTATTTTTTTAAATTTAAGTAACTTTACTCTTCTGAATGTTAAACAGTTAAATTCAGTATTAAAGTGTCTTCAGAAAGATATTCATATACTTCTTTCCAGGATCTCTCTCGGTTTTACCTATCTCTAAAAATTACGTTATTGTATAATTGTAGACAATTACAACCTTTTTACTGCTAAGATAGCTGTTTTTTGAAGATAGCTTTATGTGTACCTATACTGTTAAATAGAAAACACACTAGGTAATACTTTTATACTATTTTTAATGGGCATTGCACTTCGCGACCAAAAACGATCTCCTCAACAAGACAGTTCCTGCCAAAAACTAGCGAGAGCGTGCGTGTCGATTGTGTAGAACTAGTGTTGTACCGCCCTCGTCTAGAAACCGATTAATTTCTTATCAATACACACATAGTTTAAGCTTTCTTCTAATTATGCTAATTCTTATAAACAGGACATGATAAAGCATCTCGCGAAACCACAATACAAATATCTTAAGACAGTGTCAAGTGTATTTTAGTTTCTAAATAAAAAGTTGATGTTGTCAATTTAAAAAAGCAACTAGCTGTCGCAGCGCGGATGACCCGCGCTTTGTCACCCTATGGGCACAAACCAGAGGGATAGATGATAATCCTTTCATTTCTGCTCGGCTCCGTGACTCTTAGCATATCGTTATATAGCTTAGCCTTTCTCAAGAATTAGGCTATCAAATACAAAAAGAACTTTCAAATCCAACTGGTAGATATTAGTGTTAAATCAACAAAACCCAACTTTACTTATTAGAACCTACATACATACATAACTTCACGAGATAGGCATCTCTCATGAATGGGGTAAGCAGAGACTATAGAACGCCATTTGCTGCGATCCAAACATACCTCCTCTGCCTCTTCAACATTCATTAATCTTTTCATACACACACGTCGGTTACGGGTGCTTGTAATTGTGCTCTTTGTTAACACTTTACCTATTTGGTTAGCGAATGTTCGTCAAGGGCGACCCCTACCAACTATCCCAGTCATTTCCGCTGCATAAATCTCTTTCGTTATTCTACTTCCATCCATCCTTTACACTTGTCCAAACCACCATAACATATTCCTTTCAATTTTAGTCACTATACCATCATTTAATCCACATTCTTCTCTTATCACGCTATTCCTTACTCTAATATCATACTTTAATGGTATGGCAAATGCCTGACAAAGCTATAATTCTAATTATACATACCTATAACATAATTAGTATAACATTGTATGTGGGCGACTTACCTAAAAGAAATATTTCAAATATGGCATCGTTATATTTATTTGTACAAAACGAAGATATGTGCTAATTATTAAAGGTATTAATTTAGTGTTAATTTTAATTTGTTAAAATACTTTTTAATGGCTCTTAGAGCATTTTTGTCTGCCGCTTTCCGTACAATAAAGCTGTCAAAAAATAAAAAAAATATACCTACCTTTGACCTAAATACTGTCTTTACCAATTAGTTGAATAACTAACTAATCAAACACTGGTTATCTACACTGATTTTAAGTAAGCATACCCTTATTTACTCAACATGACACAAAAAGGAGTGGTTTATCGATTTGATTATAGAAATATATACTAATATATAAAATGGCAGAATTTGTTTGTTTGACCGCGCTAATCTCTTGTACTACCAGATAGATTTATAAAATTATTTATGTATTAGATAGCCTAATTTATGAGGAAGGTTTTAAGCTATATAACATCACGGTACGAGTCATGAGAACAGTGCAGTAACCAAAGATGCAACCTAATCGAGTGTAACCGCGCTGTCGACAGCTAGTCAAAGATAATCCTGCAAACGTTTTATTTAATAATATGTCCATGAACTAGTTTATCATGGACATATAAATTTATAAACTTGGCTGACCGATTAACAAATTATTTATTAATGATAACGCAACGATTCGGAAGCAAGTCCTGTGCCGTCAAAAAGTTTACAAATAGAGTACCTAGTGCGAGATTGTTTTACGTCAACGCGATCGACACGTTTATGACGTTAGGTACTCCGATTGGTCTGCTCCAAACTCTTAACCAATCAGAGAGCCAAACGCAGTCACATAAAACCAACTCGCACTCGTCCTGTGTGGAAATCGAATCCACAATCTTGCACAGAATTCACAGGTACTCCCAGTGCGCCAACAAGACAGTCAAAAATATATTATTATACTCGAATTGAGTAACCGCGGTAATTCATGTTCCTGCTTATTCTTTATGAAAAGATATCATTACATTGGCTGGAAGTCGGACAATATAAGACATGGTTCTAATTGTAATCAATTTAATCTATACTATAATATATAAAGCGTTAAGAGTTATTTTGAGTTATTAAGAGTTATTTTGTTAAAAGAGTTATTTTGTTTGTTTCTGTGTTTGATCGCGCTAATCTCTGGAACTACTAATCGGATTTGAATAGTTAGTTTTGCGTATGATAGCCCAGTTCTTGAGAAAGGTCATAGGCTATGTAACATCACGCTACTGGCGACGGGAGCAGAGTAGTAAATAAAAACGCAGATGAAACTGCGCCGCGGCAAGCTAGTATTTCATTAGGCAAACCTGTTATGTCTAGATAAAGTACCAGCGAAGTCAAATCCGGTTAATACAGGCAGTTACTAGGTTTGGTTAAATCGCGTCTTTGTAAATACTTACCTCCAGCAACTCGCAGCACCGTTTAATAACAAAGTCTTTACAAATTGTCGTTCCTAATCAATCATCATCAAATCATTTATTTTGTATAAATTGTACAAATATATAAAATTCTTAAATTAAATGTAGGTAACAAAATAGGGTGCCTGTACTAGGGTAAACCTGTGCCACAGGCGTTATAGGCACTAACATAATTAATATTATTAGAAACTATGATAAAATCATTTAACAATACTTTTACAAATAATACATGTTTGTAGATAAATAAAGCATATCGTATTATTAAGACTCACGTAAATTATTTAATAACTGTCAGCAATTCTTCGGTCTGTTCATAATTCAAAGTTTGCAAAAATTTATAGACTCGTAATTTTGATCTAGCGTAATTTAGGTCATATATTGAAGTTTGTTTGTTTATTTTATTATATAAAAAAGGACCTAAAAATGCGAAAAATCTATTGGTAAAAACAAACCTTGATTCAGATGTTGAAGCACAGGCAATATCTTTCCGTCTCTTAGTGTTAGTGAGGTTGCTATTATAAGAAAGCGTTGCATGCTGTTTTAGTACAGTGCACATTACAAAGAGTTGACGAACTGTTAGCACGTTACAAAATTCATACAAGAGGGTTGTAGGAAAACGGAAAGGTCGATGAGTTGCTAGTTTTAAAAGGGCTCTTTGCGCTCGCTCTATGGTAAGCATGACTGTTTTTCCAGTGCCGCCCCAAGACGTAATACAGTACTGAATTATAGACTGACACAATGCCTTGTAGATTTGTAAGATTAATTTCTGATCTGCGATAAAACGCAGCTTTTTGAAAACAAATAATAGTTTACGTAGTCTAGCTGTTAGAGCTGTTACATGTTGTTTAAAGGACAAGGTGTCATCTAGTATGATTCCTAAATATTTTATGTTATCTGTGTTAACAATAGCAGGGCAAGTGCAAGCGTTATTTGCGATATTACAGTTATGTGCATATAATTGGTTAAGGGTGCGATGTGTTTGGGGTTTGCGCATACAGAATTTTATAAATTTTGTCTTCTCAGCATTTAAAGTGAGCAGGTTTTGTTGCAGCCAATTGTTTACTACATTAAATCCACGCTGTGCATATTCATGGACTTCCATAGTGGTGTTAGCCGAGAAAAGGAGAGCAGTATCATCAGCGTATGAAACAATTTTGCCGTGAGATAAATTTAGGTTGCAGAGGTCATTAATATAAACCAGAAAGAGGGTACCTCCGAGCACGCTACCTTGTGGTATACCGAATTGCGACAATTTCATATCAGCGCTGATGACGTTGCCTATTTTGACACATTGATATCTATCCTTTAGGTAGTCCTTGAAAAGTTTTAACTGTGTACCTCTTATTCCAAGTGCTTCCAATTTGTTTAGAAGCAAGGGAATAGATACGGTGTCAAAAGCTTTTGCTAGGTCAAGGAAGATTCCTACAACTTTTTTGCTCTGTCCAAGCTCCTCAGAGATATAATTGGTTAAGTGGTTTACTGCGTCTGCTGTAGATAACTTAGATCTGAAACCATATTGCGTATGGGAGAATAGTGAGTTCTTTTCTAGATATGACACTAGGCTATTGTTTATTATTTTCTCAAACACTTTGGAGATAGATGGTAACAGGGAAATAGGCCTGTAATTGGATACAAGACCTTTTTCACCAAATTTGTGGATTGGGATTACTACCGCTTTTTTAAGACAATTAGGAAAGATTCCTTGTGAAACACAAGTTCGAAAAATATGAGTTAGTGGGGGAGCTATTATGTGTTTAAATTGTTTTAATATATTAGTGCTGATATTATCCCATCCTGTGGCGCTATTACTTTTTAAAGTTAGGATAACTCGTTCCACTTCACTTTCATCCGGCTCCAACAAAACAAAAGAATTACCACTGTTCAGGTATGTCGAAACTGGAGGCGAAGGGTTAGTTAGATTTTTGCTACATTGACTTTGAATTTTTTCTGCCAATTGTACACCTATATTTACAAAGAAACTATTTACGTTGTCAGCGGAGGATAGTGGGGTGGAATGTGTATGTAATAAACTCGTATCACTTTTTCGTACGTTTGACGTAAAGGTGACAGTTTTCACATATTTCCATAACTGTTTTGTATTATTACCAGCTTGGTATATTTGTGACTTGTCATACTCTATTTTTATTTTCTTTAAAAGATTATTGCAGAAATTCCTATATCTTTTATAGCATATTTGTAGGGTGACATTTTCTGGGTTTTGCTTAGCTTTTTTGTGCAATTTATCACGGTGTCTAATGCATCTCACTAGTCCTGGAGTTATCCATGGCTTAATGTTATAATTTTTCTTAGAAATGTGAACTATTTCAGTGTTGTATAAAATAGCTTCTTGTACTTTATTAATAACGTATGACATAGAAGTATTAGCGTCATCAGAATCATAAACTGGGTTAAAATCAATGTTGCATAAATCGCGTTCTAGTGTTGTCATGTTTAGTTTTGACCTTGCTTGTGAGGAAGAAATATGCTTAGATTGCGTTAACTCAAGCGTAAATAGAATAGCGCAGTGGTCAGTTATTGATGAGTTAGCGACAAGTGTTAGACTCGGAAGCCTAGTTTTGAGCATGACGTGATCCAAACACGATCCACTTTGATGCGTTGGTAAAGAGTGGGTCGGTAAAAGTCCATGATATGCACATAAGTTAAGGTAATCTAGAGTGCCGGCGTCGACATTTTCTGGATTAATATTAATATTTATGTCACCAGTTATGATTATATTTTTATACGTAGATAGGGTTTGTAACGTTTTATCTAAAGCATTAATAAATACATCTAAATTTCTAAAGGAAGGTGGTCTATAAATAGCAATAACTGCAATATTAGTATTGATTTTAATAACAAGGCAGTTGAATTCTTGAACGATTGGTTCTTCAACAGTAAGACATAATGATGATTTTGTGTAAACCACTATGCCATCGTTTTGGTTGATAGTTTTTGGAATAATAAACGACAGAACGTTTAATAGGGTAATTTAGTGATAGTAATTGTATGTTTAATAAGATAATTCAGTGACATTCGTTTTCAAACGTACACCGCAATCGTAAAATTATTATTACTGGAAATTCACAATTTGAATTTCGATGACAAGCGTGATACGGAACACAAGAAACCAATGATATTAAATAGAATATCATTGCAAGAAACAAACGCACCGACCGTTTTGCTCTCTTGAACTTTCTTCCTCGAATGATAAGGTTTTCCCGAGGGACTACAACATGGAGTTCTTCAAGATAGGAATTAAAAGGTTTTTAACAGGTTCGAAAACGCGCTAGTGATGCTACTGATGTAGCAAGCGTTCATAGGCTACGGTAACTGCTCACCATCAGGCGGGCCGTATGCTTGTTTGTAACCTTAGTCGCATAAAAAACCTTTTTATGATATTAAATTTGCGATAAGATTTTATTTTGTATAATTTCTCTCTTTATCTCTTACTAAATTGAACAACTCCAGGCTATGGAAATTAATATCTTGTGGACTAATATACAAGCAATATCCTTACTTACATTACAATAGTTAAATATATTCTTCTTTAGTCTCTGAGACCTACTTTTATAAAACTTTATAACTAGTCTGCCACTCCAACTCATAGAGTGCGGCTCAGTAGTGACGTTTCCAAGTGGTTTAACAATAGACAGCCTGAGCCGACTTTCCATTTATGTCGAGAAGTTGTCCTACTGATTAAGTTATACCTACTAAGTTTAACTTACAGTTTATACTTTGATGCTTTTGTGATTATTTAATGTGGAATATTGCCTTCTTTTGCTTCTATAACTTTTAAAAATAACCAACATTTTCTTTTGTTACAGATCAAACTCAATGGCCAGGAGTGTGCACAGTAGGCCGACAACAATCACCCATAGACATTTTAACCCGAGATGCGGTGGTGGACAAACACCAGAGCCATATACGAGGCCCTCTTCAGTTCAGAGGATATGGCCATGTCAAGGTTGAGGGACAGAATAATGGGCATACTTGTAAGTAACTATAACTTATTAATTATTATTAATTTCCCATGATTCTGAAAAGAGGACATTAATATAGCATTACGCTTTTGTTCTCTAAGGAGTAGGCACAATTGTATAAGCAGTTATGTAGTGAGATATTGGTATTAATACTTTTTTTGGCACTATCTGTCATCTTGCATTTACTGTGTTTCAACCTCGTTTCAACTCTGCATCTTCTATAGGTTGACCGGTAAAGAAACGTTCGCTTTTATACATGCTGGAAGACATAAAATATAATTATTAATATACTCGAAACACCCGCTTCCACAGCCTACGTTAGATCATGTATTATAAGGGCGAGCACCACACTGCTAATAGCTTTTTTTATTTAGCTTTTTTTATTTACACTTTTTATTATACCTACCATTGTTTTACTTTATTATTGTTTATTTTTAATTTTAAAAACTAAGTTTTTTTATGGTTTTGTTAATTACTTCGTGTAGTTCATGTAATACGTCGTGTTTTACAATAAATGATTTTTTCTTACACAATAACATTGAACCATGAATTTATAATTATTTTCAACATTATAACAGTGAAATGGAGTGGCAGCGCTGGCGATGGTCCTGCACCAACGGTATCTGGTGGTCCGCTTAGAGGAAACTACTCCTTCCTACAGTTCCATCTTCATTGGTTGTCAGAACACGCGATTGATGGCATGAAGTAAGTGCTGTTTCAATTAAGATTATTTATTTACAGCACAAGAATGAGTAGATTGCCTTCGTGGTGCAGTGGGAGTGCAACCGACTGCTGTGCGGTTTGATCCCCACGCGGGACAAAACTTTGTTTCATTCATAAATATTTGTACCGAGTCTGAGTGTACTCTGTTTGTAAAGTAGCCCGCGTCACAGGGCTGTTCCCTAGTACGGGAGTTGTCTTTTTCATTATACTTATTTCTAAAAAAAATATATTAATCTGCCAATAAAAGATGACAGAGCTCGATGATAAGTAGACATGATTAAAGCATCGCAGCAAATTGCTGGCATGGTGTCCTCCACTATGGCGAGATATTTTTGACATTTTTTTTAACGAACTAAGAACCAGAATAAAAATAGAAAGGAAACATGCGCTGGAACAAATTCCATGTTTTAATTGAACAACATTAATATGAAGTACTTGCTGTTGCCCGCAGCTCCACCCGCTAGAATGTCGTCTATCGCATAATATATTTTTACTAATCATAAACATGTTTATACATTGACGATCTTTTATTTAAACTTTCATCCCATATTTCACCCCTTCAAGCCATTTTCTCGCGATAATTCTTTATACCAAATTTCGCCAAAATCGGTTCAGTGGTTTAGGCGTAAACGCGTAACAAACAGACAGAGTTACTTTCTCATTTATAATATTAGTAAGGCTTTTAATAAAAATGTTTAGCTTGATGATTATGATTGTACCGAAAATAAATACATTTAGTTGCAAAATATCGAGTAACTATGTTTTTGAAATTTAAACATTGTTAATGTTCATTGTGAAGACTAAGTTAGAGGTAATAAACGTTTTAATAACATTGGTAATATCGACTCTGTTCACGAATCAGTAGTA